>CM077793.1:0-682318 GCA_039737535.1 Lagodon rhomboides
AACCCTAACCCTAACCCCCTAACCCTAACCCTAACCCCTAACCCTAACCTTAACCAACTCCTGGGGGCATGCCTAACCCTAACCAATGGACGTCCAGCTGAAAAATCACAAGTGTGCAACCAAAATTTGGCTACTTCAATATAGGTATCAAACGACTCCAAATGGCCTGAAACGTGCTCCTAGACATGTCCTGGAACAACTTTTTTCACAAAAACACTTGGTCAAATTTCACTTCATTTCTAGGGGGGGACTTTGACGGTCCATAACTCCAGAACCCTAATTCACACAGTCACGGTTCCGGTCTCTATCAACCCGGATCGGCCCCAGGAACACGTAGATACCACTCCCATCTCTCTACCTCACTCCTATCAAAAGTTAGTCCCAAAAGTCCCCAGTTTTTCGGGGACTTTCCGCAATATCTCCGGAACCGGAAGTCCCACATGCACGGTTCCGGTCTCTATCAACCCGGCTCGGCTAGACGGACACGTAGACACCAGAATCATCTCTCTACGACATTCCTATCCAAAGTTAGTGGCAAAAGTCCCCAATTTGAGTGGTTTTTATCCCCCTACCTAACCCTAACCCTAACCCTACCCCTAACCCTAACCCTAACCCCTAACCCTAACCCTACCCTAACCCTAACCAACTCCTGGGGGCATGCCTAACCCTAACCAATGGACGTCCAGCTGAAAAATCACAAGTGTGCAACCAAAATTTGGGTACTTCAATATAGGTATCAAACGACTCCAAATGGCCTGAAACGTGCTCCTAGACATGTCCTGGAACAACTTTTTTCACAAAAACACTTGGTCAAATTTCACTTCATTTCTAGGGGGGACTTTGACGGTCCATAACTCCACAACCGTAATTCACACAGTCACGGTTCCGGTCTCTATCAACCCGGATCGGCCCCAGGAACACGTAGATACCACTCCCATCTCTCTACCTCACTCCTATCAAAAGTTAGTCCCAAAAGTCCCCAGTTTTTCGGGGACTTTCCGCAATATCTCCGGAACCCTAAGTCCCACATGCACGGTTCCGGTCTCTATCAACCCGGCTCGGCTAGACGGACACGTAGACACCAGAATCATCTCTCTACGACATTCCTATCCAAAGTTAGTGGAAAAAGTCCCCAATTTGAGTGGTTTTTATCCCCCTACCTAACCCTAACCCCTAACCCTAACCCTAACCCTAACCCTAACCCTAACCCTAACCCCTAACCCTAACCCTAACCCTAACCCTAACCCTAACCCTAACCCTAACCCTAACCCTAACCCTAACCCTAACCCTACCCTACCCTAACCCTAACCCTAACCAAAATTTTGCTACTTCAATATAGGTATCAAACGACTCCAAATGGCCTGAAACGTGCTCCTAGACATGTCCTGGAACAACTTTTTTCACAAAAACACTTGGTCAAATTTCAACTCCGGACCAACTCCATTCATTTCTAGGGGGGGACTTTGGGGGGTCATAACTCCGGAACCGTGCGTCCTAGACGCTTCAAACCAAGCTCCGTCTGCCATAATTCGACCCTTCTGAACACGCCACACTTGTCCCCGAGTCTCTACGACCTACGCTTCCCGAGATACACACATTTACAGACAAAAAAGGGGCGTATCTCCGGAACCGGAAGTCCTGCACACAAGTGGCTGCTACCAATGGAAAGCACGTGGCCACAAATGGGGGGTAGGTCACACTTTCAACTCTCTACCACCTTCCTAGCAAAAGTTATTCAACATTATATAAAATATACACATATATAATTACCATAAGTCACTCCTAATCCTAACCCTAACCCTAACCCCTAACCCTACCCTAACCCTAACCAATGGACGTCCAGCTGAAAAATCACAAGTGTGCAACCAAAATTTGGCTACTTCAATATAGGTATCAAACGACTCCAAATGGCCTGAAACGTGCTCCTAGACATGTCCTGGAACAACTTTTTTCACAAAAACACTTGGTCAAATTTCAACTCCGGACCAACTCCATTCATTTCTAGGGGGGGACTTTGGGGGGTCATAACTCCGGAACCGTGCGTCCTAGACGCTTCAAACCAAGCTCCGTCTGCCATAATTCGACCCTTCTGAACACGCCACACTTGTCCCCGAGTCTCTACGACCTACGCTTCCCGAGATACACACATTTACAGACAAAAAAGGGGCGTATCTCCGGAACCGGAAGTCCTGCACACAAGTGGCTGCTACCAATGGAAAGCACGTGGCCACAAATGGGGGGTAGGTCACACTTTCAACTCTCTACCACCTTCCTAGCAAAAGTTATTCAACATTATATAAAATATACACATATATAATTACCATAAGTCACTCCTAATCCTAACCCTAACCCTAACCCCTAACCCTACCCTAACCCTAACCAATGGACGTCCAGCTGAAAAATCACAAGTGTGCAACCAAAATTTGGCTACTTCAATATAGGTATCAAACGACTCCAAATGGCCTGAAACGTGCTCCTAGACATGTCCTGGAACAACTTTTTTCACAAAAACACTTGGTCAAATTTCAACTCCGGACCAACTCCATTCATTTCTAGGGGGGGACTTTGGGGGGTCATAACTCCGGAACCGTGCGTCCTAGACGCTTCAAACCAAGCTCCGTCTGCCATAATTCGACCCTTCTGAACACGCCACACTTGTCCCCGAGTCTCTACGACCTACGCTTCCCGAGATACACACATTTACAGACAAAAAAGGGGCGTATCTCCGGAACCGGAAGTCCTGCACACAAGTGGCTGCTACCAATGGAAAGCACGTGGCCACAAATGGGGGGTAGGTCACACTTTCAACTCTCTACCACCTTCCTAGCAATAGTTATTCAACATTATATAAAATATACACATATATAATTACCATAAGTCACTCCTAATCCTAACCCTAACCTTAACCCTAACCCTAACCCTACCCTAACCCTAACCAATGGACGTCCAGCTGAAAAATCACAAGTGTGCAACCAAAATTTGGCTACTTCAATATAGGTATCAAACGACTCCAAATGGCCTGAAACGTGCTCCTAGACATGTCCTGGAACAACTTTTTTCACAAAAACACTTGGTCAAATTTCAACTCCGGACCAACTCCATTCATTTCTAGGGGGGGACTTTGGGGGGTCATAACTCCGGAACCGTGCGTCCTAGACGCTTCAAACCAAGCTCCGTCTGCCATAATTCGACCCTTCTGAACACGCCACACTTGTCCCCGAGTCTCTACGACCTACGCTTCCCGAGATACACACATTTACAGACAAAAAAGGGGCGTATCTCCGGAACCGGAAGTCCTGCACACAAGTGGCTGCTACCAATGGAAAGCACGTGGCCACAAATGGGGGGTAGGTCACACTTTCAACTCTCTACCACCTTCCTAGCAATAGTTATTCAACATTATATAAAATATACACATATATAATTACCATAAGTCACTCCTAATCCTAACCCTAACCCCCCCCTAACCCTAACCCTAACCCTAACCCTAACCCTAACCCTAACCCCGGAACCGTGCGTCCTAGACGCTTCAAACCAAGCTCCGTCTGCCATAATTCGACCCTTCTGAACACGCCACACTTGTCCCCGAGTCTCTACGACCTACGCTTCCCGAGATACACACATTTACAGACAAAAAAGGGGCGTATCTCCGGAACCGGAAGTCCTGCACACAAGTGGCTGCTACCAATGGAAAGCACGTGGCCACAAATGGGGGGGTAGGTCACACTTTCAACTCTCTACCACCTTCCTAGCAAAAGTTATTCAACATTATATAAAATATACACATATATAATTACCATAAGTCACTCCTAATCCTAACCCTAACCCTAACCCCTAACCCTACCCTAACCCTAACCAATGGACGTCCAGCTGAAAAATCACAAGTGTGCAACCAAAATTTGGCTACTTCAATATAGGTATCAAACGACTCCAAATGGCCTGAAACGTGCTCCTAGACATGTCCTGGAACAACTTTTTTCACAAAAACACTTGGTCAAATTTCAACTCCGGACCAACTCCATTCATTTCTAGGGGGGGACTTTGGGGGGTCATAACTCCGGAACCGTGCGTCCTAGACGCTTCAAACCAAGCTCCGTCTGCCATAATTCGACCCTTCTGAACACGCCACACTTGTCCCCGAGTCTCTACGACCTACGCTTCCCGAGATACACACATTTACAGACAAAAAAGGGGCGTATCTCCGGAACCGGAAGTCCTGCACACAAGTGGCTGCTACCAATGGAAAGCACGTGGCCACAAATGGGGGGTAGGTCACACTTTCAACTCTCTACCACCTTCCTAGCAATAGTTATTCAACATTATATAAAATATACACATATATAATTACCATAAGTCACTCCTAATCCTAACCCTAACCCCTAACCCTAACCCTAACCCTAACCCTAACCCTAACCCTAACTCCGGAACCGTGCGTCCTAGACGCTTCAAACCAAGCTCCGTCTGCCATAATTCGACCCTTCTGAACACGCCACACTTGTCCCCGAGTCTCTACGACCTACGCTTCCCGAGATACACACATTTACAGACAAAAAAGGGGCGTATCTCCGGAACCGGAAGTCCTGCACACAAGTGGCTGCTACCAATGGAAAGCACGTGGCCACAAATGGGGGGTAGGTCACACTTTCAACTCTCTACCACCTTCCTAGCAAAAGTTATTCAACATTATATAAAATATACACATATATAATTACCATAAGTCACTCCTAATCCTAACCCTAACCCTAACCCCTAACCCTACCCTAACCCTAACCAATGGACGTCCAGCTGAAAAATCACAAGTGTGCAACCAAAATTTGGCTACTTCAATATAGGTATCAAACGACTCCAAATGGCCTGAAACGTGCTCCTAGACATGTCCTGGAACAACTTTTTTCACAAAAACACTTGGTCAAATTTCAACTCCGGACCAACTCCATTCATTTCTAGGGGGGGACTTTGGGGGGTCATAACTCCGGAACCGTGCGTCCTAGACGCTTCAAACCAAGCTCCGTCTGCCATAATTCGACCCTTCTGAACACGCCACACTTGTCCCCGAGTCTCTACGACCTACGCTTCCCGAGATACACACATTTACAGACAAAAAAGGGGCGTATCTCCGGAACCGGAAGTCCTGCACACAAGTGGCTGCTACCAATGGAAAGCACGTGGCCACAAATGGGGGGTAGGTCACACTTTCAACTCTCTACCACCTTCCTAGCAATAGTTATTCAACATTATATAAAATATACACATATATAATTACCATAAGTCACTCCTAATCCTAACCCTAACCCCTAACCCTAACCCTAACCCTAACCCTAACCCTAACCCTAACTCCGGAACCGTGCGTCCTAGACGCTTCAAACCAAGCTCCGTCTGCCATAATTCGACCCTTCTGAACACGCCACACTTGTCCCCGAGTCTCTACGACCTACGCTTCCCGAGATACACACATTTACAGACAAAAAAGGGGCGTATCTCCGGAACCGGAAGTCCTGCACACAAGTGGCTGCTACCAATGGAAAGCACGTGGCCACAAATGGGGGGTAGGTCACACTTTCAACTCTCTACCACCTTCCTAGCAAAAGTTATTCAACATTATATAAAATATACACATATATAATTACCATAAGTCACTCCTAATCCTAACCCTAACCCTAACCCCTAACCCTACCCTAACCCTAACCAATGGACGTCCAGCTGAAAAATCACAAGTGTGCAACCAAAATTTGGCTACTTCAATATAGGTATCAAACGACTCCAAATGGCCTGAAACGTGCTCCTAGACATGTCCTGGAACAACTTTTTTCACAAAAACACTTGGTCAAATTTCAACTCCGGACCAACTCCATTCATTTCTAGGGGGGGACTTTGGGGGGTCATAACTCCGGAACCGTGCGTCCTAGACGCTTCAAACCAAGCTCCGTCTGCCATAATTCGACCCTTCTGAACACGCCACACTTGTCCCCGAGTCTCTACGACCTACGCTTCCCGAGATACACACATTTACAGACAAAAAAGGGGCGTATCTCCGGAACCGGAAGTCCTGCACACAAGTGGCTGCTACCAATGGAAAGCACGTGGCCACAAATGGGGGGTAGGTCACACTTTCAACTCTCTACCACCTTCCTAGCAATAGTTATTCAACATTATATAAAATATACACATATATAATTACCATAAGTCACTCCTAATCCTAACCCTAACCCCTAACCCTAACCCTAACCCTAACCCTAACCCTAACCCTAACTCCGGAACCGTGCGTCCTAGACGCTTCAAACCAAGCTCCGTCTGCCATAATTCGACCCTTCTGAACACGCCACACTTGTCCCCGAGTCTCTACGACCTACGCTTCCCGAGATACACACATTTACAGACAAAAAAGGGGCGTATCTCCGGAACCGGAAGTCCTGCACACAAGTGGCTGCTACCAATGGAAAGCACGTGGCCACAAATGGGGGGTAGGTCACACTTTCAACTCTCTACCACCTTCCTAGCAAAAGTTATTCAACATTATATAAAATATACACATATATAATTACCATAAGTCACTCCTAATCCTAACCCTAACCCTAACCCCTAACCCTACCCTAACCCTAACCAATGGACGTCCAGCTGAAAAATCACAAGTGTGCAACCAAAATTTGGCTACTTCAATATAGGTATCAAACGACTCCAAATGGCCTGAAACGTGCTCCTAGACATGTCCTGGAACAACTTTTTTCACAAAAACACTTGGTCAAATTTCAACTCCGGACCAACTCCATTCATTTCTAGGGGGGGACTTTGGGGGGTCATAACTCCGGAACCGTGCGTCCTAGACGCTTCAAACCAAGCTCCGTCTGCCATAATTCGACCCTTCTGAACACGCCACACTTGTCCCCGAGTCTCTACGACCTACGCTTCCCGAGATACACACATTTACAGACAAAAAAGGGGCGTATCTCCGGAACCGGAAGTCCTGCACACAAGTGGCTGCTACCAATGGAAAGCACGTGGCCACAAATGGGGGGTAGGTCACACTTTCAACTCTCTACCACCTTCCTAGCAATAGTTATTCAACATTATATAAAATATACACATATATAATTACCATAAGTCACTCCTAATCCTAACCCTAACCCCTAACCCTAACCCTAACCCTAACCCTAACCCTAACCCTAACTCCGGAACCGTGCGTCCTAGACGCTTCAAACCAAGCTCCGTCTGCCATAATTCGACCCTTCTGAACACGCCACACTTGTCCCCGAGTCTCTACGACCTACGCTTCCCGAGATACACACATTTACAGACAAAAAAGGGGCGTATCTCCGGAACCGGAAGTCCTGCACACAAGTGGCTGCTACCAATGGAAAGCACGTGGCCACAAATGGGGGGTAGGTCACACTTTCAACTCTCTACCACCTTCCTAGCAAAAGTTATTCAACATTATATAAAATATACACATATATAATTACCATAAGTCACTCCTAATCCTAACCCTAACCCTAACCCCTAACCCTACCCTAACCCTAACCAATGGACGTCCAGCTGAAAAATCACAAGTGTGCAACCAAAATTTGGCTACTTCAATATAGGTATCAAACGACTCCAAATGGCCTGAAACGTGCTCCTAGACATGTCCTGGAACAACTTTTTTCACAAAAACACTTGGTCAAATTTCAACTCCGGACCAACTCCATTCATTTCTAGGGGGGGACTTTGGGGGTCATAACTCCGGAACCGTGCGTCCTAGACGCTTCAAACCAAGCTCCGTCTGCCATAATTCGACCCTTCTGAACACGCCACACTTGTCCCCGAGTCTCTACGACCTACGCTTCCCGAGATACACACATTTACAGACAAAAAAGGGGCGTATCTCCGGAACCGGAAGTCCTGCACACAAGTGGCTGCTACCAATGGAAAGCACGTGGCCACAAATGGGGGGTAGGTCACACTTTCAACTCTCTACCACCTTCCTAGCAAAAGTTATTCAACATTATATAAAATATACACATATATAATTACCATAAGTCACTCCTAATCCTAACCCCTAACCCTAACCCTAACCCTAACCCTAGTGGCAAAAGTCCCCAATTTGAGTGGTTTTTATCCCCCTACCTAACCCTAACCCTAACCCTCCAAAGTTAGTGGAAAAAGTCCCCAATTTGAGTGGTTTTTATCCCCCTACCTAACCCAAACCACGCCCCGGAGTCTTACCCTAACCCTAACCCTAACCCAAATTTTGCTACTTCAATATAGGTATCAAACGACTCCAAATGGCCTGAAACGTGCTCCTAGACATGTCCTGGAACAACTTTTTTCACAAAAACACTTGGTCAAATTTCAACTCCGGACCAACTCCATTCATTTCTAGGGGGGGACTTTGGGGGGTCATAACTCCGGAACCGTGCGTCCTAGACGCTTCAAACCAAGCTCCGTCTGCCATAATTCGACCCTTCTGAACACGCCACACTTGTCCCCGAGTCTCTACGACCTACGCTTCCCGAGATACACACATTTACAGACAAAAAAGGGGCGTATCTCCGGAACCGGAAGTCCTGCACACAAGTGGCTGCTACCAATGGAAAGCACGTGGCCACAAATGGGGGGTAGGTCACACTTTCAACTCTCTACCACCTTCCTAGCAAAAGTTATTCAACATTATATAAAATATACACATATATAATTACCATAAGTCACTCCTAATCCTAACCCTAACCCTATCCTAATCCCCTAACCCTTACACTTACCTCTATCTAACCTCTCCCTGTCCTCTTTTACTAACCTTAACCAACTCCTGGGGGCATGCCTAACCCTAACCAATGGACGTCCAGCTGAAAAATCACAAGTGTGCAACCCAAATTTGGATACTTCAATATAGGTATCAAACGACTCCAAATGGCCTGAAACGTGCTCCTAGACATGTCCTGGAACAACTTTTTTCACAAAAACACTTGGTCAAATTTCAACTCCGGACCAACTCCATTCATTTCTAGGGGGGGACTTTGGGGGGTCATAACTCCGGAACCGTGCGTCCTAGACGCTTCAAACCAAGCTCCGTCTGCCATAATTCGACCCTTCTGAACACGCCACACTTGTCCCCGACTCTCTACGACCTACGCTTCCCGAGATACACACATTTACAGACAAAAAAGGGGCGTATCTCCGGAACCGGAAGTCCTGCACACAAGTGGCTGCTACCAATGGAAAGCACGTGGCCACAAATGGGGGGTAGGTCACACTTTCAACTCTCTACCACCTTCCTAGCAAAAGTTATTCAACATTATATAAAATATACACATATATAATTACCATAAGTCACTCCTAATCCTAACCCCTAACCCTAACCCTAACCCTAACCCTAACCCTAACCCACAATCACTTACCTTACCTTACACTTACCTCTATCTAACCTCTCCCTGTCCTCTTTTACTAACCTTAACCAACTCCTGGGGGCATGCCTAACCCTAACCAATGGACGTCCAGCTGAAAAATCACAAGTGTGCAACCCAAATTTGGCTACTTCAATATAGGTATCAAACGACTCCAAATGGCCTGAAACGTGCTCCTAGACATGTCCTGGAACAACTTTTTTCACAAAAACACTTGGTCAAATTTCAACTCCGGACCAACTCCATTCATTTCTAGGGGGGGACTTTGGGGGGTCATAACTCCGGAACCGTGCGTCCTAGACGCTTCAAACCAAGCTCCGTCTGCCATAATTCGACCCTTCTGAACACGCCACACTTGTCCCCGAGTCTCTACGACCTACGCTTCCCGAGATACACACATTTACAGACAAAAAAGGGGCGTATCTCCGGAACCGGAAGTCCTGCACACAAGTGGCTGCTACCAATGGAAAGCACGTGGCCACAAATGGGGGGTAGGTCACACTTTCAACTCTCTACCACCTTCCTAGCAAAAGTTATTCAACATTATATAAAATATACACATATATAATTACCATAAGTCACTCCTAATCCTAACCCCTAACCCTAACCCTAACCCTAACCCTAACCCTTTCTAATCTTAACCTAGCCCTGATTTTATCCCCTAAACCTAACCTCCACCCTAATCCAGGCCCTAACCCTAACCCTCATTTTTAATCCTAACCTAGCCCTGATTTTATCCCCTAAACCTAACCTCCACCCTAATCCAGGCCCTAACCCTAACCCTCATTTTTAATTCTAATCTAGCCCTGATCTTATGCCCTAAACCTAACCTTCACCCTAATTCTGGCCCTAACCTTAACCCTAATTTTTAATTCTAACCCAGCCCTGATTTTATGCCCTAACCCTAACCTTCACCCTAATTCTGACCCCAACCCTAATTGGAAATTTTAAATTTAAAATATAACCCTAACCCCACCCACATTTTTATTGGATTTTCTAAATGAAATTATCAATCTTTTTTAAACATAATTTTATTAATTTATTGGGCATTACAACAATTAAAAAATAACAATTAACTCATTGGGCATTACAAAAATCAAAAAACCTCAATTCATGGATTATACAATTTCATTTCATAATAGATTCATTAATTCATGGGCTACGGATAAATAAATAATTTTATTAAAAATACATACAATAGGATAAAATCATAATTCATGGTATTGACTTTATAAATATTTCATTGGGATAATAAATAGGGTTAAAAATCTGAGGGATAAAAAAGGATTGCAAAACACATTCGTAAAACACATTCTAAAAACACAATTCATCAGAGCCACAGCAGAGAGCATAAAAGGGAGGAGCTACAGGCAGAGCTCATTTGATGCCTGACTCTCGTGCTGTGAGCATCGTGGTCCAGCCACCAGCAGCACTGCTTTTTAGTGTGTCCATACAGCCTGAAGAAGATTCTTTTTTATCGAAACGTCGCGATTGGACACGCCTTCTTTAGTTCATTATAATTCATAATTTTTGTTTAAAAACTATTTCATTTTTTATTTCATTTTTTTAAATAAATATATTAAAAATATTTTGAGTTCTTTTTTTAAAAAAATAAATAAGACAAACAACACACAAAGACACCCAAGATGGGTAGTCGTTTTGACGATTGGACCCTGGTCCAGCGGCGTGGCCAACGCCGCCAAGGTCGCCAGCCGTACCAGGACGGAGGAGGACGGTGGAAGGCCCGCGCACCACCCGTTCCGTACCGGGGGCGGGATCCTTTCCCACGTCCTAACCCTAACCCTAACCCTACCCTAACCCTAACCCTAACCCTAACCCTAACCCTAACTTAACCCCCTAACCCTAACCATTGATGGGATCCCAAGTGTAACCCTAACCCTAAATTTGAATTTTAATTTGATTTAACCACTACCCTGTGAGTAACCCTAACCCTAACCATTAGTCTCTTGCCTAAACTTAACCCTTGGTGAAATTCTAACCCTAATTGTTGGCATTTTATGAGACAGATATGTGGATGCTGGTGATTGTGCACAGTAACAGTTGATGTTTACCTGAAAAACACAATTTAAAAACAATTTATACTTACCTATTATACTTACCTGTATAAATAATTCCTACTTACCTGTAAAAATTACATAAAGGGTTATACTTACCATTAAAACCTAGATAAAATACAATTAAAAAACAATTACTTACCTACTTACCTTCAAAACTTAAATAGAACAATTCATACTTACCTGTGACATTAATAAAAACATTTATACTTACCTAAAACAATTTATACTTACCATTAAAACCTAAATAAAGCACAATTTAAAAACAATTCATATTCACCTTAAAAATTACATACAATAATTTATACTTACCTGCTAAATTAATAAAACAATTTATACTTACCTAAAAAATTATAAAACAATTCATACTTACCTGTAAAATTTATAAAACAATTCATACTTACCATTTAAACCTAAATTGCAGAATTCCTACTTACCCAGGAACCTAAAACACACTGCATACTTACCTCTTACAGAAGTCCAAAGGGGGAGTGGCCAAGAGGGTATATAAGGAGACGCTCAGGAGCAGGAGCTCATTTTCTGTGGGACAAGAGAAGGGGAAACAGCTCAATAGAAAGCCATAGTCAGCCTTTTTCATTTTAGAACTGTGTGCCAGGCCTGAAGAAGACTCAGATTAGAGTCGAAACGTCGCCGCAGGCACACACGCTTTCAGTTCGAACTCTTTAAAAACAAGTTGATTTTTTAGTTCATTAAAAATTTAAAAATTTAAAAATTTAAAAACAGTTAAAAATTAAAAATTTAAAAAACACAATTCATACTTGATATAAACATTTAATTTATAATACATATCTACCCTAGTGATTATTTAAATACATCGCTACAAAAAACATTAAAAACAAAAGCGATTAAAAATAAGAGGGATACTTACCCAGATCATGGGAAGTTTTGATGGAGGGTGGACGGTCGCCAGGTACGGCAGGAAACGCCGACCTGCCGTCCAACCCTATTGGAACCACGGGGGTGGGTACGGGCGCGGGAAGGACCGTGCATTTCCTGTAACCCCTCGGGGACAGGCTAAAACCCTCTTTCCTAACCCTAACCCTAAACCTAACCTCAATTTGACCTATAGCCCTAACCCTAACCATCTATCCCCTAATTGACTATGCCTAAACCTAGCCCCATTTGTGGCCTAACCCTTACCCCTATATCTAAAGCCTAATTTAGTTCCCAAACCCTACCCTTAAGCCTAAACCCTGACCATAACCCGTAAATTGACCCAAGTAGAGGTCCCCCACTGAGCCAAGTAGGCCAGTCTTAAGTTGCCGTATATTGCCAAATAGGCACATTATAATATACGAGGTACGTTTAAAAGTTAAATATAACTCACCGGTTCATGGTTAAGGATGGAGCAGAAGTAAAGGAAGAGGGAAATGAAGGAGGAAGAAGAAAAGGGAAAATTGGGTTAATAAATTAATTAATTGATTACTATAAATTTATGGGGAATACAATTTGATAATATAGGGCTAAAAACATAATACAAATTCATGGAAAATACATAGGGTTAAAAACACATTAAGTTAAATAAGTCATAATAACAACTAAGTTCATTGAAGAGGGCACATAAGGATTAAGACAGAGTGAAACCTAAACATTGGACATAACAGACGGTAGAGTATAAAAGGGAGAGAAGAACATAAGCAACATCAGTTTGGCAGAGACTTCAGGAGGAGTAACATCTCCCCACTATAATTAATGGGTACTTACCAGTGTGTCGTGGCCCGGCCTGAGGAAGCCTAAGACAAGGCGAAACGTCGCCGGCGAACAGCGCCACCTAGGACACACAAAGAAAAAGAAGGTTAACCAAAATAAATGGGTGGGAATTACATAAAACAAATTAACGCCAAACTATAAAAACATAAAAAACCAAAAAAAACAGAAAAAATTAAAAACATAAAAAAACGAAAGGCGGGTATAAGAAGAAAGAAACATAAATAATACTTGATATAGTTTACTTTAAGATAAATAAATCTAACCTAGAAAAAACAAATATTATTAATTATATACACCGCTACGTTAAACATAAAACCTAAACATAAGAAGATGAAGACAGAGGGGGGTGGCCACTGTAGGAAGGCCCGTGCACCTCCGTGAACCACTCTGTGGAGATCGGCTAACCCTCAAACCTAACCCCTAACCCTTAACATAATATAACTAAAAATATATACAAAAAACAAACAAGAACTCAAACTAAAGGGGACCAGGGGGAGGGTCAGTCCACATGGAAGGACCGTGCATCAGGGGAGATCCACTGGTTGGCTCCCTTTTCTTTCCCTAAACCTACCCTAACCTTAACCTAATTAAATTGGTGCCTAACCCTAACCTAAATTCTAGCCCCATTGTGGCCTAACCCTAAATCCTAATTACTAATCCCAATTTGGTTCTTACCCCCTAATCCTAAACCCCAAACCCTAACCTTAACCCGCAGAACGACCCTAGAGGTCACAAAAGGATTGTGCCAAGTAGGACATCCGTATAATTCATGTTCCGTATATCGCCAAAATTAAAAAACAGAAAAGGCAAATTATATATACGAGGTACGCAGAAGTCAAGACAGACAGTGGCCGGTTAAAGGTGAAGGATGGAGGATAGGAGAAGAGGAAAGGAAATGAAGAAGGAAAGGAAAGAAGGAGAGTAGGGTTAATTGATAACTAAATTTATATAAATATTATAAATACAATAAATACACAAACACAATTTGATGGAAAATATAATTTATTAAGAACAATTCATGGGCTAAAAATACAAATCATGGTAATAAATACACTAAAAACAAGTTAAAAGACAATTCATGTAAAAGTGGGCGTGTACATTCTTAAAACCTAAACAGTGGACGAACAGCAGAGTATAAAAGGGTGTGACAAACCAAGAAGTGCTCAGTTTGGCAGAAGAGACCGGTGGAGCAACATCTCCCCGGCAGGGATGAGTGTCGTGGCCAGTGCCTGAAGAAGCCCAAGCAGGGCGAAACGTCGCGCGAGGGCCACCTGAAAAAGACACAAACAAACAAAGGTTAACCAAAATAATGGGAGGGAATTAACAACAATTAGAAAAGCCAAACCATAAAAAAGAAAAAACCTAAAAAAAGAGTAAAAACAAAACACAAAAACAAGTTAGTTTTTATTTTACGGAAAATCCTTTCAAAAAGAAAGCGTCCTTAGTTGTTTATTTTTTTACAAACCTAATTTTAGAAGATGGAGATGGGGACCTGGCCATCCACTGGCAGGCCCGTGCACTTACCTGACCCACAGCAGTGGGGATGGTCTCAGAACCCCTCACCTAACCCTAACCCTAACCTAACCAACCCTCCTCTATCTCTCTCTCTCCTAATCTATCTTACCAACTACTCGGGGAGCTATGGTGACATGTGTCGGCCCGTGCCTTGCCTTTGGCTCTCTATTCCAAACCGTGCCTTCCAAAAGGAGGGTATTGGGGAGAGTCATCGTGATAGCCTCCTATATCCCTAACCCTAACCCTAACCCTCCCAAAACCTAACCCTACCCTAACCCTAACCCTAAACATTGGGCATTCAAACCCCTGCAATATATACAAAACCCACACGGGGGCGCCGGAGCACCAGTCATTAACAGGGTCACTCTACACACTCACAATCTGGTATACTGTCTAATTTGCAAAACATGCAACATGCTTTATGTGGGAGAAACAGGAAACACCTTACTCAATAGGCTCAAACAACACCTACACAGCATGAGGGAAGGCAGACTGCCCACACCACTGGTCCAGCATTTCCAAAGCCACTCCTCCCAATATCTCGCCATCACAGGCCTACAAACCTGTGCCACTTGGACCGGGGGTTAGAGGAAACGCCAGGAAAGACTCTGGATAGAAAAACTTAAAACACAAAGCCCAACCGGACTTAATTTGCTGTAGAGCCTTCTCCTTTCCCCCTTTCTTCTCCTTTGACAGGCCAGGGATGACACCTGTGGAAAACATACAAAATATAATAAAGAATAAATCATTCTCAATTTACTGTTGACTGTGCTTGCCTTTTTTCTCTCCCCCTGCATTTATGTTTGTGTTTTCTTGTATTCTTTGTATTTTGCATTTTTTGTTATTATATTTTTTTGTGCTCTGGCTGCAGATCCTAACCGTTTTGTCTCCACAAAAAAAAAAAAAAAAAAAAAAATTGGGAATCAGAATACAACAAAATAAACCTATATTAATCTACAAAAATTGAAAAGTCTACAAAAATTAATTTAATTTGAAATCCTAAACATCATAAATTATGAATCCCATGTACCTTTTTTGCCCCCCTAAAGCCTAAATGGGACCTGGGATCAGTGGATGCCAGAATTTTGGCCGCTCCTCAGATCCTGGCTCTCGCTCCTGGCCTTAATTTCTATATGTGGGGACACATAAACACTTACAGTCTGCAGTTATTCACATCCCCGTCCACCCTGCTCCTTACCTTAACATCCTTCCTTTTACACGCCTAAACCTAAACCACTCAATAACAAAATTCTGAGCCAACCCTCCGTAACTTAACCCATTCCCTCCCCTTACTTATGTACATTTATTTACCATTATATATTGTGTGTGTATGTGTGTATATGTATATATATATATTTGTGCTTCCATATTATATTATATGATGTATATATATCATTTTTTGTGGGTATATAACCTTTGCATGATCCTTTTGATTTAAAATACTGTAATAGTCTTTGATTGTGTATAACTTTTGAATATATATGCCTTTACATCGCTATACATCCCCCTTTTACCCTCTGTACATCAGTCCCCCCTGCATGAATTTGGCTCTGATTATTACTATTATTATTATTATTATTATTATTATTATTATTATTATTATTATTATCACTCTTATTTATACTATTTATTAACCCCTATTATGAATTGCTCTACCCCTCCCTCAACAGTAGAACCCACAACCTTCACTCAGAAGAAGACTCTTCCTCCCCCCCTTCCCCTGAGGGTGATCAGAAATTATTGTATTACTTACCTGACATCAACTAGCATTCATTATCCCCAGTACAGGAGCAGGATGGCGGGTCCTTCCGGAGGAGGATTCGTCCCCAATTTTGAATTTTAATTTTGCTTTCAATTTTGATTTTGTTTCCTTTCATTTATTTTGTATTATTTGTCAATCTTCCTTTAACTCTTTGTCCTCCCCATCCCCTCTCCTCACTGTGCTCCCCCCTCCTTGTCTCTCTTCTCTCTCTCTTTCCATCCTTATTCCTCCTCCTCCGCTTCTCTTCTGGTTGCAGCACTCTCCCTCTTCCAGCAACTGAAAAACAGACACACAGAAACAGATTCAAACACAGGAAAGCAATAACAAAAACACACACCGGGAATGGAGCGGCGACATTGGGCAGACCCCTGTTGCCAGTGCAACCAAGCCTAAAATAGCCAACTAAAAATCATCATCCCCTAACCTAACCTAGCCAGATGCCAAGGGTCTGTTCAACTCGCCGTTCCATTCCCCCAGACTTACCTTACTCCAGGTTTTGAATTACACATCCCACAAGTATACCACCTACACCTGTCAAATTACATTCATTCGGGGAAATAGAACTCTGAAATACACCTACAAATACAGAAGAGTACACCTTTAAAGTGCACTCAATTATTTAACATAATCCATTATAATAACATCACTTATACAACACAGAAACATATTTCCCAGATCTTTCCTCACCTTAACCTAGGACTCCTTCCTCTGATCTCCGGTCCTCAGCCTGGACCCCCGCGAGGGCATCCGCCACTTCACATAAAACAATAACAACATGATTATTGTCAACCAGTCCCTGTGTTGTGGGGCGTCACCCGGGGACCCCGCCCTTACCGGGAGCCCCCAATCCACTCCATCCTCTCTCCCCCTCTTTTCCCTCCAAAATTCAAACCCACCTATCATAACCCTCCTTTCTTGCCACCTCCAGGAGCACCACACCCCTTGGCACACCAGGTGAACCCCAGCCACCAGGGGGTATGGTAGCCAATCAACCAATCCCAAGCAGGTAAGCCTTGGTGGGTGGGATCCTCATCCCCTCCACCAACTCTTATCTGTAGGATCCAGACTCTGCTGTATCACTTCCCTCTGAAGAAGCAGTTTTACCTGCGAAACGTTAGGGAGATATTCTAGACTGAATTGGGTAATCCTTTTAAACCTATCTTTATCCAATTCGTCTCCTAAACATCAACGACCAGCCCCTTTTGGCTGAGATCAAAAACTTGTTTTTAACCTATGGTTTTAAACTCTTTTGAACCAAATAAAAATTGTAATTTTAGCATGTCAGTGGGGGCCTTGCCTTAACAGGCCCACCTCGACTGGGCTGATTCTAACATCACATCAACTACTGGAGAAAAAGGATTACCTTAAAGGAGTTTTTGGCCTGCATCTGCTACACGGACCTAACTTTTTAAAGGACATTTCTCAAAAGGATTCTACTAACCTTTTCACCACCAAGTGTCCAGGCACTTTCTCCTAGGCCGTGAGGAAACCAACTCCAGCTCCACTCCAGCAGCCACCCAGGCCCACAGGGGAGGCCTCAGGTAAGCCCCTAACTGACTACTGCATTTTTGCACACAGGTTTACAGGGGATCCCAATCCAGCCTAAAATACAGCAGAGCCATGGATCAGCAGTACAACAGACAGTATTTTAGGGGGGAGACAGACAATTCAGGGGGGAGGGAGAAACACAGACACCAGAACTAGACAGGTAGCACAGAACAGGCCCACCTATCCCCCTCCACACCACCAGGCCCCAGATGCAGCTACTAGGCTACTAGCCAAGCAATGCTTCAAACTTATCCAAGCAGTGCACCATAAGAATGTAGTAGACAGAGCCATCACCACCGACACCCCCCAATTGGAATGACTAAATATGTTAACAGACTCACCTCATTTATCAAGCCTTCCTCTCCCACGGATGAGGTCAGAGCTGAATTAGCATCAAACACCAAGCAGTGGATGCAAACTAACTTGGCCATCCTCCAGGCCCACTACTTCACCATCATTCTTGAATATAATCACCTGCCATTTCACGAGGTCACCTTTGCTATAGCTGTGGGCTGGGCTAGAAAACGCTATAAAGCACGCCTGGCCCAGACCACTATAGAAGCGACACAGTCGATCTTAGAATGCAACTCTGACCTCTCACATGTCTCCAACTCTCTACCACCATCCCCTGGGGGCTCCTCGGGAGGGGAGGAGGCCACACGGAGCCCTAATCTGGCGGACGAAGGTGAATTTCCTCCCCTGCCTGATGCACAGGGAGCGCCACCTCCCAGCATTCAGGCTCCCCCGACCACCATAACCAGACAGATAGAGAGCACTGTTAATACACAGGGAGAAGAGAAAACGAGAGTAGGATCAACACATCCCCCTAAGTCTCATTCCACCCCTGTAATCACCACCACAGCCATCGTTTCCTCACGGAACAGACCCGAAAGGCAGCAGCCTCATTCCATGGTCTTATCACCCATTACTCACCTAGCCCAGAGGGAAAACACTCAGACCCTCGGGGATCCGCAGACTCCTGCCAATCCCCCGACGCTCACTCCCCAGGCCCAGCGGCCTCAGAGACCCACTGGGCCCCGATACCTGCCCACATCCTCCTCCGAGGACGACTTTCAGGCGCCCTCAAGCCATCAGGAGACCACCTCTAGGGTGAAAAAACAAGAGCGAGGCACTACTTAGAACAACCACTCACACAGGACAGAACAGTACAGCTCTTAGCAAAACTTTTCACTACACTAGACCCACCTTATCAAATGTGGCAGTGCTGTCGGGGGAGCCACATGTTCAATCCTGGTCTCAGGATCCTACACACATAATCAATAACCATAATCTGATTTCTTCCACAGGCGATGAGTCTGAGCAAAGGCCGGCGGCAATCGGCACCCTCGAACGAGCTCAGGGCCCTGTAAAAACACCTCAGGTAATGGGGAAACACGTGATGACAAACAGGTCAAATATGTACAACAGTACAGACCAAAATGGCGAAATGGCCCCGTCTGATCCCACACCTGTTACCCCCAGGGTCCCTGCAGCAACAGCAGCCGCTGCCGCCACCGCCGCCGCCCCGAGCTCAGCTCATCGCCGCAGCACACTGTCTCTAAATCAGGGACACACAGACAAACAGGAGAATCAGCCACATCATAATCACATCACACATAGACCACAGTATCACAAGGCCAGGCAGGGGAGGAAACTCACAGATTGGAGCTTTAAAGGCAATAAACCGGTGTGGTTTCTCGGAGACTCAAATTTAAACCGGATGCCGCCCTACGACAACAGGGACATTCAAATTGACAGTTACCCCGGGGCCTCCTTTTACCACTTTGTTAAGATCCTAGAAAGGACTCCCCCACACGCACACGTGAAGGTGGTGTTGCTGTCGGTGGGGATCAACAACAAAGACCAAGACCCATACAAAACCTCCATTAAACAACTCCGCACCCTATACAGGAGGGCGCAGTCTGTCTTCCCCAACGCTTACCTGGTTTTTCCACTGATCAATCACTCACCCCTTCTCCCACAGGAGCAGCAACAGAACCTCATCACCATTAACAATTTCATTTGCAGCCACCTTCCCTTCCTGGGACCGCTACCCGATGACCAGTTTTTCACCACGAGCGACAATATCCACTGGTCAGGAGAAACAGCCAGAGCAGTATATGAGAAATGGTGCACAGAACTACAGCTACATTTTTAACTCACCTCCAACCTCAACAGGGTAGGGCAGGAACGACACCGCGCGCTGGGGACCGTGACCACCTGTGGAACAAACAGAGACACAATTTAACCCCCTCTCCCCCCAGACCCCCTTTCCTCCCTTCCAACCCTCCTACCCTGCTCACCCCGACTCCCCTCTCCCCCTCCCTCCCTCTCCTCCCTCCTCCCCCCTCCTCCTCCCCCTAACCCCCCGCCCACTTACCTGTGCTCTGCGGCCACCGGTGGTCCCGATCCCTCAGTGGGGACCGATTTATCCTGGGGGTCGTCATCAAACATCCTGAATTTGTCCACTCTTTTCCGGCCGGACACGGACCAAATCCGCGTGCTGGAGAGGGGACTGACCTTTGTCCCCACTCCGGCCACGCCTGACGGTGAGGGGCTGCGTGCGGACCTCCATCGCTACCACCGCCGTATTAAACTCCTCGATCACTTTCAGGACCGCGGCTCGGAGCCGGTGCCCTTCACCCTGCCGTCCAGCTGGGAACCCGCCTGGGACCTGCTGGACGCTAGGGTCAAGGCGCTGATCCGGGCCGACCTGCTACACCTTAGCCAATATCAACCCACACAGGAAACCATTCACCCGTCACATACCGTAGATCAGCAAGCCATTCAGAGGCTAACACAGCACCCACACATAGTCATTAAACCGGCAGATAAGGGCTCCAAAATCGTCATCCTAGATAAGCAACAATACACCTTGGAGGCTAATAGACAACTTCAGGACACGAAATATTATCAGCCCATCACGCAGAGCATCTAACAGGATACGCTCAAACGCACCCGCAACATAATCCAGGAACTTTACAATAAGAAATTTATCAACGCCAAACAACGCGACTATCTATTCGGTCCAAACGATCCACGCAACCGGCAATTTTACCTTCTACCAAAAATCCATAAAGATCCACTCACCTGGACGGTGCCGCACGCAGTTCCTCCCGGACGGCCCATAGTGTCTGACTGTAGCAGCGCGACGTACAACACGGCGCGCTACATAGACTCCTTCCTCGATCCCCTGTCCTGTAAGCACCCCAGCTACCTGAAAGACACATACCATTTTTTACAAACCATCCGCCCCCTCCGCTTACCGGCTAACGCTCTTCTCTTTACAATAGATATAGACAGTCTCTACACAAATATCAATACCGAAATGGGCCTCCAGGCCGTACAGCGCGTCTTCCACCGGTACCCGAACGCTCACAGACCGGATAAGCAAATCCTTGACCTACTAAAGATCTGTCTAAAATGCAACGACTTCGAATTCGACAACAAACAATATCTACAGGTGGAAGGCACGGCGATGGGGCACAGATACGCCCCCTCATATGCAAACATCTACATGAGTGAATGGGAACGTGAGGCGCTCCAAAAGTGCTCCCATCAGCCGGCCTTCTACCTGAGATTTTTGGACGACATTATAGGCGCCTGGGTACATGGCGAAGAGCTTTTCCACCAATTCATAGACACGTTAAATAATCATCATTCGGCCATCAAAGTAAAATACAGCCTCCACGCACGTGAGGTCAATTTCCTTGACACGACCGTTTTTTTCTCGCACGTGAGCAACACGGAGAAAAAAATGCTGACCAAGGTATATTTCAAGGCCACCGACACCCACGCCCTCCTTCATAAACATAGTTATCACCCCAAACACACATTTAAAGGCATAGTCAAATCCCAAATTATCCGTTTTCATAGAATATCCTCACGCGAGGAAGACCTACTTACGGCCATCTCCACACTATTCCATAGCCTCCAGCAGCGGGGGTACTCCAGGCGTTTTCTCCGGGCCAAAAAGAGTAGCACACTGGCGTCGCTCAACGCAATTAACCTTAATGAGGCTCTCGCCTCTGGTCACGTGGACGAAATGCGGTCCCAGGGAGGGAATGACGTCACCGAACCAGCTGCGCTGCTCCCTCTCGTCACCACCTACTCCAGACCATTCTTACAATTACAAACTGCCTTTAAGCATAACTTTCAAACGCAATTACATAATCATGATAGATTAAGCCATCATAGGGTTCTATCAGCGTTCAGAAAAAACAAAAACCTCAGAGACATTTTGGTCAAAGCAAAATTTAACAATAATAAAAATAACGGACAGATAAATAGGGACAAACATTGGGCATTAAAAACCCCTGCAATATATACAAAACCCACACGGGGCGCCGGAGCAACAGTCATTAACAGGGTCACTCTACACACTCACAATCTGGTATACTGTATAATTTGCAAAACATGCAACATGCTTTATGTGGGAGAAACAGGAAACACCTTACTCAATAGGCTCAAACAACACCTACACAGCATGAGGGAAGGCAGACTGCCCACACCACTGGTCCAGCATTTCCAAAGCCACTCCTCCCAATATCTCGCCATCACAGGCCTACAAACCTGTGCCACTTGGACCGGGGGTCAGAGGAAACGCCAGGAAAGACTCTGGATAGAAAAACTTAAAACACAAAGCCCAACCGGACTTAATTTGCTGTAGAGCCTTCTCCTTTCCCCCTTTCTTCTCCTTTGACAGGCCAGGGATGACACCTGTGGAAAACATACAAAATATAATAAAGAATAAATCATTCTCAATTTACTGTTGACTGTGCTTGCCTTTTTCTCTCCCCCTGCATTTATGTTTGTGTTTTCTTGTATTCTTTGTATTTTGCATTTTTTGTTATTATATTTTTTTGTGCTCTGGCTGCAGATCCTAACCGTTTTGTCTCCACAAAAAAAAAAAAAAAAAAAATTAAATTGGGAATCAGAATACAACAAAATAAACCTATATTAATCTACAAAAATTGAAAAGTCTACAAAAATTAATTTAATTTGAAATTCTAAAACATCATAAATTATGAATCCCACGTACCTTTTTTGCCCCCCTAAAGCCAAAATGGGACCTGGGATCAGTGGATGCCAGAATTTTGGCCGCTCCTCAGATCCTGGCTCTCGCTCCTGGCCTTAATTTCTATATGTGGGGACACATAAACACTTACAGTCTGCAGTTATTCACATCCCCGTCCACCCTGCTCCTTACCTTAACATCCTTCCTTTTACACGCCTAAACCTAACCCACTCAATAACAAAATTCTGAACCAACCCTCCGTAACCTAACCCATTCCCTCCCCTTATTTATGTACATTTATTTACCATTATATATTGTGTGTATGTGTGTATATGTATATATATATTTGTGCTTCCATAATATATTATATGATGTATATATATCATTTTTGGTGGGTATATAACCTTTGCATGATCCTTTTGATTTAAAATACTGTAATAGCCTTTGATTGTGTATAACTTTTGAATATATATGCCTTTACATCGCTATATATCCCCCTTTTACCCTCTGTAAATCAGTCCCCCCTGCATGAATTTGGCTCTGATTATTACTATTATTATTATCATTATTATCACCCTTATTTATACTATTTATTAACCCCTATTATGAATTGCTCTACCCCTCCCTCAACAGTAGGACCCACAACCTTCACTCAGAAGGAGACTCTTCCTCCCCCCCTTCCCCTGAGGGTGATCAGAAAATATTGTATCACTTACCTGACATCAACTAGCATTCATTATCCCCAGTACAGGAGCAGGATGGCGGGTCCTTCCGGAGGAGGATTCGTCCCCAATTTTGAATTTTAATTTTGCTTTCAATTTTGATTTTGCTTCCTTTTCATTTATTTTGTATTATTTGTCAATCTTCCTTTAACTTTTTGTCCTCCCCATCCCCTCTCCTCTCTGTGCTCCCCCCTCCTCGTCTCTCTCCTCTCTCTCCCTCTCCATCCTTCCTCTTCTTCTTCCTCCTCCGCTTCCTTCCTGGTTGCAGCACTTTTTCTCCTCCAGACCTGAAAAACAGACATACAGAAACAGATTCAAACACAGTAAAACAATAACAAAAACACACACCGGGAATGGAACGGCGACATTGGGCAGACCCCTGTTGCCAGTGCACCCAAGCCTATTATGGCCAACTAAAAATCATCATCCCCTAACCTAATCCCAACCACTAACCCTAACCCTAATCATAACCACAACAAAACATTAAAATTCATATTCAATAAACTAATTTAATTTTAAAATTACACTGCATTAAATATAATAAAAAACACACTAAATTCATACTTATTTGATTAAATATTAAAAACAATTCATATTCAACAAATAAATTCATTTAAAAATTACACTTATTAAATATAGTTGAAAACACTAAATTCATATTTATTTGATTAGATATTAAAAACAATTCATAGTCAATAAATACATTCATTTAGAAATTATACTTATTAAAACTAGTTAAAATACACTAAATTCATATTTACTGGATTAAATATTAAAAAACAATTCATACCCTTAAGAATTCATAGGAAATTACAATACAAAGTAAAAAGTGGGAGGGGCAAATGCTGACAAAGGGGAATGGGTGAAAAACAAAACACTAAAACATAAGAGACAAGTTTTGGGAGCTATAAAAGGAGGAAGGCAAGAGACAGAGCTGATAACTGCTCTGACCTTCGGACGGTGAACATCCCAGCCAGACAGAAGCAAGCCTCATTATTTTCAGTGTGCCTTACCTGAAGAAGACCTGATTTAAGGTCGAAACGTTGTGGGCACACCTTCTTTTGTTTTATATAATTTTTATTTTTATTCTATAATTACATACACAGTTTTTTTGTTTTTTTACGGTTTTATTTATTGGAAGTATCCTTTCTTTTTGAAAGCGCCCTTAGTTGTGTGTTTTATTTTATTTTTAAATTTTTTAAAGGACAGTCTCAGCCACAATGGCTGAAGACGGGTGGCGGGTTGTGTATAATAGGCGCAACCAACGCCGATTTCAAGCCAGTAGGGACGAGGGATTTCGGGGGTTTCGTCGGTGGATGGACAGAGCTCCCCCTGACTCCTTCGGGAGAAGGGCTTTTGTCGCCTTCCCTAACCCTTACTCCAGTATAATAAGTGAGTAGTATAACCGTGCCGCCATCTGCCGGCGGTTCTACCATGCCACCAGATCTGCTGCGCCATTCCACCGAGCTACGGCACTGCCATCCGCCGCGTTGTTCCACCGTGCTGCTGCCCGCTGCACTGTCTCCTGATCCGCTCTCTTGGGATAAATGGTGTTTTAACAGAGATAGTGCGTGTAGGGCGTGCTTGGCATTACCTAGAATCATATCGTTCATTGGTGTGGATTAGCTCAGTCAATCTTTGTTATGCAGTCTACAGTGTGAATGCTGCAATAGCTATCATTAGTTATCTTCAGCCTATAGTTTTATGGTGTGGATGGGCTGTGGATTGAATTGGCAGACTATATGCTGATTTCCAGTATGCTGCCCCCATCGGCGCAATGCTGCCCTGGGACTGTCAATCCACACGCGTGCCTCCTACCTTTGGTCCTCTAAGGCCACCGTAGCTTCGGAAAATTCTCAGAAAGGGAGGGGTAAACAAAAGAGTGTTGCTATATAGAAACTCACCATTGGTTGGTGTCAAAAACACCTAATACACACTGCCACTTTAACCCTGACAGAGCAATGCTTTTTGTCATGTGATTTACTATGGACTTCTTATTCAAAGTGGCAAAATGCACACATTAGCCAGGCGCCAGAAAGTGAAGAAACACAAATAAGAGTGATTCAGCAAATAACCTTTACTCGTGTAAAGATTAGGGGAAAAGCAAGGCATCTCAATAAAAATACAATTAGCTGTGCAGCTAACATTGCTGCTCAAACTAAGCAAGATCTTCGTATCTTAAACAAATTTTTAAAAAAAGTGAAGGCAAAGTCGGAAGGGAGTGAGAAGAATAGAAGTGAGAAGAAAGAAGTGAAAATAAGCAGCAATATGCAAGCTTTCATCCTTGTATAGCTCTGCAATTAACGAACACTGCTGCAGAGGACACAATCTTTCAGAACTGGGTGTGGGAGTGTCAGTGGATCACTTGAAACATCAGTTTACTGCAAGATAAGAGGAGAAAGACAAATGTGATTAAACCACATTTCACATATTTTTGTTTCAAAACTCTAGGTAAGTCAACCCTGAGATGAGTGGAAACTGTAATTCATCCCAGAAAGAGAGTTAAAGGGGTAGTTTGGATTTTTTGACAAGAAGTTGTATGAGATACTCATCATCAGTGTTGTGCATCAGCAGTGACTTTTCCCCCACTGCGTCCCGTGAGTTCTGGCACGGTTTTAACACCAAAACCAACCATCAACATTCTATTTGCAGGAGGTAAGGAATCTAAAGCCGTGCATAATACATACAGGGAGACCCCAGAGAGGACATGTGACATGACTGTGATGTGTTGTTCTTCATAATGGCCACTATTAGAGAAGAGCAAGATCGCATACAAATGAGTGACTGTGATGATGACCTTCATATCGCCTCTGCAGCTGTCCAAGATGGAAGAGATGTCCAATCAGATGTCTGATCTCTTTCCATTGCACTATTCAGATGGTGCATTTACATTGTCAAAATGTCTATTAATACGCAATTTCCCTCACAAAATAAAGAATTTGAAATTATTAATTCTTTTGGTAAAATGTGAAATAGCCAATGAATGAATGTCAATTCTGTAAAATACCCCGTGTAAATTATGAATAAAACTGATCATGGCATAGCCCTGACATGACTGACACCGATTGACTCAATTTAACTAATGTATGGTACCGGCAACGCCCGATCACTGGATTTTCTCTACTCTACTTGGCAACCGCTGTCCAGGTGCCACCTCTGGGGAGGGTGGCAGTGTTTCCTGAGGCTTTGAGTGTCTGGAGGCTCTATGGGACATCCAGACTCCGCCGTGTTGTGGCTTCCACAGCAGATACAAAGGTGCGATTCTCTCACAAGCATCACTGCGGATGATGTGATGAACATCCACACATTTGGATGCATGAATGGTTCAAGGAAAAGTGAAGTTCTGTCTTTACTCTCCAGTGGTGGAGCAAGACTTTTATACAGTGGATGGGGGGGGCACAGGGTGGAGTTTGTGCAGGGTGACAAGCAGCCAGCGGGGTGGGCCTCCTAAAAATCTATGAATCTGCAAGTTTGTCTTGCTCTCTGTGCTAACCTGTTTCTTTGTGCTTTGGACCATTGTCGCCACCACCACCTGCCAGAAATCTGCCTGCCTGCTCATCCACCTGTTCTCCAGCCAGCTCACCTCGCTTGCCCTCAGCCATCTCATCACCCTCTGCTTCAGCTCTGCCATTTCCTCCTTGTCGGCCATTCCCAGTCCCTGTCTACATCACAAACAACAATGCACGGTGTCCATGGTAATTTGGTATCAACATCTGTAGCAATGGCAGTGTCATTGACATTCACAAAAAGCTTGTCTTGCTGCTCTTTGAAATGGGCAATCAGGAGCAGCACAGCTGCAGAAGGTTCATCAACTCCTTCCAGAATTTGACTCAAAATGGTGCCTTCTCTGCTGAATGTATCATCAATCTCTCAATTTTCTTAACATCTTTGTCTTTGTTTTGGAACATCTTCATAAGTTCCTCTTTTTTTCCCTTTTGCAACAGTTTTGTTTCACCAGGAAGGAAGTCCTGGGTCATGGTTGATGCAGCCATCGTCATTTTCCCGCTTCTTCTTTGAATTGTCAGGACTGTGACACAGCCTCTTCCGAGCAGGAGGAGATTGGAGCCGCCTGTAGTTGTCAATTCTGGATATGATCTGTTTAACAAGGGAATCATACCCTGTGCCCACAACCTGACCGTCTATCTCATCCCGGAATTATTTGGGATAACGAATGACGAGCTGTCCCGCAATTTCAGTGATGTGCCTCTTCCTGGGTTTTTTGCACACACTGGGCCTCATTCATGAAACGTGAGCAGAACGAATTTGTGTGTAAACCGTTCGCAGACGGAAATTTACGTGCATCTCCGCATTCATCAATATTTTAGTAGCTCCGATCTTTTCGTAGCTACTAACAAAATCTACACATGCTGCTGACCACACATAGTGCTTGTGTACATTTAAGAACGCATATAAATAATGCTTGTCACTATTGGAAATTACAATTTTAATTCATATTGCACTCTGTTATGTACACAATACGCAGATGCCTTTGAAACACGTGATATAAACATGACAAACGATTAAAAATATAAAACATTTAGTTAAATTAGTTGGCAACTGGCAGGATTAAGATTCAGATTAAGCTCATAATTGTGAATTATCTATGTAAATCGACTCAATAGATTACGCGTTCTTTTCTATGGGAGATAGATCTTTGAGCCGCATCCTGCCTGCAGTTCTTAGCGGTATTTAACTAATGCCAGAGTATATTAAATGTCTCTATGGCGCACAACGGCAGGTAGAAGTAATGCAGGGATTCAGTGCGATCGCAAACATGCCAGGTGACATCGGTGTCATAGACTGCACACACGTACGCATCAAGGCTCTATCCGGTTATGCATTTGCTTCCATAAACCGGAAAAACTTTCATTCCGTGAATGTGCAACTGATCTGTGACGCAAAGTGTGTGTTGTTAAACGTTGTGGCAAGGTGACCTGGTGGGACGCATGACGCATTTATCCTGCGTAATTGCGCAGTTGGCATGCGTTTGGAGGATGGAGCTGTGAGAGACGCTGGCTCATTGGTAAGAATATAGCCTGCATAATTACGTGTGTATATGGACTTACCCTTCTATATCCATAGGGGATAGGGGTTACTCCACTTCTCCCAAAATGATTTCAATCTCCGCTTCGGAATAAGTCTTTTTTTCTTTCTCTTTCCTTCTTTCTTTGCGCCATGACTGACAGGTCGACAGGATGCCTCTACACCTCCTTATATGGTGGTCATTGGCAATTCATGGGCGGGGTTTTATGCTAATTGCTGATTACCGGGAGCGCGCTGTCACCTTACAATGGATTGGCATTCATGATCATACACACGTGTTTACGATCAGATCTGAGTTTCCCGCGGCGTTCATGAATCCGGAGTAGGTTTTTAGTAGTGTAGGCTTTTATGTGCAAATCTACGCACAAATTTACTAACGTTTCATGAATGAGGCCCACTGAGTATTTCTGCTACCACAATTCTGACAACCTCCCTTCTCTCTGCAGCTGATGGCCTCTTTGTCCAGTAACTTCCTAGTATCTGAAGGGATCTTAGTCCAAGGTATTTCAAAGCTGTAATTGTTAAGGCGCAGGGTAAACAGAAGTATCTTAAAGCAGACTCCAAAAGTAGGTGCCAAAAAATAGGTTTTATTAAACAAAACCAACTAAAAGCCGGACTGCCAAGCAGTGGAAAAACACAGACTTGGAACTGGGGAGGCGAGGACGACGAAACAGGAGGTCAGCAGACAGGCGGATAATTCAGGACGGAGGCACGGACGTTACTGGCAGAGCTCAGGGTGCTGGAGTTTCACTGGACAGAAGCAACGAACTGGCGAGGAATGGAAGAGAAGACCGGGCTTTAACTGCAGCAGGAGATGGGAGTGGTGATGAGATGATGGGCAGCAGGTGAGGAGCAGAAGATTGAAACCAAAAAGTAGGTCGGACACGCCCAGCCTGAGGAGACACACACACAAAGACAAAACACAAGGAAAAGAAAAAGGGAGACAGGGAGAGCACAGAGAAACACATACATGGCTCTGTGGATCCTAACAGTAATGCCAGTTATTGTCATGTGTGGGGTTAGGTGAGGAGCTAGTCATAGGTGTAGTGGTTGAGACTGGACAATATCATTCATAAATGATTTTTACTTATTCTTCTGTATATTTGGATAACACAACAACTGTTATGTTACATAACTACTGTACATGTGGCTATGTATAACCCAGAGTAGACATAAATCTAAGCGTTTTATAGATGTAATAAAACTATCATCAGGACAATTCATATCTTACTTTTAATGCAGGCAATAACTTTTCTAATTTCAACCGGTTTGAGGGATCCTTTAAGGTCTTCTGGCTCCACAAACTTCAGGTCCTCAGTTGACGAAACACCGAGATTCCTAACCACTTCCACCAAACCATGAATAACATCCTCTTGGCTGAAGATAGATCGAAGGGCTGCTGTGAGATCAACCACCCACCCACCCATTTCTGAAAGACATTGAAAAATGACTTTAGTGAATGTCAAATTATGGATTACACATTATGGATTTCCCCATTGAAATAACAAGATGAAAATTTCTACACTGAATTTCAACTTGTACTGAAAATAATTGTAAACCTCAATGCTGATCAACAACACTGTGCTTGAGTGATATGACTTTATGTCCATTGAAACTGTACAGAGGCAATGGGTAGGAATCCAGGCAGTGCTCTGTATTTATGCAGTGCATATCTTCTGCTACAAAACACACCTCTTTCCCATCTTTTGTCAAAACAAGTTCAATCAGTACAAATCTTATTGACTCATCGGACTCACGTTTCAGACAAAGATCACCTTTTATAAAGGGTACCCTTGAAGTAAATTTCAGTGGACACAGTGTCTGGTTCCGTGAACATGTGTGTAGTTCCCTCTCAAGTCGAAATCACGAAACCAAGTTGTTCTTTTAGTTACGGGCTTTAATCACACAGAAGCATGATGGTGTGCCGTGAGAACTGTTAGACATACAGACAGAAAAGCAAATAAAACAAATTATTTCCACGCAGACATTAAAGGAACAACGCGACCGTTACATGACTCAACAGAAATTCGTCACATTACATATTTACAGTCTTACAAATATAACAGTAAAATAAACACAAATGTACCTTCATTGGCCGCTTTCCCTTGAGAGAAAATTAGAAATCTTCAGTCCCTCAATGCACCAAGCACTTTATTCAGTCTTCCTTTAACATCGCTGGTTCTTAGGCAGAGGAATCGGCGAGGTGTCTACCTGATAGCTTGGTCCAGAACGCTACTAATCAACAGGTACCGACCCTCAAAAGTAACACTGCGTCAACCCGCGGCACCAAACTTTGGTTCCGCCCTTAATTAAGACTTGTTCCCCCATATCAAAACAAACAATATACACGAAATATATGAAATTATGCTTTTAACATTAACCTATTGTCACTAGAAATGTATGTATTTATGAACTTTATATTTTTTAAGCTAATATTTATTAATCTATTATTTATTTATTTATTCTGACTTCGATGGCAGCTACAATGTGCATCTCAATTGCCTTGCCTTACATCACTGTACAGCATGATACGGAGTGGAGTTCATCTGCTTCAGCACTGGTGGAAAAAATAACTGGAGGTGAGGGTTGTTTGGAGGAGTTGATGCTGGTTGGCAAGAGACTGGCATACATTTTTAAAGTTTTGGATCCTCCTCACACATCTCTTGAAGTAGGAGTGTTTGCTCTCAAATCTCATTGTCCACAGCCGTATGAGGGGGGCCCAGTTTGAGGATCAATGATGCGTAATGAAGAAGATAGTGGTGCTTGGGTTTTAGATTATCAGTAGGAGAGATGGCTTTCCTGGTTTCCAGATATTCAACCACAACAACATTGAGGTAAGCCACCTGGACAATACTGATTGAGGGTGCACATACTAGTTCCGCAACTTCTTTCAAAGTGATCACTAGTTGCCAAACTTGGTCATGAGGATTAACTTTGTCACCAATAATGACAGGCAGGAGTCTAAGAAGAAACCAATTCTCAGCAGCTTGCCCACCTATTGTGTTGGCCTTTTCATTCACATGACAGGGGGGTGAGGCAGAATCAGAGTCCTTGTAGGCAAACTGTGTGATTCATCTGTTCAGCTGAGTGTATGTGAACCAGTGCTTAACTTTTATGAAATAGCGCAGATAAATGGCTAAGTTATACGCTACAACTCCCTCAAACTAGTCATGCCCGAAGCATGGAGGAAGGCCTGGCTGACACACATGGGAATATTTCAGAGAGTTAAAGACTGAATCACAATATATGTTAACATCATTCACATCACTCTCTTGCAATAATTGCACTGCCTCTTTGTAGGCTTCAACTGTTCGCACAGGAAAGCTGTGACTAACATTCTCAAGTTCGTCTCTGTGTACCTCACAATACCTGCTGAAGTATTTAGAAGTGCTGAAGTTCTGTGTGTAGCCTCCAATGCAGTGTGACCCCAAATTGTCACCTACAATAGATGTTACTGTTGCTCAAACCACATGACCAGAAGTTGTCACAACTCCCTGCTCTTCAAGCTGTCTCAAGTCTGACAACATTCTAGAAAACACTCTGTCCTGACCAAAGGATTTAAAGTCAGTTTCTTTACACAAAAGTACTAACTGCATATTGTCAATACTGGAGCGATAGAATGGCTCAAAGTCAGCAACTGTGAAGTACACTCAAACAAGCCTATGTTTTTTCCTAGCTGACCCAAGTGGGTTGACAACTTCAAATGCATGCAATCCTGCATGCAATCCTGATACCAGATCAGTTTTAAGATGATATCACCTGCTTGTGAATACAGCTTTTTGGGTTTAAAGGCTGAGCCATCACAGACATCATGCAAAATGCCATCAGAAACTTGGCAGTCTTGAGACTGAACACACTGTTGCCACACAACAGATCTTAAAGTGTCATACAGTGGTATATATTGTGCATAACAGTCTTTTCTATGTTTGTTGGTGCCCAAGTAAAGATTTTCTGGGTGCACATAGGCCAAGTTCTTCTGAAAATACTGCCTTCTGCTATATTCAGTGGAGAGAGGAGCGCTACATGCAGCATGAATATCAGTTTCCTGAAGACTCTGGAAAACTCAATCAATCTCAGTACCTGACATGTTTGTATGAACTCTGGGTGTCTCTTTAATCTTGTCTTTTGTGTACTGATGACAAATGTTGTTCAACCCATTAATCTCTTCAACAATCATTTGAATAATTGATGGCGGAACTAGATACTTTGCCTGGAGTTGTGTGTAAAACAGGCACAGGTTTCTCATGTACAAAGACCTAATATCAAGATCTTCTGTGACCTCAGATTCACTTTCACTTTGAATAATTCCTGTATCATTTTCATTTTGCTCACACTGGTAAGACAGAGTTGGCTCAGAGTATGTGAATCTCATATCTACATCAGTTTCATCTTTGTGGCACCTTGAGAGATGGGATGTAAATGATGATTTAACCTTAAAGGCTTTGTTACAATGGCTGAATGGACTACATACTGACTCATGTTTAGTAAAATGGATCTTAATGTGTGCCAGAAGATCTTTGAGATCTATACATTGCTTTTTACAATTGGCAACATCACATACAAACAACGTCTGAGTCTCATTGCACTATGATAGAGAACTGTGGTGGGAACGATAGACTTGAGCTTTTAATGCAGTGTGCTTGGAGAATTTTTGTTTACAGTCTAAATAGCAACATGAATAGTACCCATTTGTCTCATGTCGGAGCAAGATCTGATGACTGACATAGCCTTTAATACTATTGAGTGATAAACCACATGAGCGGCATGAAAACTTTGGCTTTATATATGCCATTATAGCTAGGTATGTAAGCTTGCTATTGGAAATTATTTTAATAAGGTTGCACTACACATAAGAGAATTGAAAAGTTGAATAAACCAAAGAACTGCAAGTAAAAATACTAATAAGCTGGGTAAGTGAAAGTTCTACAGACACATGGTGTAGACAGACCTAAACAGCTTAATTCGGGGGTTGCATGTGTGAGCTATGATGGCATACCAAAATCTGTGGCTCCTCGTCTGGGGGGTCAACACTACACGGTGTATAGTTCACAGTCACCTGCAGCTAGTGGGAAGAAAATAGTACATGCAAATTTAAACAATATGTATAAACTTGAAATGCAAATGACACCTCAGCACAACAAGAACAGCCAAATTGAAGTATTAAATATGTTAATAAAAGGACGTTAGCATGGTACTCCCAACACTCGCAACATGTGGTCAAACTGTACGAATGATATACCAAATAATACACACACCCACACGCACATACACACACACACACACACACACACCAAAATGAGGACTGAGAGCAATGATGATGGGAAATAATTCTGCCCGAAAATGTCTCACAGCTGCCACTGCATCAAAACAGCAACAAAGCAAATATCTGATTTGGTATATTTGGTATAATATTTACACCCACACTCAGAAACAACTTCTTCTGTGGAATCTGAATATGCATGAATAGTTATTAATATTAACAAACCCAAGGTACCAACTATATACCAATGGACTGCAATGCGAACACCATGTCAACAATTAATCAAATATTACAGCCCACAAATACCATATTTTCCATTTCTCTCTTTTTTTAAACGTCATGGTTTCCTGATGGAACATGGTTCCGTGCTGAAACACTTGCTATTGGCTGTCTCACCCATTTGACCGGAGCATAATTGGTTGCCCTGACTGTCAATTCCGTAAACTGGCGAGAGCCGTGCGCGCTCTAATTTGAAATTACGTCTGTCTGAGTGGGCGTGTACTGCTGCTTGGCGGCTCTCAGATTGATCAGGCTCTCATAGCTCAGGATGCGGTCCATCTTTAAACCACAGAGGAAATAAAGAAGATACCTAGAATATTATTTTCCTGCCCTGGACATCAGTTGGACAAACTATATCCTGCAGCAACTTCCGCAACTTTGGGTAAGATAACGGTTACTTTTCTGTAACATCATGCAACTGTTTTTTGCTCAGGTCATATAAAGATTAACGTTGTGCAACATTTAGGTCAAAGCAGGTAACGTTTGCTGTTGTAATGTGTCGTGTCTGTTGGCCAGACAACACATTTTGGTTACCTACAAATAAAACAGGGATTGTTCCGGTTTGCAGAAATTCTTTGACGAGACATTAATAATGTATGACACCGTAACGTTACGTTGAGCTCTGGTGCGGGCGAACCAAATTACAGTGGCGCTAAATTCTTATTAACTTGTGCTTGCCTGTGTGACCAGCATTGATGACTTTTTTGTTGTTGTTAGCTTTGGTGGGTGACATTGAGAATGTGCCTTTGTGTTTTCTGCCCACTGCCAGCATACACGGTTCCGACTGCCAGGAAATGAGCTGCTTGGATGTCTTTCTTCCCTCCTGGTTGTAGGAGATACACTACTAAATAAAACGTAATTAATCACTAGGAATTAAGTTACACACTCGTAAATGGGGCACCACCTCCGTTGTCTGATTTATTCGAATAACCCGGAGGTAATTACTCGAATCTGAACTGGACAAGTTTGGCTTGTGACAGTTCTGATCAATCTAAATTGACGTATTCAATTTCATATTTCATAATTCCATAATTCAATCTCATATCTAAAGTAGTAGTTCTTTTACACAGTTTCATCAGTTTTCCACATTAAAATGAACATCCACAGACAACGACAGACGGTTAAATATGTTTATTAACTAACTAATTCAGAATGAACAATATGGAATAATAATGTGAATCAAGATAATGACAACGAGTAATACGGCCAGAATGGTGTTTTGTTTGTTTTGTGAGTCGCAGTGTTTTTGTACGTCTTTGTCGTGTCAACCTGTCCCGAAGCACTCATACAGCCGTGAGTTTTTGCTCGAGATCGGCAGATCCACAGTTTTTGAGCTAACCTCTGATCATGCTGAAGAGCTACAAGGCTACGGTGTGCTCCGGTGGCCTGCACCATCGCCGACTTCCTCTCCTGCATCTCGCCCACAGTGGAGGCGCCACAAGCGGCGTGACAGGAAGCAAAGGAGGGGTAAGCGCGGAGGTATCCGAACAAGGCTAGCGGCTAGACCACACAAGCCGGCTATCCCCAACATCGTACTGGCCAACGTACGCTCTCTGGACAATAAACTGGACTACTTACAACTACTACGGACTACTCGGAAGACTGTGGGAGAGTGCTGTGTTTTTGTGTTCACTGAAACATGGCTCAGCAACAACGTATCGGACAGCGTCATTCAGCTCGAGGGACTTACATGTTATCGAGCGGACAGAGCTCTCATTGAAGGAGGTAAGACCTGAGGCGGGGGGCTCTGTGTTTACATAAATGACGCCTGGTGCCACAGCGCTGATGTAGTCCACAAACACTGTTCGCTCCTAGTTGAGTTCATGGCTATTAAGTGTCGACCATTCTATCTACCGAGGGAGTTCACAGCCATACTGCTCGTTGCTGTTTACATACCCCCGAGCCCTAATAGCAACAACAGGAGCGAAGCACTGAATGAACTATACCTGCACATCAGTGAGCAGCAGACAGCCCACCCTGATGCTTTTCTCATCTTGGCTGGGGATTTTAACCATGCAGACCCAAAGACCGTTTTTTCCAAAATACACCGACATATCAACTTTCCAACCCGAGGAAATAACATTTTGGATAATGTTTACACCACCCAGAGAGGAGCATACAAGGCCTTTCCCCTCCCCCACCTCGGCGCCTCTGATCACATCACAAACCCCTTTCACACTGGCATTTGGGTGCGGCTTCTGTGCGCCAATTCTCCGCAACCGTCCCAGTGTGAATCTCTCCGATGCGGCGAGGGGTGCAATTTCGCTCCGGCGCTGATACGTCTCTGGAGGTAGTGTCAGGGCCGCATTATTGGCGAGCCGAACCAGTGTGAACGGATAAGCCGGCGGCGCGTATCGAGGGCGTGTCGACCGGACGGTCGGTTAACTACACAGGTCCTTCACTCAACTTAATACAGAGAAATGTCCCACAAAGCAACGTTACAGGACCAAACAACAGTAACTTAGTAACTGTAACTGTCTCTGGCAACTTATATGTGGAAAAAAATACCGCAGATATGAGCGGAGAAGCCTCTGTCCTCCTGTCTGTCTGACCGTCTGTCTGACCGACACATTTCTGCCCAAAAAACAGCGTCTGTCGGCGGCAAAAAACTTAAGCTCACCGAGTGTTCGTGATGAAAATAAATCACCGTGACGGTCAGTCCTACCGACCGAGACTTTGGTGAACTTTCCCCGAGAAAACAGCCTCCTTCCCCGCGAGTGACAGAGTCAGACAGCGTCCAGTTTACTGATGGTGATGATGTAATTATGTAATTTAGAGCGAAAAACGTAACTTCGTCACTTTCCAGGATGTTTGGTGGGTCAGGATCTCAATCACTACACATTATAACAGCATCCATATGATTATAAACTATCCGCGGGTTTAGATTGACAGGGGGGACACCGGGGAAACACCTTGAAAACACACCGACGTCATCATCATGACGTGTACCGTCACGCCTCTTTAGGAGCCGCAGCGCCGGATTTCTGTGTGAATTCACGTCGGTTCGTCTTTAATGCGGAGCTGCTTCGCTCTGTGTGAATCGCTATCGGCGGAGAATTGCCGAACCGCCGCTGCGGAGATAATGCGTCTTCTCCTGTGTGAAAGGGGTTACTGTTATGCTGATGCCAGCATACAGACCACTCGTTAAGGTCACCAAACCTGTCTGCAAGCAGGTACGTGTGTGGCCTGAAGAGTCTGCAGAGGCACTCAAGGACTGTTTCAACACCACCGACTGGAATATGTTTAAGCAGGCTGCCACCCATAATGACTCCACTGACCTCCAGGAATACAGTGACACTGTTACTGCCTACATCACCAAGTGCATTGAGGATGTAACAGAACTGAAGACCATCACTGTGCGGGCCAATCAGAAGCCGTGGCTGACAGGGGAGGTGTACAGGCTCCTGAAGGCTCGGAACGCTGCCTTCACAGCAGGAGATGTGGAGGGCCTGAGAACAGCTAGGGCCAACCTGTCCCGCGGCATCAGAGAGGCTAAGAGGCAGTACTCCAAGAAGATTTCACACCGCTTCAGCAACAGTGGAGACACACGGAGCCTGTGGCAGGGGTTACAGATCATCACAGACTACAAGCCCCCACCGCGGACCTGTGATAGCACCACCTCTCTGCTGAACGAACTGAACACCTTCTTTGCTCGCTTCGAGGCACAGAACTCCACACCTGCACAAAAGTCCCCTCCCCCTCCTGACGACCTGATGTTGACGCTGTCCCCAGACAGTGTGAGGAGATCATTCTGCAGGATCAATGGTCGTAAAGCCACTGGTCCTGACAACATCCCTGGTCGTGTGTTGAGGGATTGTGCGGGGGAACTCATAGATGTCTTCACAGACATCTTTAACATCTCGCTGAGGCAGGCTGTGGTCCCCACATGCTTCAAAGCCACCACCATCATCCCGGTCCCGAAGAAATCGACTCCCTCCTGTTTCAATGACTACCGTCCGGTTGCACTCACTCCCATCTTGATGAAGAGCTTCGAACGGCTAGTCATGCAACACATCAAGTCTCTCCTCCCCCCCTCCCTGGACCCCTTCCAGTTTGCATATCGGTCAAAACGCTTGACCGATGATGCCATCTCCACTGCCTTACACGCAGCTCTCACACACCTGGACACAAAAGACCCCTATGTTAGAATGCTGTTCATTGATTTTAGTTCAGCATTCAACACCATCATCCCCCAACAACTTATTCATAAACTGGACCGGCTGGGGCTGAACACCTCACTGTGCAACTGGCTGTTGGACTTCCTGACCGGAAGACCACAGGCTGTTAGGGTCGGCAGAAACACATCCAGCACCATCACACTGAATACGGGGGCCCCCCAAGGATGTGTACTGAGCCCCCTCCTCTTCACCCTGCTGACCCACGTCTGCACTCCATCACACACTTCCAACCTGTTTGTGAAATTCGCAGACGACACAACTGTGGTGGGTCTCATCAGCAACGGGGATGAGTCACACTACAGGGGCGAGGTGAGCCGCCTGGCCTTGTGGTGTAAAAACAACAACCTCTCTCTGAACATCGAGAAGACGAAAGAGATTGTAGTAGACTACAGGAAAAAGCGCACCCAGCATGCTCCTCTGACCATCAACGGTGCTGCAGTGGAGAGGGTGAGTAGCACCAAGTTCCTGGGTGTGCACGTCACAGAAGACCTTTCCTGGACCACCAACATCATATCGCTAGCCAAGAAGGCTCAACAGCGCCTTTACTTTCTCAGGAAACTGAGGAAAGCTAAAGCCCCGCCCCCCATCATGTGCACCTTTTACAGAGGAACTGTCGAGAGCATCCTGACCAGCTGCATCACAGTGTGGTACGGTGCCTGCACCTCATCCTGCCGCAGGTCCCTCCAGCGCATCGTGAGAGTGGCCGAGAAGATCACTGGTGCCACTCTCCCCTCCCTGGAGGACATATACAGCACCCGCCTCACCCGCAAAGTCCTCTGCATTGCAGATGATCCCACCCACCCGTCACAACGCTTTTTCAACCTGCTGCCCTCAGGGAGGAGACTGCGGAGTCTCCAGGCCAGGACCAACAGACTGAAAAACAGTTTTATGCACCAGGCTGTGAGAATGCTTAACTCCCTCCCCAATCTGCCCCCCTTCCCCTTCCACCTCCTTCTCACTAAAAAAGCCATGGACTCCGGTACTCGGCTGAAGAACTCTCGGTCCAATGCCCAGCGGGGTGTTCGCTTGAGAGCGCTGGAGGCAGAACCAGAATAGGCTTTGCAAAGTCTTTCTTTCGGTGGAAACCTTGGCACGGTTTCTGTAGCAGTTAATTACTGCAATGTCTGCAGCAATGATGATTTTCTTCTTTAGGGTGGTGGTTGAAGTTCTGACTTTTGAACTAATTCAACTCCTGGACTAAACAACTGGAGGATGAAACGCTGGCCTGGCGGATCTTCCGTAGCTATTCAATACAATGAATTAAATTAGATTCACTTTCTTTGAGTGAACGGTGACGATTAACGATTATCAAAATAAAATCAGAAAGGACTATAACTTCGTTCGGTTTGAGTTTCAAAATAAAGTACTCAACGAAGTGAAGCAAAACCGCAAATTATGAACTGATCAAAAATCAATACTTTAGTTGATTTTGCGGAGATCAATGCAACGTGCGAATATAGGTAAAAATTGAAAAGCAGCAAAGAGTAAGATTTGCGCAAAAATGAGATAAAACAAGAGAGGGTAAAACACGAGAGTGTAAAAACAAGAGAGTTTAAAAAAACAAGAGAGCAAGAGAAGAGAGCGAGCAGGAGCGTGCTCTCTGTTTTTGTCCTCAAGTCTGGCAGGCGGAGTCAGCAGGCGTGGTATTAGCGTTCACACCTCCGATAATATTAAAGTCTAAAACAAGACTTTAGTTAACTAAAGATTAATATATATATTTCTACTGTTTTAAGATTGTTTTTCACCTTTCCCAGAATTTCACCATGGCTCAATACATGTATCATATTTATGATAAAAACAGGACAGAGTTGAACTCACTTAAAACAGAAAAAGATAACATGATTAAAAATAAAGAAGAACGACAAACTTGAATACACAGTATAGTAGAACTCGTGGCTTATCATGCCTAGTCCTAACTTAACACTGGTTAACAACTCGTCCGAAACATTTATTGATTCGATCAGACAAACTTTGTAATAAAGATTATTCAAAAGATCCTTTTTCACTTGTAACCAGACTTACCAAAAGGGGGCGCTGTGGCTCCACCAAACATCAAGCACATTTAAACAGGAATTTAGATCTTAGCTTCACTATATCGTACAGACACGTGAGAAATATCAACTTCTTGCATTTTCTTTGATGTTCCTGGATTTGTTAAAATGGAAAAGATTAAATTTTGGCCTAATGGTTATTTTAGAAGATGCAGAAAAACAAGGTAGAAGGGTAGGCACAGACACATGAATGGAATGTCACACTCCTGCAAAAGCAGTCGTAAACAACAACTTGACACGAAGGGAGGAAAACAGATAAGGTTAACTTTATGGCCTCTCCCTGGAGAGTGTAAGTTAATCCACAGCATATGGACTCAGTGTCTTTGGCTAATTTACAATTACAAAGACTGGTCCATATCACATCTATCTGAGGCGCCATCGTCTGTCCCCTTTGAAGCTCCGGAGATGGGTTCCTGAGAGGGGGGCCTGTGAGGAAAGGGGTTGTTTTTGTCTTAAAGCAGAGGGGGAGGAAGAGACAGGTATCCTTTAAAATGGTAATTTACACAGGGAAACCTCTTCTGTGAAGCTTTCGTTCCGAAGGGTTTACTGCAGTCCAAACATCTCCTCTCCAAGCCTGGAGAAGAGGGGGTAACAGCAAAGCCAGCAAAGAAAACAGTCAAATTGGGGGCAAGGGTGATTAATGTAAGCAACAGGCTTGCTTTGGAATCCAGCGATGAGGGCATGTTCTCTTACATGGTCCATCAAGCTAATGTCATCACGCTAAAGTGTGCCGGAACACAGGTAAGCAACGGAAGCAGAGACATTCCCTCCTTTAAACAAGAAAAAGTCAACACAGACTGAGCAATATATGAGCGCTGATGACGCTGTCATCTGGTAAATTTATTTAACCGGCTAAAAAAAGAATTGTTTGAGTCATGTAAAGCAGTGTAATGGCGCCTTCACACGATTCTTCTCCTGGCCTGTTTACATTGTAAGGAGTAGGCCTACGTCAGGCCTGCTGGTTGTCAGAGCAACACGGTACAACAGTGGCGTAACTTAATCTCGATTACGACATCTCGTCAGCTGCTGTTTCGCTGACCATTCCGCAAACCGCGTCTCTCCACCATATTTGTTGCATGTACGTTGGTAAGTGTTCTTGTGGTCTTTCTTTCTTTCTTTCTTTCTATTTATTTGTCCCCGTGGGGAAAATTGTCTTCACAGACTGCACATTATATCACAAAAAAAAAAAACAGTGGAACAGACAACGACGGTGGTTACACAACAACAGTAATTATACACATAGCAATAGTAACAACATACACAGCACCGGTGGCAACATACATGACGACACAGTGAGACAACGGACAGACAGGTTCAAAGTCAGACAGACAGATCAGCGGGGCCTGCTGTTTAGAGCCGCTATGGCTGCAGGGATCAGGCTTTTTCCCAGACGAGCCCTCCTGAACTTGATGGTTCTGTACCTGCGCCCTGAGGCTAACGGGGTGATGTATTGGTGCAGTGGATGAGTGGTGTCTTGTACTATTGAGTTTTGATGGATTTTTTGTTTAGTTCTGTGAGGTTGGGTGTGGGGAGACCAATGATTTTAGCGGCTGTGTTTGTGATGCGTGTGAGTTTGGCCCAGTTGGTGACAGAGAGCATGGTGAAGAAGCATGTGGAACAGTACAGAAGGATGGGTTGGATAATGCTTTGGTAAAGTAACAACAGGAGGTGAGGTGCGGCGTACAGTCCTTTAAGTTTTCGAACGGCTGACAGTCTTTGTTGGCTTCTTTTTTGAATGTATGTGGTGTGCTGATCAAAGTTGAGTTTATTGTCCAGAGTTATTCCCAAGTATTTGAATGTGTTTACTGTCTGAACTGTTAGAGTGTTTATGATGGTGGGGTGCTGGGGTGAGGGGGGATTGAGGAGTTCCTTTGTTTTAATGACATTGATTTGTAGATGGTTGTCTGTGCACCAGCTGGTGAAGTGGGTGACTGTGTCGTGATAGTCCAGAGTGGATTGGTTGTCTGAGAGGAGTGCGAGGATGGCTGTGTTGTCAAAATATTTCAGATATGATGTGGTGGGTGAGATGCTGAGGCAGTCATTGGTGTAAAGAATGAACAGGAAAGGGCTCAACACACACCCCTGGGGGACCCTGGTGTTGATGGTGAGTACAGGGGATGTGGTTGAGCCCACTCTTACTGCTTGCAGTCTGTCGGTCAGGAAGTTGTGGGTGAGGTGGATCAGATGGGGGGGGTATTGAAGAGGTGTAGTTTCTGGATCAGCAGGTGTTTCTGTAGGGAGTCAAAGGCAGAGCTGAAGTCTATGAAAAGGATCCTGGCGAAATTGCCTGGGGAGTCTAGGTGCTGGAGGAGGAGATGCAGCAGGCAGGCCACAGCATCCTCTGTGCCTCTTTTTGCTTTGTAGGCAAATTGGAGGGGGTCCTGGTGTGGGGAGACAAGTGGAAGGATGATGTTCAGCAGCAGTATCTCTAGGCATTTCATTATTATGGATGTTAAGGCTATGGGACAGTAGTGGTTAGGTTCTGTGGGTCTGGGTTTTTTTGGTACTGGGATTATGGTGGCGGTTTTCCATAGTGTGGGTATTGTGGCAGTCCGGTAGGATTGGCAGAAGAGTGAGTGCAGTATTGGAGAGAGCTCCATGGCACAGGTCTTAAGCACCCTGGCTGAGATGCCATCAGGCCCTGGGGCTTTGCCGGGCTTACAGCGGCTTAGCTGGTGCCGTACCTCCTCCTCTGTGAAGGGAGCCGGTTCTTCAGGGTCTATTAGTGGGAGGGCTCGCAACAAAACCTGACACTCAGATGAGAAGTCCTGGTTGTCGTGACGGGTGAAGAATGTATTCAGCTCTTTGGTGAAGGTTTCTGGATCACTGACTGTGCATGTTGATTTGGGTTCACATCCTGTCAGGATTTTCACCTTCTGAAAAGCTTGCTTGGTGTTCATATTGCTAAATTCTGTTTCAAATTTGTTTTTGTAGTCCAGTTTGGCTTTAAAAACCACGTTCCTTATGTTCCTGTTTGCTGCCTTGAGGCTGACCCAGTCCTTTTGCTTGAAGGATTTGTGTTTTTCCTTCATGCTCTGTTTAATTTGTGGGGTAATCCAGGGTTTGGAATTGGGATGTATCTTAATTATTTTTGATGGGATTATAGTGCCTATGCAGAATTTGATGTAATCTGTGATGACAGGAACCCTGTCATTCAGATCCCCATCAAATATGTCCCAGTTGGTGCAGGCCAGGGAGCCTTGTAGTTGGGCGATGGCGTCCTCCGACCATTGGGGGGCGTTGTAGCTCTGTGGTCTGTGACGCCTCAGCTCTTGTCTGTACAGCGGAAGTAAACAGATGACGTTGTGGTCAGCAAGTCCGAGCAGTGGATGTGAACGGGCACGGAAAGCATCGGTGATATTCCCGTAGCATAAATCCAAGATGTTTCCCCCTCTTGTTGGAATATCCACATATTGTTGGAATGAAGGTAGCAGACAGTCCAGTGTTGAGCGTGTTCGTTTATTTGAGTGAAGACAGAACCACGACTTACTGTTTACCATTTATTTAGAATTGTATCATTAAGTAAAAGGCTTGATCAAGGACTTTCTCTGTTTGACAAATCACAGTCAGCGGAGTGCTGTTACTCTGTAACCAATCGCCCAGAAAAAGATGCAAAATCTCTCTTTACATTGTACCATATAATTTTGGTATCAGAACATGTAGAATTTCTCATTGGTTAAGAACAGATAAGTTTAACAATATTCATTGGTTGTACAGGTGGGGTGGTGCTGTGGTTTAGACTTAGCCCCCCTTCGTTGATGCACGAGCTGGTCCCAGCCCCTTGGCAACACGATAGTCTCCAGGTGGTCAGCGGCCTGTTGAAAGAAAAACTCCCTTCCTGCCATCTATCCTAGCCTCTGCCTCCTCTCTGCCACCCTCCTCCACACCTCAAGGACACATTCATGCAAACACTTTTGGTTTATGACTGTGGCCTGTTCTCACTAAGAGACATGGATTGATGGATATATTTCGTTCCCTGGCTCTTCTCTCCTATGTATTAACCCCTCATAAAAAGGGTTAACGCTTCCAACCCTCTCATCTATCAACAGGGCCTGTCTGCCACCCATTATCTAACTATTTAGTATTGATCATTAGTAAAAACAGGTAATCACAGTCTTTATTTGTCAATTAGAATCAAGTGTATTAATGTAAATCAAACAATATAAATCAATTAGATTAATTTTAAAGCGTGAGAGGCATGAGGTGCAGAGAGGTAAAAAAAATAAATCCTAACACCAGTCTGCAACTATTGAAATCCCCAGAATGAACAGCGGAGCGCCGGGGTACTTGGCTAGCATGGCATTAGCGTCCTCGGCTATTAGCTCCGCTGCTATGTTGATGTTAGCGCTGGGGGCAACATAGATGCAGCTGATCACAACAGTGGGGAATTCACTGGGGAGATAGAAGGGACGGAGGGACAGGGTCACCAATTCCAGGTTGGGTGTGCACACTTTACAGTGCATTTTAATGTTGTTACACCACCTGTCGTTGGGATGTCGATGTAGAGGCAGACCCCGCCGCCTCACGTTTTCCCCGAGTGCCTCGTCCTGTCGGACCTGATGATGGTGAAATTATCCAGGCGCACATCAAGGTCGGGTACTGACTCCTCCAGCCAGGTCTCGGAAAGGGCAATGATGCAGATGTCCCTGAAGGCCCTTTCGAAACAGCATCATGCATGTAATAAATCCATCTTGTTACGGAGTGACCGGACACTGGACATGATGATCGTGGGGAGGGGTGGTCTGAAGGGACGTCTCCTTACTCTGCTTCAGATACCTCCACGTTTCCCCCTTTTCCTCGGCTCCGACGGTAGAACCACGGCAGGCTTGATGTTGCTCCACAGCGAGGCCTGGTGTAGTAGGAGTTCATCTTGGCTGTAGGTGAGTAGCCGGTTGCCGGTGTCGGGCTGGAGTGCGATGCTATCACAAATCAGCCATAGAATTATGAGAAAAATGATGGTCAACTTGCAGCTTGTTGTCATGGCTGATCAGTCTGATTTACTCAGGACACGTTGACGACAAAGAACAGAGAGTGCAGTCAGTGCTGTCGCAGCAGAGCGTGCGCCATTAACTCGTGAACGGTAGTGGTGCCACAGATGTTTGCCGACTGATTCTGCAGAGTTAATGCCAGGGTTCAGCCCTAAGTTCTTGACCGTTTGATTCAAATTCTGAATTATCAAATGCCCAGGTCAGCTGGCAGTCCCAAAGGAGTGATTTCAAAGAAATTGAATCGAACGCAACTGGATTTGGTTTTTGTCTTTGAAGACGTTTCACCTCTCATCCAAGAGGCTTCATCAGTTCCTGCTCGCTTGACACACTAGTCCAACTAGCCGGTGTGGAGGTCCAGCTATTTAACCTCTTAGGAGGTGGTCACAAGGCCGCTGATGTCTATGGGTATGTGCTCCATTATTGCCAACGACAGTCGTTAGTATGGTCGTTGGGGATGGTGGAAAGTTGTCTTCCCAGGAGATTCCCAGGAGATTCAACAACTTAGCCTCTAAGAACAACGGCTGTGCACAAAGGGCCTCATGTGACTCCAACGACTGTCGTTACAACACAACAGAGCACTAACGAAGTCGAAACCAACTTTCCACCATCCCCAACGACCATACTAACGACTGTCGTTGGCAATAATGGAGCACATACGACCCATAGACATCAGTGGCCTTGTGACCGCCTCCTAAGAGGTTAAATAGCTGGACCTCCACACCGGCTAGTTGGACTAGTCCCAGCCTAGTCAAGCGAGCAGGAACTGATGAAGCCTCTTGGATGAGAGGTGAAACGTCTTCAAAGACAAAAACCAAATCCAGTTGCGTTCGATTCAATTTCTTTGAGATGACTATGACCTGGATGAATGAGAATATTCACAGGCAAAGGAGTGATTTGCTTAAAGATAAAGGGTTTGTTGGGGCACAGGGGGTGTGCTTATGTGTTTGCATGTGTGTATTGACACTTTACTTCTTCTAATTCCAGAGGCATGTGTATCAAAGCAAGGTGACTGTTGTCAAGGGAAAAGGTAAGTAAAATAAACAATAGCTTACATGTTGCTCAGAGGAGGAGTTTGGAAAATGTCATATACAATCAAAGATATGTTTTCTAAATGTTAATTTATATCATAAAATCCTGATTCCTGCAGCAGATAATACTGCTATTATCATGGTTGCTGTAGTCTACTCTCACCTGCTGTTTTGTCACTCAGGTAGCTGAGTGACAGATCAGAAGATTTTAATGGACACTTCCTGTTGTGTTTCTGCCCAATCAGATGGTCTTTGCAAAATGGAGTATGCCGCAGTGATCCAGTTGACCAGTGAGCTGCTGTGATGCATTTTGTGGTTCCTAGTTTCAACAGCTTCACTCTGGCAATTATTTCAGTCTTACAGGTAACGTCCCTTCATCTGTAAAATGATTGTAGCAAAACCACAGGAAACAGAAAACTACTAAATCTTTCTATCTACTAAATTGATGGTGTGCATGATGATATTACATTTGTATAGCAGTCATTAGTTCATGAGAAATATGTCCAATCATGTTCCATTTTCAATATTCTTCTCATGCCTGCTTGGTACTTTCTGCACCAAACTTTATTAGTGATTTCGGCAATGACAGACATGATATATTACTAGGGATGCAAAATATGGGAAAAATAAATTACTTTGCAATTTTATTTAATCGCAATATGAAAAAATACAGGAATTTTCACCAGATGACTTTAAAAGCACTCAATGTTATGCTGCAAGTCTTTGTTTTTTTTAACAATTTTCTCTGTGTTGCTCATTTTCAATGTTGTTACCAGCAGCAGGCGACCTGCTCCATGTGCAGGAACCTGGTCTGCTTTGGCAAACTGATTAAGAACGATTTTGATTGGTGGATTACTGAGCACAGTGTTTGTGGGGTACTGTTATGTCCCCGCTTTTGGAAAAAGGGGAAAGGGGGAGCAACAATAAATAATAAACTGGACGTTGGCAGAAAGGAAAGGAAACAGAAATATTTGTGCAATTAAACTATTTATTAAAACGTAAATGAGTCACAATGTTAACACAAAACAACTTCCTTAAAAAGAAAGGAAGCGAAAACCCATGTAACCTAAATGAACAACTGGCTCAACCAACAACGGTAAAAACACTATCCCTCCACTGAGGGAGTAACGATAACACAGCGCACCACACAGCTCTGATCCACAACCTCCAGTACAACACTCTCTGGCAGCTTGGCCAACTGGCCCCATCTGCTCTCACCCCTGCAGCTTTATGGCAATCCACATGATTGCTGAGAGGCGGCAGGTGTGCCTGACCAGTCAGATGAGGAGGGCGGCACCTGCAGCAGGACACAGGAGAGCAGAGGCAAAAACACACACACGTAACAGGTACCCTTGATATTATATGACATGTTGAGTTAATTTGCCGCCTGTGTTGCTGGACCTGCAATTTGACTATTGTGCACTCGTACGCATTGGCGATGCTCAGCCGATTATATTGTGCAGCTCTATATATTACTGCACCGGACTTAATGTACAAGTCCCAAATATGCTGGAAAACCCCACAAATACACACCACCCCAGGTCAGATCACTTCTAATGTGAATGTTTAATGTGGACCTGTTGAGGACTATTTTGAATGTTCCGCCTCGGTCAGTAAGCCAACCTTATAGTGTTTGTCTCTTCATTTGCATTTTCACTCCATCATCTAGATCAGGGGGCACCAACTTTTTAATTTCAAATATTTTTATTTGGAATTTTCAGACACATATGTGCATGTTGATCATGTAGGAGAAACACTACTTTGATAATCGTAATTAATCACTGGGATCAATTATACACTCGTAAAAGGGGCACCACCTCCGTTGTTTGATCTGTTTGAATAACCCGGAGGAAATTATTCAAATCTGGACTAAACAAGTTTAGTTTATAACAGTCCTAATCAATTTGAATTGACATATTCAATTTCATATTTCATAATTCATAATTCATAATTCAGTTCAATCTCATGTCTAAAGCAGTAATAAGTTCTTTTCACAGTTCCATGGTTCTCCACCTTTAAATTAAACTTGCACAGACAACGACGTACAATTATATAATTTTATTAACTAATAGTTCAGGGTAAATAAATGAAATGGAAATTTAGACAAACAATAATAGAAAATAGAAAATGTGACTAATGTGCAGATGGTGAAATTGCGGGTCGGGTGAAAGTCTTTAAATATTACGAGAGTAATTTTAATTTCTAACGAGACCCTATTGGAATTTCTTTTAAGATCAAAAGATAGAAGATCAGGAGGTAGAAATCATAACCTAAGACACCAACTCATGTCTCACGTGTGTGAACTCTTCTGTATGGAGAGGTTCAGTCTGGGAGTCTGGGAGTCAGGACGTCCGGGCCTTGGTCTCCTCGGGTGCTCTTTGCTCGACTGCGTCTGCAGGGTCGGTCCAGTAACCCGAGGGAAGTTGCGGCTCGTCCGGTACTCAGCTGATGACACTCTTGGTCCACGGCCCAGCGGGATGTCCGCTTGAGATCGTTGGGGGTCAAAGCCAGTCTGGCTTGGCAACAATGTCTCTTTCGTTGGAAACCTTTTTCACGGTTTCCGAAGTAGTCAGTTTCTGCAACGTCTTAATAAAGATCTTCTTGGTTGAGTGGTGGTTGTCTTAAGGTTATTAAGTAACAGTCAACTTGCTTGACTTAAGAAAAACTGGAAGATGCACGCTGGTCTGGCGGATCTTCTCTGTATAGTTACTCAGTAGAGGATGAATTAAATTGAATTCACTTCCTCTGAATCAGGCGGTGATACTTAGCGTTATATATTAAACAAAATCAAAAACAAACAGAACTTAGTTCTGCTAAAGTTTAAAAAGTAAAAATACTTAAAAGAATTGAGAGAAATCAACGTGTGGTTGGTTTCTGTGGAGATCGCTGTGTCGCAAAGTCAAAGTTAAAATAAAAGGTAAAACTTAAAAAGAAAAAGAAAAAGAGAAGAGCGCTGGCAAGCGCCGGAGCGCGAGCTGAGGCCTGAGCCTGAGCATGAAGAGTAAGTTTTTGGAGTAAGAGAAGAGAGAGGGAGAGCATGTCTTTGTATTTTATTAGGCTCCCTGGGAGGGAGGAGTGATAGGTTCACGCCTTAGACCATATTGTAGCCTAAGTCTTAACTAACAAAACTTAATTTAAAGAAACTATAGTTTCAATGTTTCAAGATTGTGTTTCACCTTTCCCAGAATTTCACCATGGCTTAATATGTGGATTATGCCTACGTGAAATAACATGGCAGAGTTGAAATCCTTAAAGTTCAGAAAGGGATAAAAATTTGATTACAAATAAACATGTGAATATGCAGTAGAACGGAGGACGAATACATATCTTTCCTGTTCAACATCAATACTTATTAACACAAACATGTTTAGAAACATTTAGTGGAAAATAAGAAGTCTTTAACAAAAAGTTCTCCTTGAAGTCTGATCCATCCAAGTCTCACCCTGTACCAGACACAGAACACAGAACAGCATGTCGTAAACAATGTCTTGACAAAGGGGGGTAAGGAAGAAACCAGATACACCATCTCCCTGTCGAAGCAAAACATTCGTCCTTTCGTGATTTACAATTGCAGATAGGTTAATCATGACATCTTTTGAAGAAATGGATCATCTTCCTGTTGGAGCTGTGAAAGTGGATTCCTGAGAGGATAGAGGGTCTCTGTCTGAAAATGGGGTACCTAGTGGTGTTAGTTCACCATCAGTTCATCATCGTAAATAGCTAAGACAGTGTTTGTCTTGAAGGTTTTATTGCAAGAACATCGTACTCCTTTAGCCAGATGTAGGGATCAGACAGAAAGGCGCCTGTCCTGAAAACAGTCTGCTTAGGAATGAAAGGGGTGATTAGTAATTAGACATTAGATGTTTGTGAAATCAAGGGACGCATGGGCAGGGGTTCCTACAATCACAAGGTAGACAGTAGGTCCTTATTTTAACAAACAAACAAACAAAAGTGCAGGGTTTAACAGGTATAATTAACAATCCCGCACATAATTGAGCACATTTCAAGTTCATATTGTTTGGGTATTATGAAAATATAATCCCATGTTTCCCATGTCCCATCCCAAAGGATCCCATGTTTTATAGAACTTTTTCTCTGAGCCGCCGATAGAGAAGCGCAGCATCTCCAACTTGAGACAGTTCATTATGTCTTGAAGCTATTGGCTCAGCATGGGCGGGGCAGCACCCCTCCATCTAAGCAGAATTGCAAAAGCGACCATATGTTGCTCACTAAATGTCAAATGTGGGTCACCACCAGTGGCAATGCCAAATAGAGCTAGGGTGGGGCTAAGACTATCCCTGCCCAAAATTTAAGATAAAGTATTGAAAACATTGTTCCAGAATATCTGTATTTTAGGGCACAGCCAATACATGTGGAAGAGGGTACCGGCATTAGTTTTGCATTTGTCACAGATTGGGCTTAAGCTAGGGTAAAAACTAGACAGCTTAGTCTTAGACATGTGAGCACGGTGGACAATTTTGAACTGAAGCAAACAGTGTCTTGCACAGAGTGAGGTTTTGTGTATTACCCTTAATATAGAGTCCCACTGGTCATCAGACAAGGGTCCCAGATCCTGCTCCCAGGCCAATCTAATCCTATCCAGGGACGGGTGCGTCAATATGGATATGTTCCTGTATAATTTAGACACTGAACCTTAAGATAATGGGTCAAAAGAAAGAAATGCATCTATCGGGTTGATGTCTGGTTTTGAGGGAAAACTAGGTAGGTGGGAGCGAATGTACTGTCTAACCTGTAAATATCGAAAAAAGTGGGTTTTTGGTAGGTTGTATTTCACAGACAATTGGCTGAAGGAGGCAAAGTATCCGTCCACAAACAGGTCTCCAAAACATTTGATACCATTCCTGTGCCATGTCTCAGAAATTGGATCAGAGCATGAGGGAATGACGAGGTGGCTAGAGGCAATTGGGCTCAGGAGGGAAAGGCGTCTTAGGCCAAAGAACTTCCAAAACTGGGCCCATATCTTAAAGGTGTGACGCACCACGGGATTGTCTAAAGGTTTTGGGGAAGGGCCATCGAGGGGTGAACCCAAGAGTGCCTCGAGAGATACATCTTTGCATGAATTGAGCTCCAAGAGGGTCCAGTCTGGACCCTTAGACCGGAGATGAGGGTGGGTCGAGAAGGCCATGCAGCGATTGTTAGCAGCCCAATAGTAGTGGCGGAGATCAGGGAGCCCCATACATCCATCTTTTTTCGGCCTCTGAAGCAAGGTTTTGTTAAGTCTAGGCCTCTTACCCTGCCATATGAAGAAATGACTGAATTGAGAGAAAGAAAAAATGAATTTGAATTAAATATTGGGATGCACTGAAATAGATATGTGAATTTCGGGTGGATATTCATTTTTATGGAGTTTACTCGTCCAGCAAGTGATAGCTTGAGGGGGGATCACTGTGTGAGCAAAGTCTTTACCTGATTTAGTATGGTGAGAAAATGTTCTCTCATTAGATTTTTGAATTGTCTTGTGACTGCTACTCTCAGGTAAGTAAACTGTTTCCTTTCAATTTGAAATGGTATATTGCTATAATCAAGTTCCAGTGCCTCACTGTTGGAAACAGCTGACTCTTATGCATGTTAACCTTGTACTCAGATATCGATCCAAACTTTTTGAGCAAGGCGAGCACTGTGGGTAGAGATGCAATCGGATCTGACAAATATAATAAGAGATCGTCTGCATATAGCGAGACTTTATGTTTGGTGTCTCCTCTCGAGATGCCGGGGATGTTTAAATCACTTCGGAAGGTCACTGCAAGTGGTTAGATTGCTAGGTCGAAAAGGATCGGGCTCAGTGGGCAGCCCTGACGGGTTCCACAGCTTAGGGTAAAAGGTTGAGATATTATGCTGTTTGTTTGAACTTTTGCAATGGGAGAGGTATACAGTAACTTGATATAAGCTATAAATGACGGTCCAAATCCAAACTTCTCCAAGACCTTAAATAAGTACACCCACTCCACCCGATCGAAAGCCTTTTAGGCGTGTAAGGATATAACACACTCAGGTGTGTTGTTTGAGGTGGGGTACAGAATGTTAAATAAACGTTGGACATTAAAGAACGAATGGCGGTCCTTAATAAAACCTGTCTGATCTTGTGTTCTTATTGAAGGGGCCACATCATCCAGTCTATGTGCTTGGTGTCTTGGAGAAGATTTTCGCGTCAGTGTTCAGGAGAGAAATCGGCCTAGGGGGCACCAACTTTTTGACCTTGAGAGCTACTTCCTGGGTCCTGAGTCTGACAAAGGACTACCAGTTTGATACACTTTTCTGAAATAACAAATTTGCTTTGACCTTTGAACTAGCATAGGTCAGAGTTCACCTGAATTAACCAAACTTTAAATTATGTTTTAACTTTTTTTTTTTTTTAGATAATGTCATTTTCAAATCTATATAAATGCAAATGTGATTAAAAAAGAATACCAACAGAAAAAATCTTACATCTTTGAACAGGTCCGCAGGCACCTCATGTTGTCCTTTGGGGCTGCCTGGTGCCCGCGGGCCCCATGTTGGTGAGAGGGAAGGGAGAGAGAGAAGACTCTCAGCACAAGCTCTTCAAAGGTAATGAGTATTCATGTCGTCCTGACATCAAGACAATGAAGAATTATTGTGCACCTTAGTGGCCATATTATGGTCACATTAGCTGTATACCAATTGGATTTATTCGACAAAAATGAAATCCTATATTTTCATGAACTTTTCAGTGAATATTAAGTGTGCCTTTGTGTTTTTTCTTCTCCAGATGCAACAATGATTCAACTGATGACTAAGAAATTTGAGGAAGATGATCCTTCGTCCCATTGGATTTGTTGTACTACCAATTCTGACAACAACTCATTGAACTTAAGTGGTATGTTTCTTTTGTATTTATTCATACTGTGTATAAGTGAAGAAGAAAAATGTGAAAAACATTATAAAACTGAATTTGAAATGAGTTCCCCTTTAATTGAAACTGCACATTTTTAGGTATAAATTGTGAATTTCCTCAGTGTGTTCAATCATGGAAACTGTAGTGCTTATAGACTATGAGAATTTGAAGAAAGTTTAGTGTCATTTTTATATTTTTGTACTCCATTTACATATAAAATTGTATGTAGATTACACTTCTACAGTCACAAATAACTACCAATTTTTGATGATTTTAATCTGTTTTCACTGTAGTTTTCTCTGTCTTAAATAAAACTTAATTTATAATCTTGTGCTTGTTAATGTTTTATTGAATGTGCATTTAATAATGTATTGAAAGTCTGCAATCAGCCTTACTCTTTTGAACTTCATGCATTAACACTTATTTTTATGGTTTTGTGATTTCAATATTTAGAGAAAAAATCAGTGAAAAAACTTTATTTCTCTGCTGACCTTGCTTCATTATCACTTATTTTAACATTTTTTTTACCAAAAATCTATAAAATAACTGTCCTCTGCTGTATTTATTTACAGCAGTATCACAATTGAATGACTTTTTTTTTTACATATAAATTGAGGAATAATCTGTGAAATAAGAGTTTTTTCTCTGTTTAATTTGCCACATTATCACTCAATTGAATATTTCTTATCATAAGAAATGAGGAAAAATCTAATCTCTGGGTTAGGGTTTCACTTAATTGAATGTTTTTTGGCATCAAAATTAAGGAAAAATCCACTCAATTAAACGTTTTTTATTATAAAAAAATTGGCAAAATGTCATGGTTCTGTGTTTTGTTGTGTCTTATGTTTTGTTTTCCTTTCCCTCTTGGGTCTTGTCAGTGTCTCTTCTGTGTTTTCTCCTTCCCACCTTGTTGCAGGTTTGTCTCCCTCTGTCTGTCTGTGTTATTTCTCCTCTGTGCTTCCCCCTCGTTAGTTCACCTGCCCTCGTCCCTTCTCTCTCTCCTCACCTGCTCCTCGTTCCCTCATCAGTGTGTGTGTGTATTTAAGCCTTGGTTCCCCTTCACTCCTGGGCCCAGTATTTCAAAAGTGATCTGACAGGATTATCCTGGTCGGATTGGATTAAATCTAGATCTGATCTGAAAACTGGGTATTTCAACACAGATCCAGATAATCCTGATCCTGAAGATTCGGATTCTGCTCCGGAAATCCAATCCTCCCTTGAATCCAGATAAAAGGCTGGATTTGGGTATTTCAAAAGCTAAGGCAGATATCTGGATCAACTTGATACCAACATTTCAGGATCATTTGGATCCCACCTCAGAGGTGGATTTCACTTAGATTGATTCAATTAGATTAAGTCTCAGTGCCACTTCTCCTAGATATAGTTACTCAAGATGTTCATTACACTTAATCTAAAGTGTTAGTGTTTTACTTTTTAACAAATAATTATAGCAGCCTAATTGTAAGAAATTTAAAGCATAGTAAAATATATGACCTCACTTTCTGAAACTGCTGTAAATAAGAGTAACAATTACAGACCTATTTCTTAAATTCTAGTTTCAAACATTGTAACTTGCATGTACCAAACCATCAGAGAAAGACAACAGGAATGCAGGGTCCAAACAAACTTTCATTCCAACAAAACAAAGACATTTCAAATAATGTGGCCACTAACTAAAACAGGACTGAAGCAGCGTCAGCTTTATTTGTTCATTGGCCAGTTCAATTTGTTTGAATAGCTTGAATGTGATTTTAAAACATGCAGCGATGTATTTCAGTAAGTGTTTGTGTACAAACTGATTATTTTACTTCATCAAATCAGAGGCTATTTTCCTATAAATGACCATAATTATGTTTAGTGAGAGCCTTCTATATAAGGGAAACAAATTAGGATGAAAAAATGTTTCTAATTGTGTCACTGACCAAGCTATATACCATGAAAGTAATGCAATTACAATTTCAAGCACTTTATTCAGAATCCAATAACTTGAAAACCTTGAACGTATCAATACAATTAAAGCGTTTCCAAGGATTTCCAGCACTCATACGGACCCGGTTGTCTTTAATAGCTGTGTGGTCCATGGCTGTGAGTGGACTCTGAAAGTAGAAGAAAGAGAAGGTGTATGAGTATATCTTTATGTACACAAAAGCATGATATCATCCCCAGCATCACTATAGCATCCTGACACTTCTGAATGAACCGTATAGTTAATACTGTACCGTGTAACGTTACGTTTCCAAAGTACTGCAGCAGTCTGCTCTGTACACATGGAGCCTAGTTTTTTTAAGTCTGCTGTGTTGCCAATGACGTAACGCTAATAAACTCTGAACAGGTTGGTGTTAGTTAAAAAAGTTACGGTATGATGTACGTCCGATTAATTCCCTTTTAAGTGAAACCATAGACCGCAAAATTCATCAACAAAGCAGCTTCCTCGCGAGCCCGCTAGCTGCTTAACACACAAGTCAATGGAGCCAAGCTAGCTACTGTTACTGTAGCGCGGCCGCGGCTCAATTAGAGATCGCTACAGCCTGATTTTAATTAGGTGACGATTCAAGAAGTTGGCTCGCATGATATGTTGGTTGGCGTTCATATGGTCTTAAAACCGCTACACATTAGACGACGATAAACTTACACTTTTGACGTGAAGGTCGTGCTCCCAGCTGCTCCTTTCGTGAGGTAGTCCGCCATGTTTCGATCCGGAGGCGGAGAGACGAGATTTGGAAATCCGTATCCGCCCAGATCGGGATCACTATGATCCACCCTGCCAGTGTTTTGAAATACTCAGATAAAGTCAGCAGGATCACCTTGATCCAGGACTGAGAAAAGGAGGATTTCATTATCCGGATTATCCTGATCCAGATTAAAAGTTTTGAAATACTGGGCCCTGGTCGGACTATTGTTTTGTATTGTATTGTGTAGTCATTGTCACGCCTCGTTCCTGTCACCTTGTTTTTGTTTTTTCGTGAAGATAATTAAATATAACCCCCCAGGGCGCCCTATAGTCTCTGACTGTAGCAGCGAGACGTACAGGTCTGCTGAATTCATTGATTTTTATCCGAACCCTCTGTCTACTAAGCATGAGAGCTACATTAAGGACACGTATGATTTTGTGAACAAGGTTAAAACATTAAAAATCCCTGCAAATTCTATCCTGTTCCATCAGGTTTCAGGGGCTTTACATCCAAAGGTCCACAGACCAAGGCGCCATGGACAGGGGACCAGTCCGGACGACAGGAGAGGTTGCCACACAAAAATTTGAAGAATTAGGTGACTTCAAGGCTTAACAGAGCTGAATGTCATGATCATCCTTGTAGCACCCTATAATGTAATAATTTCATGAAAATGTAATAACACCCGAAAATGTAATAAAATTTGCACGTAACTCGATCGAAAATCTAATAAAACCAAATAATGTAATAACTTTTCCAATAATGTAATAAAATATCCTGACTGATTATTCTAATAACATTTTTACCAATAATGTAATACCTTATTACATTATTGGGAATTTATTACATTTTCAGGAGGGTCTTTTTTTTCAAAACTGATAATGTAATACTTAGATTCAGAGTCTTTATTGTCATTGTACGGTAGTATAAAAAAAATATGTCAGCACAACGAAATTGAGGCACAGCTCTCCCGTCAGTGCAAAAGATAAATATCAAATAAATAACAAAACAAGGCATGCACCCATCAAACAAACAAACAAACAAAAAAGACACTATATACAAATTACAAAGCAGGGACTGGGTTGGGATAAGAAAAGGAAAGCTTATTGCACATGTCATACATGAACGTGAAACTGTACATAAGTAAAGACAGGTTATTGCACATTTCTGTTGTGTAGACAAGTAATTACAAGCGTCTTTATTGCAACTGGCCCGTGGCTGAAATGACACGATTGTGTCAACTGTTTTCATTTAGCAGGACTATGGCCCTGTTGTAGAAACTGTCCCTCAGTCTGTTAGTCCGTGTTTTAAGCAACCTGAAACGTCTGCCAGAGGGCAGCAGCTGGAACACCCAGTACTTGACAGATCATGTAATATGTTCATTTTCAGTCCAGAGTTCTACATTTTGTGTTTTGAGAATCTAAGAATGTTACATACACTGGATTTGAAACAACAGAATGACTATTGGGTTTAATTGCAGACCTTGAGTACCTTACAGCCATATGCACATGCGCAGATACTCAGGGACATGCAACTACATCCCGGTCCTACTGAGTGGGTGATGGACTTACCTCCTTGGGAGACCAGAATTCCAACTCAGATAAGCTTCTGAGCAGCACTGGAGACCCCTGGTAACTCGTCCCTAAACGTACCTCTTCACTCCCCAGATTTCCAACAAACAACCACAAACCAGCAAAACAACTTTCAGTAAAACTTCATTTGAAGAGGGTGCACATAGCATTCATAACACCTACATACACATTACATGACACCTGACATAAATATAGGCCTACATATCCACTCATAAATGGTTATTATATCACTTTCAAAGTCAAATTGACATCTTACTCTATGTCAAGTGACATAGTGGTCAGCTGACATACTGTCATACTTATAGTATATTATGATATTTACCTGTATAAATAAAGGTTAAATAAAAATGTCAGCATCAAAATGACGAAACTTAATGACAATTGACATGGTTAGTTAAGTAATTGCCTAAAGGTCTTATGTCCATTTAAATCCCATTTTATTCAAATAATGTGTGCTGTGTATTTATACTGTGCACTGTGTATTTATACTGTGCACTGTGTAGTTATACTGTGTGCTGTGTAGTTATACTGTGTGCTGTGTAGTTATACTGTGTGCTGTGTATTTATACTGTGTACTGTGTAGTTATACTGTGTATTTATACTCTATACAGTGTATTTATACTGTGTGCTGTGTATACTGTGCACTACTGTGCACTGTGTATTTATACTGTGCACTGTTTAGTTATACTGTGTGCTGTGTAGTTATACGGTGTGCTGTGTACACTCTAAAACATTTCAAGTCACTTAAACTTGCAAATGAAAGTTCACCTGCTGCCTTACAAACGCAATTTAACCCAACTTGAGGTTTGTCTTTGTTTAAACTCGGAAATTAAAGTTTAAAAAGTTGATTGTACTAGATTGTTGTAGTTGACTCAACTCTGTTTTTGAAGTTGTCAAAGCTGATTTAACTTTTTATGACTTGCTGTCTCAACTTAAAACTTTGAGTTCAATCAAAAAATCATTACACATTATCAATATAAGAAAACTGTTAATTACTTGTTGTTTCAACTTAAAAATGCAAGTTAAAACAAATAAATATTAAACATCACCAATACAACAACTTTCCTTAACTAGTTGAGAAACACATTTTTCAGCATTATTGTAACTCACTGTTCTGAGTTAAAATAACTTACTATTTCAAGTTAAAAGCACTTAAATTTCAAATTTGCTATAACTAATGGTACACGACAGAACACACAGAATTCTCGCAACTTGTCCAAAAACATTTATTAGAAAAACATGTCTGTAAACATGTCTGTGGGCTCAAACATTGGGTTCTTGTACATTAACATGCCACACAACTAGCTGTTAAGGGGGGGGGGGGTCATCAAAACCTCAATCTGAAGGAAAATACTCAATATTGTGTGAACACCCAAAAACATTTGTGTTAATTTAACACACAATGGGTCAATGTGGAGAGAGAGAGAGAGAGAGAGAGAGACTAATACAATAACTAACACTCAGATAACTGGTTCATCAAAACCTCAATATGAAGAAAAATGCTAAATATTGTGTACCCAAAAACATTGTTAACTGGACACACAATGGGTGGGGGGTTAGGGTTAGGGGCAATATGCAGGCAGAGAGAGAGAGAGAGAGCTTCATCTTATACAATAACACTAAGATAGCAGGCTCATCAAAACCTCAATATGGAGAAAAATGATAAATTTTGTGTGAACACCCAAAAAACATTTGTGTTAATTGAACACACTTTCAAATCCTTTTTTTTTTTTTTTACTTGAAATACCTAAGCAGTTTATTTCTTAGTCCATGGACTCTTGCTGAGCATTGTCTGGTTGAATGCTCATGATGACCTTCTGAAGGAACTCAAAGGTGTACTTCATATTTCGCGGGTACTCAAGATTAAGGCAGTAGATGGCGCCCAGTAGCATGGCAAAGCTGGTGGGCACATCTCTGATGTTGTGTAGGATGATCTTCTCCTCTACAACCACAGCCACATTAAAGACTTCCAAAGGAAATGCATCCTGCAGGGGGCCTTCATGTCCGATCAGCAATCCAACTTCCATCCCTCCCATTATCACATCGAGGATTTTGTCATGAACCTAAGACATATAAAGACATGCACATGTTAACTGACATGTCAAGTTAACAAGTTCAAAACATCACTGTCATTCTGATAAAGGCTATAAATGTCTTTGAAGAGAGTGAGCAAATAATGGGACTGAAAAGCTGTGGTATCAATCAATGATAAATAAAAACTCCTGCAAATGTAATAAAACATGTAGTAAATGTGATTGAAAATATAATAAAACCCAATAGTGTGAGAACTTGGCCAATAATGTGATAAAATGTCCTTTTAAGAATTTAATAATGTTAATGTTTTTTTCTGATTTTTTCTCCTCATGAACATGAAGAATGTTGCCTTACTCACATTTCAAACTAAATCTAAATAGTTTATTATCATATGTGTAAATGTAGTCTCTTACATCACACATCCTGATGACATCAGAGGGATCATCTGAAATGTAGTGCGGGAGGCCAAGTAGGGCAGCTGTTCGTTGGTTTTGGTTTGTGTCCTACAAAAACAGGTTTAGTAGGTGAATGCAATACACAAGAATCCTAATCTTAGTATTCTTTGATAGAAAATATTTATCTATACAGTACCTACCTCTTTTTGAAGGCTATCCAGAATGCTGCTCAGGGCCAGCCTCCTTCCCGATGCAGCAGCTGATTTGTACAGCTGTAAAAGACTGAGCACCAAGGCATCGAGGTCACCCAGAAAGGACTCCAGCAGGTCTTTGGCCACTATTCTACGGAACTCTGCAATTAACTGAAGCAAATGGAAAACAAAAAAATACAGAGAAAAGGGCATGAGTTAGGGAAAAATAAGAGCACTATAGTGCTTTAGGAATAGAAACACAAAGAAATAAATATTGCTACAAAGAGTACATGCTTTATCACTACATCAGTGCTCAAATAAAATATATGAATACTATGCTGTACTCAGTTGGTGAAGGGTTACCTGTCGCTCACTAAACAAGGCGGGCCATCTGTCCATGACAGCAGAGATGAGCGGTTCATCACCAATTATCTCTTGTCTTCTCTGTGAGAATGTTGCAGTCATCAATTCATCCAAGACCTGTAGATCTGGATCTCTCTTCTGCACCTCTAGATGCATGGTCTCGGAATCCTTCTCTGATTTAACTGCAGTTTGTCCCTCAGGTGGCTGTGGTAAGTAGTGGATCTCTCCCTTTTTTTACTTCTTGACTGGCTTGGTATTTCCTTTTCCTATTTTTCTTTTATTTACAACAACTTCAGGACATCCAGCTGCCATCATCCTCTGGCGATAATTGCCCATCTTGAATACCAAGCTGTACCAGCAATACCATCCTTGACCCGACCCTGGCTCCCGGAGGCAAGGGTGCTTGACAACAAGAGCTTTGGCTACACTTTCTAGGTTGACTTTAGTTGGATAGGGAGTGATTTTGGCTATGCAATCAGCCAGTCTGTCTAGTATTTCACTCTTCACACTCTTTGAGACAACCATAACAGCGCCATCGTTGGCATAAGCATCATTTGCTACTCTCAGCTGAAACTCAACATCATGGGAGAATTCTGGAATAACAAATGGATCCGGCCAATCTGTTAAATCACCACTACTGACTGGACTGGGACTAGCAGTAGTACTGCTGCGCGGACTCTGGGAACTAAGGCTTGCAGTATCTAATGTCGAGTCAGAAACTGGTTCAGAGAACGTGAACAGAACTTTCAGTGTGGCTCGTTCGGTTGGTAGGTCCTTGATGTCTGTCAAATTGCAGAGCTCATTCCCAAAGTCTGGATCTTCAAACTGTAAAAGGAAGTTCCCTCGGAGGCCCAGAGTGTTAAGCAGTACTGAACATAGCTCATCGACTGATGGGGGAACATCCTGTAGGGTAATGCGTCTTATTTCCTGAGGTGACACAATGACTCGGAGAAGCATCGCTGATGTGCCACCAGTAACTGAAACACAGAGCACAAACAAGAAAAACACTTCATAAAATAGTAAAACACACTTAAACACTTAATCTAAAGTAAGTTGGAGATAAAAAGTTAAAACTGTAGACTAGATGCATGAAACTGTACATTGTTACATGTTTTGCATTAAAAGGTACTTTATAACATTCATGTTCTGTTATTTTACTGTTGGTTTTGCTGTTGTTCAGTTTTTTTCTGTTATTGTATTGTGTGCATGGAACATTGCTCAGTTTTTGTAATAATGTTTGTAATTGTAATTGAATATGCTTTTTGTATTTGAATTTGGCACGCTGCAATAAAAGAAACTCAAATGAGTATGTCTTTTTCTCTATAAAGCTGTAAAAAACAAACAAAAAAAAAACTCTCAAGTCCCCCGAACCTAACTTCTGACTCAGCTGGAGATGAGGGACATAGTAAATAGTTGTTTGCAGACATCAAGTGCATATGTATATACAACCTTTAAAGTATATGTGATTGCACTGGTCAAGCAGTTTCTATCCTGTTACGAGGTCCAAAGAATGAGTGTGTGTTTAAGATTACCTTAATGTAACATGAATGTCCTTGGAGTGATGAGCAGCTTTCCTTCAACAGGGTATGCAGCAAGGGGGGTGTAGTCATTCAGTTCGTCAGGATCAACAACCACAGTTGCGGCAGGGTCCCTTCTGCCAAGCTGGTAACACCTTAGATGCTCAAGGAAGCTCGCTGCGAATAGTTCCATAATGAATGAGATGCAGCCATCCACTACACAGATCTCCAATACTCTCCCAAAATCAGGCAGTCCACATGTCTGTCCAACTGAGAGCACCATTCCTTTAGAATACTTTGTCCCCTTTACATAGGCAATGGGGGTGAGTGAAACAGAGTCCAGACCTTCAAACTTATTCCATATAGCTTCTCTGATGGCAGCATCTAAGATGCCCACAGACACAACTGATACTCGTCCAGTCTCAATGTTTGGCTTGAAAATAGTTGGCATCTCCAAATAATATGAGAGCATAAGTTGATGTCTTGTGGCCAAAGTGAGCAGAATATTTTTGAAGTTGCCAATGTTGTGAACCACTTTTTTAAATAATGAATGCTTGGCCTCGAATCGTATGGTCCAAAACTCAAATAATGGTCCAAATTTCTTGATAAGAATGGGGTAATGTTCAAGATAATGATGTTTCGGACGTAATTTAGTACCAGGAAATACTTCTAAAAGCAACTGTCTGTGATCAGAGATTTTGGCTTGAAGGTAGCACAGGGTTTCCGTTGTGAAGGATGGGCTTGATAACAGCTCCACAATGTCTTTCAGTTCAAGGACCACAGACCAACTCTTTTCACTCTCTGGAATATGGTGGCCAATCAACAGTGGGAGAAACCTCAGAAGGGCCCAGTTTTCATGTCCGTTGCCACCAATAGTTCCTTTTTTTGAGAAGTTTGTTTGTAGTGTCTGAGGTCTGTTAGTTTTGTCAGAAAACTGAAAAGGAAATGATGCTATTCTATCATTAAGGTAATTCAATGTGAAATACTTTTTAGCAATCAAATCTGAAAGACATGAACAGAGTTCCACAGGTACAATTCCCTCCAATACATCGTGTAGAAAATCAGGTGGAAACCCTTTTGCAGGATGAAAGTGAGTAAGTCTATTCAAAGGACAGTCTCTCTTCAAGCCATCAACACATGAGGCATCAGTTGTGTTAAGTACATTAATGGCTTCATCAAACAGTTCAGGTGTTCTCAAAATAAATGCCCCACTTCTGACATCATGCTGCTGAATATCTTTAAGGCTAGCCAAACAAAATCTACAAAATTTCTCAACATTAAAAGACTCTTGGAATCCTGCCAGGGAATGTGCTCCCAAGTTATCTGCTGAGACGTATATAACAGTACCTTTGATACAAGACCCAAGTCTTTTTACAAATACACCTGTTTTCTCTAAATGCTCAAGATCTCTAATCAGAGGCTCCAAAACTTTGCTGTAACCATATTGTTTTATATGTACAGTTTTGCACAATGCAGCTAGATAAATTGATGACAATGTTGATCTAAGTCTTATGGATAAGTTGACTATCACCCAATATATACCACAGACTTTGTGCTTCTTTTTTGAAGTCCCCAATGGATTACAAATTTCAAAGTCATCAATGTATAAGCCAAGAGCTATGCCTAATTCTTCAGACAGAAGTTTGTTTTCTTTAAAGTGTTCGCTATCTTGAAATGAACGATAATGACCTTCCTGTTCATCGGATCTCTGTAATGTTTCAAGAATCTCACTTCTTTCCAACAACTTACTTAACAAATCTAAAATAGGAACATACACAAAGGAATGATTTTTTTCTTCTGCATTTAGCACATACTCAACTGGTTCAACAACTGTAAAGTTCTTTCTGTAAAATGACTGCCTTTTACGCTCTGTGCCCAAACACCCTGCCCTTGAAAGAAATTTGAGTGGGTTCAAAGACTGAATTTCATCAGACAATGATGTTACAACAGAGGCATCAGCTGCACAATTATTTTCCTCCAAAACATTCTCTATAATTTTCTTGATATTTTTATAAGCAAAGTCTCCAATGTCAAATAACTCATCAATTACTTCCTGTAGTGCAGAATTTGAAACATGTAGGACTGTTTGCATACGGAGAAATATAGATGCCAACTGACGTTTAATTGTCTCACCATTTTCAAGACCAGGTTCAGGTTCAGGTTCAGCCTCAGGTATTGAATCATGTGAAGCTGATGCCTCAGTATCATATAGAAATCCCTCTTCTAAAAGTGCATTTGTAAGTGTATGGTGTCCAAAAAGCTCTGGTCTTAAATTATTTAGGGTGGAAAACCTGTGATAGCGGCTTCTACACTGAAAAAAGTGAATATAAGAATATGTAGTTGTAACATAATTAAGCCTGTGATAATAACAATAAAAAACAAAGTTTGTCTCTTGACATTAATATATCAAGTTGTGAATTAGTCTACATTTGTTCAAAACACAAGTCATTTTGATTTTTTTCCCTAACAAGCTGTATGTAAGTGGCTCAACACATTTTCTTATGCAGAGCCACACAACACACTATTTGCTTGTTGTATTTACTCTGCTCCAACTAAGCCCCGCCCCGTGTGGTGCATTCTGGGTACTTTTGGGTATTATGACTTATTATAACCTTTCCTCTAGTGCAACTCTCACACAATTTGCTGAGTGTTTATGGTTTCCAGGGAATTCACCCTCTTAATTTTGTTGTTGTCATTTTTTTCTAGCACCATGAGTCAAAAATGTCATGTAATTTTTATATTGGACAGATTGACCAACAGGTAGATCACATACTTGATTTAAGTGGCTCACCGTGACAAAAATATAATGTGTTTTGTCTACTGAGAAAAAGTAAGGCAACTTTTTGCATCACTTTATCATGTAGATGAAACAAGAGTCTTTGTATGTACAACATTAATCTTGCAAGTAAAGTCAACTTACTTTTGCAAACAAAGTAAACTCGGTTGTGTTAAGTTGAATTTACTTGCAAAAGTAAGTTGCCTCAACTTGTAAATGTAAGTTGACTTTAGCAAAAGTAAGTTTACAGTAAGTTTTGAGGGAAAACTGAAATGATGTAACATATGAAAGCCGACGCTGACGATTTATCAGCCTCACGTGTTTAAAACAGACCATGAAAAGAAAAGTGTTTGTAATAAATGAAGAAAGTTGTTTGTGGTCCTTTTGTTCTCCTACAGTCAAGCTGACACAGTAAGTCACTGATTAACCAGAAAACAAATGAAATATAAAACTTGATGGAGATACACTTGAGTTGAATCTGTAATCTGTCTGCACTCTGTATGAGACTCCAGCCATGCTGTGAGCTGCAGTGTTCGGTCAAAACTCTCATTAGAGATCACACAGTCCTGCGCACAGTCGATCAGCGGTGATCGCCGCATGGAGCATGCCAGAAAGTTTTGTGTCTGATTCCGTTCTATCCTCCCATATATCCCGACTTGCCCTTACGTCATGCACTCGTGGGCAACGGCAATGTCACGGGCTCGAGGCGGCTGCAGTCTTGGGAGCCAGGCGCTGCAGTGTCTCTCCTCTCACTGCAAACGCCTGGCCATCGTCTGATTCCGTCCGCTATCGCGCCGAGACGCAACTCACCTCACCTCGAATGAGCCTAGTCTCACGCATGCGCAGACCTGACGTGATGACAGTGATCACGTCACTGAACATAGACATATGCGACTAAAACTCGCGAGGGCTGGTCCACCGGAAGAGGCGTCACTTCGTCGTTGGCCGTTACGTCTCACATTTGAAATTCAGACTGAAGTGGAAGGAAGAGAAGCGGCGGCTAACAGAGGACACAACTTTGTGTAAGTTATCTTGAACTGTTTTTCATTTAGGTCAAGGCACCGTTTTAGGTTAGGGCAGATCTACGGTCTCAGTCGGTGTGGTGTCTGCTATTTCTTGTCTGTTTTTCCACCGGGCAGTGATAAATGGCAGAACGAGTAGCAGCACTGTGGTATAACGACGCTGTTCTATAAAGATTTGGGGAAGACACCATGCAGTTCTTGACAGACTAACCTGTGTGCATTTTTAGGTCTTAAACGTGTTGAGTGGTTTTTATAAAAAAATATATCACAAATTATATTTGATATTTATTTGATAAGATATTTTTATTTATTTATTGATGTATTATTATTATTATTATTATTATTATTATTTACTATTTATTTCGCTTTTAATTGCAGTTATATTACCTTATCTAACCGAAGGAACTATGTTATTAGTAATCTTACAGTTCTTAACGACTTTATCCATAAAATGTACTGGGTTACTATTTATGATGTGTAAATGAATGAAGAAATGTGTCTGTCTTTCAGGACAATGAGTGAGCTGGAGGATATCAGCCACCACATTCATGTCAGGATATCATCCTTACAATGCATGCTGGATCTGTCAGTCGTTGGTATGACACACTGAATTATATGCGTCAGGACTGGTGACATTGGCTTACCTTCTGTTTTACTTATTAAAATAAGCTTAATAAAAGAAAACTGGCTCCAAGTTAGAACCAATTCCAAAATTTTCGATTCCATAGGTATTACCAAGAAATTCTGCTTATTGGTTCCTAAATAAATCTAATTCTAGTTTCAGAACAGTGTATCGCAAAGACCTGCTGTCTATTAGGACCTGGCTATCCATCTGGGCCTATAGTCATGCAAGTTGAATGGATGGATGTCTTCCTGCCTTCTAAGCATTTGTTATATCAAATCTTGAGTTTAGCATTGCTCTCAGTTACATATTTAGGGCCAATGATGGCTAAGGTTGACAAAAAGTGAAAATAGTTTGAAACTGTCAGAAACTGTAAGTCACAATAGCTCTCAGTGTCATAATGTTCTTGGCAGAGACAGGAGCCCCTTTTAGATAGAAAAAGTGGCACATCTGCAGCAAGGTAAAGGCTGCAATGTGCCGCCTTGTCTATCTAAAAGGGAGGTGTAATATTCCTCCTTTTCAAAAAAGCCACCACTTTTCCGCCTCTGGGGTAGGCGTAAACATGTGACGTGATGTGAAGCACGAAGTTGGGCGTGAAGAGAAGCAGGTCAAATTTGTCTTCAAAATAAGAGCTTTACATTGCACCCCATCGGAGTTTAGAACTGGGTTCTTAGCAGGGGGCTTTTAATTTGAAAGTAGCGACCGCTATTAGCTTGCCGCTACAACAACAAGCGGACAACCAAGACAGCTACAGAGACCAAGGAGACGCTAGCATCTCCCGGATCTCAGCGGCTTTCCAGTTGCTCATCTTCATGGATGAATTGACGAACTGACTGCTGTGATCAGCTGTTTCCTGGTTTTAAAACTCCCGGCTGTGGGTGCACAGCAGTGCACGTCATCCACACCTCCGCCCATCTCAGCATCTGCCACCACATTGCCGCCTCGGATTTACATAGCAATGGAGGCGCAAATAAGTGTACCCTCCGAGGTGCAAATTGGCGGACCAAAACAGACCACCAATTTGCGGCCTTCTGTCTAAATCCGCGGAGCGAGCCACCAAAAGGACGGCAAATTGGTGGCTTACTGCCCAGTATAAAAACGGCTAGGGACTGGAGTTTGGGACTTGGGTGCGAGTCACACTTAAGTTTATGGACAGTATTTTTCAGATAATTTGGCAGCAATAGTGTTTTGCATTTAGCCACTTTAACAGTGTATTGTTGTGTATGTTGCTAAGCAAATAACAGATGGGCCATGATGATAATAACATATTAAATATCTCTACAAAAACAATAGCTTCCTTACATGGACAGTCCTCCGAGATTGTTCCGGACCTAGAACTTTCAGTGTCTGGGCCCTAATTATCTCTCCATAACCCAAAGGTTTCTTTTACCCTAAGTGCCAGGGACCTTTGGGGCCCTTATCATTTTTACAAATAGGTTCCCGGCTACCTCGGTGCTCGGGCCCCAGTTGAGGTGAAGTAAACATATAACCTGTTTTGACCCCACCTCTCAAATAATCGTAATGGTTAAGAACCTGAAGAGAAAAGCAGAATCAAATTCAGAATTGTTTTAAATCCAACTGATACACAACCCTACTTATTGTGTTCTTTGTGTTCTTCTTGTCTCTCAAACTTTAGAATTGCCTCGAAATAAGATAAAGAAAGTTGGACAAGAACTCTCTGCACTCGAGAGACTTCTGGAGGAGCTTGAAAAATGTGTTGGTCAACAGAAAGAGCGACTAACGCATCTCAAGGTAAACTGGAGGCCGTAGGTTGTGAAGCTTATCCCAGAGTCTCCACTTCATGCTGCTGTTCTATTGTAAAATTAATGTAGTTGTGCACCAGGTACAAACAGCCATTAACCCCTTATTATGTTTGTTTACATTGCTGCCTAAATTGAACTTGATCAGCATTGTATTTTTATAGACAATATTGATATGAATCCAATATTAAATTGATACTGTTTTTATGCACGCAGACACTTGCAAACCCCAAATACCTTTTTAGTTATGCATTTACTGTAGGCAACAATTACATTTTAAATTTAATCATTTATGTGATTCTTTGCATGTGTATTCTCAAGCCTCACCAATTGCTTTTTTTTTTCACTGCATTGGATTGAAATTTGTCCAGAACATCCAAGAAACCCTTGGAATGATTTACAACACTTATTCACTTAAATAGTTGCTGCAGAATGGTTGCAGTAATTGATTTAACAATAAATCATTAATATCTCCAATTGTTATCACTTTCTTGCTGCAGCCAAATTTTGATTCTGTGCAGTAATATGTAGTTCTGTCACATCTAGAAGTTGTTTAAGTAGAAATTTAATACCACAGATCTTGCTAAATATAGCTTTAGAGCTGAAATACCCACTTTTTAAAGGAAAACGCCACCATTTTTCCATACTGAACTATGTTCTTCCCTGATGTTAGACGAGTTGACACATACCTCTCTCGCCTTCTTGTGTGCACTCAATCGCCCCAGCGCGAGCGCTACTTTGCACTACTTTTTGCTACTTTTTGCTACTTTTTGCTACTTAGTAATATCATCACTCCTACTCATAGAAGTGATGATATTCCTGCACTGACGACGAAGTGCTCCCAGGTGTTATTACGCCATACATTATAGTTATCCTTTTTATCCGCTTTGAAAATTGGCATGTTTTATTTGGTGTAACCATACTTGGGTTGTGTAACTACTCACGTAACCGTACTTAAATAGGGAAAACGTGGAAGTGCTTGGTCACTTCTAACTTCACTCCCGTGTGGGACCGAAGGAATGTACTGGGCTGGCAAAGTAGCGCTGCGCGCTGGAGCGATTGAGTGCACACACGAAGGCGAGAGAGGCATGTGTCAACTCGTCTGACATCAGGGAAGAACATAGTTCAGTATGGAAAAATGGTGGCGTTTTCCTTCAAGATATTTTGAATTAGGCCTGGGTGATAGCAATAGCGCTATGTATTGTGATAGACATGTCGTTGATGGCAATAACAAAATAGCTTGATCGAATTTTCGATAGTTTTATGTGTATGCATTAAATGCAGACCGACTTGAAAGCACATAGCTAATACGCCCTGTCTTATGAACAGCCTGTCATATCCCTTGATAATGGAAGCGTACAATGAGAGACACACGAACAACCAATTATTAAATGGGGTTTGTAGTTCAGTTGCACCGTAATTATGTGACTGACAACTACAGAAGAGCGTGTCAGAGGCATTACTATGGGCCACAGCTCTCACAAGACCAGCTGTGTGCCTCCTGTAAAACTAGTAATATGTAGTAACGTTAGCTTTTCTTGTGGCCTGATACAGTGGCCTTCAGGCTGCAGCTGTGCTGGCAAACACACCGATCTCTTCGGCCTTTGTCCTGGACTTCTGTTGCTCCTCACAGTTTCACGCAATCTCCGGAGCTGCTTGGAGTGGTTCTTGACTAGCTAGGTAGAGCAGACAAGCTTGCTCTGCCCGCCGCTGCTCCACCAGCCAGCCTGTTTGCTCTACCTACGAGCCAAGAAGCACTGCAGCTGAGCCAGTCAAAGGGGTCAGTGTAACCACTGGGGCCAATACTATTCACTATCTGCCTCATCAGTTCCGCTGCTGGTCGATTGCTTACAAACCAACCGTGATAAAAACACAAGCAGAACCCATTAACACCATAATGAGAAAATGAGTGCTACTAGAGAGGATATTGTGAATAGAAAAGAGCAGGTCAGCTTGCTGGTATGGCAGTATTTTATTTATTTGTTTGATTTTATTTGTGGGTTTTTCATTGTTGTGTTACCATTATTATAACCTGTGTGATAAAGTGGTTATATTCCAAATAAAATGTTGTAGTGGTTTTATTTCATAGATGGATATTTGTAATGTGTTGACTTCAAGGTTTTCTGTGTTTTTGTGATACTTATTGAGCCAGTTTTGCATTGAGTTCAGGATGTGCAAGTTACAGCTTGTAATGGCCTGGTTTGTTACTAACTTGAAGATGTCATCTTTTCCCATGTGTGTGAATAAAATAATAATCTCAGTTCCTTACCTCAGTACACACATTATTTCACAATTCCAAATTTTTCTGAACTATTTTCTGACATCAACTAGTAGCATTTGAAAACAATAGTCTGGGCAAATCCCACCAAAAAATGTTTTTTTTGGGGGGGGAATTACTGTTTTTATATCATAATATTTATTAGAAATTGTGAATTAATATATTTGCATTGAGCTAAGGAACTAAAATTCATATTTTGTCCTGACACGGAACAAGATGACATCATCCGGGGCGGCTGTAGCTCAGAAAGTAGAGTGGGTTGTCTAGTAATTGGAAGGTTGCTGGTTCGAATCCCGGCTGCTCCCCAGCTGCATGTCGAAGTGTCCTTGAGCAAGAAACAGTTGGCGCCTTGCATGGCAGCCTCCGCCATCGGTGTATGAATGCGTGTGTGAATGGGTGAATGTGGCAAGTATTGTAAAGCGCTTTGAGTGGTCAGTAGACTGGAAAAGAGCTATAAAAATGCAAGACCAGACCATATAGTATCCAACAAACTAAACTGTAAATTTCTTGCAAATTTCCTGAACCCACTGCCAAGCAGGCCCAATAGTTATTACACAAAGACTTGGAGATGGACAACTTTGGAGTCAAAACTGTAGAAAAATACCTATGAAATATAACCATGTAATATAATAAAAAATAAAATCATAATATTTCAGCCAGTAAAATGTTCAAAATATTTTCTAAATTGTAACATAATATCTTTGAACATAATTTGCAGAAAAGATATGATATATTTTTATATATGCAATGATTATTAACACTCCTTCTTAGGAAATCTATAGTCAAAATATGTTTTAAAGGGTTTTTGGCTTCTCGGATGTTATTTTTAGCAAGATCTATGATATCGGGGAGTGAAGCTGCCTTGAAAGAGTTTACTTGCCCGGAGCCAGGGTTTCCCAGCAGAACATCTATTGTAATGAGATGATCAATGTTGTTCACATCACTTATCAAACAAACAAACCAGCTTTTAGTTTATGTGTGACCCCTATCACCCGCTAGTTGACCATTTACATTTACATCCACTGAAAGCTAGCGACTAGCTTAATGTCATTCATCCTTTTAATACCATAACCATCCTTTTAATAATACTTTACCATCCTTTTCCCTCAAATGTATTTGCATCACCACATTGTTGTCTTATCAAACAGTGCTAATTAACCTAAATTAAGGTCAAGACAAGGTCAAGTTTATTTGCATAGCACATTTACAGACGGCTAAGCCCCACCAAAGTGCTTCACATATTAACAACACTTTAGTGATAAATAACTACCATTTATGACGGTAGGGTTAATTCTTTTGAATGAATCCTGTCCTGATAATCATTAATGTCTCTGAGGTAATCTGTCTTCCCCCATTCCTCCTCCTTCTTCTCCTTCTCTCCTCACCTCTACTCTACTCTCCTCCTGGAAAGACTTGAGACTCTACTCTCCTCAAAAAAACAAAAAAAAAATCAGTACAAATGATACAAAACCGTATCAATAATGATACAATACAGTATCATTAAGGTCTCAAGTATTTTCTCACCATTTTTATAAGGTACATTTGGCCATCTGGCCCATTTAAAAATGTAATTTCCTCCTGCCACAAGGGGGTGCTATGGCTGTAACAGAATAGTGGCATGTAAATATGTTCAGTTACCCAACATGTGAAGTTTGGTGCACAGTACACCAATGCAGAATAGATTAACAGCAACTTCCTGTTTCCTGGGGAAATATTGATATTTGCCATAGTTTTACAGGCCATGCCCGAAAGCTCAAGCTTTTGATCTTTTTTGAACTTTTAATTGCAAAGTTGTTAAGATTGCCCTGACAACATTTTTAAGGGCAGTTGGGTTAAGGTTAAAGCTGAAGTACAACACGTGGAAATGGCCAAAAATGAGCACTAAATTCAAAATCTCTGGCTTCCTGTTGGGTTTAGGTCATGGCACAAATATACTTTTTTTGTCCGTCTAGGTGTAATATAAACTGTTTGTGTACTGAATTTCATGTATGTAGGCTGCATTTTCAATTTCCACAACATCTAAATTTTGTGTCAAGTATTTGTGCATGTTTAGGCCCTCAAAAAAGCGATTTCCATTAGGTATAGAAGGCAAAAAAGAACAGATGGAAGGATGAAAAATAAATAATTCCTTGCATTTCAAGTGGGCCCTCGCACTGTTTGTAACTGGGCCCTAAATAATGTAAGTAGTAATGGGGACATTTTAGATCTGTGCTTTCTGGTGAAGAACTGTTTCAAAGTGACTTCAGACAAACACAATGATAGAGAATGTTTGTGTTCCAGGAACTTGAGGATTCATTTCAGATGGATTTGGAGGATGTCCAGCATATTATGGACAACATACCGGCACACATACCCCGGAAGAAAGGCCCAGATAAGTGAGGACATATCTATGACCCTTTATTTGCTTTTGTTTTTTAAAACTGTGTTTTTGGGTTGTCAGTCTGATATCTCAAGAATGATATGAGGGAAATTCTTCAAATTTGGTGTCCCGTTCCCATGAGCATATCTCAGAAATGCATTGTGGGAATTTTAGTTTCAATAGAACACTCGTCATTGAATATTTTGAAAAAAAAAAAGAGAAATACAAACTTAAGATTTTCTAAAATGGTGGCTTGCCAGCAATAGCTCCCGAATTTGTGTACTTACTAAATGTATATCAGTGGAATAGCAGAATAGATGTGTTATATTTAGCATTAAATTAACTCATACGTAAATTCAACTATTATTATTATTATGAATTGGCTGTTCTTCTGTGTTGTCAGACTTGAGCAGTATAGGCTAGCCCGACCGTTCTGGAGCCAGACATTAGCCCTATTCACACGAGAATCATGCACCGATACTCTGCCCTGCTGTCTGTGTGAAAGTTTAAGATGCGGAGAGGGGTGACAGTTTTGCTGTGGCTCTGATCTGCAGGTACCTCCAGAGGTATTATCAGAGGTGAGCCAGCATCTGTGTGAATGGTAAAGAACAGGGGTGTGTTGGTCTGATGGTGTTCACAGTCTGACAGCTAAACAGATCCTTCACTCATCAAATAACAGAAATGTCCCACGCTTCAACCCGCAAAGCAACGTTAATGTGGTAACTTGCAGTGTCTTTGGCCACTATTTGAGGAAAAAAATACTGCAGTTATAAGTGTAAAATATAGGACAGACAGCCTCTGTTATTGTGTTTGTCCTACCGACTTGTCACATTTCTGCCCGAAGAACAGCGCCTGTCACTGGCAGGAGAGCCAGGTGGCTCCCGCAGTTGAATGGCAAATGGACATGCATTTCTATAGCTTTTCTAAGCTTTTCCAGTCTACAGACCACTCAAAGCACTTTAACTCACCATGTGTTTGTCTCCTTCCATTATTGTGCTATTGTGTTGTTGTAGTTGCTGTCTTTGGCAAGCCCTCCTGACTGAGACTTCAGTGAACTTTCCCCCAGAAAACAGCCTCCCTCCCTGCAAGTGATAGTGAGACAGCATCCTGTTTACTAATGGCGTTTATGTAATTATGTCATTTAGAGCAAAAAACTTCTCTTTGTGACTTTCCAGGATGCATGGTGGGTCAGGATCTCAATCACTACACAATATAACAGCATCCATATGATTATAAACAGTCAGCAGGTACATGTTTAGATTAACAGGTGGAAACCAGTAGAAACAAGTAAAAAAAAAAAAACACCCAGATGTCAATGTCATAATCTGTACTGTCACACCTCTTTTGGTTCTGCATTGCTGGAATGCTGTATGAATTGACACACTGGTGTGGCTTTATTCCGGTGCTGCATGGTTCAGTGTGAACAAATGAAGGTAGAGAAATGGTGAGCCTTTGCTCCAGGAATATTTTCTCACTTTCTTTAATATTCTTATTTTTTCATATTAATTTCATATTTTCGTGATTTCTTATATATTTTATTATGAGGTGTTTCTTTTCAACATTTTCTCACTTTCTTTAATATACTTATACTATACTTACTAATTTAATGATAATGATCATTTAATGATTTAATGATTTGATGAAAAGAATAAGGCATATAAAGTCACCCCACTTTTACCATGTAGAAAATGCGTCTGTTCACTAGGCACTCTGTGCTTATCAAATCAATTACCTTTTTTTTATGGGAATATTCTAACATCCATGAGATTCCATACCACATTTTTACTCCTACTTTGCACCCAGGCAGATTGACACATAGCTTGCACAGGAGCCAGGCATCTGAGTAAGGTGGATCACTATCCTTGACTGGATAGTGGATGAGATCAGGCGGCAGCAGCAGTGGGCAGAGCCAAAAAGCTGAGATCAAGGCAGACAGTTTTCCAGCAGCCTTCTGCTGCAGGTCTTCAATTGTTAAAGGGATAGTTCGGGTTTTTTGAAGTGGGGTCATATAAAGTACATTTCTATAGTCTGTTCCCTGCCATAGTTGCCGATCAGCGCAGCCTCAGTTTGGAGAAGCAGAGAGCCACTCCAGCCCAGACGCTCAGCTTTGTACTGCAGTGAGAGTGGTCCAGTTGAAAAGCGAATTTTAACCACGTATAAAGGCCGGCAAACACCTGCACGCAGACGGCGTCTGACTGAACATGTGAAGCCGGCCGTCTGAGGTTGGAAGCCGTCGGATACTCTGATTGGTCGTTTGCTAGCTGTTCAGTGACCATTCTGATTGGCGGTGTACCAGCGAGTCAGCGCGGCGTGTGGGAGGGTCGGCGGAAGTGACGATGGTAAACAAACCACATAAACAGAGATGGTGCAGAGTTACAAACAACACTTCGCTGTTCGTTATTTTTGGGATAAACCAACGTATTTTTGAAAGCCATGGCTGTGTGGACCGAGGACTTTGAGGAGCAGCTCATTGTCCTGTTTTTATATTTTGGGTTACTGGCACGAGACTAGCACCACCCGATGTTTAGGAGACTTATTGCATTTCGCGCAGGCGCAGAACGTATACGCTACTGTGTAGCCGGGGCAGTGTGTTTCAGTGCAACTTTTCTGCCGAACGGGTCAGACGGTGATGTAAAGCGTTGTGAATTTTCTCTATACAATGAACACTTGACTGATATAGATTTTTTTAAGGTGGGCCTTGTTATATGTGGTTAAAATTCGCTTTGCATCTGGTCTCCGTTCACTGCTGTACAAAGTTGAGCGTCTGGGCTGGAGCGGCTCTCTGCTTCTCCAAACTAAGGCTGTGCTGATCGGCAACTATGGTAAGGAACAGACCAACTATAGATATGTACTTTATATGACCCCACTTCAAAAAACCCGAACTATCCCTTTAATTCTGACACCACAGCCTATTAAAACTCTACACAGGCTATTTGTAATTTCTGTACATGGATCAACCTCCACTTTACATAAATTCTCAGCTTCATATGAGTTTGATGCTGTTTATAAGTCATCTGAGCAGACCTGTCCCTCTCAGACTACATTGATAAACTGAATGTATTTTCTGGCAGACCAGAATTAAAAAAGAGTTAAAAAACAATTTTAATCCAGCCTGGTTTTATGTGCTAAAACAACAATAGAACAACAGGCAGTTTGGGAGTTTTAAGTGCACGCCTGGAAGTAATTGCCATATGCTAGGGTCAAAGCAGGGTCAGGCGCAGTGGGTAGCATGGTTGCCTCACAGCAAAAAGGTCCTGGGTTCGAGACCCAGTTGGGACAGGGCCCCTCTGTGTAGAGTATGCTTGTTCTCCCAGTGCCTGCGTGGTTTCTTGCCAGGTACTCCAGCTTCCTACCACCATCCAAAGACATGCAAGTTAGGTTAATCAGTCACTCTAATTGAACCTGTAGGTGAGAATGTGCCCGTGAATGGTTGTTTGTCTCTATATATGTAAGCCCTATGATAAACTGGCGACTTGTCCAGGGTGTACCCCGCCGCCGCTTGCCCAATGTCAGCTGGGATCGGCTCCAGCATTCCTGCGACCCTGCACAGGATAAACAGTTAGAGATGACGGATGGATGGATGGATAGAGTCAGAGTGCACATCCGGTCAGATATGAAGAAAAAATCAGAAGATTGTCATTGAAAAACAAATCAAAATCCCACAAAAATATTCAAATATAATAAAATAATCTTATAATGTTTGTGTTTATATTTCAAATGAATGTTTCTTGAATAAGTTTAGTATAAGTATTGTATTGACAAATTTTATTTTTGATGCACTGTCACTGTTGAGGGTGATAGGGGCCACACATAAAAGAAAAGCTTGTTTGTCAAATCACATAGGTGTATATCCCAGGGGGATTAGGGGAGCATGACACCCCATCCTGGAAAAAATATAATGTACCCCCTCAATATATCACTGTAAACACAACTAGCAGTTTTGGCAGGAACAAGAATCAGAAATCAGAAATTCCTTTATTAGTTCCGCAAACGGGGAAATTTGTGCGTCACAGCAGCCAAAGGACAGTTCAGTCTACCAATAAACAATAATAATAGTAAAAAATAAACAATATCATAAAAAGATAATAATAAGAGAGCGCAGAAATAGAATTGTATATACATAATATGTACAAATAATGTAGTGTTTTTTTAGTGGGCAGGGTGACATTACTTTTGGTGTCCAACTCAAGAACTCATGTAGTTGTGCCATCCAAAGTTGAAACTAGATTTTCACCCCAGCAGGTTTGGACTTTCAGATGAGTTTAAAATACTGGCTCATCTCCCATCATATGTACTTTTACAGTGCACTTTGCAAACGTATGAATAAATGTTTGCACACATGACACCTCCGCTGCTACAACTCCATCCTAGGGGAGACATTGAGAATACATTTACAATGTTGCAAAGAGAAATGTCCCACAAAGCAACATTACAGGACCAAAAAAACAGTAACGTAGTAACTGGTTGTGTCTTTGGCAACTTATATGAGGAAAAAAATACTGCAGTTGTACGTGGAGAAGTGTCTGTCCTACCGACTCTTTGTCACATTTCTGCCCAAAAAACGGCATCTGTCACCAGCAAAAAACTTTAACAGACCAAGTTTGTCTCCCTCCACTATTGTGTTGTTGTATTTACTGTCTTAAAAAAAAAATCACAGTGACAGTCAGCCCTCCCGACCCCCAGAAAACAGCCTCCTTCCCCGCGAGTGAGAGAGTCAGACAGCGTCCTGTTTACTGATGGTGATTATCAGAGCGAAAAACTTAAATTTGTCACTTTCCAGGATGTTTGGTGGGTCAGGCTCTCAATCACAACACATTATAACAGCATCCATATGATTATAAATAGTCAGCAGGTACATGCTTGCTATTCACTGATGGGTGCACTGTTGAGTGAGTGAGAATGGGATACAATGCTCCAAAAATGGAAAATCAATATGTGGCGGCCAATGTTGATATTGTGGTGGACCGCCACAAATAAATTAATGTGTGGGAAACACTGCATTTATACTGATTTCCCTTGTTCGATATATCAGCTTTATGAGGAAGATAACCATGTAATATGCTAGATGTCATCACAGTCCCTCAATAGTATAGCAATATTTGTGGTATATTGTGACATCCCTACTGCAATGTGTACAATAGCGTACCTTCGGGACTGATTAAGTTCCCGGACCAGATTTCTGCCCTGATTGTTTGGAGGGCGAATTGGGGTTAAATCTGCCCGATGCTCCTGCAGTGTCAGCCCAGCCTTATACAGGAGTAGCTAATGCATCTTTGTCTCTTCACCCAAACAACATGAACTGTGCATATCCCATAAAACTCGCTCTAACACAACTGAATCTGACTTCATTACTATCATAGATTCTGTCTAGAGTTTTTCTTTCTTCTTTTTTGGACTAGTTATCTAAACAATACAATGCTAATACAAAAACAACCGTCAACTTTGAAAAATGTATGACTACTGTTTAATTTTCTCTCATCTCTCAGTGAAAGTGAAGCTGTAATGACCCAGAATGAAGCAGCGATCGTTCAGCCTGCCCAGTTGGAAAATGTCAAAAAGTCTGACAAAACCGTTGTCAGGGAGATGGCATTTATCACTATGCCAGAGTTCGAGAGCATCCCTCAGTGAGTATTATCCCTTTAATATCCAAAATATTATATGCATATTATATGTTAAATACAACAAGGGGACAAATGGTTTTGTCATTTTCAAAAGTTAATAAAAGCTCTAGTTTTCGTTGAAGGTGTGTCCGTGGTGGTGCAACGAAGGTCAATGCTCACCTTTAAACAGGAAGTTCACGTAACTCCACTATACATGGTCGAATATGCCTTAATTTAAGACTTTGATAAGAGTCCCTGCCTGAACACATTAATATGCCAAATTGTACAGTTGTAGCGCCACCTAGTGGCACCAAGAAATTACATGTTTGTTTTTTTATTACTTTGCCTACTCCTGCTAGCAGGTTGACCAAATCCATCTCAAATATTGGTCAGAAAAATCTCAAGGCCTTCATGATATACAGTATGTACTATTACACCCCCATTAGCACTTGGTACTTTCCTCCTGATTAAATTAACCATAGACTGTATGAAATTAACACGGCAAAAATCGACCAATCAGAATTTTGGTCGACCCAGAACGTATCGACCAATAAGTCGACCAGTCGACTAGGACGTTACAGCCCTAGTATGTACCATGTATATGGTGAAGTTGGTGTACGGTCAGTTGTCATTGGACGCTCATGCAGTACCATGACATATTTTGCCATGAAGCAGTGAGTTGGATCATTTGCATGAGTCCTGCCCAACACTCTTCTATATGCCACTTAGGAGGTATAGTCAGTGTGCCAGATACTGGCAACGGGAAGTTAACCTTGTCTGACAATCATTATTTAATTTCAGTGACATTTTTGTGGTACGGTCTATGCTTGACATCCTTAAACGTAATTATATAAACGTATAATTAGTCAGTTTTCTCTAGTGAACATGCCTTGGGTGAACTCTAGTGGAGATCGAATGAGTTTTCTTCAACAGTGGCTATCTCTTTGCCACTCTCCCATAAAGCTTTGTGTGGTGAAGAACCCAGGTAACAGTTGTTGTATGCAGAGTCTCTCCCATCTCAGCTGCTGAAGCTTATCTCCTTCAGGATGTCTTGGTGGTCTCCCTCACTAATAATAATAATAATAATAATTTATTAATGACCACACAGCCAGGCTGGTGGAATTTGGTCTCAGTACAGCTCCTTGGTGCAGGTTCCAACATTACATTTAAACATAAAACATATAACATAAATACATACAGACAGAGACATTTCAGATACTAAAGGGGCCATGCATAATACTCAGCAATTAGAGTTCAGGATATTGATTGCAGTGGGAATTAAACTGTTTTTGAAGTGGGTTGTGTGTGAGACAATTGTCCTATAATGCCTCCCAGAGGGCAGTAGTTGGAAGGCATAGTGTGCGGGGTGAGTGGGATCAGAGATGATCTTGCGGGCTCTGCGTAGTGACCGTTTATAGGAGAGTGATTCAAGGGATGGTAGGGGTGAGGCAATGATTTTGGATGCTCTGTTGATGATGCGCTGTAATTTCTTCCGGGAGAGTGAGTCGAGACTGCCGAACCAGACTGTGATGGATGAGGTGAGGATGCTTACTCTGAACTTCTTGAGCTGTCGGAGATGGAAGAGTCTTTGCTGGGCTTTTTTATAGATGTGGTCTGCTTTTTTTTCCATTTGAGGTTGTTGCTGATGTGGGTTCCAAGGAGTTTGAATGTGTCAGTGATGGAGATGGGTTCACCTTTAATGAACACAGGAGTTTTGGTGGATGGCTTGCGTCTTGGGTCGACGATGAGTTCTTTTGTTTTTGATGAGTTGAGTAGGAGATCATGGTCTGTGCACAAGGTAACTGTTTGGTTGATCTGTGCACGGTATTCAGTTTCTTGGTTGTTGGTGATGAGTCCTATGATGGTTGAATCGTCTGCGTACTTGTACAGGTTGACAGTGCTGTGGTGGGATGTGAGCTGGTTTGTATAGAGGGAGAATAACCAGGGTGAGAGGACACAGCCTTGGGGTGTGCCTGCACTGAGGAACAGAGGGAGGATGTGTTATTGTTGATTTTCACCTTCTGTTGCCTGTTCCAGAGAAAGCTGTGAATCCAGTGACAGATGCATGGGTCAATGTTCATGTCCAGTAATTTATTGAAAAGTTTGGCCGGGTTTACTGTGTTGAATGCAGAGCTGAAATCCATGAACAGGATGCGGGCATATGTATTTGCGAACTCCAGGTGCTTCAGAATGTGGTGAATTGTTAAGTTGACGGTGTCCTCAACTGACCTGTTGGCTCTGTATGCAAATTGGTATGGGTCCATGAGGGGGGTGGTGACAGTTTTTAGGTGATTGAGTATGATGCGCTCAAATGATTTCATGACTGCCAAGGTCAAGGCAATGGGTCTGTAGTCATTGAGGCAAGAGATGGTCTTAGTCTTGGGAATCAGGATGATAATGGATTCTTTGAAGCACTTGGGTACTGAGCTTTGACAGAGGGAGGTGTTTAAGATGTTGGTGAAAACCCCAGCCAGTTCCGCAGTCGCACTAGTCTCCTTCTTGCACGGTCACAGATTAGCACGTGCCATGTGCTTTCCAATTCTTAATGATGGATTTAACTGAACTCTGGGGGATGTCCAGTGACTTGGAAATGTTTTTGTATCCATCCCCTGACTTTTACTTTTCAATAACCTTTTCATGGAGTTGCTTGGAGTGTTCTTTTGTATTCAGGAGTGTAACCAGGAACACTGATTAACCAATGACTGGACCTTCAGACACATGTGTCTTTATACTACAATCACTTGAGACACATTCACTGCACTCAGGTGATCTCCATTTCACTAATTGTGAGACTACTAGCACCAATTGGCTGGCCCTCTGTTGAATTAGGTCAGTTTTTAAAGGGGGTGAATTCTTATGCAATCACGTATTTCATTATATATTTTTAAATAACTGAAATTACTTTGTAGAGATCTATTTTCAATTAGACATTAAAGAGTTTTTTGTTGTTTTTGTGTTTTTTTGTGTTTTTTTTTTGTCAAAAAAGCCAAATTATATTGACCATGATTGTTTGAGGGCGAGCCTCCGTAAAAGGATTGCTGGTTGAGGTGGCAGATTATGGACTATGATACCGGTCAGAGAGTCAAGGCACTTGGAGAGAGAGATCGGATTTGACTTTGACTTTAATGAGGTTGTTGGACTTTAACATAACTGTACAACCTATGTGTGGTCTGAAAATAAAGAAAGGAAATAAACTATTACAGCAATGCTCGACATGTTATTCAGCAGTTAAATCAAATAAACATTTCTAAATAAGCTGTTATATGAGCATAAGATTTTAAGGTTCACCAGTAATATCCCTAACTTATATGCAAACCACTACTTAAGCATAATACAACAACAAAGATGCAATATTAGTGGTGGAATAAGCAGTACAGTTTCCAACATAACATTAGCAGAGGCAAAGCATGTCCATGTAAAATAACACAAACTGCAATAGTAATCAAATTATACATAACTACAAGCAGAAACCACTTACATTTCCTCAAGAACACACACATCATTAGGGAAACACACTGGCCCTCATTTGTCAAATGAACGTGCGACAGAAAACTGGGCGTACGGTCATTTCCACGCAAAGTTCGGCATTTATCAATTTGAACATGAGCGGAGGCTACAATCGAATCTCACGTCAAGTCTCAACTCATGTACACAAGTTTTCAAGTCGTGTTGATTTGCGGTGCAGCATAGTAAATCTGGCAGAGTCCGAGAATTGTTATTAGACCATATATCCCTGACATTAAATGTAGCCTACTAGTTTCAAATAGTTTGCAATTAACAGGGTTAACAGTTTATTGCTGTAATATTAATTTCTCTATCATTTTGAGAAAGATTTTGAGGCAGGTGACATAATTACAAGCAATACATGCAATGATTCATGTGCTCGGTGACAAAGGTTATCCCCTTAAGAAATACCTGGTAACTCCACTGGCAAATCCTGCAACAGAGCAGGAGCGCAGATTCAACCATGCGCATTTACGCACACGGGCCACGTTGGAGCGCTGCATCGGGTTGCTTAAGGGCAGATGGCTCTGGCTAGGATCTGCAGGGGGAACCCTATTGTACACGCCAGAGAAAGTTTGCAACTTCATTTTAGCCTGTGGGGTTCTGCACAATACTGCGCAAAACAGGGTGCCATTTGATGTCCCGGTGCAGCCAGATGAACCTCTGCCCAGAGAGCCTGGCCAGCAGAGCCCCAACTGGAGGCTACACGAAGGAGACAGGACCTCATTCATCGCTTCTAAAATGTTAAGCGTTAAATACTTATGTTTAACAACTATTCAATACAGGGAAACAGACAATGCATAAAGTTTAGTCAAACATTTTATTCATGTGATGCACGTTTCAGGTTTTCGTTTCTCGTTTATTGCTGTAAGTGAGCGATTTATCTCCGCCATTGACCGACACATTTTGGTTTGTTTTTCCAAGACCTCTGCTGTCAGAATCCAGGGTCGTGGTGGTGTGCCTGCACGGGTGGTGGAGGACACGCGCCCGCACGCACAGCTCGCATTTGACTGGCTCTGTGGGACTGGTTCCAGACCGGTTCCTTCAGCCATAGCCTGAACAACGCCACTCGTGCCAGGCTCCGAATGATCTGAAACATCATTTAAATAAAGAAATAAACTCTGACTGCAACCGTAAAATAACCATTATTTATTTAAATATAGGCTAAACAGGCAAAATGCTTCAAGCATTCAGGGATTTCCAGCACCTGAACCCTGTACAAAAAATATTAGTAGGCTAGTAAGTGTTTACCATTATCCGGCTCAGACTCAGGTGGTGCGTCTGTGTCTCCTCCACCACTTATGCCTGCAATTAAAGCAGACCCAATCAGCGCGCCCACCCGCTCCTCTGTCTGGGTCAATGCAAGGCTGGGGTCCAGCTGGCCTCCTCCAGTCAGTGTGGTACTGCGCCTGGGGGCCGCAACACGCTTTTCGGTGGCAAGTTTGAGGTCTGACCATTTTTTCTTGACCTAAATATAAATTGCGATATAATCGATTATATATACATATACATATATATGAATATACATATCGTGGATGTATAAATCAAATATTCAAACCTGAGCTGGAGTTTGATTGACGATGGCAACGCTGTTGACCGCAGCAGTGATTTCTTTCCATACAGCATTCTTCTGACTTCCTTTGAAGCCACTTTTCAGGCTGCCAAATAAAACAAAATTTTTTAATTGTACGTGCGATGTTATGGTCTCAATTTCAAGGTCGGAGAAGTTCCTCTTCTTGGACGTATTATGCATCTCCATGTCGTAAACTCTAGTGGCGAGGCCTCTAAACTGAGAATATTTAAGGGTGTAATATTTAAATGACGATTGTTTTCAGCCGCCACATTTATCAACGCCCGATCATTCTTACGCTGTGATCGGCGAGATACGAACGTTTCATGAATCCCACGTGAACCCTGTTGTAAGATGATTTCTGCACTCGGATCTGCGCTGGTTTCTACGTTAGATTGATAAATGAGGGCCAGTAAGTCCATGCAGCTGCACACGGTCTGCTCACTGACTAGTCTGCTGCTTTTCAGTGTGACTGGGCATGTCCTGACTTGTTCACTGCTGGCTATCTTTGCACCAGTAGAGGGTGCTGTTGGACCTTGACCTGTAGGGCTTTCTTACAATGATTCCATTTATAAAAGCAATAAAAGGAGAAAACAATTAAGGCGGTACATATTTTTTATTGGCACAGTATAGAACTTATTGTAAACAGCACTTACACTAAACTCTTAATTGTTAAATCTTTTCAACTTATTGTAAACTTTCCTACACAAACAAGGCTACAAACAAACATACAGAACATGTTGAATTCCAAAATCAACATACATTCTACAAAACAGTTGTGTGCATTAATATTTATATTACGTGGCTTCTTTTAGAGGTTTTTTGCAAGGAAGACAAGCTCATCAACCATTGTTGGCTTCAGACAGGACCACTGACAAGTTATGATGTTGTTGTCTGTGCTGAATAGTCTCTCTGAGGGAGAGCTGATGGCTTGTATGAACAAATATTTTTGTGTGATTTTGCTCTGACAGGGCAGTGGGTCCTCTTCACTATCCAGGGTAAAAGACAGGAGATATCTGTTGACTTCAACTTATATGGCAGCAGATTAATTAAATAATGCTGTCGCTGTGGCAATGTTGCTTTTGAAGAATCTTGCCATCATCTTCTTTTCACTTTTTTGTTGGGGGTGGAACTGCATCTGCAACTCTCCTGCCTTCAGAGGCCAGATTCTAAAACAAACAAACAAACAAACAAACAAACAAAAACGTCATTTTTATATGTTGAAACATTGTAATTCAACTTTGCAACAGTCATGATATGAAGACCACAGTGTTTCATGCAATGTAAACATACATTTACTGAAATGTAAGACAAGGCCATTTAATAGGATGCACAGTGTTTTTAGATTCATCCATACTACCTATTATATTTACCTCGTGTTCCACTGTCTCCATCTCTAACACCACTCTGGCTTTGATGATAGGAATGTTGTTGTCACTTACTGTATATAGTGTGTCTTAAATCTTGGGAATATGCCACATCCAACAGCTCTTGAGTGTCTCAAACTACTTACTTCTTTCAGGTTCTCCAACATCTTTTTTAAGGACTTTGTCAGGTTGGAGTCTTCCTCACTTGGTGACAAGAGAGTTTTGTTGAAAAGGCTCAGAACTGGTTTAAGGTGTGAGACGCTTACATATTCTTGCCCGGACAGAGCGTCAGTGAACTCAAGCAGTGGTCCCAGAGCCTTGCTGACTGTCTCAAGAAATCTAGGTCTAGCCACGTAGGGATTAGGTGCCGTGCCTTCCTATCTGAGAGAGCCTCTGTCATAGCTTTTCTGCTGCTTGAGGATCCTTTCAGTCATTAGCTGCCTAGACCCCCATCTAGTTTGGCACTCAGTTATAAGTGAATGCATTGGAAGGTTGAGGCGCTTCTGGGCTTGCTGGAGATCCTGTCTCTTTCTCCAGCTGTGTGAGAAGTGGCCCACCAACTTTTAGCAGAGACCTTTGGCCTATTCACTGCATTTTCTAGGGAAAATATATACAAAATAATATAAATTACAACAATAATACAATACAATAAAATAATAAAACATCAGTCAGGCACCTCATATGACGATTGAATGATGAGAAATTTGATATCATCCATATCGTTGCTTTTTGCTATATTAATATGGCGCAAGTTCATATATAGATATAGATATGATAACAATATATCATTCAGCCCTAGCTGCAGGTACTGCATCGTGCTACCAGAAGTGACAAGGACACTAGCAGAACACAGAACAAAAGAATCAGTCAGGAAGGATAAGGAGAGAGCAATTGTCTGTAGCCACCACATACAAAACCATTCCCTTTTGGGGGATTGTCATGCATTTGCCTCTCCATTGCACCTGTTGTCACTTTCATTCGCACCAAGCAGGTGAAATTGATTCACAATCACTTCGCTTCCTAAATGGACAGATTGATATCCCTGAAATTTAACTGACTTGGTGTTATAATGTGACAAGTAAGTGTTCCCTTCATGTTTTTGAGCAGCATATATATTAAAACTGCAAGCAGGCCCTCACAACCCCACATATATTGTTGTTTGGAATTTTGACCATACCCCCCATTTGTACCTGTAAATAAAGCATGTTAAAGAGGAGATGTTTTGGTATTGGCAAAAGGTTGTTTTTTTATGGGTATGTCTTTTTAACCTTTATTTGGTTTTCAAAGGCTGAATGTTGTGTTTCATTCAGGTACATGAAAGGACGTGCAACATATGATCAACTTAATGCTGTGGTGCAGAGTATTAACACAGCTGTAACAGCTAAATACAGGATCCTCCATCAGTCGCTGAAATCTCTCAACAGTAATGCACGCAAGCTGCACCAGCGCTTTAAGAACCAGGAGACCAAAGATACAAAAGGTACTTCCCTTGCAGCTTTCACTTTTTGACTGATGCACATTCGAGATGATTTAGTTTTCACATCTCGTTCAGTAAGATTTTATGACACATTGCATATATTGTCTGATTGATGTTGATGTTCTATTTATTTTATTTATTTATGTTATATTATGTTTTTATATTTATATTATGTTTATGTTTTATTCAGCCTTTATCTTATCAGGTTAGTCCCATTGAGATCACAGATCCCTTTTACAAGGGAGACCTGGCCAAGAATGCCAGTAATACAGAGTTACAACAACAATTTGACAGAAAGAAGCACACTCAAATAATCAGATAAAACATTTTCACACAGACAAGCTGGACTCAATTGATTTCACCATAGTCTTAAAGCTGTTCAGTGGTACAATATTCTGAAATTTAAGTTCGGTCTGTAGATTGTTCCATGCAGTGGGTGCTGAAAACCTAAAAGCTTTCTTTCCCAATTCAGTTCGGACTTTAGGAACAACAAATTGCAAAATGTCTTGAAAACGAAGACTGTGACTTCCACATTTTAAGTTCAAAAGAAAAAATAGGTAAATAGGGAGTTTGGAAGATTGGCCTTTTAAATAAAAACATTCCAGTGACGGAGGTGGCGTGCCCCTAAAGCACAATGATTAATAAGAAAACCACAGTTTGTAATAAATCTCAGAGCCTTGTGATGCACGCTATCCAGCATGTAAAAACAAACAGTTTTGTTCTATCTGCATTTAGGACGAGTTGCAATTGACAACGTTGTTCTTGTACTCAAATGCATGCTTGAAAGTATGCAAAAGCAGGAGTAGGTGCAAAGCAGTCAATGACCGTCATAAGCATAAAAATGAAATGTCATCCAATTAGAGTATTGTGGTCAACAGTTTCAAAGGCCTAGGAAAAATCTATTAACAGCGAAAGACTGCACTGCTTACTATCAGTGGCTTCAGTTATGTTATTTATGACCTTCGTGGCAGCTGTAGCAGTACTATGGTTTTTGCGAAATCCTTACTGAAATACAGAGAGTGTGGAATTGGAAGCCAGGTATTATTTTACATGCACACTGACTTGAGATTCAAGCACCTTTGCCAAAACAGAACATTGAGAGATTTGTCTATAATTATTTGGTTGGATCACCACTTTTTAATAGTGAAAAGCGGTTTCCAGTCCTTGGGATTTTATTTGTTGACAGGCACATAAATGTGTCACATAAATGTGACACAATGGTTCAGCAATTAATTCTGAAGCCAATTTAAGAAATAGTGGCTCTAAATTATCTGGACCAGCTGGTTTTCTAAGCCCTTCTTTTTTAAAGCCCTGATGACCTCCGCTGTGGTAAAGGGGTTGATTGATAAAGAACTGATCATTGGTATGATGAAGAAAATAAAATAAATAAAATAAATCAAACCTTATTTGTATAACACTTTTCATACGTCAAAGTAACACAAAATGCTTCACACAATAAGACCAATGATCACTCACATCGCTTAGAAAAACACCTGATGTAACATTTTCAAAAGGCATATTTGTCAATGATTTTTGAAAAACATTTAGGATTGAGTCTCAACTGAGATACATTGTATTTCATTGTATTTCAGTTGAGACAGAAGCTTAAAAAGAGTCGACGATAGTTATAAGGGGCAAATGGTGGGTCTATAACATCTCATCGGCATAAAATGATCAGCACTAATTCAACACCAAAATTGAATTTGATATAGATAGCCACTTCGCCATTTCTGTAGGATAAACATTGTAGCCATTAATGCAAATATCCCTATTCTGTGAAGATTTTGTTCCAGGGTTCCAGATAAGACCACTAAAATGGACATGATTAAGATCTGAATAAATTCAACTAATGCTGATATTGTTGTCTCAACATTTCCTGAGGGCAAAGGCAATAATATAAAAAAATGTTTGTGCTTAGTGTTACAGCCTTTTACATCAGTAAAAGGAGGAGAATACATTCCCAGTAAATTATGTTGTAGGAATGGTATAATGTTCCCTCAGCACAAGGAGACAATAGTAGTGAAGATACTCTTCACTCATTTTACTCATGATCACAGACATCATAACCCTCAGCTGAGATGAGAGTGTTAAAGTAATCTTGCAGCAGTCACAGTGGGAAAAAGTTAGATTGACATGGTTACTTGTCCACCCTCTGCAGTACTGAGGTCTGCCAGACCCATCGGGGCTCCCAAGAAAACCACATCATGATGTAAAACACAAAAGGAAGATTAGTGACATGGAAAAAGAGGGATCATTCCACTCAGGCGTAAAGCGTTATCACACAAAGAAAGAGATCCACAGTTTATGCACTTGGGAAAAGTGGCCCAGACTCAAAGCAAGCAGCAATCCAACATCCAGCAGCACAGGAGATCCAACAGACCGGTTTATCTATTAGAAACAGACAATCCAATAATACCAGACAATCCAGCATTAAACTTAGTGCTTCACATGTTTCACATGGCTGGTGACTCTACACAAATCCAACCAGAAAAAGTCAGTGACTAAAGTTAAAATCCACAGGGAAAATCTCAAATCAGAAATTGTCAACATCATGAAAAATGGTGGCATACTCCTCCTTGTGGTCACCGGAGGCTGCGCAGCCATCAGCAACTATCGGTGTCAACTTCAGCCGATAACAATAGTTTGTAGGGGTCCTATCGACGCCGATTGATTGGCCAAACCTCTACTAGGTTAGCTGACAAACTGGCATTACTAATCTTTGGGATCTGGTGTTCATTCAGGTGTGTGAATCAGCTTTGCTGTGCTCTGAAAAAATAAGAACTAAACCATGGGTCTGGCTCTTACTCATGGAGAGGGATGCCGTTTTCCATCTGGCTAACTGTAGTACTACAGTAAACAAATTCAATACATTCAAACAATATTGAAATAGGATCTCTAAAAGATGTTAACATAATGTTATTGTAAGACTTACTTGCTCCAACATGAGGCCCAAATGAAAATCGGTTGTCCTATCAAAGGAGAAAGACATCAGCTTCTCCCTATTCCATCCTCACTTCCAAGATCTCAAACGTCAAATTGATAAGAGCGTAGACTGCAGGCAGGAGAGTGTTGAGCAGTCACGAGTGGGCTGAGAATGTTCTCCTCACAGCTGTGCACTTGCAGCGCAGAAAGTTCACTCAGGATTATTGTTAAAAGTAAAGGTCGACCAATTAATTGGTTTGGCTGATTAACCAACGCTGATAGGACCTTTTACAAACTATTTTTATCGGCTGAACTTGGTTCCAATAGTTGCTGATGGCCGCGCAGCCTTCACCGACCATCACCATTTTTCATGGAGGATATGTTGAATCAATCATCATCATTTCAGGGTCACTTCTGCTGAAAATATCTAAATCCTCTTAATCTCCCTCTCCCTCTTAATCTAAAGTAAACCAATTGACACAGAGGGATAACTGCTGTATGTTAACTTTGTTAATGCATCCCCATTCTACAGACTTTGATTAATGTCACGTTTTTCAATGTAGGGTTAGGGACTAAGAGAGACTAACATTACATCAGAGATATTTTTTTCAAAAAGTAATTATCCACTCCATGAAATACCTTCCACGCATTACTCTGGCCATAGGGTTAGACCATATCGGCTAACGTTAAATCTTTGCGGTCCCGTTTTAACGTTCAATGTTGGAACAGTGGATTTTGCCGGAGGCTGACAAGTATAGCATTCAGGTCATATTTAGTCTTGCAATGCTAGACCTCTCTCATCTGACCCGTTTTCCGTTTATCTAGTCTCAAATATATAATGCAACACCATCTCCCTGTCCACGATAGGGACAGGGCACTAAAGGCAGCCAGGCAGGCAGGAACAGAAACCATTCTGTTAACGTTACATTACTTCACACTGTACTTACCAATGTGGCGTTGTCTCTTCCAAATAATCCAACCATGTAACTATCCATCCATTTATTAAATGAAATCACACACTTTAGGATCCTCCTTCCCCCGGGAATATGCACAAACAATAATGCTTTGTAAGAGTGGCATTTAACAATATAATGGGACAGAACAGAAGTAATCCTGGTCAGTTCAGCCACAGATCAGGTCATCGTCCATTGTAAATAGAACAGATTCCAACGATGTAATCCACTAAATCACATGTTTCCAGATCTTGTGTCTTGATATTAAACAGACAGCTACTGCTAGCTTTTCAACTCAGATTAAAGACTGTGTCCTGCACGTCTCTAAAGTTGCTCTGTTTTACTAACGTTACAAAGCCAGAGTTTCACTGTAACTTATCACAGAGACTGTGGGAGAGAGGGCCCTAATGTTCAGTTCAACACTTCTAATGAAGTTAATACCAAAGATTCTTCAATTTTGACAGTGTTACATAAATGAAATAAATAAATAAAAACATTTCAAATATGAATATAGAAGACTTTGATTTACCTGTACAGCTTTCACCAACAAAACATAATCACCATTTTAATTATTTATACAATATTTAATATCGCCCAATTAATTGGCTATCTGCTTTTTCATTCTCCCATCTACTGTTATTATATCGGCCTTTAAAAATCCACTATCGGTCAACCTCTAGTATAAATGGTCATCCACAACAAGAATGATCACTATAGAAATAACTATAAAGATGAACGATAACATTCTGTAAACAGTGATGGCGAGCATGCGCTGCACACTCCAGCTGTGTCAGCAGCTTAGGAAAATGGATCATGATCTGTTCCTGTTATATGTTGTACAGAGAAACAAACAAGAAAACCCACGGACAGATATGGTTTTACAAAATTCATCAAAGAGAAGAAGTTAGGAGAACAGCACTTTGTTATGAGAGTTGTCTTTTTTATCCTGGCGATCGTTATGAAGGATTTAAAAACAAACTTCAGATACCCCATCAGCGGCAAAGACCTTTTGGCAGTGTGTCTCAGGTAAAATGACATTTGTCATGTCCAAGACTGAGTTACTAGAGTAGACCATCTAAATTGTCTCTTAAATGTCATCAATTAGCTCACATAAAAGAGGTTGGCTACAGTTTGAAACCAATATTATAATCATTCCTGCAGGATTATTTTGTAGGAAAATGTCCCAGAAATCAAGTAAAGTGCTGGCCCTGTAAATACAGATATATTTTCATATTGCCCTGAAAGTGAATGATATCACTCCCATCCCTCATCGTTATAACATTTACATGTAGGGCTTTTAGACACTTTTGTCCAAAGCAACTGACAGTAATTCATACATACATTCACACACTGACGGTGGAGGCTGGGCTGCCATGCAAGGTGCCGACCAGCACATCAGGAGCAGTTTGGGGTTCAGTATCTTGTCCAAGGACACCTCGACATGAAGACCAGGGGAATTGAACCATCGACCTTCTGACAACAAGACGCTGGCTCTACCCCTGAGCCATAACCAGAGTGTGCCATCCACTGCACTTAGATCTGTATATTATATAGTTGCCGTTCTTGGTGTGGAAGGCACTTAATGTTTCTGATATAGATATAGTTTCTGTGTGCTATTATTATGGGCAAGCTCCTGGTTTTCGTGTGTGGATTATGAGACTCATTAAATGCCACAATTATTACTTTTAAGAGTTAGAGGAGCAGTAGAACTGTATTTCATACTGCGGTGGTTAGATTTTGCAATTCATTTCATTCAGTTAAAATGCATGCAGAAAAGTTGTGAAAGCTTTCACGTATTTGTGGGAAGTTGTCACCAAAGTTTAGAAGCCCCAGAAATCATATTTAGATGAACATTAGAATGACCCATGTTGTTGTTATTTAGTTTCCTGGACAGACTGTTGGTGACACTGGTCTCACTGTTGTGTTCAAATGTCTTTCAGGTCAGTATTTTGTGGTGGAGGATGACATTCGTGAATTTACTCAGATGAAGGTGGACAAACGATTTCAGGGGATTTTGAACATGTTACGACACTGCCAGCGCCTACGGGAGCTTCGAGGTGGCGGACTCACCCGCTATATGTTGCTGTAGATGAACAAGACTCAATGAGACATATCATTCTTTTTCTTTTTTGTATGTTTTGTGTATTATGGTGAGATTGTGGCCTAACAGAGTTTGTATGAAGGCATATATCCTGGTTGTATTCAAGCTAGTAAGAGGTGTTTTTACAGACTTTATGTTTGCAAGATTGCTTTGTGCATTGTGCCCACTGTCTAACAGTACACATGAAATGTTTTTAATTTGTACAGTAGTTTGATTACATTAGTGGCTTCATTGAGTTAGAATATTACTGCATATAAGTCACAGCAAAAATTAACATTGTGCAGAATGTGACAGGACTGGAAAGAGCCAAATGCCCTTGTGAATCCACTGTCATCCAAATGCACACACTTCACAAGAATTATCCAGGGATATATTCTCATTTGCCACCTGTATATGCAAATAATACTGGAATGTGTACACATATGTATGTAGTGATATAAATAGTTATTATTGAAGTTAATAAGATGTTTCTTTATGATATATTCTATTGTTACAAGTGTCAACAACTGTATTTTTAAGCTCACAGCGGTTAACAAAATAAAAATCAAAGGTAAGAAAGTCACCTTGTGATTATTACCTTGAAACCCTAATCATCATTCACTATCCCATATGAAGCATGCATCACTACTTAATTTTGTTGATAATATGATAATGCTGTTTCAGATATTTAAAAAAAAAAAAAAAAAAAGGTTAAATGAGGATACATTTTCTATTGAAAGTTAGAAGATTTTGTGTATGTCCTGCCAAAATATAATAGTTACTTGTAGATGAAGGTTCTCAGTCATCCAGGTCATGGTAATTCTAAGTGCTGTATCGTAGGCAGCTGGACTTCAGTTTATTGAAGACGTTTCACCTCTCATCCAAGAGGCTTCTTCAGTTCTAATTAACTGGAGGGAGTTGCAGGCTTTTAAACTGGCATGCTTCCAATTAATGTCACGCAGCATAGAACTCTGGGAACCTCTTAGGAGTTATCTCAAGGAAATTGAATCGAATGCAACTGGATTTGGTTTTTGTCTTGAAGACGTTTCACCTCTCATCCGAGAGGCTTCATCAGTTCCTGCTCGAGCAGGAACTGATGCAACTGGATTTGGACCACCAGGATCTCGACCATCCCTGCTCCATCTTTTATATTTTGGAAGCAAACCCTTTAAACTGCACTAGCACAACCAACCAATCATTTTGGTTTAATCGTGACTGACGTCTTTCTAACCAATCTCTCTTTGTCAACCATATGCCGGGGTTTCACCTCTCATCCGAGAGGCTTCATCAGTTCCTGCTCGAGCAGGAAACGTCTTCAAGACAAAAACCAAATCCAGTTGCATTCGATTCAATTTCCTTGAGATAACTATGACCTGGATGAATGAGAATATTCACAAGCCTCTTAGGAGTTAAATCCTTGCAGGTGGAGAAGATGCACCAGGTGAGCTCACTGGAGAAGGATGTGTGTGTTTGTGTGGAAACTGACATCGTACAGTATAAGAAGATATTATTTCAGCAATGTTGACATCATATGTGTAGTTCATAGCACAACTCAAGTGGGATCAAAAAAGTATTTGTCCCTCCGTTCACTGCCATACAATGTTTTTCTGAAATAAGGTCCCATGGGGCAAACCGGAAGGGGTTTGAGTTCGGCTCTCCAAAAAGCCATAATAAAAACAACTTCAGGGCGCACAAATCGGATAAATTGAATATCAAAATCAAATTCACCTATTTTACGATCTGAGCATACAATTTAAAGTACAAAATCAAAGCGGTATTTGTTATTTTTTTTGTATGAAGTTCATAAACAAATAATAAAATAACCAATGATTTTTTTTTTTTCATTTTCTGATTCGGATTCGCAATTGAATTACGGACTATCCGATGACACGGTCGTCTGGTCATGACACCTTGTTTCACCATGTCCAAAATCATATCAGAGTAGGATTTCAAAGCCATTTTAGCCTGGCAACACTGGCACTCTGGCAATTTTACATTTGGCGCTCTTGCCTTGTAAATGACAACATCCGGTCTCAGAATATGAAAAAAACAGGCCTTTTTTCCATTTCTGTTTTCTAGTGATTTTATTTTTAATTATATGAAATAGAAAATGAAAATCGAATCATTTTTTAAATTTCACTCATCCCTTTTTGACCATGAAAAAGAAAAACGCCTTATATTTCAATTTCATTCTTTGTATTTTAAAGCGAAAATCAAATAACCACTCGTTTTAATACCCGTTTCTGAAAGGAAAATCGAACGACCAAAAGATACACGAACCTTCTTTTGCCACTCAATGCAGGTACATATTTATGACAGCAGGTGGCACAGTTGCCCCATTTACCAGGATTTAACACGAACCTTTCACATTTTGTTAAATAAGCAATAGTCAGTCTCGTTCGGCAGAGCCTTTAAAATCCCCCCCCCCTCTCATTTGTATTGGCTGAGAGGGAAACCCCGGCATATGGTTGACAAAGAGCGATTGGTTAGAAAGACGTCAGTCACGATTAAACCAAAATGATTGGTTGGTTGTGCTAGTGCAGTTTAAAGGGTTTGCTTCCAAAATATAAAAGATAGGCAGGGATGGTCGAGATCCTGGAGGTCCTGCTTCAGGAATATGATGAATCTCTCCTCAAAGCCGAGGCTTTATACACCGTGGAACTGACTTTACATCTGCGCATATTCTAAATGTAAGTAAAACAGCTTGTTTTGTTTGTTAGACTTATAAAAACAGATGCAGATTTAAGTGCAATCGCAATATACATAAATATATATATTATATATAGCTAATGTCTTTTGTCAGAAAAAATAGCCTTTTCGGTAAGGGACCACTTCCGGGAATCACATAAAGTTACACTGTATACTCCTCAAAGCACCATTAAACTGAGACTTGCGTTGTATTGTCGATACTTGCGAGTGTTTCATTTTTACAGGCTAATTTGTGATAAGCCTATGTGGTTCGTAGCAGAGCTAGCGTTAGCTTAACCTCGTTTGTTGCATGTAACATAGTTCGCTATATCCGAACTTGTTTGTTTCCGTTGAAAATAAGGACAGCTCTGTCTGAAAGTACACCGCTGGACGTTTATTTACCGACAACACAGTGAGCGTTAACCACAACCACACGCAATAAATGTTGGTCGAATGCAATGACCGCAAGTTACAATTTTCTGTCGGATGCAGCGAGCAAGTTATTCAGTTAGCTTGAAAGCTAACCAGTGCTAGGATATTTCGGATGCCGGAGATTGTTTACAGTTTGAATTAATACTTAACATCATACTTGAGGCTCCCTCGTGTAAGTCATTGTATCAGTTTAGCGTGATATTTCACCCATCGTGGCTGGTACCCCCTTTTACTTGGCTTCTCTTTGTAAGATTTCAAAACTTTGTAACGTTAATCTCTGATTATGCAACAGTACTGGTCAACAATTAAATGTTGGATTTATATGCATTTAAATTACTTACCCGAGCCATACAAAGCTGCACACTGAAATGTATCAGTTGTTTTTTTTGTTTTGTTTTGTTTTGTTTTTTTGTATGAGAAGCTTATTAGGCCAGTTTTGAATATAGTTAATTTGCGCATACATACAGCTCATACATGTACACGGGCACCAGGCACTTGCATCCATGCATTTAAAGCTGCATATTAGGGAAGGGAAAATGAAAGATTTGACTACAGAGCACGATTAAACAAACAAACAAACAAACCAAAAAAAACACAACATGGTAAATTGATCATGGTGAATTTTCACTAAAGGGATAGTCATGAATAGAGATAGTTTACATTTACTTTAATATTTAATGAATGAATATCCTAGAATTACAAATAAAGTCATTAGCACATGCAATTAAGTATATAATACTATTTAATAATGCACAGCAGCAGACAGAAACTGATGAATTTCAGACCTGGCCCTTCTTCAGCATTACCAATATTAATTGTGAGTGTTTGTAAAACTTTTTTGTTGAGCATGCCACTTCTCTTTGTTTATATCCTCACATGATTAACTTACAAAAGCTGTCTAGTCTAGCTGATGTACAAACTTATATTGGTTTACTGATTTATTTTCAATTGCCTTAGCCCGTCATCATGGCTGAAGGCATGGCTTGCACATTGTTATAGAATGAAAAGAAGGTAATACCTGCACACTTACTCCGTGCCACAAAAGTTAAATGGAGACAACGTTTCGATCAAACTTGGATCTTCAGCAGGTCAAACTATTTTCAAAATGAATAAATGCACCTACATTTACCTAACCTGCACACCAATAGGATAACAAGCTTAATGATGGCAGGTGTGAAAACATTAAAAACATCTAGTAAGATGATAATCAGAAAAATACACAGCAAAGAAATTCACAAGAAAGGTTCATATGGAACAGCAAAAATGCAAAGCCTTTCAAAATATCTGCAGAATTCTCAAAGTTGCATAAGGAAGAGAAGGCAATATTATAAAATCATATCCAGTTCTGTGCTCACCATTCTTTGAATGTTTTCCAATTTCAAATCAAAAAATGAAACAAAATAAACCACAAATAGTGTTGGATTTTTAAATTGTATCTTATTTTTCTTAATCTTTCTGATTCAAAAAAAGAAACGTTTAAAATGATAATGAATAAGCTTTAATATGGCCTTTCTCACAGATTATACTCCTACTGTGCATCCTCTTCTGCGCTTATTAGAACTCCATCTGCAGTTGCACCAAATCAGTTGAAACAACCTTGAATCTCAGCTTTGCACCCCCGTCAATGCAACATCACAATTGGCTGATATCTTAACCAGTTTGGGTGCTATAGCAAACGATTGGCTTTGTGGAAAAGAAATAGAAATAGAAAAAAACTTTATTGTCTACCTTTTGTATGCAAAAGATAGAAAATACTTTTTTTGTCTACCTTTTGCATGCAAAAGGCAGAAATTCATCTTTGGTTACATGTGTAAAAGAAATGCATTAAATACATAACATACCACATTCAAAATCAAGACACATTTAACACATGATTTATAAACACAATGGCAGCTACACTAAAAAGAGCACCTTGAACTTTTACCTTTTAATAGTACAGTGTGTATAATATGTGGTGGCATCTAGCAGAACAGACTTGGCAGAATTGGAATATGATATTCGCAAGTATGTTTTTATTGGTGTATTATCACCTGAGAATAAGAGCTGTCGTTTTTTCATTATCATTATATCTACATCGGGAGCGGGTCTCCCTCAACCGAGGTCGTCATGTTGCACCACCACATGTCTAAAGTAACCAGAACGGACAAACCTGGCATGAGTGAGGGCCTTATGCGGTTATTATAATAGGGGGAGGGTGCCTGAAATGACTGGGTTGGAAGACGAAAAAGAATGAGTGGCTGGCGCTTCATGCCAAACGGTATTGTGAGAAGTTTATAACCACAATCTGATAAAGGATGGTGGCTCTTATTTTACTCTTACTTATTTTTAAAAGCAGTCTTTCCACTCTCTGTGGGTTTCTCTCAACAGACATAGCTCATCCAGCTTGTTGTCGAGTGAGCGGACATTGGAGAGTAGGAGCGATGGTACTGCTGGTCTGGAGGGGTTAGCCTTTAGCCTAGCATGGATCCCGACTCTCTTCCCCCTCTTTTGTTTACGTTCGCACCGCTTCCACCTTCTCCTCTTACAGTTGGCTGGCTCCAATAAGATCCCTTGCTGGCGTAATATGTCCAAATCACAGCCAAGCATCATAGTTATAGCAGCCTGCGTTACCCTGAGTTTCAGTAAAGCCTCACGGCTGTAAATGTTGCAAATTGAACGTTTGGGATAGGTAGGACACCCAAAACTTTCACTTTCGTTTATCCCTAGAGGGGCTGCTGCATCCATGCACGCCGCCATCACCATAGCGTAGATGGCACAATATATTACAGATTGTACCTTCTAACAATGAGTCCAAGAAGAAAGACACACAGTGCTGTGTGCTGAGGTGGATGGCTTGCCTCAAAAGGTGGCTTTCGTTACTGATTTAGACATTTTATGGCAGCAAGGCAAGAAATCACACATTTTATTGTGGACGCAATAGATTTTCTGTGACCCACTGAAATGACCACCTGTGGGTCCTGGGGACACACTATATTGGAAACCTAGCAACATCACAGTACACATGCAAAATGCAGTTTTTCAGTGTGATTGTATAAGGTAATTGTGAGGTTGATGGGTTGGAAATTCAGCATTTCATTAGCTCCACATTTCTTAAAAATGGGGATTATAGTTGATCTAATTGTTGGAACAGACCATGTGACCATAAACAGCTGAAAAAGTTTGGGAAACACATCACCTAGTTGTTGAGCGCAGTCTATAAGGATCTGGTCGTCCATCTGGTCTATTAGCTTTATGTGGATTCACCTTCCTGAGAACGGCCACCATTCACTCCTGTTGTTATTTGGAATGGTCTACTTATAGTTTCAATATTAACTCTCTGGATTCGACGGACGCGCCGGCGTGTCCAAATCACATGACCGATTTAAGATGACATAGCAGCAAGACGCAGCCTGGCACATCCAGTGTGTTAATACAGTATGTCAAAATGAAAAAATAACTGTAAATTCACACGTGAGGTGTGCTGAAAAAAATGACACCAAACAAGGCAAGGTAAACACTTTTTAAGGTGAAAGATAAAGGTAAAATCAAAAGTAGTCTAAAAGAGCCAATTATACCCTGGACCCCGGAGGGTTAAAGGATTATGTTATCATGTGTTGCTGTTGATTTAAACAGCTAAAAAGTTATTGAGATCATTTGCAAGTTCAGCAGGCTCATTGCATTCTACCCATAATCCGATATAGCCCTCTCCATGCCTCTCTAATATTACCACAGGAAAACTTCTCCTCCACCTTTCTCTATTATTCACATTTTCCACTCCTTATTTTGCACTGTATTAAATTTTTTGTGGAAATCAATTCATTCCGATTTTCCTGTAAAAATGCATATTTCTTTTGGACCAGAGCTTGTTCTAGTTCTGATCTGTAAAAACTCTTTTACAGTTTTTGCTGGGATGTCAGATTCTGTGCAAAACTGCAGGTGTGAAAGTGAGTGAGTCAGTAAGGGGATTGATGTCCTCATCTCATCCTTCAAGGGATGCATCCCAGTCTGTAACATCAATGCATCCTTTGAGTTGTTCTACCGCATCATTAATCCACATGGGGATAGTTTTAGTTTGTAGGTAGGCTTGGGTACTGTTCACATTTGAACTGATACTGGTCCTGATAGCTGTATGTGGAATTCGATACAGGTACCCAACGGTACCTTTTTCCGGTACTTGACTCTCGCTGTAATAACAAATTTTTTTTATTTCAGTTCTGCCAGTTAAATCATTCACTTCTAGAGATAATATATCATGAGTCATATTTCTAGTAACAATGCACGCCACATGTCAGTCAGTCTCTCCAAGTTCTATTTCAGTTGAATGATACATCCTACGGATTTGCTGCGACGCATCACCCGAAAGGGTTAGGGTTATCATCACATAGTACACCCTCGCCCAGGCTACCCAGACAGGTAGTCCATGGGTCAGACCAGATTCCATGCCACTCAAGGTGGCAAAGGTTAATTAAAATTTTGAAAACGTTGACGTTTCTCTGCTGCAGCTGGTCCTCCATCTTCCTCCTGTAGCTGTTCTTCCCCTCTCTGATCTTCTTCCTCGGCTCCTTCTGCACAGCCTTCAGCTCCTCCTTGTTTCCTGACCTAAAGGCCTTCTTTTTCTCCTTAAGTAGAGCCTTTATGTCAGGATTAATACAGGGTTTGCTGCTAGAAAAACACCGTACAGTCCTGGTGGGTACAGTGTTATCAACACAGAAGTTTATGTAGTCCGTTATGCAGCCTGTTAAACTGTCGATGTCCTCCCCAGGAGAAACACACAGTTCTTCCCACACAGTGGAGTCAGAGCAGTCCCTCGGAGCCTCTTCAGACTCCTCAGTCCATGTCTTAAAGGGATAGTTCGGGTTTTTTTGAAGGAATGTTTTTCATAGGAGTGAACGGTGCTCCACCTCCAACACTGTGTCCAGTAATAAAACGTCCTTGATAGACCCATGGACATCTAACTAGTGGACACAGCCCTGTTCATTCCTATGAAAGCTGCTCAGTGGCACATGAAGCCAAAAATGCTCAACTTCTGCCTTTGCTCTGGCTGGGGTTCTTCAGCATTGCTTCTGCATTGTGCGGCCCCTAGAGCGTGCACACTTCCGCTGACCAAGCCAGATAACTTCAGGTTTAATGCCCGGCTAATTTGAATGAGGATAAATTAATTTAATCGTGCGGCTCTTCTAGACTTTCCAAATGTTGGTGGACCAAATGGCTCAAATTATTATAGTGAAACGAGTCATTTCGCAGGTGTTGTGAAGCTCAAAAAAATGTATCCACCAATTTTCACCATGTTAGCTTATGGGAAAAAGTATTTTTGGGCTGCAGGGCATCATGTGACGCTGTAGTTCCATGGTTTGGCCACTACAAAAATTGGCTTCAAACCCCAAATTATTTCATTTTGATTACGCGCCACCACCAGATGTTAACGCATCATCACTTCACGTGGCGGAATTTAGGTTGTTCACCTGAGGCTTCTATTTAGATCAAAGCTGAGCCGAGGTGATAAAAAACCTAATGTCTACTGAGGAATCCTCCTCCACTCTGCTATCCTCCCTCTCCTCCTCTTTAAGGCAAGCAAACACTGGCCCAAACGTCGGATGTCATTCCGATTGTGCTAGCGAATCAGCACGGCGTGTGGGAGGGGCGGAAGTAAAGATGGTCCACATTCCGGTCCGTCATTTCCTGTTTTCGTGTTTTCCGATTACTACTCACGCAAACGCAGAACGTACACGTTGCTGTGTAACTGGCAGTAGTCGAGGCGATGTGTTTCAATGCAACTTTTCTGCCAAACAGGTCAGACAGGAGGCAACTGAGTGATCGGATAAAGTCAGTTGGCTGTTGGTTTGAGTCTTGGTGGTGTGTGGGCCCCTTTTAGATGCTCTCTGTCCCCTCACCTTCCGACCAGCACAATCACCCTCTCCCCACAGTGTACAACCAACTGTCCTCCTGTCTTTTAGAAAATGACCTCAAAGACCCTAATCAGTCAAGCTTATTATCTCATTATATTATTATCCCCTGCGTTTGACACAGTCAACCACCAAATCCTCCTCTCCACTCTGGCTGAACTTGGCATTGCTGACTCTGCTCTAACCTGGTTCACATCATACCTGACAAATTGCACCTTTCAGGTCATATGTAACAGCTCCTTGTCCAAACCCTGCTTTCTGGAAACTGGTGTCCCTCAAGTCTCAGTATTAGGACCGCTTCTGTTTTCACTATTCACCAGATCACTAGGCTCTGCAATCACATCACATGGATTTCGCCGTTATACAGACGACACCCAAGTGTTCCACACTTTTCCCCCATCCTCCTCCAACACCCACTTTGCGACGCGCGTCTCAGAATGTTTGGCAGACGTCTCCGCTTGGACAGCTGCACATCACCTCAAACTCAACCTTAGTATAACTGAACTCCTCTTCATCCAGGGGAAAGACTGCCCTCGCATGGACCTGTCAGTCACTGTTGAGGATGTTATGGTATCACCTTTGTCTATGGTGAGGAACCTGAGAGTAATCCTCGACGACGGACTGCAACATCCACAGGATCTGGTCTTTCCTCAAAAAAGACGCAACACAACTCTTGGTCCAAGCGCTGGTCATCTCCCGCCTGAACTACTGTAACTCCCTCTTGGCTGGACTCCCAGCGTCTGTGACTAAACCCAAATTCTCCCATGTGACCCCCCGCCTCCGTGACCTCCTCTGGCTTCCTGTTGTGGCCCGCATCTGATTCAAGATGATGGTGCTGGCCTTCAAGGCCATCAATGGAACTGCACCGTCTACCTCCAAACACTGGTCAGACCACACTCCCCAGCGAGAGCACACTCTACTACGCCATCCTACGTACCCCCATCGCTGATAGCAAACAAAGCCCACTCAGCGGAGTCGCAACTCTTCTCTGTTTTGGCACCTCAGTGGTGGAACAAACTCCAGACCAATGTCAGGACAGTGGAATCACTCTCCATCTTCAGCAAAAGACTCAAGACTCATTTGTTCAGACTTCACCTCGACCCCGCATAGCATGACTCCCTCCCAACCCTTGCTGTATTGCTTTCAATGCAACTTGAATTTAGAAATTAGCTCAGTTTGAAATTATGAAGTGGGTATTGTATGTGTTAAGAATTAAAATTAACATTTTGTCTAGACATATGGAACTAGATGACATCATGTAGTAAGCAACTAACCAAACTATTACAAGATGTAACTCCATGCTAAATAACATGCCCTGCTACTGACCTACTCTGCTTATGATCTCCAGTAATGTCACTGCCACAGAAGGTTAAACATGCTGGTCCTACATTCATCGTTTGCATCCACAGATGGGTTTTAAACTGGTGCACAAAGCCAAACTAAGTGATGTCAAAAGAGTTGAGATCTATACCATTGCCAAGTAAAAGGCAGTGTTTCCCACACATTGACTAATTTGTTGCAGTGCGCCACAGAATCAACACCAACCTCCACATGGTCCATTCTTTTTTCTTTTTTAAAAAAATTCTACTTAAAAACGCAGCGTTCATTCTACTGCATTTCCTTTCCCTGCTCTCCCTCCGTCTCTCTGTCACTCACGCGTCTCACACACAGCCCCTCCCCTCAGTGCACACCACGTGTGTCTCCATGAAAACGAGATCATCCGTTGAAGTAATTGCGTGGAAGCTTGATATTTGGTGCAGAAGGCTGGTGAAAGTCCCAACTTCACGATAGCTTTGTATCTCCGCGCACACCCCAAAGGCTGAGAATTCACAATGAGTTTGCAAAGAAAAAGAGGGACATATCTTTTTTTTCAAAACTTTATTTATTGAGTTTTGTTCTTTTCCAATAAACAATACATAATGAACACAACAACAAACAGTCATAAAATCCCTTCCCTCCCTCTCATAACCAACAGTCCTCTCGGAGGAAAACAAATCATTGAGTCAGTAAAATTTTAAAAAAGATTTAAAAATGAGGAGAAAAAAAAAAAGGGCATGCATTTGTATATTCATGTCATTCATAAAAATAAGGAAAGGCGTCCATATCTTATATAAATCCTCAACTTCCCCTCTTACTATGTAGGTCAATTTTTCTAGTGCCAGACTGCAAGACATCTCCTTAACCCACTGTCTAGAATCAGGTCTCTGAGTATCCTTCCAGGTCAAAGCAATTACACGTTTAGCTTGCAACAAACAGAAATTGATTAGTTTGCATTTCTTCGTATTTACTGGAAAATCTTCAGGGTAGCCTATATGTGTAATAAACACATTTTAGCTTCAATGGGAACAACACTATCCGTCAATTTAGAAGTCAGCTCCAGCACCTCTTTCCAGAATGCCTGGAGTTTTCGGCACATACAATGATAGAGAGTGCCAATTTCTTCAGTGCACTTATAACAAGTATCAGTGACCTCAGGGTAAAAATGATGTAATTTAACCGGAGTAATGTAAGTCCTGAGCAACCACTTATATTTGCAATAAGTTAAATCTGGTATTTATAGTTTGGGTTTGGGCATGAAGGCATGCCTTCTCCCAGTCCTCTACAGAGATGTTTGCCTGAAGATCATTCTTCCATGCAGCTAAATATGAAACTGAGTTCTCTTTGGAGCCTGCTGATAGTATGTCATAGAACTTTGATAACTGTCCTCTGTCATACTGTGAATTTTTCAAGAGAGGACAGTGCAGGTTCCAAGGTGGTTTTAATTTGGGAATATATAAAGCTTCTAATTTGCAAGTGCTTAAAAAAGTGCTTTCTGGGAAGGTCGTGTTTATCTATTAATTGTTGGAATGACATTAGAGTCCCTTCATTATATAAATCTTTTATTTTGCTTAGCCCTTTTTCTATCCAATGTTTGAATCCCATATCGCATCTCCCTGCTCTGAAGTTTTCATTTCCCCAAATAGGTGTGAAACCTGAGAGTTTAGGAGCTTTATTGAAAAAAATTGTGGGCCTCGTGCCAGATTGATATAGTATTTTTGAGGAACGGATTATGTGCCCGTTTTTTAAGTATTTTGGTTGGTGCAGAGTAAAGGTACAGGTGCAGTGGCAGTTCTAATGTGTTATTTTCTATCTTTATCCAAGCTGGGACCTCCGTTGTGAGAAAGTAATACATGGCTGCACGGAGTTGGGCTGCCCAATAATAAAGTTTCATATGAGGCAGTCTTAGTCCCCCACGTTCATATGGTAGGTGTAAGAGGGAGAGTCGCAGCCTAGGACGCTTATTATTCCATATAAAGCAGGTGAAGTTTTTATTAAGTGTGGAGAAAAAAGAGGCGGGCAGAGGGAGTGGGATGGACTGAAAAAGATATAAGAATTTGGGCAGGATAGACATTTTAATAATATAGATACGTTCTATCATAGAAATAGGCATTGAACTCCATTTCTCCAGAGAATCTCCTACCTCTTTCAACAGAGGGTCATAATTGATTGGTACAATATTTTCGATGTTAGGGGTTATTTTAATTCCTAAGTAAGTAAATCCTTCTTGGGCAGTATTAAACTGTGCATGGCTCGGGCGGATTCCCTTTCTTCTCTATTCAGTAATAGTAAGGCACTTTTGGTATTGTTGACTTTATAGCCAGAAAACTGGCCAAATTCTTTCAGAAGCTGGCAAAGCGCCTTAACTGAGGTTCCTAAATTTGTTAAAAACACAACAATATCATCTGCGAATAGAGACAAGCGATGCTCTGTCTTACCTATAGTCATACCTGTGATTTCAGCTGATTGGCAGATAGACATGGCCAAGGGTTCAATGGCAAATAAAAACAATAAAGGAGACATGGGACAGCCCTGTCGTGTAGATCTATAAAGATTAAAGGGCTTTTCGTCTTAACTTCTGCTAATGGTTCAGTGTAATTAATTCCATTTAAGACGTTTCCCCTAAACCACATCTTCTAAGTGTATTAAAAAGGTACTTCCATTCGATCCTGTCGAACGCCTTTTCGGCAACGAGTGACAGGACCGCATGGTCCCTGGCATTTTTTTTTTCATATAAGATATTTAACAGCCTGCGTGTATTATGAAACGCCTGTCTGCCCTGTACAAAGCCATTTTGATCATTGGCAATCAGGTTGGGAATGATAGTTTCTATCCGCCTGGCCAGAGCCTTGCATAGTATTTTGGTATCACATGACATTAATGATATTGGACAATATTATGTTCTTTCCGAGGGGGATTTGCCTGGTTTTAACAAAAGGGAAATTACTGCAGATCTTAAAGATGGAGGTAGTATTCCTTTTTCAAAGGATTCATTAAACATCTCAAGGAGATGTGGTAACAATTTTCCTGAGAACTTCTTATATATCTCTATTGGTATGCCATCCGGCCCGGGAACCTTTCCACTGCTCATGCTCTTTAACGCATCCGATAGTTCTACAATACTTAAATTTTGTCAAGATTTGTCTTGACCTTGGGAATTGAAGCTGGTCTAAAAATGAATTCTCGTTTTGTGAGCTACCTGGATATTCAGATTTATATAGATCTTCATAACATTTTTTAAAGGCAGTATTTATTTCAATTGGATCTACTCCTTCTTTCCCATCCTCTAATATAATGGAATTAATGACTTTATCTGTTTGTATATTCTTAATTCTCCATGCTAACAACTTTCCAGCTTTTTCTCCCTGATCATAATATGATTGTTTTAACCACAACAAATTTGAAGCTATTTTATTTTTAGTTAATTCATTGTATTGGGCTTTCAATTGGAGAAGTTCCTGCCGTTTTTCTGGAGCATCACTGTCATAGAGCTCCTGTTCTAAATCCCTTACTTTTTGTTCCAGGGTGTTTAATTGTGCATAATGTACCTTGGATTTGTATTTTGTATAGCTTATTATTTCTCCCCTTAAATATGCCTCGAAAGCCTCCCACTTTATTGAAGCGCTAGTTTGATTTGTGTTTAAAGAGAAGTATTCATCAATTTTCCCATTCAGAAACTTCACAAAGTCAGGGTACTGGAGCCAACTAGATTGAAAGTGAAATCTGGGAGGTGAGGTAATTATACTAGCCATTTTCAATTGTAAGGAGATTGGAGCATGGTCGGATAACAGTATGCTATCATACCAGCATTCCTCAACCATTGATAGTAGACCATTAGAGATCAAGAGGTAGTCTATTCTGGAGTATGTTTTAAATGTATTTGAGAAACATGAATAGTCATTTTTTGTTAGGATTAAGATATCTCCCAATATCAGTTAGATTTAAATCTACCATGAATTTTTTAATAATCTTTCTTGTTTGTTGATGGGAAGTATCAATGCAAGTAGATCGATCCTGTGCTGGGTCTAGTGCACAATTGAAATCACCACCTATTATGTATTGGCCAGGGTAGGATGATAGAGAAAGGAAAAGGTTTTGGTAAAAGGAGGGATCATCCCCATTAGGAGCATATACACTTATCAAGTTTATCTGGGTAGATATTATAGTACTGTTAAGTATGACATATCTCCCTGATGGGTCTGTATTTGTTTTTTTAATTGAAAGGGGATAGATTTATGAATTAATATCATGACCCCCCTTGCATGAGAAGTAAAGGAAGCTGAGTAAACTTGCCCTGGCCACCTTTTCTCCACTCTTTTTTTTTTTTTTTAACATATTTTTTATTAAGATTTCCACATTGATTTAAACATAGACATTTTAATGAATGACATGAACACATTATCCCCCAATCTGGCTAGATAAAAGTAAATAAACAAAAAATAAATAAATAAATAAAATGAAATAAAAAAAGACAAGAAACAGAAATTGTACAATTAGTCACAATCCAAGGTTGTGAGTCTCCAGAAAGTCCATATATGGTCTCCATAAGTGGGCAAAGTTATTTTCCTTCTTTTTAACAATATATGTTAGTCTCTCCAAACCTAGACAGTTCAGCAGTTCCTTTGTCAGCAATGCTATTAGGGTAATAGCATTGCTGTGGAAGTGACTCTATCCCACATGGAGGGCAGAGGACAATTTTCAATGTTCTATGAGTTAATGTTAACACACTCAAAAGAGTCATCTTTTAAAAAGATGGAGGCATGGATAATTGATATGAAGGAAGACATTCAGGAAGCTGACTGGGAAGGGGCTTGTTTTAAGGCTCAGACACAGTCTGTTAATACCAAATTTAAGCTACTACAATAGACAGACATCTTTATAAATATACTGAATGAACCTTGATAATAAACAAAAAAATAATAATAATAATATTCTTTGATAGTCATTATAATTATTATGACAATGTAGAGCTCAAAAAGGGGGAGGGGGAGCTCAAGACCACACCTGGTTCACACTTTGTGCAGATGTTAATTATAAACAATATACAATAAACTAAAAGACTAAAAGACCCATAAGTGTGTCTGGTCATTTACAGTTGTCGCATTGACAGTCCCGTTAGTCCATCTTACTGTTACTGTAACTCGTTGCTGGTGTTACCTGTCATCAGAGGCTGACTATGAAGAAGAGAGTCTATCCTTTAGGTTAAATTTCATGGTGAAATTCCTCTGCTTCACGCGGTGAGGAAAAAAGGAACATCTTGCCGTCATGGACCATCTCATCTTACAAGGGTTTAGCTGGAATCCGCGAAATTTGCCCATCTCGCTGAACAACTTTCTGGCTGTGTTGAACTCCCGACGTTTCCGCATCGTTACGGCTGAAAAATCCTGTACCAGAGTGAGTTTAGCCCCATCGTGTAGGATGTTCTTCTGTGATGAAAGACGATAAACAGTCTCTCTATCCTGAAATTTCCAGAAGCGTATAAGAACGACTCTGTGTTGGTTAGGCTTTGCCGGTGCCAGCGTGCGATGCACCCGCTCCGATACCGGTGTCTGGTCCGCGCTGAGCCCCAGACATTTCGGTAACATTTCCCGGATAAAATCCAGCAATGGTTGTGTGCCTTCGGCGCCTTCTCTGAGACCAAACATGCGCAGGTTCTTCCTCCTGCTACGGTTCTCCAAGTCGTCGGTCTTAGTCTCCAAGTGTGTCAGCCGTTTTACAGCTGAAGCCAGCTCCACTCGTACACTGTCAAGTTCCTCCTCTGCCGCCATCACTCGGTTCTCCGCCTCCTCGATGCGTTTAGTATGCTCTGACACGTCCTGTTTAACATCAGCCACTTTGCCCTCGAGTGCCGTTATAGCATTAGTTACCTCTCCGAGTCGGTTATTAATGCCGTCCAGTTTTAGTCCAAACTCGGAGCGGAGCGACTTTAGCTCTCTTAGTACATCTGCTATGTCGGCCATGTTGCTGGCGTCAGCCTGCTCAGGTGACGAAGCTCCTTTCTTGTTTTGAGCGGTCGGTTTCCGAGCTCTGGTAAAAATGACGCATTCCTTTGTCGTGTGGGATGTCGACATAGTTGACGCCAAGTTGAAAATATGAACTCCAAGCCACAGTCCGGGGAATGAAAAGATTTTTGTGCACGACCGGAGCCCTTCTTCTAAGCTGCCATCTTTGTCGGGTCACGTGACCACCCCAACTTTTCTCCACTCTACTAATATCGTTTTGTACAAGTGCTTATTTGCTTAATCCTACTCACTACTTGTTTTAGTTAGGTATTTCCTTTTATTATTTTCAGGGACTACGGATGCAAACTAGCAGCTTTGCTATAATCCGGCATATTTGCAGAAATGTTTTTGATGCTCATTAATGTGCATTGTCCCTATCCAAATAAATTGAAATTGAATTGAATAGTTTTACCAATTTATTCAACCCTCTAGCATTCCAGCTAGAGATTTTTAAATCTGACCTGTTAATCACGGGGTTATGCAATAACTTAAATTACAGGATGAACTGCACACATTAGTGTCATTCGTTTTGTAAATGTACCTAAGGATGGTATGACTGACATAATAAAAATAAAAACTAAAAGTAGCACTCCGAGATCTTAACCCCTCCCAAGAACCCCTCCTGCACTTCCCCAAATGAAGCACACTTAAGCAACCCAAATAGTAATAAACTCTGGTTATGTTGAACGTTAGATCCACACCATGAGGAGCAACGTGATACACTCCCCCGGGGAGTACCAGAGAAAATGTCTCTAAGTTCAGCTTTGTGTCATTCAAGCCCGTATAATTAACGGGCGAAAAAAAACAAAGCAGAGGGGGGTATTTTGCGTATTCTTCTCAGTTCAACGAACTTGTTCTATTAAACTTTTAGTCATATTTACCTGAGAAGGTGTAGAAGACAAGAAAAAAAAAAGTTTAGTATCCATTTCAGCTTTCAGGTCATGGGGAGGCTGATGGAGATGTTTGCATTTTACGGAGAAAGTCTTCTGACTCCGTGACAGACTTGAAAACCAGACGCTCCACGTTATAGGTGACCACCAGGTGGGCTGGGTACAGCAGCCCATAGCGGATATCCATAGCGCGAAAACGGGCCTTAACTCCGTCGAATTGTCGCTGACGCTGGTGGGTCTCAGCTGACAGGTCCGGGAAGAAGCTGACTCGTTGATTTCCGTACTGAACTTCCTTCTGCTTCTTGGCTGCTCTCAGTGTCTTTTCGTGGTCTTTATAGTTCAGAAACTTCATGACGATCGGTCTAGTTGCTGAGGACTGACTTGAGTTGACTTGACCTACCCGATGAGCTCGATCGATGACTGGGGTTGGGGCGAGAGCTTTGGGGAGCCAGTTTTCTAAAAAACTGCACATATCTGAGCCCTCAGTTTTTTCAGGGAGTCCAATCAGTCTCAGGTTCGAGCGCTCAGTGAGTGAATCACATCCAGTATAACACTGTTGGATGGCATGTTGTTGTTAGCTTTGCCTTCGCCCTCATTAGCATTCTTGCTAGCCTTCTCCATGGCGATATTAGCCGTGTTATTTTGCACCCCCTTAGCTGGTTGTTGTCCAGGTGGTTTAGAATTTTTCGGTGGCATAGTGACCAAGCACACTTTCCCACACCCAAAATTGACAGTATTGTCCGAGCCTCAGTAGACTTTTAAGTATTTTTCCAGAAAGTTAGCAACGCGCTGAGTCACCGTGACTTGTCAGCTGCGCTCCAGAACCGGAAGTCCTAGAGGGACATATCTGAACCAGCGTTGGTTCAAATGTGAGTGGTAACCAACCCTAGATGCGATCTCCTCCTATTTAATGTAGGCCTAGGAGAAGTGTCTAACCTACAAAGAAAGCAGATAACGTTGCTGGAAGAGCTTAAACAGAAAGGTGAGGCAAGCCAGTGTGCATGCATTAAGGTGGACAGTTGAAACAACATTATATAATATAGGCAAACTCTTTAAGGAGTCTGTATAGAAAGATAGCTGATGCAGAGATTTGTATAAAGTAGCCAGAATATACCTTCAAGTATTTACTTCAGACAGTCTGACACGGTCTCACTCTCAATTTCCTATCCAGGTCTTAAAATGATGGCGATTTTTGCAGATCAGCTAGAGAGAGAGTTTAAGTTTTAAGAGTTCCCCAGAAATGAGCCTCTTGCCAGTGAACTGTCTGTTCACCCTAGTTCCCTTACCCAATCACATACACACATTCACTCACTCACTCTCTCTCTCACATCCAAACACATTCTCGCGCACACACGCACACACACACTGAGTGGCCCTGGGCAACAAGTCCAGTGGTGTAGCTATGCTAACTGTTGGGAAACAAGCTCAGGCCTACTGACTGCCAGCCTCTATCCAAGGCTGTTGATATTCCACTGGTGAGCTTTGCTACTACAAGAAAGGATAGTCTGTGTTTGAAGGTGTGTGTTTGTGCGTGCGTGTGTGTGCACATGTATGCACTGGTGGAGTAGAGACGAGTTCTGGGTTGCAAAATTCATAATGGTGGAGTGTTGAAACTGTGTCATATTAAACATGTGTCAAAACTGTCCAAATCATTCAGAAGAACAAAGGATAGACTAATAGCATCTCTAGTTTACTTCTAAATGTGGATTAAATTTTTTAGAGAAGACACTTTTCACATTGCTTGGAAAATGTAATCTGTTATGACTTTTCTTGTTTAAGTTTATTGATGATGTGAAAATGTTGACATAAGACTAGGCCTGCACGATTAATCGTATTTTCATTGTCATCGCGATGTGAACGTGCGCGATAAACCCATCGCAAAAGCTGGTCTGAAGTGCAATAAGTTTTGTTTACATCCGCCATGCTTTCACACTCAGCGTGCTGACATTTGGCCAATCAGATGCGGCCCTGGACACATGGGCCATGCATGCACACTGTTTAGCCAATCAGATGACGCCCAGCTCTGCTCACGTTCCTGCATGAAAATTAGTTAGCCCGAGTAAACAGGATGGGGGAGGCAGGAGAGCAGAGATGTGAAAATGCCGACGAAACGCTTGTGGCAAAAAGAAATAGCAGCTCCGCGATTTGGAGATATTTTGGATTCAAGCCAGAAGACAATTTACAGACTCAGGCACTGTGCAGGACCTGCAGAACAGTTGTAGCAACGTCCAGAGGCAACACCACCAACCTCCATCACCACCCGTTGCACCACCATAAAGAGCTGCACGAGCAATTTAAGGCCAGTCAGTCTGGAGTGCAAACGTAAAGCGGCAGTCAAGTAACGTGACCATCACTGCAGCAACAGTAGCATGTGTAAAGTAATGTTATAGGGTTTTGTTCAATAAAAGCATGCTCAAAAATATTTGTTTTTTCTGTTTTTTTTTTAATTTTCATCAGCTAGCCTACTATTCACCTATTAAGTGTTTAAGAGTACCTCAAAGCAGGGAATCTATTAATGCAGAAAAATCTGAAAGACACAGGAACTGTATGCAAACTGAAATATTTTCTTATTTATTGCAAGTCATATCGTCATCGCAATATTGAAGGGTGTCATCGCACTTCGCACATTTTGCTCATATCGTGCAGGCCTACATAAGACTTTCAGACCTTGATGGTTATCTCAAGGAAATTGAATCAAATGCAACTGGATTTGGTTTTTGTCTTGAAGACGTTTCACCTCTCATCCGAGAGGCTTCATCGGTTCCTGCTCGCTTGACTAGGCTGGGACTAGTCTTCAAGACAAAAACCAAATCCAGTTGCATTCAATTCAATTTCCTTGAGATAACTATGACCTGGATGAATGAGAATATTCACAAGCTAGAACTTGATGGGTTTTTATTCATGTCGAGGTAATCTGGGCATAACAATGCACATCACTGTCTTTACCACAATACTACCTACTTCTTTGTGTTGTTACATACAGTGCAGTGTATAATTCCTAAATCAGTTCAGTAAAGGGTTGGGTCAGTTCCCAATTTTGCCGTTCTGGTGTACGGGGAAGCCCCCCAAAGGTCCAGCGTGCAATTTTAACCATCACAGTGTGAAATACAGTTTTACTGTACTACTAATACTCACTACTTTACAGTTCATACTTCTTAAAGTAATAATTCCCTAAATTTGTATGCAGAATTGCAGTGGAAGGACAGCCAGGACAGATGCTTACTGTGTTTTGTGAAAAGCAATGGCTGGGTTCTTATTATGGTCCACTCAGGAGCAGCTGAGACACACCTAGTGGTAAAATTCAGCATTACCAGTCCAGTAAATCGGTTTGAAAATGTTTACATTGGCCTGACCCTAGTTCATTAATCCTGTGTAGTGGTGCAGGGATGCAAAGCCCCTGTGCCTGGTTTAGCAATCTCTGATGCCATAAGCCTGCAAGTGGAATGAAGACTTAAAAAAACCCTCTTGTCATTTAATCTCTGCCTGCCACTTTCCATCCACGTATCATAAATCAGTGCCCAATTCCACCACTAGCAAATATTTGGTAAACATTCTGCTGAATTGTTCACATAAGATAATAAACTGTTCGTAAACTGATCAAGAATTAAAGATGGTTCTGGTTTCAGCTCTTAACACGAGGAGTCTCTCCTCATGCCTCGCTTCATGTAGTTTGATTTTGTTCTGCTGGTTGAACTCAAAAAGACATCTGAAGTCAAGACTTTGGGCTCTGGGAAACTGCTTTGGGCATTTGTCAGTATTGCAGACTTATGCATTATAGAAAATTATGAATTTGGGTTTTTAATAATTTTCCAGGAAAAAATAATGTTTAATGGGCGGCTTTCCTCTAGGACACTGATGGAGCAGTGAAGGTGTCACACAACAATTTTTTTTTAAAGCTTGCAAAGTGTGCTTCTGGGCGGAATAAACAACCAGGCGGATGTTGACACAGGATTTATGTTACTATATGTTTTTAGCACAATTTCAAGTGCTTCGCATAAATACATATACACCAACCAGGCATAACATTATGACCACCTGCCTAATATTGTGCAGGTTCCCCTTGTGCAGCTAAAACAGCTCTGACCTGTCAAGACATGGATTTAAGACCTCTGAAGGTGTCCTGTGGTGTCTGGACCCAGGGCATTTTATAGTGGATCCTCTGGGTCCTGTATGTTGGGGGGTGGGGCCTCCATGGATCAGACCTGCTCCAGCACGTTTTACAGATGCTCGATCAGATTAGGATCTGGGGAATTTGGAGGCCCGGTCAACACCTTGGGCCCTTTATTGTGTTCCCCGAGCTGTTCCTGAGCAGTGTTTGCGGTGTGTCAGAACACATTGCCCTGCTGGGGGGCCACTGTCATCAGGTAGTGTTGTTGTGTTGGTCCACAACAGTAGCCGTTTTTATACTGGCAGTAAGCCACCAATATGCCATCCTTTTGGCGGCTAGGTCCGCGGATTAAGACAAAAGGCGGGAAATTGGGGGTCTGTTTTGGTCCGCCAATTTGGCGCCTCGGGGGGTACACTTATTTCTTGGGTGCTGGCATTCATGTGAATGCCACTTGACACGAATGACACTGATGGCAGTGGCCCCCCAGCAGGACAGTGTGCCCTGACACACCATAAACACTGCTCAGGAACAGCTCAAGGAACACAACAAAGGGCCCAAGGTGTTGACCGGGCTTTCAAATTCCCCAGATATATATACATATTCTTCAGCCTGGACCATATCACACCTAGGTGTGCTATCAGTGAGCACATGGTGTGACTACCACCATTGTCCCACAGCTGTATACAGTACATGTTAGTTAGAGTGTGTGTTTTCATTCTTTGTGATAAATAAAATACTTGAACCTTCATGCTGTCTATTTAATACTGTACAACACCTCTACTCTGTCAAGGACTCAGAAACCCTTCGACCATTACTAGCTGTTATGGTAATTTTGGTTGTAGTTATGAAGTTAATTATTAATCAGAGTTTTTAAACTGCTTGTTTGGTACCTTTTTTATGAGACTGAATGATTGAATTGGCCATCTTTTACCTTCTTCTTACCTTTCTTATTCATAATTTAGAATTATATTACTGTCAAAGCATATTTTTCTGTTTTACCTTGTTATTGTAATGCACTCTTAAAAATACATTACCATTACATTGAATTACCAAATTATAAAATACAAGCAAAATTTCCACAATTCCTCCAATGCTGGCAAAGTCACTGCTGCATTAATAGAAGAGGAAAACTCTATACAAATAAAGAAAACCGTTAATATCACCCCATGGTCTTATTGTGGCTTGACAAAAGAAAAAGAACTTGTCCATTTCCATTAGCAGTCAGCTTTAGACAGCCATGCTTTTTTCAATTTGTATTATCTGACATTTGAAACCCTGTGCTCAGGTAGTTAATTGACCTCAGACTAGCTCATTGAAGTGCACCTAATCTGGCATTTCAATTATCAGCTGGTATCGACATGTTGCGCAAATTTTAACCAGATTTACAGAAAATCAGCAAAAGAAAATGCAAATTAAGGCACGTTTTCATCCAGTGGCATTAAGCAAATATTAGAAGTTAAGTTTATCAAGATTAACAGTTCAAGGGGCTTATTCTCTAGTTTGGTTTCATTAAATCATTGCAAAGGAAGAGGGCACAATGAGATGACTTTAATTAAAATAATGCCAGTCAAACCTTACACGGTGCAATATAACAATCCGGTCAAATGGATTGCTGTTAGACGTCATGTAATAATTGAGACCGACCAGCAATTAGTATGTCACTGAAGACATGTAAAGTCAGATTTTTGTCCATTAAATCAATATTATCAGCTGGAAATCACTCAGTCTCTATCAGAGCTGCTAAATCAGTTCAGGATGATTCATTTGGGCATTGCAAATTAGCTTTGGCTATAAATACTGTATATGTCCCTGTACAAATGAACATTAAATAATTCATGCAAAGTCATACATTGGAAATACATCATAGTTATGGACCCATATTCAGCTATCAAAATGAATGACGCAATAAAAGATGATATAAATAGTAATAGTGGCAATACATCTGAAAATTCTTACTAGGTCACAGAATCTGAGGACAGATCATTACAGAGTATGGTCTAACCTGACCTCGTAATTATGAAATCTTTTCTCATTATTATGAGAAAAATCTTAATAATCATTTTTTTTCTTTGGGGAATGATCTACATAATCTAAATTTAAGGGTCTATAATAATGTAAGAAAATATTTACAATGGAGTACATTATGCTTTACAACATATGTTGAATTTTGTACACCTTCAAACAGAGAGGGTTGTAATTTTAACATACCATTGCCCGTCATTGGTTCTGAATGAATGGCTTTGTTATGCCTGGAGTGGGAATTACATGTACCATTACAATTATCAGTAGGTTTTAAGATGTTTGTGAATCAAAGATGATAAAAACAGATAAAATATTGATGCACAGTTTCAACTGTCTGTGGTCTTTAATGAAATAATTGTTTCATTGAACAGTTGGGAAGATTGTTCCAAGTGACTCCCCGGAGGTGCCAAAAGAAGCTGCCATGTCTGTGACTGTTCATGAGAATCGTAAATCCCGCACCAGCACAGGCTCTATGAACATCTCACTGTTCCACAAGCCTTCACATCCTGACAGTGTCCTGACCCACCTGAACACAATGAGGAAACAGTGCATGTTCACTGATGTCACTCTATGGGCAGGGGACCGCTCCTTCCCATGCCACAGGTATGGTCACTCGTATATATCTTTATGCCCTCTGGATTTGTAAAGTTGACATTTTGTCAGCGACAAAATACTGTGTTTTTTTTGCAGGGCTGTCTTGGCAGCGTGTAGCCGTTACTTCGAGGCAATGTTCAGTGGAGGGCTACGAGAGAGTCTTGACAGTGATGTCAATTTCAGAGACAGTATACACCCTGAGGTACTGCTATTGTTACATAGACAATTAAACCCTGTATTTTCAATTAAAATTCAAGATTCTTTGTGCTGTAATGTTAAATTGCATCAGAAAGCTGAATGAAGGCATTCTCAAAGAGTTGTTTCCAACATTTTTTTGTAAAACCAAGCTAAAGTCCATGTCCACTTTCCCCACCATATGGTTGACATTGTTGGGAGATTCAAGTGGTCTTAACATTCTGGCCTATTAATGTTTGTACAACCCCACTTTCCACTGTGTCGACAATCATTTAACTAATTTAGGCAAAGAGTCACAATCCTGTTGGATTTTTATATGATGATTGGAAATGAGGGGAGAGAATGGCATGTAACAAAGATCCTCTGGCTGGCATTAAACAGTAGAATTGTATGGTCAGTGCCTCTCCACCAAGCCACCAGGACTTCTTCCCAGCTAGATGTTTAAGGATGATATTAATATTTGACAAGTAAAAAAATCTGGTAACAATTTATATGATATTCATGGACTTATTCCAGAGCGCCTGTCTCCACAGTTGAGCTGCTGGGTGTTTGAACTGCCATGTTACTGCCAACAATAAGCAAATAAAGTTTTGTCCTGTTTATTTACTTTCTTGACTCATTGCTGCTAACTCCATCCCTTTGTAAATGCCCTCAGCTTATTATCACACACACTAACTTCTCTCTCTTTCTCTCACTCTCTTTTATATTACTTGTGAAACAGAAAAGAAGGCCTGATCGTTTTTAACATAAATTAATGTCCATCCCAAGTTAAAAAATTAAAACAACTAGTGGAAGCATCCGCCAGGTCTGTGATTGACAAATCAGCGACAAGCAAACCTTGTCCCCATTAGCTATGTGATGTGGTCAGCTAACTCCTCATATCATATAAAGGTATTCAAGTCAAGTCAATTTTATTTACAGTGCCTATAAAAAGTATTCACCCCCTTGGATGTTTTCCCCTTTTTATTGCTTTTATAAACTTTATCAAGGTCAATATAATGGTGCTTTTTTGACACAAAATAATGTCAGTTGATTAAAAATATATGATGTAAAATAAGTGATTGCATATGTATTCACCCTTTTTAAAGTGACTGATCTAATTCAACTGCTTGGAGCCGATCCTAGCGGACATTGGTCTAGCGATGGGGTACACCCTTGACAAGATGCCAGCTCATCAAAGGGCTGACATGTGGGGACGAATAACCATTTATGCTCACATTTACACCTACGGACAATTTAGACTGACAGATGAACCTCACTTGCATGTCTTTTGATTGTGGGACGAAGCCAGAGTACCCAGAGGGAACCCATGCAGACACGGCGAGAACATGCAAACTTGAAAGAACACTCAAACTAATGCAGAAAAAGGCCCTGCCGAAGCCAGGTCTTATACTGAGGACCTTCTTGTTGTGAAGCAACAGAGCTAACCACTGCGCCACTGTGCTGCCTTTCTAGACCTGCAGAAGTCATAAGTCATTGTGTCATACAGTTATATGTACATATCACAATGTCAGTGGCTAAATAATTCTCTTCTCATCCAGGTCTTGGAGCTTCTGCTGGACTTCGCCTATTCCTCTCGAGTCATCATAAATGAGGAGAATGCTGAGTCGTTGTTAGAGGCGGGTGACATGTTGCAGTTTCACGACATCCGCGATGCAGCTGCAGAGTTTTTAGAAAAAAACCTGCACGCATCCAACTGCCTTGGGATGATGCTGTTGTCAGATGCTCATCAGTGTAAAAGACTATATGAACTGTCGTGGAGGATGTGTCTGTTGCACTACGAGACGGTAACGACTACTCAGTGTAGCTGAAATTACGTTCTACATGTTTAATTGAGATGCATGTAATGGAAGTGTTTGTGTGTCCTTTTTAGGTAAGAGATTCAGAGGATTTCTATATTCTGTCCAAAGATAAACTGCTGGAGCTGATTCTTAGTGATGAGTTGGAGATAGAAGATGAACAGGTGAGTGATCCTCTCTTTCCTTTCTTAATTTTGTTTCTCCTTTTTTCCATAGAATTGCTAATTCTAAGGCTTCCATTATTTGTGTGTCCAAATTAATTTAAATTCAACTGTTACAGCAGTGGTACTCAAACATTTTCTGGCATGGCCCATGTTCAGAAGCCAAAAAAAGTCCCCAGTTCATATTGTAATGAGTTAAATCAGCGTCAGCACGAAAGCAAACTCTTTCTTTTCCTATAGAAATAATATTCCCTGTTTTCCAGGGGGGGGGGGGGCGTGCCCAGTTTGAGAGCTGTCATATTACAACAAATGGTGGACTGCTAACAAAAGTAACTAGACCAGCTAAAAGTTAGTTTTTTAATATTTCATGTTTGGTCATTCTTTTACCTTGTGGCAGGTTGTGTTCAACTCTGTGATGCGGTGGGTTCGAAATGACTTGGAGGGTCGGCGTCACTATATACCAGAACTGCTGAGGGGAATCAGATTAGCTCTATTGCCATCTGAATGTCTGCTGGAGGCTGTAGCCTGTGAAGAGCTGGTTATGGCTGACAAGAGGAGCAGGTAGGCTGTGTCAGGGATCTTATGACATAAAGTTGGTTTCTGTCTCTATTCTGTTCTATTTCTTCACTTTATACTGTCACTGTTTAAAAATATGAAGTTATACATTTAAATGCGTCTAATAATTATATTGTGTATATACGGTACATTCACCAACCAGAACATCACCATTGGCAGGTAAAGGTAACATTGATCATCTCTTTTCAATGCAGTGTTCTGCTGGGAAATTGGCATTCAGGTTGATGGTATTTTACACGTACCAACCATCTAGACACTGCTGCAGACCAAGTACATCCCCTCATAGCTATGCCATTCCCCTAGTTATTAATTATAATGAATAATAAGATCTCATTTGCATTAGATTGCTTCAGGAGCACCACGCTTGAAGGCGGTAAAGATGGCAAATTAATTGATTAAGTCTCATAAATTATACTTAACCGTGAATTTAGGAAAAATGAATTGATAATTATCTTAAACTTAACAACTAGTAAAAATCTAAGGATTTCAGAGTTTTTAAGAAAGTAGAGGTTTGTGAGGTGGTCCTTGTCCATGCCAGTCAAACCGCTACACTATGCAGATCACATTAATACTCAATCCATGAATAGACCAATATTCCCAAGTCCCTTGGGCCTGCTGGAACTGCAGCTGGCAGCTCTCAGCGGCTGTTGAGCCCAGTCTGATCCAGGTGAAAAGGATTTCAGAGGACAGGGAGTCCAGGAGGAAGAGCTGGGGGCAAGGCAGGCCAATGGGAGAAGAAAGAGTACAAAGACGGGTCTGGGGTTTTGATAACCTGGTCAGTCTGGACAGACCCCCCTGTCACCCTCACCACAAGTAGCTCAAAACTGCATCTCTGGACGTCTTTGCGCCTAGGTGTGAAGACTGGAACATTCTAAAGGGAACTTAGTTCAGTTCATAGTACATTTTGAAACCCACAATCAAAGACTTAATATCTGTCACATCCCTGCAACCAAGCCTGAGCAGTTTTTGTGGTGTGACAGAGTGCATGGTCCTGTGGAGGGGGCCACTGCCTTCAGGTAATGCTTAAGCCATGAGGGAGTGTACTTGTTCTGCAGCAGTGTTTACATGGGAGATACCTGTAATGTTTTAGCTGATTTGTCATCTACATTATGCTTGTGAGTTTTTAAAGTACCACAAACACAAGAATAACATTTGTATAATGGATTGAACTAATTAACTTGGAAACACAAAATTAATGTCATGGCTTGGGCTTGCATTGCTCCTTCTGGGACGGGTTCATTGATCCTCATTGATGCTGACAGGGTTGCGGTGAGAGCCTGGAAAAGCATCACAAAAGAAGAATGCAAAAGTTTGGTGATGTCAGTGGGTTGCAGGCTTGATGCAGTATTGCAAGTAAAGGATTTGCAACTAAATATTAAGTATTATTCACTCTAATCTATTTTCTGTTCCTATACTTTTGCTCACCTAAAAATGTGTTGTTCCGTTACAATGATGCTATCTTCTAGGTTGTGTAACAGATCTAGATATAAATACCTGGAATTAAAAGCTGAAATGCTGATCTCGTATCTCATATTCATCTTTTGATGTCAAACCCAAATGTTTTCCGTGTACAGCAAAAATAAAGGAATTGGCCTCGTTCTTCCAATAGTTTTGGAGGGGACTGTAATATTTTACCCACCAGCAACCCATGAGTGTTTATTTTTTTTACCTTGACCACCCAGTCCACAGATTTTCCATAGTGTCCATGGATATAACTGTGATCCACAGATCACTACTGTGTTAAAAGCAAACGTGTCTGCAGTTTATTGTGTAATCAGTAAAGATGTTTACATGAGTAAAAACTTATATGGAATATAGTTAAGTCCTACACTTGGAAATTAGACTGTGATTAACTTGATTTTCCGATAGGTTAAAAGAAAAATAGTAAAGATAATATTTCTTTTGCAATTATTCTACCTCCTGTCTGTGCTTTTTACAAGTTTAAATAACTTGAAGCAGACAGCAAACAGTTGCTGGATGATCACTTTTATTCAAAGGCTGATCTCCGGAGAAACTCTTAACAGCTGGACCTGCATCTGATTTGCTGTCTGGTTTTGCGGTTTGTGTGAGTTCAGTTCCTGTTTCATTCTCGCAATTTTGCATTGGACATGGCGGGATGTGATGAATCTGCTGATATCCCTATTATTAATTTTTGTGCAATCAAAGTCTCTGTTATATACTGAACTTCCTCTGGTTTCTTTGTAAACCCACAACCTTAAAGTTCAAACAGCGCCTGTGATTTTCTGTCTGTTACCTATTTTAAAAAAACCTGCTCGTGAACAACAAGTTACAGTCTGTATTTATACTGTGTACTGTTTCCTGCTCAGAGCAGAGGAACCATTTCAACTGGGTTAGGGTTGGGAATGTCTTTATTTATTCATCATTAGCCTCCATATTTATTGGTATACTGATTGTTTTAACTCTTTTCTGCAGATCAATAGTAGAAGAAGCCATGCAGTGTAAGAAGAAAATCCTTCAGAATGATGGTATAGTAACTAGTTCCTGTGCTAGGCCACGTAAGGCAGGACACACACTGCTTATCCTGGGAGGCCAGACCTTCATGTGTGACAAGATATACCAGGTGACAGACACAGTCCTTAATACTTGGATAACCTGTTTTCTTGTGTGACAGGATACTGTCTTTTCCCAGGGGCGGGCTGGGGTTTAAATTCAGCCCGGGAGCTTGGCTTGGAGAGGCCTTTTATCCGATCGCATGACGGACGCAAGTGGAACCGTAATTTTAACACGAATACTTTATTTGCAGTATAAAAACAATCTAATGATATTAAACACAACACACACAAACTGAATAATATAATTCTATGCAAAGACCTATTGCCAACCCAGTCCTGCACACTGCACCCGTACCTGGCACTGTTTTTTTGGTGGTTCCAGCGCCACTTTCCTCCTCCTCCTCCTTCTCCTGTCCCTCCTCATCTGTCTCTTCCTCCTCCTCACTACTATGACTGGCACTATCCTGTCCCTCTGCCTCAACTCCACGACTCACACTGGCCTTGTCAGCTAATAATAACAATAACAGCAACAATAAAAAACGTTATGGCACTTTTGCAAAGAATTCTCAGTGTTAGAACACAAATACAATATAAAAATCAACATAACAAAAGTGTGTCTCACACACACACACACACACACAAATGAATTACTCACTTTAATGTTTTTTTCTTGAACTGGTAAAAATGGTTATATATCAATGTAGAAACAGAACAGGAAACAGGATGTATAGCCTATATATTCAAATGCAGACTCTCTCCTGAAATATGTTCTCTTTTGCAATAAGGAAATGTGTAGGTTTTTCTGATCAGCCAGTATGGATTTTATTTTTAATTGATAAAGCAGATTAATGATTTATGCACGTATGGTGAAACATTGCTGGTAGGCTACCTTTAATGTTCTGTGTAGGCTTTACACTTTCAGGTTTTCTGGGGCCGATCACCGATTAGTGAGATTAAATGAACCCATAACCGATCACGATCCGATCAAAAAACTTTATTGTCCGTCACATAGTGACAGGGCTCAAAACATAAACGCCACAAAGACGTAAAACACATTTAAACCAATGAGACATGTTTGTTTTACTTCGTGTGTTTGTTAAAAGCAAAACAAACACGTCTCATTGGTTTAAATGTGTGTTTTATGTCTCTTTGGCGTTTATGTTTTCAACACGACAATGACGTCACTGATCGGATCGGTGAATTAAGACATTACGGCCGGTGATCTCACAAATTGCACAAAATTAATGCAAAATAGTTCTCAACGGGCCTGAAAATTACAACCCGACCTGACGCAGCCGACATACCGGCATTAATTGTCTGCCCGAAGCTGCTGGTCCCGTATCATAGCTGGCCTGGCTGACTGTAGCCGCGCTGACCTTTGCCCCTCCACCACGATAAAGCTCGGTTAAGTTGGCGCATCCTGTATTAACCTCCTCTATTCTCACGTTAGAGAGAAAAGGGTCTGGACTAAAGTCCCTTTCTGGGTATATGCATAGGCACCATCTCTGGAAGGCACTGTTAAATGCCACCCCAAAGTTAAAGTTCCCTCCTCCAATCCTGAGACACTGTGGTAGAGGATCCAGGATGGAGCTTAGTCTATCAAAGCCTATATTGTAATTAATTATGATAAAATTAGATGTTGTGGGTAATTTTGTTGCTCTTAACCTGTGCATTACCAAACGAGCCTTGTGGATAGCCTTGTGTGCAATGTAGTCAAATGCATTATCTGTGGGAAGTGAGTGAGTGATTGGGAAAAGTAGCAGCATGTTGCTGAAGCTACAGACCATTGCATGGTGTTGGGAGTTTTGTCAGCCATAAGGTTTCTTGATATAGTCAAATTGGATTGCAGCATAATAGCCATGCTCCTCCATGGTATGGTGTTCACTGCCACAGAAGAGAAAATAACTCTGACTCCTGCAGCTATCAGGTACAAGGCAAACTGAACTTATAATCAGAAGTCTCTCAGTATTGATTCAGAGCCGCAGATCTAGAAATTAAGTGTACTCTACCCGCGACACAACTGCTTTCAAATCACACGCTCCAGGACCGACTGTCTGTAAAGTATCCACCGTATGCTATACCTAACTTATCTAACCTACCGAACTTCACCACTGTCAGGAACGCCTTGGACAAAAAAGCTGCGTGCAACTGTGGAGTGGTACTGTGTGGGTGGCCGGGTGATCAGATGTAAGTCATTATTAGTTTTAAAAAAAAAAAATATTTCAAGTTCTAAAAATTGTTAGAACGCGCAATGCAAGAGGGGAGCAGGAGATTTTACCACTTCAATACCTCACAATACCCCCCACTGGCTGTCTCATCAGCTGATGTACACAAAGCCCTGAGGATAATTAGCCCTCACAAGGTGAGAGGCCAAGGGCTGTGGCTCAGGGGTAGAGCCAGTGTCTTGTTATTTGAAGGCCACTGGTTCAGTTCCCCTTGTCTGCATGTCAAAGTGTCCTTGGGCAAGATACTGAACCCCAAACTGCTCCTGATGTGCTGGTTGGCACCTTGAAAAGCAAATCTTTACAAGTAACTCCCTCTGTTCTCTGCATTCTTAGCAGTCGCTTCTTTGTGTGTGATGGTGTGTAATCCATGTTTAGGTTGACCACAAAGCCAAGGAGATCATACCTAAGGCAGACCTCCCCAGCCCCAGGAAGGAGTTCAGTGCATGTGCCATTGGTTGTAAGGTTTATGTGACTGGAGGAAGAGGGTCAGAGAACGGAGTCTCTAAAGATGTGTGGATCTATGACACTGTCCATGAAGAGTGGTCTAAAGGAGCACCCATGCTAATAGCCAGGTGAGATACATGTTTTACATCATAGTAAACAGAATATAAAAGGCATGGTCTTAAGACCTCTGGGGGTGTCTGGTACTGGGATGTTTGCAGTGGATCCTTTGGGTCCTGTATGTTGGGAGGTGGGGGCTCCATGGGCCATGGAGCATTTTTTTTGGTGTGTCAGGGCTCATTGTACTTCTGGGGGGTCACTGCATTCGGGAAGTGTCGTCGCCATTAAGGGTTGTACTTTGATGTGTGGTGTATGTCAAGTGGCATCTACATGAATGCCAGGACCCAAGGTTTCACAGTAGAATATTGCATCTTCATCAGATAATCAGTGTTATTCACATCACCTGTCAGTCAAGTGCATAGGACTTAAAAAAAAAAAAAAGCAAGTAAAATTGAACATAATCAGTCGATTTACAATTCAATAATTTTGAAGTAAGATAAAAGGAAATCAAATACACAAATGAAATCAACAAAGTAAACTAGAAAACTTATCTGAAGAAAGATGGACAAAAGTGGTTGAAAATGTTGAAAACTGTAAACTGGCGGAAATTAGAAATACAAGATAAAATATTAGTAGTAGTATTAGTAGTGCTTGTGGTAGTGTTGGTGGTAGTAGTAGTAAAAGCTTTGGTAGTCTTAGTAAAAGCTGTGGTATTAGTGGTAGAAGTACTAGTAAAACCACCAGTTGGACTATCAACAAATAGCACTAGCTATGTCACTGAGCTTAGTTACTTCAATATAAAAAACTGCTGCTGTTTTTCTGTTATTGTGTAGATGTTTATCATGTATGACAGGAGAAGTAGCTGAACGCATTCATGTAGAGTTTGCAGTTGTAGATGAAAAAATAAGGGAATGACAGCGAGTTAGTCACTTGTTGCTTGAAAACCCACAATGCCAAAAGTGTAAGCGCTGTTGCTGAAATACGGGTTAGGGTTACCTAAAAAAAGAAAGAAGAGATGGTTTTGTACATTTTCATGTTTAATTTGTATATGAAAAGTGAAAATTGTGGAATGTAAATAGAATGTGGACTGTATTGTGAAAAGTAAAAAAAAAAAAAGTAGGAAGGCAGAATTGGGTGTGTGCGGCATCACAGGTGCTGTCACTCACCTTAATGAGCGCAATACACATTATTAAATCTGAAGAGATTGATTAACTTTAAAAATGATTAAAGCTAGACAAAGTTGTAAATAAAGCTAGGTGTCCATTAAGAGCACATATAACAGTTGAATGGTTTCTTTAGAGGAATTTCCAGAAGAACACAAGCAGAATACAGAGCAGCCAAGTCCCATGCATTGACCGTGAGACTCACACAATTGAGCATCTTCACACGGTCACACACTAATCCCCCTATTTCACATGGTGAGAATCATAAATCGGCCATTTTAATTTTTTTCACCTCTAATATATTTCCTCACTTGCTGCTTGTCATCAGTCCTCATACCTAAATCTAACCAACCCAATGAAAGGCAGGGATTACCAACCAATCAGAGGCAGAGTAGGTTGGGTCATGCGTCACATCTCAGGCGGAGAAAACAAACTTGGAGGAGGAGTGGCTATGAATCTAGACAAAAGATTATATAATAACTAAGACATAAGACTAAGATATAATAATAACTTGTGTATATACAGAGCACCAGGGTCTAGTATTGTTTCTTTCAGGGACTGGATGGAGCAAATGTTGTCAAAAATAAGTCCAAAACTACTTTTCATTTGTGGGGGTTTCAATACTGATCTGTTGAATCCAAATAAACAAAAAATGTTTTACTGGTGATTTACTGGCACAAAATTGGTAAATATAATACAAAGAAAAGGATTTTGACAGTGCATATGAAACATTCCTACGAATATTCAGATCATTATATGATTACAGTTTTCCCATAAAACAATATTGCAGAAAAAAAATATATAGAGATCATCCATGGATCAACAGGGGATTACAAAACGCCTGCAAGAAGGAAAAATGCACTATAGAAAGATTTCATAACACGGAGAACTTAAGAGGCAGAAAATAAATATAAAAAATATAAGAATAAGTTAACTAATATTATAAGGAGACATTGGAAGGACTACTACAGTAAAATATTAGTTGATAATAAAAATAGTGTTAAAGGACTATGGAATATATTAAATAGTAATTTTAGAAATGGTTCTAAACAAATAAGTTATCCTCAGTATTTTGTTGATAATGAAAATCAAAATATGGATGATGTGGTAAATAGCTTTTATTGTGAGTGTTGGACCAAACTGTTCCACCAGTGACAATCAAAGAAATTAATGATAATTCTATGGAAAGCAATCCCTGATCTGTTTCTGACAGCAGTGGAAGAAAAACAAAATATAAATATTTTTGATAAATGTTACAACAAGATGTCTCCTGACTTTAATGAAACAGACATGACAGTTGTGAAAAGGGTTATTGGTGGGATTTCAAAACCACTTACAATACACCTGCAGCCTGTCATTCCGAACCGGTACAATTCCAAACAAAATGAAAATAGCTAAAGTAAAGGGTTAGTTATTTTTCATCTTACACCGTGTCCTAACTGGATGCGATGCGACAATCGCGTCACATCTGACGCTCTCTGTCCACACTGAAGAACATATCTGCCTTCTCCAAATAAACAACAATGTTGCGAGTACCTCATGTACATACGTCATCACATCGTAGCGTGGTCACAGATTTCATTTACTTGTTATTTATGATACAAACATGTGCTATGTTGTTTCTGTGAAACAGTTAGGTCAGCCATTATGATGTGAGATTTTGTTATTTTGTACAAGACCTTGTGTGGTTCTTTTCTGTCCTTCAGAAGGATACAGCTCTCCCTAATGGGGTATATCTGATGTGCAGGTTTGGATAACCTATAGTTAGCACACCTGTGTAGTTTTACCGTGATTTTGCCAAGATACATGATGAAGAAGGGCCTCATCCCTGAAATGTTTGTGTGGCAACAATGCACAGTTTTGTTTTTTTTTTAATAATTTTTATTTATCAAAAGCAGGTCACTGACAAAAAGTACGTACAAAAATACAATTTCTCTTCTTTTTAACATTTCATGAACTTAAATGAACAGCCTCCCTCCCCCCTTCCCCCTTCCCGACCCCATGGTCTTCTTTTAAGATTAAAGTGTGTCCTGTAAAAAGTATATGTAAATAAAACAAATACAGGGAATAACAGGGAAAACAAAAGAGGTGGATAAAGCATAAAAGGAAAAAAGGAAAGAAAAAAAAAGAAATACATGTGTATATGTTTAAACGCATATGTACTTATGCCTGCACAGAAATTATTGACGAAGCAAATGTAAAGTGCTAGTGCTGAAACATTAAATGTACTAGGTGGATCTCATGCTTACTCCTCAGTCATCAAAACAAGATAGTTATGCTGAAGTGTCTTACGGTAAAAAGGTTTTAGGGGTGGGCCGCTGGTGGACCGGCAAATAGCAGCGAGTTCATACAAAACCACACAGTGAGGTTTTACAGTGAGACATCCCGAGCTGGCAGCCTGTCTAGATAGTTAGGTAATGGTCTCCAATGCTTATAAAACCTGTCGGACGAACCTCTAAGTGAGAATTTGATCTTCTCTAGTTTCAGAAGACCTAAAATGTCATATAGCCAGACTTGAATAGATGGTGGTTGAGGAGACTTCCATAGTAAAAGAATTATCTTACGAGCAATAAGGGAAGCAAAGGCAATAACATTATTTTGAATAGCTGTGGCACGAAAGTCGTCTGGGGGCTTGCCGAAAATAGCGATATGTGGGGTTGGAATTAAAGTTAAGCCTAGTACGTCTGAGATTGTTTTAAAGAAAGATTGCCAGAATTCAGACAACTTGGGACATGTCCAGAACATGTGGGTAAGATTGCATGGGGTCTGCGAACATCTATTACATTTCTCATCAAATTTTTCTGGATAGAGCTTTGAGAGTTTTTCCTTACAATAGTGTAATCTGTGTAAGACTTTAAATTGTATTAATGAAAGCCTAGCACAGCTAGATGACGAGTTGACAGCACCAATAGCCCTCTCCCAGAAACTCTCAGAAAGATTCAATTGAAGTTCTGACTCCCAATTCATCTTGATCTTATGTAACGTGGGTTCACTGGCTGATGACAGTAAATTGTAAAAGTAGGAGATATGACCCTTTGACAGGGATTTAGCCTTGAGAGCCATATCCATCCCACTTGGTGTTGGTATCTGTGGGAATGACGTAGTGTGCGTTTTCACAAAGTCCCGCAACTGGAAGTACCGAAAAAAGTCCGATTTATGTAGGTTAAAGGAAGAAATTAGTTGGTCAAAGCTTGCAAACATACCATCAATGTACAAGTTTCTCAAACTATGTAGCCCTTTATTTTCTAATGCGGAGAACCTTGGGTCAATCTTTGCTGGGATGAACAGGTGGTTATTGCAAATGGGGGTTGCTAGGGGGAGTGTGAGCCATCCGAAGTGGCGTCTTATTTGTGTCCAAATTTTTAGTGTTCCAACAACAACCGGATTAGAAGTAAAGTTTGACAGGGAGAGGGGCAAGGTACTGCATGTTAAAGCCAGCAGCGATGAGGAACAGGAGGCTGACTCACTCCGGCACCAGCTGGATTGAGGGAAAGTAAACCAAGACATTATCTTATGCATGTTGGCCGCCCAATAATAACCCATCAGACTGGGTAAACCCAGTCCCCCAGCCGATCTATCCCGGCCTAACAATGTACGACTTGCCCGTGGCCGTTTACCAGCCCAGATGAATGAAGAAATAATGCCATTTAAAGCTGTGAAAAAGGGTTTGGGAAGGAAAATGGGTAAACATTGAAAAACATACAAGTATCTTGGTAACACATTCATTTTTATAATTTGAATCCTACCGGCAAGGGACAACGGCAAGTAATTCTATCTTTGTAAATCAGATTTGACTGTCGTTGTTAATGAAGTAAGATTTTGCTCTTGCATCGTTCGCAGGGATCGTGTAATTGTAGTGCCAAGGTATTTAAAACCTGTGTTGGCCACTTTGAAGGGTATAAGTGATGGCGATATGTCTACAGCTAATTGGTTGATTGGGAAATATTCACTTTTAGAAATGTTTAGTTAATATCCAGATAGACGACCAAAAGAATTTAATAATGTCAGGATACGTGGGATGCCTGACAGAGGGTCACTTACATATAGCAGCAGATCATCTGCGTATAACGAAACCTGGTGTTTTATGCCCCATCTTTCAATGCCCCCAAAACCCACTTCCATTTTTAGAGCAGCTGACAGTGGCTCAATCGCCAAAGCAAATAGTAACGGGGATAGCGGGCACCCCTGTCGTGTTCCCCGAAAAAGTGGGAACGGGGCAGAGCGTTGGTTGTTCGTGCACACTGAAGCGCAGGGGGAGGAGTAGAGTAGTCTGACCCATGAAATGAAGTCATTATTAAAACCAAATTGTCTTAGGGAAAAGAGTAGATAAGTCCACTCCACCCTGTCGAAGGCCTTCTCAGCACCGATAGAGATTATGACCTCTGGGACCTTAGCAGAGGATGGAGAGAGGATAACATTTAGAAGCCTTCTTATGTTGGAATATGATTGTCTGCCCCTTATAAATCCTGTCTGGTCTTCTGAAATGATCTGAGGCATGACAGGTTCCAACCACTGAGTATTTTAACATCAACCGAGAGAAGCGATATTGGTCGATAAGATGCGCAGCTCAGAGGATCCTTGTCCTTCTTATGAATTAGGGAGATGGAAGCTTGCATAAGTGTGGGTGGTAGGGTACCTTGTTTGAATGAATGGTTGAACATTTCGAGTAATAGCGGAGCTAACTGATCTGAGAATTTTTTATAGAACTCGACCGGGTATCCGTCGGGGCCTGGGGATTTACCACTATTCATTGACTGTATTGCTTCTTTAATTTTTCGATGCCGTTTTTGCCTTTAGTTGATGAGCCAAGAGGCGTCCAGCTTTGTCACCATGTTCATACACTACCCCCCCGAGAGCGAAGGAGAAGCTGTTCAGCTTCAGATGTGAGAAGGAGATCGAGTTCTGTCTTAAGTTTTAATCTTTCCTTAAACAGATCCGGTGCATTCGCAGTCGAGAGTGAAGCATCTAGATTTGCAATGGTCTCCTCCAGCTCTTTTTGCTGAGATCTGCTTAATTTATTAGCGTGAGAGGTGAAAGAGATAATTTTGCCCCTTATGTAGGCTTTGAGAGTGTCCCATAATATGGACGGGGAAGTTTCATCATTTTTGTTAGTTTCGCAAAAGAAGGTAATCGATTCAGAAATATACTTACAAAAATTGGCATCTGCCAACAAGAGAGGATTTAACCTCCAATGTCTGAATCCCTTTGGCTTCATACTAAAATGAAGGTCTAAGATTACCGTAGCATGATCCGACACTGTTATGGCTAAGTACTGAGTGGAAACAATCTCTGGGATAAATTTTCTATCTATCAGGAAGTAGTCAATGCCTGAAAATGAACGATGTGCATGGGAGAAGAAAGAATATTGTTTTACAGAAGAATGTAAAAATCGCCAAGGGTCGACAAACCCATATTGACTCATAAATGTGGAAAAGACCTGGGACATTCTCATGGACGTAGTTAAACGCGGGCTAGACCTATCCAGTGTTGGATCGATCACACAGTTCATGTCTCCTCCCATTATCAGAAGGTGAGACTCTAAATGTGGAATAGTAGTAAATAATGAGCTCACAAAGCTGTGGTCGTCCCAATTGGGAGCATAGACACATACTAGGATTACCCGCTTTCCATATAATGTACCGGTAACAATAACGTAACGACCGTTTAAATCTGTCAATATTTTATCTGGGGTGAAGTGAACATTTTTCCGAATTAGTATGGCCGTGCCCCTTGATTTTACATTGAACTGGGAGTGAAAAGTTTGGTCAATCCAAGGTCTGTTTATTTTTCTATGGTCAGAGTTGCATAAATGCGTCTCCTGGAGAAACATAATGTCCGCATTTAGGTTTTTTATGTGCGTCATAACTTTTGTACGTTTGATTGCAGCGTTTAGCCCACCAGTATTTAGTGAAATAATCCTCACAGCCTGTCCACCAGCGGCACCCCTATTCGTTACACCATGGTTCAGCACCTAGCAGTAAGATTGTCACATTAATCTCGAGGAGCAAGCAGTGAGAAGCGAGCAGGGTCCTCTGCACAGAAACACAGTGTAAAATTAGTACACACATAGCACAGAACTCAAAATGCCCAAAATCAAATGAAGACCTCTTTCCCCATCCCTCCTCCCTTGTCCCCTTTAACACATCCAAACCCCAGCGTTCATACTTCCCTTTCTGCATCGTCTTTCCTCTTCTCCTTTACTTGTCTCAACTCCCACAGCTTAAAAAACTAGTTGAAACCCCCATAGTAATCAATGTAAACCTTGAACACATTTTCTTAACACTTGTATTGCATGGATATATATAGTTTAAATACCAGAAGTGCTTCTGAAGCGACAAAGTAAAATAAATAACATAGAAATAAAATACAGGGTATTGGTTAATTACGATTACAGATTAAATGGGCTACGAAGTTGGTCCCCCTTTTGTTAAATTGTATATAAAAAATAAATAAATAAATAAAATAAAATAAAATAAAATAAAATAAAGTAAAAACTCGTATTAGCTTTAACTTAGATAGTATAGAGTAAAACAATAAAACAATACAGGTTATTATGCCCTCTCATTAGCTTCAAATTAGAATTAGGTGGTGTGTAACACCCAGCACCAGCTTCTGAGTCAGCTGGATCAATCTCAGGGTCAGCTCGGCACAAGAAGTAAATAGTAAGCATCAAGCCTGGACCCTACAGTGTCCAACCAGTCCTTGAGTCCGTTTGCAATAAACATAAGAACTGACCTTTTAAAACTGAAAGGTGAGTGCAAACGCTCAACGGGCTCCCATCCTAAACTTAAGACTTACCGATAAGAACTGAACTCCTCAGAAAATAAATAAATAAAATAAAATAAAAATAAAGAAAAGGTAAGTTGGCATAGTTCGCATTAGCTGCAGTTATTCGAGCCTCGGGGCCTGTTGATATTTGGCCGCGAAGGTGGTGGCTTCCTCGAGGGATGAAAATCTCTTCTTCGCTCCGCTCTCCAGGGTGATCTGCAAGCGGGCCGGGAAGAGAAGCGCCGGTCGTAGAGCGAGGTTGTAGAGGTCAGCCATCACTTTTCGGTACTTAGCCCGTTCCTCTGCAACTTCTGGCGTGTAGTCCTCAAAGATCTGGATTGGTGTCCCTTGGTAATGAAGCTTCCCTCGTCTCTTACGAGCCTCCCGAACGATCAGCTCCTTGGTCTGGTAGTAGTGAAGCCGAATTATTACCGGTCTGGGCCGTGAGCCGGGTTGTGGTTTAGCGGTGAGCGCTCTATGCGCCCGGTCCAACTCAGGAGGAGACTGAAGAGTCTGGTCACCGAGTACCTCAGCCAGGAGTCCGGCAAAGAAGTTCGTGGGCTTTGGTCCCTCGATTGATTCCGGGAGGCCGATTATCCTAATGTTATTTCTACGGCTGCGGCTCTCAAGATCGATAGTTTTCGCTGCCAGCTTAGCGTTGCTGTTTGCTAATGCCACACACCTTTCCTCCAGCGCCTGAATTCGTTGGGCCTGCAGCTCGGCGTGGGACTCCAATGAGTCTATTCGCTGACCCTGCTCCGTCATTGATGCCTGCATTTTGTCGAGTCTCTGTTCAAGGGCAGCGAATGTTGTTTTGAAGTCGGCTGCGATACTAGCTCAGTGGTCCTCCAGCATATTAGCTATGCTAGCTAGCGCTGTGCTGTTGTCCGTCGGAGAGGTGTCCACCTCTGTCTTTTTAGCCGCTTTTGCTGCTTTAGACATTTCTCTGTGGCGTTCAAGGTTCCAATGTTAGTTCTGCCACTCTCGGTGGATTGGGGGTTTTAAAGGAAATGTGAGTTTACAAAGTTATCGCTGCAGGAGAACGAGGCAACGCTGCGTTCACATGCTCGCCCAAACCGGAAGTCCAACAATACACAGTTTGATGTGAGTGCTGTCCTTTATTTTTCTTTTGTTTATTCACTACAAGAGGGAATCAGCACCCCATACTGAAACTATATACGTAAGTTGAGCACGTTGTTTCCTATTTGTATGAACAACAGAGAGAACCTGAGTAACTTTACTGACTTTTTTGTGGCTTATTTTCTGTTGTTTTGGTCATAGGCAGCCCTCACATGTTCCTGTATTTCTTGATTATGCAGGGCCGTGTAATAGGCATAATTATACTTCATGTCAACGTTGCCCACCCATGCTTGTGCTCATGCATGACCAACCATACCATGCCGAAGCACACCTCATCCAACCGTGCCAGGGCAAAGGAAGTGTACTGTGCTTGAGCACGGCATGGAGCGCTCACACTAGTCAATCAAACTGGACTCTGAGGGTCAAACGTGCTTGGGCACAGTACAGATTGCCTAGTGTGAGTGCACCCTAACACACTGATTTATAACCCTTTAATTAAACTTAACAGTAACTTGAATTCGTCCCTCCTGCTGTCCCATCTGTGTTTAATTAAATTAAATGTAATCGCATCCATTGATTTACTTGCTTCAAGCATTAATCAAGTAAGTCTAAGGTGGTGAAAGCCAAGTAAGTGAGTGCTGTCTGCAAGGCTGTGATAAGCAACATTATTGTCATGTATTGACTTGAGGGAAAAAAGTAGAATAATAGCACCCCAAGACTCAAACCCTGGGGGTGCATAATGTAATGTCAGATTTACAATCACCAATGGCAACAACATAGCCTCTGCTTTTAAAAGATGATCTGAGATGGGACTTCTGGGTTTAATGATGCTTGAGTAAGACATGAGTTACATTGTCCCTGAAGTCAAACTTTATAAAAACTCGTCCGAATACTCTGGCCAGTTATTAATGCAAGAACTGAAATAACTCTTCATGTAACCACACACGGTAAACTACAACCATGCCAGACCAATTTCATAAAACTACTGAGGTAGGTCCAACTCATCTGGACTGCCATAAGAATAAAGCCCCTGCTTCAAATGCCCAAGACCAGGGTAATAATACAGTGCTGGAGGCTATTGTGGAGTTGATAGATAGGGCAGACTTATCATTCAAATTTCTCTGCCCAAGCCAGGGGTTTATCTATTTTCCATCTCAGTCAACAAAAGCTTATGCAAAGGGTCTAAACCTTATTGTTACTGTGGATGTCCACCCTGTTACTATAAATTTGGTTAATATCTATGGTCCTGATTTTGATAATCTGTCTTTCTTTAGAAAGGTGTTCTCTCTAATAGCAGACGTATCATAAACCCATGTTATTATTCGAGTGAATAGTTTGGCATTTCGGGTAATAATCTCAATAATGTTGATTTTCTAAAAGAAATGCTAATGACAATACCAGGCAACCCTTGACGGACAAAAATATTCTGGAGTTGAGGCTGTAGAATAGTCAGATTTCAAAATCATTTATTTTCTCCAAGCAGAAGCATTTTGAGTGTTGGGAGAAATTGCAAAGACTGCCTTGCCAGACAATGCCACAAATTGAAAAATGATTGCATGATCCATAAAGTAAAATACAAACCAGGGGCTTGTCTTACCTCAGTGACAGACATATCCTTTGTTGAGATAAAAGAAACAATTAAAACTTTTGAAGAATACAAAACAAAGACATTACCCTTGAGGAGCACCTTGTAGGTTTAGGGACCTTACTCTTTCGACAGAGAGCTTGTCCAGTACCTCCTGAACAGGGGTAAACTCGGTATCTAACAGTGGGTCATTTCTTCTCCAGGTTTGGCCATGGTTCAGCTGAGCTGGAAAATAGTCTCTATGTCGTTGGAGGTCACACAGCCATAGCCGGAGTTTTTCCTGCCTCACCATCCGTCTCCCTAAAACAGGTCAGAGAAGCATCAAACTTCTTTATGACAATAGTTTTAGAATGTACAAATGTATCTATTTCATAAAAGTTACATAATAATATATACATATGAACAAATACATAACAGCTTGTAATACAGGTCTGAGTTTGATTCAACTTTAAGCATCTTTTCCATAACCTTTAAGATGTATGATTTCTTTCTTTTTAATCAAACATGACATTTATTTGAGTGTTACTATGTAAAATTTGCCTAGGTGGAACGATATGACCCTCTCAATAATAAATGGACTATGATGGCTCCTTTAAGAGATGGAGTCAGTAATGCAGCCGTGGTCAGTGCCAAACTCAAACTCTTTGTTTTTGGAGGGACCACCATACACAGAGACAAGGCCTCCAAGGTAGGTGGATTTGTGTATTTACCTTCCTTACAAATCCTCACAAGGCCTCTCCCCTTTCTTCAATTCAGTTTTTAAATAACTAAATAAAAAAACTGCTAAAATGGATGACTAAATATGTTAAAGATTAGTTATTTTATTTGTCTGATTTACAGTTTATAAATAACTACTTGTCATTAAAAGTTATTTTCCTCCACTTGTGCGTCCATGCCTTAATATCTTTGAAGATCAATACTGCAGTATTAATGTTGCACTTAAACAAAGTCAATGTCTTCTATATCTAGGTCCAATGCTACGACCCCCTGGGTAATCGCTGGAATATTGCAGCTGAATGCCCCCAGCCTTGGCGCTACACAGCGGCGGCTGTCTTAGGGAGTCAGATCTTCATCATGGGTGGCGACACTGAATTTACTGCTGCCTCTGCTTATCGCTTTGACTGTGAAACCAATCAGTGGACCCGAGTGGGCGATATGACCTCCAAACGAATGAGTTGCCATGCTGTGGCCTCAGGAAACAAGCTGTATGTGGTAGGAGGTTATTTTGGGACACAGCGGTGTAAAACATTGGACTGTTACGACCCAACATCAGACAGTTGGAACTCCATCACTACTGTGCCTTATTCACTGATCCCCACCGCCTTTGTCAGCACGTGGAAACATCTACCTGCCTAACTGGAAGACACAAGGAGCCAGTCCTACCAGGTACATTCTGAAGGACAAACAACCATCATACAATGGTGCTTGAAAGTTTGTGAACCCTTTAGAATTTTCTATATTTCTGCATAAATATGACCTAAAACAACATCAGATTTTCATGCAAGTACTTAAAGTAGATAAAGAGAACCCAATTAAACAAATGAGACAAAATATTATACATTAATATATATATTTATATATATATTATATACATACATTCCACAACATTTCGATTGGATTAAGGTCAGGACTTTGACTTGGCCATTCCAAAACATTAACTTTATTCTTCTTTAACCATTCTTTGGTAAAACGACTTGTGTGCTTGGGGTCATTGTCTTGCTGCATGACCCACATTCTCTTGAGATTCAGTGCACGGACATATGTCCTGACATTTTCCTTAAGAATTTGCTGGTATAATTTAGAATTCATTGTTACATCAGTGATGGCAAGCTGTCCTGGCCCAGATGCAGCAAAACAGGCCCAAACCATGATACTACCACCACCATGTTTCACAGATGGGATAAGGTTCTTATGCTGGAATGCAGTGTTTTCCTTTCTAGTCTTGTCTCTTTTAAACATTTTCTTAATGTCTTCCTACTTGTTTTTAAATGTCTTTTAAATGCAATTTTGTATGTCTTTTAATGTTATTTGTATGCTCCTGTAAAGCACTTTGAGTTGCCTTTTGTCTGAATTGTGCTATACAAATAAACTTGCCTTGCCTTTCTCAAAACATAAAGCTTCTCATTTGGACCAAAAAGTTCTATTTTGGTCTCATCCGTCCACAAAACATTTTTTGATCCACGTGATCTTTAGCAAACTTCAGACGGGCAGCAGTGTTCTTTTTGGAGAGCAGTGGCTTTGTCCTTGTAACCCTGCCATGCACACCATTGTTGTTCAGTGTTCTCCTGACGGTGGACTCATGAACATTAATATTAGCTAATGTGAGAGAGATCTTTAGTTGCTTAGAAGTTACCTTGGGGTCCTTTGTGACCTCGCCGACGATTATATGTCTTGCTCTTGGAGTGATCTTTGTTGGTTGACCACTCCTGGGTAGGGTAACAATGATCTTAAATTTCCTCCATTTGTACACAACCTGTCTGACTGTGGATTGGTGGAGTCCAAACTCTTCAGAGATGGTTTTGTAACCTTTTCCGGTCTGATGAGCATCAACAACTCTTTTTCTGAGGTCCTCAGAAATCTCCTTTGTTCGTGCCATGATACACTTTCACAAATGTGTTGTGAAGATCAGACTTTGATAGATCCCTGTTCTTTGAATAGAACAGGGTGCCAACTTTTTGTCTTTTTTGTTTAATTGGGTTCTCTTCATCTACTTTTAGTACTTGTGTGAAAATCTGATGATGTTTTAGGTCATATTTATGCAAAAATATAGAAAATTCTAAAGGGTTCAGAAACTTTCAAGCACCACTGTATGTATATCCAATTCTGTGCCAGTCAGATTTACACACATTCTGCCTGCACCCCCAATGTGCCTGCCACCTTGAACTGAAAGAGAGAAATGAAATATTTTCCATAATTTAGGTAATTTATGTGCACTTGTTTCATTTTCAGCTCAGTGTGAGTTCATTTATAGTTGCGCTTTCCAAGGCTTTTCTCTTCTGCTCAGCTGCTCGTGTGTGTGCATTTCACTGCAGGTCCACAACCTGCTGGAAGAAACAGCTTGGACTATCCATGCTTTTCAGGCTGGTTGACTCGCTTGACCAGCCTGGTCATTCTCAGACTGGTCTGGTAAGCTGGTTTTGAGGGGTTTTAGACACTTAAGCTGGTCAGGATAGCTTGGGAGGCTGGTCAAGCTGCTCAGGCTGGTCAGCCACTGCAGCCACTGTCGCTCTCTCACCTCACTCTACCACTAACTCACTACACACTACCTTATTTCTTAAAGGTGCATGCTACTCTTTATAAGTCAAGCTTGACTTAAAAAAAAACACCCTTTACATAGGAGATTTTTATCCAAACGTACTGTTTTATTTACCCGCACCTTCATCTACACAGATAAAGAGATTAATCCTTCAATATTTTCTCGAATAATCAATTTCAACATCATGTGATAAAAATCTTGTGTAACAGGACTGACCATGGCGTGTTAGAACTGTCCATGTTGTGACAGGACTCACTTGATGGATTGTTCATGCATTTTTGATGCAGAAAATATCCTGTTTTGTGTTCTTCAAGTTATGGTAGGCATTCCCATTTTGAATAATTATGATTTCAATTTTTTATAACAATAAACTAAAATGGCAAGTTTCAGCCAAATTGGAATAGAAGGACCATATAATGACTGACAACTGATTTTGTCCAAACATATTTTTAATTTAATAAAGTAATTTCAGAATAATTCACATATAAAATCATGTTTCATTAAACAGTTTTTTCAGTAATTCATTAAAATACATTTTAACCATAACACAGCATGTGTAGGCTACCCCAGAGGATTACCTGAGACTGGATATGGAGTCATTGCATTTCTACTATTGGTTGTTTTGTCACTACTGAACTTTAGGGTTACTACAGTCTACTGGATTTTGAGGTGTATGGCATTAATTCAACCAGGAACAAATTCCTGACCTCATAGTGTCAATGGAAGTGAAAACACCCTCTCACTGCATGAATTTGAATAATTAAAAACATTTTTACTCAAAGTTAATATAAATCATAATTATTAATATTTAAGTATTGAAATATAATTTATACAAAGGGCAACCTTAAAAGCAGTGCAACAAAGGCCAAAATGAGGGGCTAAATTCAAAACATCTGGATATCGGCTTTAAAATCTTCAAATGTACAGTGTAATTTCTATTTATTCAAATAATATTTTACTAGGCGAGCATCAAAAACATTATATGCAATAAGGTAATAAAAAAGAAACATGCCGTTCATTTCTGTGGGCAGACCTGTGTAACAGGGTCTGATGTGACAGGGCCAGACAGTCAACCATTTAGACATCCAGTGCTCAGCCTATTAGTATGCTGTCATCAAAACTTTAAGCATGTATCCAAGGTATTTCAGTAACCTTTTCTGACATGTTTTGGATTCACAACCATTACATTGGAGCAGCACATGGAGGTGGGTATTTGAAATGCGGCTGTGTACAAAAAGGCATCTGACATAAGTTACTGTATTACCAGTAAATGTGAAGAACAAATATCCTCACTGTTAAACTAGAATATCTTAGTTTTCGTTGTTATAATTGTATATTTTATATATTGTTTTTATATAGTATGGTAGAATTCACGTAGTTTATTCCAAATTATTTAGTTCTTAGCCATTATTCCTGCATGTGGAGTATTTATAGAAGACCTGTCAGAAAATGAAAAGCATGAAAAAACAATGTAGTTGATAAATATTTTTTTGTTGTTGTGACAAATCATTGTAAAGTTTGTTTCCTGAAATCACCACCTACTTTTGTAAGAGCCTAGGAACTCCCAAGTCTTATGTTGCATTCTATTGCACTCGTGGCATGAAAAAAAAACAAAAAAACATCTGATACAGAAAAGTAAAATGAAACAGTCATCCAAGTTGCAATTTCAAGTTAGAAACTCCAAGCCCGACTTTTCAGACATAAAGACAGACGACATCACAGCAGTATGGTGGCACACATAGTGAACAGTAGCCTTAATCTTTTCATCGCTTTTACTGAATGTATTTAATGTATTTGTGTTGTTAAAGTGCTGTAACAACAACTTTGTAGTTGCAGGCAGTTGGAGCCTAGTCCTCCTGTCGCTTTTAATTTAGAGAGAGAAGTGTGTAGTACCCAAAACAGAGACTGGAGTAAGATGGTGGAACATCAACAAGTGGCTGCAATTCTTTTTAACAGTCCAACAAAAACAAGATCAACCATGAGGTAAATTACCTAAACTTTTTAAAACTTGTTAATGCTTTGTCACTTAAAGCTTAGAAGTCCATAAATACAATGTCTTAAAACCAGTACCAGAGTATACAGAGTTCAGTTTTTGTATATAGGCCCATCACATCCAGATCCAATAGCATCCTTCTGCGAAGTGAGTCCATTAACTGGCTATGCCTCAGGCTGGGTTCACACTAAAGACTTTTGAAATGCTAACAAATGACATCAGGGTTGCATCATGCATATGAGGAGAATCTTTACTGATGTTCTTCTCTCTAATCTCAAGCCTACTGTTACACCCCGAGTTTACCCCTGTCTAGGAGGTACTGGACTAGTTCTCCATTATAAAGGGTTAGGTCCCTAAATCTACAAGGTGTTACTTAAAAATCGGATTTAAATAGGGACTGCTAAGGCTGGTAGCAAGGAGACTTGCCTAGCTTCTCACTGCCTACGTCCAAACGTCTACCCTGCTTCCTCTGGCTTGGCACCTGACATGAAATGGCTCTTGAATCAGCTACGGCCACCAGCCATGCCTGTGTTCTAAATGATGGTACACTTGGTAGGGTGCTGGGTTGAATGTAAGGTGCTTTTGGTAAACCCTAAGGGACTGTTTCAATTTGTTTGGCTAGAGTAACCTTTGAGAACATTTAAGATACAGTATTTTGCACACTTATCACCTACTTTTTACTTCCATCAAAGAGACATAAAATCCACAACTTCTACTTTAACTATAGTTGAAGGTTTATTACATAAACTTAGCAAGGGTAAAGCATACAGGTCAAAACATATCTCATTTACTATCAGTCATTATCAAGAATTCCTATTGATAAAAATCACAATTCAGTAAATACAAGATTAATCTAAAGAGCTGAGGCTGGTTAAAATCCTTAGATGTAGTACAAATTGAGAGAGTCATGCCATGGATCCAGTATGCCTTTCCCTTCCTGCTAAAATTCCAAGTCCACAGTTGGTTGGTGAAAATGGTTAATCCTCCTTGTGTTTTGTTATCCTTGGATCCAACTGTGGATCTCTCGTAGTCCATTATGTGATGATAGGCTGCACACATACTTCGTCTTGTAGGTAAATCCAACGTAGGACAACGGAGGAAGAACATTGTGTGCATATTTGATTATTAATACAATACACTAAAAGCGGAGTTCTAATATATTTCTTAATCACTGTTTAGAACTAAGTATAATGTCCTTTTACGTGCCGATGGTATATGGCCAGCGTGTAGAGATCTCAACTCTTTTGACAATACACACACTACAAGACTTGAAAATAATGGTGCATTACACACAACAGGGTATTAAGAAGATTATTGTGCCAGAGGGAAAAATGCAGCAGCTCACATGATTTATCGCAAGTAATCTCAAATGTAAACAAATTGAGGAAACTTGCTGCAGTAATGTTACTACTTAAACAAAACTAAAACACTAAAACAGAGAAAGACACTAGTCAACATGCTGCTCAGAGGTTGACTGGAATATACGTAATGCTAATGCTACTGTTGCTTTTTACTGAACTTTTAGCTAAACCCAAGGTCTCCCAGTGATGCCGTCATTGATGCGTTATATCCACTTGTCACTACCATTGATAGTGAGATGCTAAGGGGTTGTCTTGGGTCTTGGCTCATAGTTATGCCAGACCACTTGCATAGCAGGTGCATTAAAGCAACATCATGTGGAAATTGGCGTTTTGTGTGATTTTGTGTCCCACACAGTTTGTCAGTGCAATACCACTGTTGTGAATACAAATCCCAGGTCCGTAACACTATGTCAAACATAATGAAGATGCTTACTACAAGCAAAACTCATATTGTCATAGCAATTTTATGTCTTGAAAACTTGTATCTTGAAGTGAACATATATGCAATACTGTGATCTTACCCTCAGACTGAAGTTACATAGTGCAGAAACAAGTGATAGGGGCATGGATTGGCTGTGACAGAGACACCATTCACTGTATTACAAGACACTGAACATACACTTGTAAAGAGCATATAAAAATGTATATCATGGCAGTCTTTAGTTCAACTAAATTTGTTGGCTTCCTGGCACAGACTTGTTTCTTCTCAGTCCACATGTTCTTGATGGGGTTCAAGTCAGGACTTTGGGAAGGCCATTTCAAAATCTAAATTCTAGCCTGATTGATCTGTTCCTTCACCACTTTTGATGTGTGTTTGGGATCATTGTCCTGTTGGAACACCCAACTGCACTCAAGAGCCAATCTTCTCACTGATGATTTTAGGTTTTCCTGAAGAATTTGGAGATAACTCTCCTTCATTATTCCATTTACTTTCTTTAGAGCAGCAGATCAACTGGCAGCAAAACAACTGCACAGCATAATACTACCAGCACAATGCATGACAGTAGGTATGGTGTTCTTGGGGTTGAAAGCCAAATCTTCTCCCTTCCAAACATATCGCTGCTCATTGTGCCCAAACAACTCAAATGTGTTTCATCTGATCAGAGTTTTCCTCCAGAAGGTTTTTTCTCCATGTGATCAGCAGCAAACTTCAGCGGAGCTTTAATCTTTAATCTGGAGCAAGAGCTTTTTTTTGCACGGCAGCCCTTTCAGTCCAACTTGTTAAAATCAATAATGTGCTCTTTTGGATCAATGCTGAGCTCCTTAGACTTCCCCATTGTAGTGTTTGTGGCTGAGTGTAATGGGTGTAACAAATCCATCTATTAGAATGGTCCCAGAACAATAATCAGCCATTATCAATCATAATCACTCAGAAGAAGTGATGCTACAAAGCAATTTTTATTGACACAACTTTCTATCAGCAAAATTGATCATTCATGTTGCTGTATGTATATTTTTGACCCTGCAGATTTGGTCACATTTTCAGAAGACCTATAATGAATTCATTATTGAACCAAACTTAATGATTTTTTTTGTGATAAAGTAATATGTGTTCCTCTCATTACATCACAGAGAAATAAACGTGAAATAAAATGTGAAATCAAGACTGCCATGGTACACGTGTTTTTCTTTTTGTTTTTTGTTTACATTTTACTTATCAAGATTTTCAAATTAATTAACGACAAAAGACAAATACATCAACAATAATTAGAAAATTAAAATAAAAAAACCTCAACAGTGACGTGGACATGAAGCAAAAAGAAAAGGACAAATAAATGAATAAATAAATAAATAAAAATAAAATAAAAAAAAGAAATAGAGAGGGGGCAAAAGTCACATCAGTATCACAATATCAGGTAGGTGGGTAAGAGAGTATCATAGGTTAATCGTATGTTCCAGCAGTGGACTCCATATCTTTAAGAACCTCAGGGGGTTGCCAGAAAGTTCATTTCTCAGTCTTTCCACATTAAGAATGCTCATGAGTTCCCTCAACCAAGTCTCAAACTTGGGAGCTAGATCAGACTTCCACATTTTCAAGATGCATCTCTTAGCAATCATCATACCGAAGGTTTAAGCAGTACTTCTGTTACAATCCAAGTTTTTCAAAGTGTTGGAGCATCCTAACAGAGCAGTTTCAGGGTCAGGTGTTACAATGATGTTGAAGACAGAGGAAAACCATTGAAAAATGAGAGACCAAAAATTATGTAAATTCAAGGAGGTCAAGAAGAGATGTGCAAGAGTACCTTCAGCGACGTTACATTTATTACATAGTGGAGAGAGGTTAGGGAAAATTCTGTTTAATCTAGTCTTAGAGTAATGTAATCTATGAACTACCTTGTACTGGATCAATTGGAGTCTGGCATTAATTGAGCAAGACTTAATATTAGCTAAGACTTCATCCCATCTTTCATCCTCGATCTCAATACCAAGCTCACCCTCCCAGGCTTGTTTTATTTTAATAGTAGATGTATCTTGAGTACTTGAGAAATAACAAACCAGCTCCGAGATCATATGTTTTGCTTCAGGGGGGCCCAGAAGAGATTTAAACAATGTATTATTTTCAAGTGGTAATTCATATGACTTAAGAGCCTGCTGGACATAATGTCTCATTTGTAAATATATCTAAAGAACTGAGAATTTGAAAGAGAGAATTTGGATTGTAATTGTTCAAAGGAATCTAAATGTGCATCAACACAAAAGTCCTTTAAACTAACAAAACCCATATAGCTCCACTCTCTAAAAGCTGCATCTGTAAGGGATGGCTAAAAGAGTTCTGCCATATTGGGGCGTACACTGAGATGTTTGGGAGCACAAGACATTTTCTAATTTGATTCCAGATCCTCTGAGTGTTTGACAAAACAAAGTGATCCTTCCTGTAGGCTTCGGGGGGCCTTGGGGGTGAAAAGAGGAGGGCAGGGAGAGAGGTCTTGTGGCTTTGGCTTTTTTCAATGGCCAGCCAAGGAGGCGGGATGAATCTATCCTCTCTCTCAAAGCCATATAATAATAACAACAATAATACATTTTGTTTGTAATGCACTTTATATTTTGACAATCTCAAAGTGCTACAGAGTAAAATTGGCAAAAATGTAAAAAAAAAAAAAAAAAGAATTAGAAAAAAGCTTTTTTAAAAAGATACATTTTAAGGTGTTGTTTAAAAACATCTGTAGACTGTGGGGCCCTCAGATGGTCAGGGAGGTCGTTCCACAGTCTCGGGGGCACAGAGAAAAAAGCCCGGTCACCCATGCTGTGGAGTTTGGTTCTGGGGGTTTGAAGAGTGTGTGTTGTTGCAGAACGGAGGGTGCGTGAGGAGGTTTGGGGGGTGAGGAGTTCCTGTAGGTAAAGGGGGGCGTGACCATATGCACTGGTGGGTGAGTAGGGAGACCTTATATTCAATTCTGAAAGGGACAGGGAGCCAGTGGAGGGATTTCAGGGTGGGGGTGATGTGATCATATTTGCGCACCCTCATCAGGATCCTGGCAGCGCTGTTCTGGATGTTTTGCAGTCTCTGAATGCTCTTGCCAGGGATCCCGATGAGGAGTGCATTGCAGTAGTCCAGCCTGGAGGAGATAAAGGCGTGGACGAGCTTCTCTGCATCTGCCAGGTTGAGTGTTGGACGGAGTTTGGCGATGTTCTTGAGGTGGTAGAAAGAAGTTTTACAGAGGTGATTGATGTGGGTATCAAATGAGAGGTGGGAATCCATTTTTATGCCTAGGTTGGTGACAGATGTGGAGAGGGAGATGTTTTGGCCAGAGAAGGTGATGCTGGTGATGGTGGAAGAGCGGAGCATATGTGGTGTGCCAAACAGGATGGCTTCTGTTTGGGCACTGTTGAGTTGTAAGAAGTTGAGCTTCATCCACACCTCTATCTCCTCCAGGCAGGTGGTCAATGTGTGTGTTGGCAGGGGAGCAGAAGACGTTGGGGTTGTTCTCAGATAAAGCTGTGTGTCATCAGCATAGCAGTGGAATGAAAGACCGTGTTTACTGATGACTTTGCCAAGGGGGAGCATGTAGATGGAGAAGAGGGTGGGGCCCAGCACAGAGCCCTGAGGGACATCACAGGTGACATTGTGGGTGTGAGACTGTGCTTTGCCCAGGGCGACATATTCAGTTCTGCCAGTCAGGTAAGCAATAAACCAACTGTGGCAGTTTTCTGAGTATTGATGTATTGTAAGCGGTGGAGGAGGATTCAACTGTGTCAAAAGCAGCTGTTAGGTCAAGGAGGATGAGTAGGGATCGGGAGCCAGTATCTGCTGCCATCAGGAGGTCGTTGGTGACCCTGACCAAGGCTGTTTCAGTGCTATGGCCAGGGCGGAAACCAGACTGAAATTTTTTGAACAGGTTGTTGTGATTGAGGTGATGATGGAGTTGAGCTGCAACTGTTTTTTCCAGAGCCTTTGAAAGGAACCGAAGATTTGAAATGGGCCTATAGTTGCTGAGAACTTCCAGATCCAGGGTGGGTTTTTTCAGTAAAGGTCTGATGACAGCAGTTTTTAATGAAGATGGGATAAGGCCAGCCAGGAGGGAGTGGTTAATGATTTGCCAGTACACCATGACTCTGACACTGGCAGCCCAGTAGTGATGTAAAAATCATGGTAGGCCCAGGCCCCCACAGTCCCTTGATTTTTGAAGGTGGCTTTTAGAAACCCTGTGTGTTTTATACCCCCAAATGAATGGCATAATAAAAGAGTCAAGAAGCTTGAAAAAAGATTTAGGGATGAAAACAGGGATACTCTGAAATAAATACAAAAACCTTGGTAGCGAAACCATCTTGACAGTGTTTACACGTCCAATCAGGGATAAAGGCAGTGTTCTCCATTTTCCTATGTTCTCTTTGAGTTTGTTCAATTTTTCCGTAAAATTCAGTTGGAAAAGGGCGCTTGTTTTTTTTTTATATATTTTAATGCCAAGATATTTCATACAATCAGAGGTTATTTTAAAGTGTGTAAAAGACAGGAATTGTGGGTCCAGGTCATAAGCTATTGACATGAGCTCACTCTTCTGCCAGTTAATAGTATAACCGCAGACCTCTTGATTAGCTGGAGTAAATGAGGTATTGATTGTTCAGGGTCAGATACAAAAATGGCCACGTCATCCGCTTATAGAGAAATCTTATGATCAACTCCGCCTAGCACTATCGGTTTAATAAGAGCATGCTCCCTCACACTAATAGTTAGGGGTTCGATAGCCAATGCAAAGAGGAGCAGCGAGAGGGGACATCCCTGTCGCATCCCCCTCTGCAAGGGAAAGGGGGGTGACCTATCCAGGTTAGTGAGTACGGATGCCATAGGTTGGACATATAGCATGCGCACCCAGGAAACAAAAGACGAACCAAGACCAAACTCCTCCAGAACCCTCAAGAGATACGGCCATTCCACCTGGCCAAAAGCCTTTTCTGCATCTAGACACAGGATGGCTTGCTTAGAAAATTTGTCAAAAGGGTAATACATAATATCCATAACATGTCGAACATTAAAGAAGGAAAACCTGTTTGGGATGAAGCCCGTCTGGTCAGTATGAATGATGGATTCTATACACTTATTTAACCTTTTTGCAAGTATTTTAGTAAATATCTTAAAATCTAGGTTTAGCATGGAAATTGGACGATATGATGAAGGTTCGGTTTCATCCCTGTCTTGCTTCAGCAAGAGCGAGATATTAGCATCGTACAAGGTTGGAGGAAGTCTTTTAGATTCCATTGAGTGGGAGAACATCCTGTGTAGGATTGGCATTATCTGATTTGCAAATTTCTTATAAAATTCAACACTGAATCCACCCGGTCCCGGGCTTTTCCCATTTTGCATTGATTTGATAGAGTCTAGTATTTCTGCCAGGGATAGTTCCACATTAAGGGCCTCACGTGAGGTATCGTCTAGTCTTGTTATGTTGTGGTTGTTTAACCAAGTATCCACATCATCTGTGGCTTTAGATCTTTAAGGCAAGAGTTTATCAGCTTAGGGTCTGTTAAGATTACTCCAGAGCGAGATTTTATTTTGTGGATAGCCCTGTTGGCCTGTCCCCTGAGCTGGCGAGCTAACAGTGTGTGAGGTTTGTCCCCGAGCTCCTAAGTCTCAGGAGCTGGTCGCAGACCTGTTGTGATAAAATTGTATTATATTCATATTTAAGATTAAGAATATTCTGCAATGTTTGAGAGTTGCCTGTGCTTCTGAATAATAACTCTAATCGTGAGATCTCGGAGTCAGTTTCATCTAAACATGTCTTATTTAACTTCTTCAAAGCCGCCTCGTATGCAATAATATGGCCCCTCACAACAGCTTTAAATGTTTCCCACAAGATGGAATCTGAGACGTCTGGGGTGTCATTATTCTCAAGATATTCTATAATTTTTACTGACATATATTTACAAAAAATTTCATCTGTTAATAGAGATGAGTGGAAACGCCATGAGGAGCACTATCTAGTTTTTTTTTTAAATTGAGGGTAATGGAGGTTGGGGCATGGTCCGAGATCAAAATGTTATGGTATTTGGTATTTGTAACATTTGGTATAAGTTTAGCATCCAATAAGAAAAAAGTCAATGTGTAGCGTATGATTTGTGTTTCTTGGAAAAAAAAAGAATATTCTCTATCTGCCGGATGTTGGAGCCGCCATATGTCAACTAAGTTAGTGCAAGTAATAAGGTTATTCAGGACCAAAGAAGCGTTAGAGGGGTTACATACTTTGCTAGATGATCTGTCAAGATGGGGGTCAGGTGTTACGTTGTGGTCCCCTGCGACTATTAAATTTGTATTTGAAAGATCAGGTAGCTTCTCAAAGGTTTTTCTGAAAATTGTTGCATCATCAGTGTTTGGCCCGTAAATGTTCAGCAGCGTTACATGAATAGAATAAAGATAACCTGTATGATGTATCGACCATTTGCGTCACATAGTGTTGAAATATGTTTGAAAGGTACATTTCTCCGAATCGTGATTGCCACACCGCAAGCTTTGCTTGTGAATGTGGATTGAAATATTTGGTCTGCCCAGCTGCAATGCAAACCATTCTGTTCAGATGGTCTAATATGTGTCTCTTGGAGAAATGACACGTCAGCAGCCAGGGAGTTAAGGTGTGCAAAAACCTTAACACGTTTAATTGAATGACCTAGGCCTCGAACATTCCAGCTAACCAATTTGATACCCTCATCCTTCCTCTAGGAATCATAGAGAAGTAAAAAATTATGTTATATGGACAGTGACACGATGAATTGCCCAAAATAAAAATAAAAAACTCAAAAACACTGAAAAAAAAACATAAAGTGAACTTACATTTACCCACCCCAAACTCCCACCTTCCTGAACAAAGCGAGGGAGAATATCCTAACATGCCGTCTTCAGGGGTCCTATACAGTAATACCGCTAGATGGCGGCATCCCCTCCGATAACAGCTATAAACATAAGCATCATAACATTTTACAACATGTTGATGTAAGGTAATGAAAAGTAAGTTAGGTACCCTAATTAACCGAAACAAAACATATCCGGCACTTAGTGTTACTCAAAAATAAGGAGCCAGGCACTTAGGTGACCTGTTTTAAAGAGAATAGGGCACCCCGGTGAGGAACAAATAACTTTTAACAGTGGTCCAGTGCTTAACATTGCGCTACCACCGCAGGTCTTTGCCAAAGCGGGTCACTGCCGAGGTGTGGGCAGCTGCCGCTCCGGGTGAAGTAATGTTAGTCGATCTGACCTGCTGCCGGCGCAAATCAAACAGGTCGGTACAGAGTTATCACCTCTCCTCATTAGCTCGGTAGTCCAGCAGGAAGCAATTGGCATCCTCTGGGGTGTTGAAAATCATGTCAATATCGGTACCTTTGGTGACTCGGAGCCGTGCGGGAGGAATCGGTGCGCATCCCAACGTTGATGAATCTTTTCCTCACTTCCTCGAATGGTTGCCGGTGCTTCATTATGTCCGCCGGGAAATCAGAGTATATATGGATCTGTCTCCCGTCGTAGGTCAGAGGGGTGTTTTCCCATGACCGCCGCAGTATTTTCTCCTTCACCCGAAGGCTGTGAATCCTGACGATCATGACACGGGGACGTGCTCTGGCGTCAGGTGGCTGTCCCAGTCTGTGCGCTCTGTCAACCTTGCCCCAGCAATTCACAGAGAAATTTGGCAATAGAGTGCACCGGGTTTTTACCTTCGGCTCCTTCAGGCAGACCCACCACTTTTATATTCTGGCGTCTGGAGCACGCCTCAAGAGCGATCACCTTATCTTGGAGCAATTTATGACTCGTCTCTAACTGCAGCATTTGTTGCTTTAGCTGCGTTAGCCAAATGCCATGGTCACTACTAGCCACTTCCACAGTAGAAATTCGAGCCTCGTGTTCAGTCAAGGTGGCCTGAGTAGCTTGCAAGGATGCCTCTAGATTGTTAAATCAGTCCTCCATCCTTTTACTCATGTTGTTTATAGCCGCGAGGATGACGGGTGTCTCAGTGTTTGCCCCAGCCGCTAGCGGAGTTACCGCTGGAGCGACATCTTCACCTGTGATGCTAGTGCTATCAGTAGCCTCTCGCACTGAGTTTGCAGAGGCTGCTTTCTTAGCATTAGATTGCTGTCTCTGTTCCCTCCTGCCAGCCATCGAGACCCCCGTACACATGCTCTTTACAAGTAAAGTAAACTTCTGACCATGACTGTATGTACTCTTGCTGGGCAACCAAAAGTTTGGGTTACACATAACCAAAATCCCTGATCGTTGTTTGAGCTATCTGGTCTTGAGTAGAGACTTCCCAGCATAGGGAAGGGACTTCCGTTGCATAACGTGTAAACAGATCTGTCGCAACCAGGATATTCTGGTACCTATGAGTAGGTCTACCAAAAGTCTAGACCTACAACTTTAACTAGGTATCACACAGTGCGATAGTATTTAGTGGACCATAGGCTCAACGCTATTCTGCAGGCTACAAGCAACACAACCCTGATGAAACTGATGCACTTGGCTTTCCATGCCGGGCCAATAGAAGAATTTGCGGATCTGGTAAACAGTCCTCTCAGTTTCAGCATGGGCAGTGGCTTGATGTCACTTCCTCCAGACCTCCTGGCACTCTTTTTGGTTTAATTTTTTCCATTGTTGTAATACTTGCTGTGCTTTTGTAAGCACTGACTGTCTTGTGTAGCCATTATATCACAACCATTCACCTCGACTTTGCCGTCCTAAGCACTTTTCAATTCTCCATGTACAGCTCGTGGGTATAGGTGGGTATAGGGGGACACATTGCTTTGGTTCCTATATGGGAATTTGTAGGAAACCTGCACAGTTTATCAGCATTGAGCTTCCTGTAGTCTACACAAAACTGCAAACTACCATCTTAATTTCTTCATCAAAACTTGGGGGCTGCCCAGGGACTTGTAGTCCCCAAATTGGGTGACTTGTAGTCCCTGGGCAGCCCCAAGGTTCCTCACAGGACACAAGTTGTGAAGTCTCCCAGCCTCTGCGGAAAGATGTGGCGGAGGATAGATGGCCTCCAGACAAAAATCCTGGCAAAGACCTGAGGAGGGAAAGCAGGGTTTAGTAGAAGGCAGCCCCTTCTGTCTCCTTCCACAAGCCTCAGACATGCAGCATCTGCAGGGGGAGCACCCAACTCACTCACTTGCTCGGCTGAAGCAATAGCCAAGAGAAAAACAGTCATCAACACAGAAGCCGAAATATCAAGAGGAGTGCAGCAGAGGCTTTTGGAATGGGCGACTCCACCTCACTCTTTAAAATTGTGCAGCCAGGGCAGACAAGCCATTACACTTCTCATGAACAGCAGAGACTGCTGCAACGTAACCCCTGAGAGTCAATTCTGCCTGACCCAGGGCAAAGAGCTGCTGGAGGAAGGTGAGAATTACCAAGATGTAGAGTGTCAAGGGATCTTCTTCTTCGGTAAACACCAGTTGCTCAACACCCTCCACTTGACACTATACTCTAGCCAAGTGGAGGGGGCCAGCTAGGCCTGCAAGTTGTCTACCCCCTCCCTGTCTAGTCTAAGTGAATGCAATTGCTGCCATTCAAGGGCCATACATGAAGCCTCAGACTCTCAGACCCTCAGCATATCCTGTCTGACTGGAAGCTGCCGTGGGTGGCCCTCCATCATCCCGTGGACTTCTGCCATCCACAGTCTCTGTGGCCAATTCGGTACCAAGAGTACCTTGGCACACAGTAACCTCACCTTCCTGAGAAAAACTGTCAGGAGAGGAAGTGGAGGGAATACATACAGCCTCACATGAGGCCATGAAAGGTTCAGGGCATCTGTCATCAGGGGCCCTGACAGGCCATGCATAGATGTCCACATCAATGCTGTAGCGAGAAAAGGTCTACCTCCACCTGACCAAAGTGAAGCCATATCTGGCCCACTATCTGTGAGTGAAGGCACCACTAGCCAGAATGGGAACCTCCCCATGACTGTAGATCTGCTGCTGCATTCTGGGCCTTGGAAGATAGAATGCCCTCAGGACCACACTTTTGGACTGAGCTCACAAGAGCATCCACCGGACTCTTGCATGCAGGGATGGAGACCTCAACCTGCCCTTTGATATAAGACACCACAGCTGTGATGTCTGTCCTTACCATGACCTGCCTCTGTAGTATAATGGGGAGGAAATGTTTTAGTGCCTCCATCTCAAGGAGGTTCACATGACACCCCCCGCTGTGTAGGACCCCACTACCAGTCCTGCCCTCCCAGACTGCCCCCCCCCAGTCTGACTAAGAGGCATTGGTCGTTATGGTCACTCTGTAGCCCCCCTGGCCAAGTGGAACACCCTCTCTGACACCCTGTGACCGCCTCCACATTGTGAGGGGCTTGAGGCTTTTTCAACCTGTACCTTGGCAGGCAGACCTTTTGGCACCCAAACCAAAGCTGGAGGGGGCGTGTGTGGAGCAGGCCCAATGGCACAAAGAGGCCAAACCTTCTCATAAACTGCACGACTGACATCGCCCTGCATGAAACGCAGTCCCGGATGCACTCCGTGATTGCCTGCCTTCTCTTAAGTTAAGCCAGCTGTCATGGTGGCCCACAGTGTGAGTGTTCAGAAGGGAAGTACTTTGAGGCATCTGTTCAGCCAACTCAAATCCAGAATTGGGCTGAACCCTCAGGTTCACTTGGGGATGAGGAAATAGCCTGAATAAAAACCCGAGCCACAGGCCTCGACCGCCCAGACTGGTGCATGGATTGCTTGCACTGCCTGACCTTCTGGGCCCCTTATCAGACCCTTTAAATACACCAGCAAGGTCGGGCCCACCTTTATCATGTCATCTAGGCCATGCTGGAGGCTGAGTGCAGAGTGGGGTCCAGTAGCCTCCCTGGGTTGAGTCCATGACATTTGCAGATGTCTGACAAAATCCTGGTACACCAGCAGATAGGCCTGCCTCTGGCTCAGAGGAACCCGGTCCAGTGCAGAGGCTCTTGGTGAATGAGGCGATGGAGGAAGACTGGCAGCCGCTGCTGCCCAAGAGAGCAGGGCCTCAAAAGAAAAATCACCAGTCATATCCACCAGAGAGTCAGCATCAATCTATAATCAAACACATACAGCAATTCAACAGTAAATACAAACATACAAATTACAGTTAGTTATTAAAATTCAAGCAGCACAGCTCATATGTGGACAGCATTGTTGTGTTAGAATCATTGAAGAAAAAAAGGCAAACTGAATGAATGGTCGATCTGTGTGCAATAACACTCCAGACACATGTGGCCACCCAAAATCTACTAACAAAGAAGACGACTGTCAGTCAACAGGCGAAAGCAGCTGAGCAGAAGCTGCACTCCGATACTGTGGAGCACTGCAATATGTGATTACGGAATGCATACACAACATACTCACTTCTAACTTAGTATTATTTGATTATAGCCTGCAGGGGATAAGCACAATAGTCACCTTTCTGCAAACAAAACAGAAAAAATCATGGAACGCCAAGGAGGTGCCAAGTGTAAGGCAGCCCGACAATAGGCAATCAACCATGAGGAATGAGCAAGGTAAAACAGAGAACATATTGGTATAAGATCTCACCAAATTGGTATAAGCTCCCACCGACCAGGAGGATAGAAAGACAGAGAGTGTGTGGCTGACGTTGCACCAATAGGTGTAAATAATTTGGTATAATGCTCCTGATCCGAGGGTTGCAGTCACAGAGTTACAGGTCACTGAAATTTAAAAAAAAATTAAAAAAACTGCCATGTTGAGAAAAAAAAACATTTTTATCAAGGGGGGGGGGATTATGGAAGAAACCTCAGGAAGAGCCACAGAGGAGGGATCCCTCTTCCAGGATGAACAGACAGACATGCAATAGATGTCACATGTACAGAACAGAACGACAAAATCACAGTTTACAAATTTAATTGATATATATTATATATTGATGTCACTGTATATTTCTCCAAACAGTGAACTGAATGATAGAGCGGTTAATGATGACAACTTGTTCTGACTAAAGACAGACCCCTTTCTCTTGTCTCCCTTCCATCTTGCTGTCTTTTTCAGGTGTTGGTGTCCAATGGGGAGGAACTGCCTTATGGAGGAGAATCTTCCACCCTGGCTGAGGCTGTAGCTCCACACAGAACCAGTCCTTACAAAAACAAGTTGCACCTTACATAATTTGAAGTCCAAGCAGCAGTGTTAAAAATCCAACACCACAGCACCTACACACAAAGAGATTACTCCATCTGATGCTTCCGAAATAATGTGATAATACTCAGACAGACACTTTGATGAACCTAATGGAAAGATGCTTTTGTTGACTGAGCGCTCACTGAAACCTACTAGTGTTTTTGTTTTTGTTAAATTGTTGCATCTTTAAAGTTGTATTAGTTATGAAATTCAGTACTAAAACATTCCAATGTAAAGAAAAAAGCTGCAATTGCTGCCAGATCACAACAGTTACATATTCCAGTGGTTTCTGTCAAAGACAAAAAAAACCCCTGGAAATTAAGGGACAGTGTTTCCGGTGAAGTTATAATTGGTTTCTAATTCAGGTTGCATTTCACACACTCACTATATTTATTAGTATAACTACCGACATCTGCACCAATACAGATATTTAACATTTCACCCTAACCCATCAAGGGAGAATTTAAAGTGCACACAGTGGAATTTACATTAAAAAAAGTTACTCACTTTTCCATGGGATTACATAAGTACATCACATAACCATCAATGTACTCACCAGCATTTGTATGGAAACATTTTTTAATGTATGACTTGTAAGTCACTGAAACCGACTCAGTGGAATTCTGAATCGTATAGTAGGTGACAGATTCTATCTCGGACTTGGACTCAGAAAATATACATTTCACAAAAGAACTGTTACATATTGAGCTTGAAAACAAAATTATGAAAATTAGATTATTAAATGTTTCAGTAATTTTGACTAAAAATGATCCATTACTAAATAGTAATTTCTCTGAGGAACTTTCTTCTGTTTACTATAAATTGTAGGATACAGTAACTAGAGGACTTCCAGTTTGATCTGTCAACCCTAACCCTAACAATATTCAAGGTGTGAATGAGGAACAAATGTTAGTTCTTAATAAATGAATTCAGATGTAACCATGACATGACATTATTATGGTTGGTTGGTTCTAATTATCCATGATAGCAGTGACAGCATTGTTCTAAGGCAGCTGAAGGTGCCAATGCAGAAATTATTTGTATATCTTTTTAACTATTTCTTTATGTAGTCATGCGTAAAAGATGCAGTAACAGATTTCTGGTGGTGCCTGGTGGAGCCTCAGCCGGCGTGTGCCCAAAAATCTTTAAAATGAGAGTACTTTTGCCTTCCCTGAGTGCCAGTGCAAGTATTGAGAGGCCTTTGCTGAGGTATAAAACGACAAAATTTACGTAACATAAAATGATTTTGAAACATCTTTGGGAGCATGATCAGTGGATTCAATGAAATTGCACATATGATAGTTTACTGCCAAGCTTTTGACTAATAAAGTTGCACATTCACTCCTTTGTAGATTTCCAGTTGCATGTTTTATATTGAGGAAATGTGTAACTGAAATCATAACAGTTGATTGGAGGCATTTGGCACTTGATGTCACATCAGTCATGTAATGGGAAAGTTTTGTTATTTCTGACATTTCGGACAAATGTAAGAAGCACATAATGGCGTTGTGTACAACAATGTGTCCTGCAGAAACCATCAAAGTGCTTTTTGAAGAAGAAGCTGAAGCCCAAAACCTCTGAATTGAGAACTGGATTCTAAGAAGGAGCTGAACCTATGCTATTCTTTATATTTGTCAAAGCTTACATTAGCAGTGGTGTGTCTTTGTCCCACAAGTGTGAAATATTTTATCTATGCCTACATTTTTTTTTTCATATTCAATAATATAATGAAAAATGTGAAAAATTGCTCAATAATGTTTCTGCAGGACAGAGTTGCATTAAGGTTGATATGTTATATTGTTTCTGTGGAACTCATTTTAGTGTTACAAGAGATTTAGACTTGCACCCTGTCTACAGTTACAGTAGTCTGCTGACTACAGACTGGTAAAGCATATAAATGTCTAACTTTAATATGGATTTCAGCTATTGCACAGAGGTGATGTTCCAAAATACTCTAACTGATGAGTTTTTTAAAATTGTTTGGGAAAATCTAGAATAATTTTTTTGTTGTGGAACTGTATGTTTTTACTGGTGACAATAAACTTTGAGTCACGTTTTCAACTCTGCATAGGTCTTGAATGTAAAAAGGAAGATGGCAACAGGTCCAGTAAGCGGCAGTTAGGAGTCCAAGCAGCAAAGCAGTCCTAGGGGCTGAAAGTATTATTTCTTATTCTTTGTTAGGAACCTGCCAACCTGGTAATGTGGGCTTGCTCTATGATGAGCGGACTTTGAAATGTGTCCGTACCCAAAACTACAGCTAGGTTTGAAGAAATGACACTGTATCTTCTGCCTTGGTCCCCTTGGGCAAGCCAATAAGCCTCAGATTTGATCTACGGTGTCTGTTTTCTAGATCGTTCAGTTTCAGTTTGAGCTTGTGAACTTTTTTTTGAAGGGATTATTCCTTGCTAGCCAGTGAGGAGACGTCGTTGTCAGCTTTGCTGATGCGGCCATGGACATCCTCTCAGAGAAGGCGGCGGTTACTTCTTTTATTTCTTGGTTGGATGATATGACTTCACGTATTTCAGTAGAAAATTTGCTCTCAATAAACTTATGACTGCTAAAAATGATAGCCTTTTCATTCACCTGGCCGCTAGCATTAGCATCCTCCTCCCCACCCAGTGAGGTCATGTCTGTGTTAGAATCAGCGGTATCGCTAACTTCTCTCGCTTTAGTTTTATATTTGTTTGTCATTTTTTAAATAATAAACTTAAGTTAAGGCAGTATTGGAGCAAGCGCTGGCAGTTGGTGACTCTTTGTCGTTATGGAAGTGCAAATATGGGCCCAGTAGGTAAGAGCTCTAAATCCTGCTGCTGCTCAGATAGACACCTTAACCGGAAGTCCAACAGTAACATTTGGTATCATATCCCTAAAGAAGTTTTCAAGAAGTTGAGAGGCATAGAATTCCTACTTAAGTGTGATTTCACGACTCAAAGGCTCCCAATTAAATTGTCCCCCTTTCACCAGTAGGTCCTTTTATATTGGAAACTCCTTTACAATTACAGTTTCACACCACATAACACACTGATATGGAATAACAGATATATCATTGTCAAAAACAAATCGTTGTATAACAATCATTGGATGGAAAAAGGCATCTGATGGTTACTCACTTACTAGATAGCAATGACTGCATAATGTCATGTGTCAATTCCCAAACAAAACAATTAGAAATATGTTTAATTACATCTCATACCCTATGCTAGCTTACAGAAACTCAATCTCACAAATCTACCCTGACAAAAAAATTATTATAAACACACGCTCCAAACTAAATATTTGAAATTTCCCATTAGTCCAAAGCTAAAGAGATCCAATTTACGATATTAAATGGAGTGTATCCAGCCAGTGAATTGTTACAACATCGATTTGGGATTAAGTCCAATAAGTGTGCATTCTTTGATGATATTAAAAGCAACAAATTTATTCTTTCAATGCATGTAATTTGAAGCCTTTTGGCTGGATTCACACGACTGGCTTCACACGTCTGACTTAACCCATGTATTTTTCATTTAAAACTCTTTTTTCAAAAAGACATTGTTTATGGACAATCCAAGAGATGACCTGTTAACAACAACAACAACAACAACAACAACAACAACAACAACCTCAATTCTTGGAAAATTGCACATACATAAATCCAAAAAAACCTCTTACACTGTTTCTGCCATCATCAAATAGAAGTGATCTTTAAGACTTCTCATCTCAAGACCAACACCTCTCATCACAAATGTACCCAAAACGGTGAACATTGTGTGATGACAAACTGACACATCTTACCTGTACTGAACTTTATTTCTTTTAAACTGAGTACACCTCAGTTAGTGTCATCTCTGATATGATGCAATTTGATTATACATTTGTTGTATAAGGGATCAATACTACACTGACCTGATCCAAACAACATTTTGAGGCTCCTCATAATTATGAACAAATGCTGTCTAGAAAATGTTTAAAGCCCTGTGATGGACTAGCTGCTATTTTAAAAGCTTTTGCTCACCAACAAGAATTACATCCTCACTGAAATAATGAAGGGGACACATGTGTCCACCAGATGGCAGTGTTATTATTTATTGTGACTGGGGCATTGCACATCATGACAGGAGATGGTTGTTCCCAAATAATTTACATCCACTTTAACTTAATCACCATTGGCAATTGTTCGAGAATTACTTCTTCTTTTCTCGTACACTTGTCCTCACACCACTCTCAAGCAGCTTGTTGTAGACCAAAGAATAATTGGCAAACATAACGAAGTTTATTGCCTGCTGGATTCAGCGTGAATATGATTATGCATACCAAACACTACAAAGTCATGGCTGAACCTCTACAGGTGGTTTATTCTTGATGGGACTAATAATAATAATAATAATAAAATAATACTAATAATAATAATAATAATAATAATAATAATAATAATAATAATAATAATAATAATAATAATAATGCGTATCTGACAATGTTTAGTACCCCTTTTTATCAAAGATTTAGAGAAATATTATCTTTTCATATAAATATCATCAGACATAAAACAATTAAGTTGCTTGCAGTCTTAAAGCTGGGGTTGGTAATTCTGTTCAGAAGCTTTTTTTATTATATCTGTATAAAATCTATCAACATCCGGACAGTAATCAAAATATAAAACGCTTTGGAAAAAAAATGAAAAGAAATCCATGGTCTGTGGCAGCGACAAGGCTGTAGTAACTTCATCCAATCAATTTTAATGGACTGAAGATATTATTTGGACAGCCTACCTGTCTATCAGTCTGTCTGTAACTACCTGCCCACCCTTTGCTGACTCTGCCCATCACTCATTGTGGGTGACTGGAGTCTACACACCGCATTGCTGTGGTGGAGTGAGCTCATTGTTTAAAGTGTTGAGTATGGTTGTTTTTGTAGTGTAATTTATTTACATATGTTCCAAAACTCAATAAACAAAAGTCTAATGTAATTAATTTGTTATTATTAATTAGGGGTGTCATGATTCTCCAAATCCTCGATTCGATTACATTTTCGATTCTAAGGTCACTGTTTGATTCGATTCTCGATTTTTACATGTATTTTTTTAAAAGCACAGGTTGCTATGCCATTTTAGGCTAGACTTATGCAATATAATATCTGACCTTTGTTCACAATGAACCACACTACATTGTCAAATTTAAAACATTAATAACATAATGTAACAATAACTTATATCTTCAGTCAATTGGTTGAATCTGCGCTCCTGCTCTGTTGCAGGGTTTGCCAGTGGAGTTACCCGTTATTCATTGAGGGGATAACCTTTGTCACCGAGCACATGAATCATTGCATGTATTGCTTGTAATTATGTCACGTGCCTCAAAAAATGAAAGAGAAATTAATATTACAGCAATAAACTGTTAACCCCGTTAATTGCAAACAATTTGAAACGAGTAGGCTACCTTTAACGTCAGGGATATATGGTACAACAACAACAACAACAACAACAACAACAACAACAACAACAACAACAACAACAACAACAACAACAACAACCTCTCGGACCCTGCCAGATTTACTATGCTGCACCTCAAATCAACACGACTTGAAAACTTGCGTACACGAGTTGAGACCTGACGTGAGATTTGATCGTAGCCTCCGCTCACGTCAAAATTGATAAATGCCGAACTTTGCATGGAAATGACCGTACGCCCAGTTTTCTGTCGTACGCTCGTTTGATAAATGAGGGCCTTTGCGTATTCAAAGAGAAGCCTCAGCAAAAATGGCTAAATTATTGTCAGACGGTTCTGGGGTGGAACAAGCTACAGAAACCGGGGGATGTAGGCAGGAGTGATAATCCTTCCACAACCAAAAGTAGGTGTGTATCCACAGGATACTGAGGCTCTAGTGGAGCATCCACCCATCCCTCTTCATCATCTTCCTCTTCCCCACTCAGGACATGAACTTGTAGTTCAGTGAGGGAAGGTTTAAATGCTGACAATGTTATGTCTGGGTCTTCCAGAGACATGATTGAGGGATAAAACACTCAAATTACACAAAATTATTCACTCAAATACGATTGTTAGATGTATATCAGAAGATTGGGACACAATACTAAATCTCTTTATCATCAAGATTTACGCTTGTGTGACGTGTCCCTTCGTGGTTGCCATTTATGTGGTGGTACTGGCTGTAAATTGCTTATAGGCCAGCCCATCCTACATAAAGATAAACAAAAAAACAACTAGGGAAAAGCCCAATGTCCGCTACTTAGGCAATAAACCAACAAACAAATGCCTCTTCTGGGTATATTAAACAAATGTGCTCCTACAAGTCCCAGGTGAATAACATGGCAAGCTGCAGGTGTAAAGGGGCTTGGGTTTAAAGGGGTTCCCAAATAAACAAAGTTCCCTCAAGAAAGATGGGGGCAGCTAGGAAAACAAAATAGGGCCTAAATAGACCAGAGTTTCTGGCTGGCAATCTAAGGGGGAAATGAGGTTCTCATTGATTCAGGGAGCAATTCATAATGGGTCCAGGGCAGATTCAGCATGATGGTGAGAGCCCCCTGTGTGCTAGTCCCCACCTCCTTTAAGCCTTCAAAAAAGGGTGTCATTGCACCATGATTGGCTGGGAGGGAAATGCCCCAAGCTGCTTCCACTCCTCAATCAGGAGTCAGTCTCCCCACCTGTGCACAGGTGATCTTAATCCCCTATAATTACTCATGAGGAAAATCAGCCGAAACAAAGAAAAATAGCAAGTCAAACAATTGGATTGCTACAACTTTTTCCGACCATCTGCACACTGTGTGCAAATCTCAAACATTGTGACATGATACTTGATGATCAGAAATCACACTCAGAGCGGGGCCTGCGCAACACATTTCGGAGCCCGAGGCGAGATTGGGATTTGGTACCTCCCAATTGCAGCTTCTCTTATCTGTTAAACATTATTACATGTTTTCAGTTGGATTTTGTACTTCTTGTACTCTGACAAAATCAGTCTCTGACTGACTAACTCATCAACTTGTAGGGGGCAGCACTAGATATGCCGGTGTATTGTTTTCAGAATTTGGATTTTATTGCAAACTCCCCATTGTGGGACTAATAAATGGTTATTATATCTTATCTCATTCAATTTCTATTTGTGATTATAATGATTTTTAAGGTACGGTTTGTCAGTACATTCGATGGAGCACTACAGGGCTTGACAGCTTAATAACAGAGCTCCATTACCAGCCTTTACATTTTTCCCTAAATAGAGAATTTTGGATCATTAAAAGTGATTTATATTAACATAATAATGGATGGGGATAAAAGCAAGAAAGCTGGATACGGGATATGGAACAACGCTGAAAGACAAATCGAAAAATAATTTATGGACAAACTTCGGCAGGACAAGATGCCAGTCACAGAGAAAACGAAGCAAGGAGAACGGATTAAGCTTCCGGACTCTGCTAACCAGAAGACGCATTTTCTTTCAAACGGGCACCGTCTTGTATAACAGCGCAACACAAGCGGCTGAGGATCTGCGCAAGCAGGGATCCACCGTGGGTGAAATCAGTCGTGGGACCAAGAGTAAGCACATTTCGGTGGAAACACTGGCCAAACACGACAAAGACCAGAACCGGTACCAGAGGCAGATCAGGGAACGAAACTGAAGGAGTATGGTAGGACGGAGTTGGGCGCTGCAGAGGAGGCTGTATGAACAGCCATTTTTAACATCCCCATTATCGGATTATAATGATGGTGCAAACTTCTACAAGTAACGCTGTATTGAATGGCTGTATTGAAATACCGACAGGTCATAGACCGAGAGCCTCAAGACTGTTTTCCTTTCTGCTCCTGAGGGGCTCCACCTTGTCGCCTGCTCCCCTCATCACCAAATTCGACATGTCACCGTACTTGGTGGAAGCTCAGTTCAATGATCTGTATCATAGTTCTTCGAGTTTCTTTGTTCTATTCTATTTATATTTTATTGTTTATTTGATGTGGACATCACAATTACATTGGACAAACCAGGTGCCCGATTCTCCCATGCGCTTAAGTCAAAAAAGCGCATATCCTCTCACGTGCATTCTCCCGTCGACTTATGTCTGTCACTTAAGCGCCTCTGGCCGACTTACGCACCTTGGGTGGAGTAACCTCAAAATCTTGCCAAATCTGGGCGTTCCTTGTCTAAACGGGCCTTACGCGTATTCTCCCACTGACTTAAGCGCTTCTCCTCTTACGCGCTTCAGAGGCTGTAGTAAGTCACGCGCCACCGGAAGGTGAAACATAATATTGCACTTAAAGTTGGGATGCAGTTACAATTTACGCCACATGTAGGAATAATATTGTAAAAGAGACTCCCAGAAAGCTATCAAATGTATTCAAACAATCAATGTCACAAAGTTTTTTTCTTTCTCCCCTTATTTGTTACACAATATTATAGGCCTACAACATTTTTATTTATATTGATGTAATGATAATGTCAAACGTGATGACGACTTAAATTGGAAACACCTGGAAACATCTATTAAGATGAGTATAAAAAGGACTGTGAGGGCTGTGAGTTCACAATCAGACATCAAAATGCCCATCGTGTACCTGGCTGTGGTTCTGCGTGAATGGGAGAGGAGGAGAGCGCGTCAACGGCGCATTGCGAGGCGACGGCGCATATATCGGCCGCGTTTGGACATCCTGGGGCTCACGGATGTTGAATGCATCCAAAGGTTCCGTTTCGACCGTGAAGGCATAATGCAACTCTGCCGGCTTTTGGACGAGCAGCTCTCAACTCAGACCAATCATCCCCATGCCTTACCGGTTATTATTAAAGTAACCAGTGCGCTGTCGGTGCTTGCATCTGGCTCATTTCAGAGGGTGGCTGGTGATGTGGTCCATGTATTGCAAGCTTCTATGTCAAGGTGTTTGACACAATTTGTGGACGCAATGTTGCACTTCACCAACCGGTTCATCCGAATGCCAGCAACAGCCGCTGAAAGACGAATAATTAAAATAGGGTTTCACGGGGTTGCCGGGTTCCCCAATTCGCGACAGGTGGAGGTAATTTCAGTAAGCTGCGAGCGCGGTATAGGCACACCTCTCATCCTCTGTGATTTCATTGATGACTTGTAAACATGTTTGCTATTCAGTCGTATGCACAGTGTTCTGATTTAAATATTTTATTGGATGTATTTCATACAGCATAAAACATGCTCTCCTTCTAAGTGTGAGGCCTTTTCAAATTTAAAGTCTGGTTTATCGTTTGCACGGATTTCAATGGCATTCACAAGTCTTAGGAAAACTCCATGTTCCATGATTTCCAGACAGCCGAAATGAATGACGACATGGCCAGGTCTGCCTCCGTTTTCAATGAATCACACCTCTCTGATGAGGCCACCTCGATTCCCGACTTACGCGCGGTGGGTGTGTCAGAAGTCTGGATGGGAGAATCCGCGCAAATGAAAAGCGCTTAAGTCCAGCCGCGTAAATCAGGACTTACGCGCGGACGGGAGAATAGGGCCCCAGGTGCATTGTTTAAGTGTTTTAGCACGTGTGCTAATTCGCAATACTTGTCCACAGGAGGCTTTTGAAATGATAGAAATAATAAAATTAATAAGAAAAGAAAGAGGTTTTTCTGATTAAATACATACATAAGCTACAAAGCAAAGGCAAAAGCAAAGGCAACATGGTCAAGCAAACAATCAGTTAAAACAAATCGGTGAGCACTGTTGTTTTGATTTTAGCCACTGTTTGAGTCCTTTGTTAAAAGCATTACTGTTGGTCTCTAATTTCAGATTAGTGGGTAGAGAGTTCCAAAGTTTTGCCCCCTTTACAGAAAGAGCAGACTGACAGAATGAAGTCTTGTATCTTGGGACAAGACATTCACCACTGGTGGAGGCTCGTGTGGCCACTCTGTGAGAGCTCTGACGCCTGGTGGCCAATTCAGAGAACAGTGGTGACACATGATTATTTAGACATTTAAAAAACTATTTAAGAGTACTAAAATTCATAAAATTATCAAAGGTGAAAAGGTTGTGTTTTCTTAAAATGCGGCAGTGATGCCATCTCATTGGTTTCTGGTCCATGAGTTTTATTGCCTGCTTGTATATCGAGATTATAGGTTTTAATGTGGTTGAAGAAGCTTGTGACCATGATGTGATGCAATATGACAGATGAGAAAAAATCATTGCATGCATGTACAGTTTTGCAGCTTGATGTGACAGGTTCCTTATTAAGATTTGGTCTAACCTTGTTGCAGATGTACTTAACCTGACTATCAAACTTTAAGTTTTTGTCCCAGATGATGCCGAAGTACTTGACTTCATTCACTTCATCAATGATTTCCTTCTTAATCCTGACCTCAAATACATCTTGTGCGGGCCTATTACGCATGGAGAAGCACATGGATACAGTTTTTTTTAACATTAAGAGTTAGATGGGATAACTCGAGCCATTCACAGATGTTCAATAAAGCCTGAGTGAGATGCTCACCTGCCAGGCTGGGTGTTTTAGTGGACACATGGATGACTGTGTCATCAGCATACATCTGGCAGTTGACATCTGGACAGCAGCTTGGTAGGTCGTTAATGTACATTGTGAACAACAACAATGGACCAAGAACAGACCCTTGCGGTACTCCCATGCTGTTTGCATTCATATGTGACTTCACCCCATTGACCCTGATGCATTGCTGTCTCCCCCCAGGTATGATCTGAACCACTTCAGAGCTGCAGGTGACATTTTGAATTGGTTTAGTTTATTGAGTAATATACTGTGGTTAACAGTGTCAAAGACTTTTTTTAGATCCAGGAACACTGTCCCTACAACATTTCCTTTATCCAGAGAGGCTTTGATCTTCTCAAGCAAATAACAGTTTGCTGTTTCTGTGGAATATTTTTGTCTAAAACCAAACTGCTGTGGATAAAGCAGTTGGTTAGACTCTAGAACTCCAGAACTTTTGAGACTACAGGTAGGATGGCAATGGGCCTGTAATTACTTGCTAAGTCTTTGTCTCCTGATTTATAAACTGGGGTAATTATTGCAGTTTTCCAGCTCTGTGGGAAGATTTTTGTTTGTACTGACAGGTTTACTAAATAAGTGATCCAACAGACAGCTCAGATATTTCTTGATAAATGTAGCATTTAAGCTATGGATATCCTTAGATATGGAGTTCCTCATGTTTGCAATCACTTTTTTAACTTTATCATGGGATACCTCTTATATAAAAGGAGTCTGTGTGAACATGGTCAAATTCTTCAGGAGATGGCTCAGTAGATTTAAAATGTATTGCTAATTCTTGTACAGACTCAATAAAAAAACTATTAAAACCATTTGCAATAGACTCATTACTATCAATAATTTTATTACAAACTTTGAGGCAGTTTATTTTAGGGTATGTTTGCTTACTTGAGTTAGTTAGTCTATTTATATGTTGCCACAGTTTAGAACTGTTGCCATTGGCCTCTTCAGTGAGTTTAGTGAAATGATTAGTTTTGGCTTTCCGCAGCTCAGACACCACTTTGTTCCTTAAGCCAGTGAAAATAAGGTGGTCAGTATTGGTTTTAGTCATTAAAGACCTTTTGAGAGCAAGATCTCGCTCTTTGATGATCTGAAGGATATCACTGTTAAACCATAGAAGAGAGTTTTCCTTAGGTTTAGTTTTCCAGGTTTTTGTGTGTTTACTTATTAAATCACAGAGGGTAGAGGCAAAATTGTTTGCACTATGGTTTAAATCTGGTTCTTTAGTTACCCTTTTCCAGTTGACTTCCTTCAAATCATGTTCAAAGTCAACCATTTTTGATTTCGGGATTCCTGTCGTTAAAATTTGCCTTTCTGTTTTGTTGTGGTAAACTAGGCATTTTTTAGTTACCTTTCTTATAATCAGTGTCATGTTATGATCTGAGAGGCCAGTAATAAGATTGTATGTTTTTGTTACTCTCTCTGGCCTGTTTGTAAAAATCAGATCTATAAGGGTTTCACTATTTCTAGTGACTTGTGTAGGTCTATCAATCAGCTGTTTATATTAAAATTTTTCCATAATTGATTTTAATTTCATTTTGCCACTTTTATCCATCCAGTTAATATTAAAGTCCCCAAATAATGTACATTCACAGCCATTGTCAACAACAGACAGAAGATTCTTCAATTCTTTGTAGAAATTGACATCATGAGATAGGGGATTATAAAGCACAACTATGCTAAATTTCATGTTTGGGGAGAGAATTACATTCAATCCTAGGCACACCAAATTCACATTTAATTTAAGCTCTAAACTCTTAAAATGCTCCCTAATATAAATTAAAACACCCCCTCCCCTTCCCTTGGGCCTATCTCTCCTGTAGCATGTATATCCTGGTATGCTAATTAGGTCAGTAGGAATGTTACTAGTCAACCAACTCTCAGATATACACAGAAAATCCAAGTTAGAATTGAGAAGTAAGTTCTGTATCTGATCTATTTTTGGTAGTATGCTTCTGATATTTATATGCCTTCCCAGAATTCAGTTTGGTTTTGTTCCAGAGTTCCAGATGATTTGGGCATGATTCACTGTAATATTGCGCGATTGGCTAAATGCCTTATGGCCCTTACGGGACTCCGTTTTTGTTGACATTCATCAGCTGTTACAGAAAGTTCATCATGAGGATGATAATCCATAGCCAGTATATTTTGTGGGTAAATGCGGGCCACAGAACCAACCTCAACATCAGTGTCAGATGTCTCAGACTGTTCCAACATCACTGCACTCGAAGCAGCCACGAGTGCTGGATGACATGACTCCGTATTCCCCTCCGAGGCCGGAGGATGCGAAAGTAGCCGCTGCAGGAGCCCAACAGGCTCTCCGAGAGCACCTGTGGATACCTGGTCACCAGGCAGGCCGATTCCAGCAATGGCCGCTGGACTCGCCCACCACCTGTCTACGTCTCACCAAGAGAGCCCCGTCGACAGAAATCCCCTCCAGCCAGCCGACCCCCCAGGGCAGCACTCGCTCCGTCTCCCCTGGGACAGACTCCATTCGGCACCCGAGTCAGGGTGAGTTGCGTGGAAGGTGTGGTTGCAACAGGTTGAATGGGTGTAATCACTGCAGATGTTTCTGGCTGTGTCGGATGATATTTTGCACTTTTGGGTTAATCTCTGAATGGAAAAGGGGCCCAGGGTTTAGATGAACATCTCCCGCTGATAGTAGCAGCAATAGTAGCATTTTGGCTCGTGACCTGTTGTTCTTCCGCCTGGTTGTGATTTTGGGTGCTGGCTTGAAGACCTGAGCTCGGCCGTCCTTGAGAATCCGCCTGAAGACTGCGACATAACCAAATCCGAAGAGGTTCAGTTGTGTTTTTTTCTGTTAAAATGCCCAGTGGATCGGCGATAATGTTGTGAGAACGATGCGCTTTTGCAGCCGGAGTCCCAGGTAGGCTACATAGCAGATGAAAAAAGCAGGCATCAGTAATAGAAAACCACAGGTGAGGAAGTACAGGCCGGCATTGCTTTGTTCATGTTTGCCTTTTTTTTTTACTGCACCATTTCAAGGTATAATGCAGTGGCTTGTTGAAAACCCAGAAAAGTGTCTTAAAAAGTGGGTAGAAGAGATTAGAAACAGCGATGTTGGAAAATTTCTGCTCATGAGTGGAGCCTGCCAAACCACTCACAGCTATTGTTGCTGCCATCTTGCACAACATCCAGTAGTGCAAAGATGCCATGACATCTTTGCTGTTCGTTTGAGGTCTGGGATATCTCTAGTGCAATGTCTCAGAAGTACAATTTATGCATTACCAACATTATAACGTACTCTCTTTGAATGTAAAAGGGCTAAATAATCCAATCAAAACAAGTAAAATGATAGTTAAATTGAAAAGGGAGAGGATAAATATAGCTTTCTGGCAGGAAACTCATCTCTCTGGTTCTGAATACCAAAAACTACAAAAAATGTTTTTTAGGAATGCTTTCTTCTCATATAAAAATATTTACAAAAAGGCATTGCAGTATTAATCTTAAATTCGACTAGATTTCAATTAATATTGTGACGATCCCTCCACCCAGGCACTAGGTGTCCCTGTTTCTTTTGAGTTGTGTTTTGCAGGTGCTGAGTGGAGGGTCATCGGCTGCATGAGTAACACCTGGGCCGGTGTGCTCTGCCTATAAAGACCTTCCTCATTCTGTGAACGCTCTCTTTGGGGGAACTGATTCCTGCTCACCGGCAGGCCTGATGGCAGCACGGTCTCCTTGTTGTCAGATGGAAAAAAAAACACACGCGTTGAAGTGCTGCAAGTCAACCTCCTCTAACTTAGCTGCTAGCTAAGCCAGCAGCTATTAGCTACAGCCAGTCAAATGATAGCATGGTGTTACACCATTCCTGTTCAGCTCCCGGACCGTGGTCAGGAAGCACAGGGGAGATGATTTCCTCCAGGGCCGAAGTTTCTGTTTACCTTCGAGGTGAACCCCCTTTCACGTGTTAAGCTGGTCGGGAAATAAGACCAGGGAGCTTTGCTGTATCTGGAGGAGCCGTTGCCTTTATTCACAGCCAAACTGCAGCCTATATTGTACACTTTATTGCTGTCGCTACTACTGCAACTCCTTTCTCTCTCATTCATTCACTGTCCGCACGTACGCTCACTCTCGCTCGCCCACTCACACCTTACGCATTTTACACACACACCTCATGCACCGCCCTACAGTCCCTGACAAAAGTCTTGTCGCTTATCCAAGTTGTAGAAACAACAAATAATAACTTGACTTGTAGTTGATCAATTGGAATCGGAAATGGCTTATATGAAAGGCAAAGGCCTCTAGATTATGCTTATTATACCAAAATAAAGTTGTGTATCATTCATTGAGTTTTATCATTTAATTAGGACAGAAAGGTCAGATTTTGCTTGGACAAAAGTCTTGTCGTGTCTTTAAATGAGTCAACCAATCACAGATTAGAGCTCCATCTGTGACAAATACTGTAATTAACACATTCCCAGGTGTGCATAAAAAGAACCCCAGCACACCAGACCTTCATGTGAAGTGCAACCTGACCTCTGACATCATGCCAATGGTTCAACCACAGACCAAAGTGCTGATCATCAAGAACCTGAAGACCAAGTCTGCTGCTGAGGTGGCAGACATCTTTAATGTATCCAAACGTCAAGTGGAGAGAATAAAAAAAAAAGATTTGAAGAAACTGGTGACATTCATGACAAGCCAAGGTCAGGCAGACCCCACAAGACAACTGTTCGAGAAGACCGTTTGTTGCTTCGGCAGTCCAGGGCCAGCCCTTTTTCAACTCCAGCAGAGCTACATGGGAACTGGTCACCAGAAACCCCTGTATCTACAAGACCAGATTGTCGAATTCTCTCATGCAGTGGTCTCCATGGCCGAATTACTGCTCACAAACCAGCATTAAACAGAAGACAACAAAAGAATTGTGTTGCATTTGCCAAGGCCCACAGTTTGTGGAAAGGATGGACAGTGGAAAAGTGGCAGAAGGTTGATTTTTCTGATGAATCATCCATTGAACTGCATCCCAATCGCCGCAAATACTGCAGAAGACCTGTTGGAACTCGCATGGACCCAAGATTCACCCAGAAAACAGTCAAGTTTGGTGGAGGAAAAATCATGGTTTGGGGTTACATCCAGTATGGGGGTGTGCGAGAGATCTGCAGAGTGGATGGCAACATCAACAGCCTGAAGTATCAAGAGATTCTTGCTACCAATTACATTCCAAACCACAAGAGAGGGCAAATTCTTCAACAGGATGGCGCTCCTTCTCATACTTCAGCCTCCACATCAAAGTTCCTGAAGCGAAGAAGGTCAAGGTGCTCCAGGATTGGCCAGTCCAGTCACCAGACATGAACATTATTGAGCATGTCTGGGGTAAGATGAAGGAGGAGGCTTGGAAGTTGAAACCAAAGAATCTTGATGAACTCTGGGAGTCCTGCAAGACTGCTTTCTTTGCCATTCCAGATGACTTCATCCATAACTTATTTGAGTCATTGCCGAGACGTATGGATGCAGTCCTCCAAGCTCATGGGAGTCATACACGATATTAATTATTTTTCCCAAGGCACCATGACTTTATGTTCAGATGTTATTGTTGCATGTTTGTGTATTCAAAATAAAATATAATTTCTACCATACATTATTTTTGTATGCGACAAGACTTTTGTCCAAGCAAAATCTGACCTTTCTGTCCTAATTAAATGATAAAACTCAATGAATGATACACAACTTTATTTTGGTATAATAAGCATAATCTAGAGGCCTTTGCCTTTCATGTAAGCCATTTCTGATTCCAATTGATATTCTACAAATCAAGTTATTATTTGTTGTTCCTACAACTTGGATAAGCGACAAGACTTTTGTCAGGGACTGTATTCCTGAAAGGGGCTACGCCACTCTTGCAACAATTATCTGTGTGGTATATTTTCAACTGTTCGGAAATAGTTTGTTAAGACACTAAATTGTTCAGAGAAGACTATGGACTATGGTTTTATTTATTTTTTTTGTTTTGTTGTGAACTTGAATGTCATCTTCTGTGAAGAAGACTGCAGTTACAAAAGAAACTAGATGGCAGATTATTTTGTTTAAATTTCCAATTGACTGAAGATATGTTATTGTTACATTATGTTATTAATAAATGTTGTAAATTTGACAATGTAGTGTGGTTCATTGCGAACAAAGGTCAGATATGATATTGCATAAAGTCTAGCCTAAAATGGCATAGCAACCTGTGCTTTAAAAAAATACATGTAAAAATCGAGAATCGAATCGAACTGTGACCTTAGAATCGAAAATGGAATCGAATCAAGGATTTGGAGAAACGTGACACCCCTAATTATCACACACCCATACATGCTTTCATTACTGATACTGATCTTTACACATTTTCCTTGGTTGATTTATGCAATAAATACCGCTTGCTAGTCGCCAGCTCGTGTTTGGTCTCCCTACTTTGGCACAGCCTTGGAGCCGGCTTGTGACAATATCCAAAATAATTCATAAGGAGGACAGATTTATTCTTATGAAGGGTAATATAGACCAAAAAGAGGTGACACTATTTTATGTTTATGCTCCCCTTGGGAGTATTAATCTGTTTTTAGGAAAGTGTTTGATTTGATCGCATCAGAAACATATGGGACCCTTATCTGTGCAGGAGACTTTAATATGCTCCTTCACCCCTTACTAGATACAACCGATAGGAAAAGATGAAGGAACCCCTACTGAAAAAATGTATACAAAATACTTAAAGATCTAGGGCTGATCAATGCATGGACAGGGCCTGGTTTACACTTTTTTATTCTGTGTGACACTCTGTCCCTTCTAGAATCGACTACTTTTTTTTTATATATATATATGACAGGGATCTACACAGAGTGAGAGATTGCAGAAAAGGTCATAGAGACCTCTCAGACCATTCCGTAATTTATTTGACATTACATTTAAACAGTAGCAACATAAAACATTATAGAGACTTATAATTAAATCATTTTTAAAGTGAATGATGGTGTCCAACTAATGTTCATACCTACAAGATAATAATAACGGGAATGTGAACCCCAGTATATTATGGGATTATGGGAAAGCCGTTATGGGATTATGGGAATCTCATAGCCAGGTCAACTATGTTGAAAAAGATAAAAGCACAAAATTGTCAGGACGGCAGGAATAATTGAGAGATTTAAAACAGACAAATTGTTAATAAAAAAAATTAAAGCTGCAAACAGGAAATAGATAAAATACAAAGTAAGGAATTTGAGAAAAACACAAGATTAATGAAACAAAGATAGTATAAGGCAGGCCCCCAAAGTGAAACAACAAGCCGAAAACACCACATCCACGAGATTAGAGACCCAGTTACAAAAGACTTCTACTTGTCTCGACGGCATACAAAAAAAATTGAAAAATATTATAAATCTTTATATTCTGAGGTAGAAGAGAACAATGAAAAGACAGTTGTATTTCTGAATTCATTAGACCTTCATTAACTTGGTAAAAAAATCAATAATAAACTTGTTTTACCAATAACAACAAAAGAGATAGCCAAAGCTATTTCAAGCCTGAACACTAACAAGCCACCCAGCACAGATGGTTTCCCCCCAGAATGGTACAAATCCATGAAAGAACACCTGCTCCCTTTACCGGAGACCTGTTTTAATCACATCTTAAAAGAAGCCCCCCCCCCTCTTGAATGGAGGTCTTCATATCAGTTATTCCCAAGAAAGGAAAGGACAGGACAGACTGTGATGGATAGAGACCTATCAGTTTTTTAAACACCAATTTTAAACTTTTAGATGAAGACCAAACAGGTTTCGTTAAAATAGACAAACTCAAGACAATATAAGGGGAGAGTCTTACATATTATCCAGCGGATTAGGGAGGGAAATATTAGCTCTATTGTCCTCAGTTTAGATGCTGAAAGGGCTTTTGATTAATTTGGGTGGGAATTCCTCTATTTAGTAATTAACAGATTTGGCTTTAGTGAAGATTTTATACATTGTATTCGAGCTCTTTGCTCCTCTATCACTGCAAGAATGAAGGTCAATGGCATCCTGTCTAACTCCACAACTGTGCTACGCAGCTGTAGACAGGGCTGCCCAGCTAGCTCCAGTCTCTTTAATTTATTTTTTGAACCACTGGCTCAAGCAGTTCAGCAGGAGACAGGATTAAAGGGTATACTCATAGGAAGAACGGTAGAGGTAGTAGAAAGTACGTTTGTGAGCAGATGATGTATTGGTCACAATCATGGACCTCAAATCCATCAAATCCTTCCCCATTACAAATAGAGAGTTTAATTTTGTAACTAAAGCTATTCCTGATGGCCTGTCTCTTCTCATGAAAAGTCATCTTCAGTTTCAGGAAGCACTTAGAGTAGAACACGTTTTGATAATAAATGGTATTCCTGTGCAAATGTCAGGAATATATTTTAACTCTGGCACTTGTTGACACTAAAAAAAATAACAAAATTGTACAAAAGCTGTACAAAGTTTGATGAATCGAGAATGATGTATTGTTTTGTACCTTTTTTCTTTCTTTCTTTTTTTCCTTTGCAACCCCGAGCAGATTTGATTTGCAGTCATTATTTATTGTTATGTATTACTTTTCTATCCCACGATATGCAATAAATGTCTTATGTTTGTATCTGATTGTATTGTTCAATACAGTTCATTTAAAAAAAAAAAAAAAGTTTTCTTTAATTAAATTAACCAAAATAAACCTCTCTGGGTGGGCCTTACTCCCCCGGCATCAGATTTAGATCAGTTAAAATTAACATTCTTCCCAAATTATTATGTCTTTAGTCACTCCCAGTAGAAATCCCTCAAACTATTTAAAGAATGGGATAAGCATATTTGACGATTCATTTGGAATAAAATGAAGACTGAGGGTGAAATTTTCTACCCTTTAGCTGCCGGAGGAGAGAGGGGGCACGGCCCTTCCATCCATAAGAGATTGTTATTAGTCAGCTCAGTGGACGTCTCTGGTATACTGGTGTAACCCATCTTATGTTGCCAAATGGAAGAATATAGAGTTTTCTCTATTAGATATTACTCGACTGTGTTGAAAAAGAGGAGGGACATATTACAGACAACAAGTCAAAGGGTGAAACCGTCACTGAAGGTGTGAATGAATGCAGTTAAATGTTTCAGACTACAAAAAAGAGTTCAACTGCTTAGATGGCCAGTTTATGACCATGATTTATGCCAGCAATGCAAGATCATAGGTACAGGCAATGGGTCTATTCTGGTATCATTACCACCTGTAAGACTGTTGAAAAATGGGAGCTCAATAGTTTTCATAATCTACATCAAACATATGGGCTGGGTGGGCAAGACTTTTACAGGTATTTACAGCTTTGTGACTATTTCTGCAAAAAGATAAGAGGTTCCAATCCAGGAGAGTTTCCATTTGTTATTCATATATGTAGCCTGTCTACCCTCTTTATGTATAAGGGGACCTGAGTTCTTTATGTCAATCAACTTAGATAATCCTGTTTATAACACATAAAGATAATACTATTTATCTTGGGTCACTCTGGAAACCTTTAACCTTTGAGATACAGCCAAATACGATGACCAGAAAATTATCGGCATTGCAGCTATCTGGTTGTAGTCTCTCTTTTCCAGGTTGGAAACAGTCCAGACAAAACCATGTATCAAGCTGTGTTAGCTAGCAGCAGCTACAATCTGTCCACATTGCTAATTGAGCACTCACTAAAAGCAGCTGTTTGCAGGTACCAGCACAACAAACTTCGGGTGGAAATTCTCTGTTACTCACAAAAGCATGTCCTTTTGCAGATTATCTAACCGACAATCAAAAACATAAGGAAATCTAAACTTCCCTGTACAACTTTGGATCCCCACACAGTATTTATGCCTTTTTAACAATCTTGAATGTTTTTCCATTTTCCAACCATTTTCAGCATTTTCACAATTTTTTTTTACTGTGAACTTGACATTTTACAACATAATGACATTTATTTTAACCACTTTTTCCAAACCAATCCTATTTATTTATTTGTGCATATTTTTCAGTGGGCTACACCCTACCTCTTCTAAATGTGGGATGTCCTCAACAGACTTTAAACCATTTAACTATTCAACCGGAAGTGGGAATTATGCCAAGGGGTCTCTTATCTAGCCCTTTCCAATCTTTATAACAACCCCTTATCATATGTTAACCTAACCACTGGTTTCACTGTTCTTTTGGGACGAGTTTCAGGTTTTCTATCTGGTCTACTTTCTGTGAGTTCAACATCATCTGCCTCTCTTGTAGACCCAGCACCAACAATGCGTCGATTCAGATTCCGGGTCAAGTTCCTGATTTCCTTCACTCAGAAATACTACTTCGGAACCATCCTCTACAGGGCTCTCATCAGATTTCAGAGTGGCATCCTCATCCTCTTGCAAACCAGCTGATGCACCTGCAGTGTTTCTTTGAATCAGGTTATTTAGCAGGTATGGCTGGTGACAAAGCAGTATGTGTTCCACTAATTCCATCAAAGAAAAATGACAGTTGTAGAATCATTGGACCTCAAGACTGCCATGATATACATGTTCTTTACAAGTGTATGTAAACTTTTGACAACGACTGTATAGACACCTGCCAAATCACTCAAAACCACTTCTTTGGTAACACCCACTACAATAAGGGTGTACAGGACCACAATGTATCATGACACACAAACAGACTCACAAAGTGGAGACATTACCAGCCAACGCTGTCATGGCTATAAATTACCAAACCTGTAAATACACTGCAGAGGAACTTGCTTTCTTGTGTAGAGCTGCACCATGTAGTACAGCTGGCCTGGATGTGAAAGACTCTGAGTCTTAAATTCATGTTTTGTGGTTGTTTTAAGGATTACATTTAAAGAGACCAGGTCAAACTGCACTTTGTTGCACTTATGTTATGTTGAAACTAATCTTAATGTGACTTCCCAGAAGGTTTACATCCCACTCTCTTTGGTGTTAGCTCACCCCTCTAGGATTGCATCTCTCCTTCTCCAGTATATTATAAAATCAGTCTGTGTTCCTGTGGGAGTTCCTGTAATGAAAGCAGGCCACATTGAGTCATGCTGCCACACAAAAATAGCCTTTTTGCCTCATTTCTGGGAGGATTCTGGGGGGTTGAGGGTGGGGTGGGTAGTGTTGGATGGCTGCTACTAGGGCCAGAAAACATTTCCTCACAGATTAGAAAAGGTCTTTATAATGTCTTATTTTTAGATTACTTACTTCAGAGGTCTTTATAAGGACTGAATGTTTTCTGAGAATTTCCCCCAAAAAGTGTCTTGTTACTTAGTTGTAACTTTGTTTTACTATATTTCATTTATCTTAGTCCTTTAGCACTCTCTAGCTTGAGATTCAACTTTTATATTTAATATATTAGAGGCTTTAAATCTTTCTGGTAATGATTTTTTTTGCATGACTCTGTCCTTTCTCCAGTTGGTGGACCTTGTGGTGTCCCTGCTTCAAAGGGCCTGTGTGGGTCTGGATCAGGCCACTGGGCCAAGTCTTGGGAAACCAGTAGAGAGTCAGATGCTGAGCATGGGGATGGGCCTAGTGGCCACTATGCTGTCTGGACCTCAGGTACTCAAACCTGTACTCGCAACACATCAATATCATATAGTATTTTACTAACTAAATCGTTACAAGCTGTAGCTTGCAAATTTCCTGAACTCAGTGAAAACCAGGCTCAATAGGTATCAAAACGGTAAAGCTCTGAAGCTATATTTAGTAAGAACTGTAGGACTAAATTTTTTATGCAGGACCAAATAACTTGTAGATGTGATAGAACAACATTAATACTACACAGAACCACACTTTGGTTCAACAAAGTAAAAACCAGTGTAGATATAAATGTTTTACTTGTCCAGGTAAAAAAAATATGAATTGTAATTAAATTGATTACTTTAAACTGGCTGTTGAAAAGCTGATGCCAAAAGCGCATTGCTGCCTGTAATGATGCCGAATAATGCCAAGAATATATGAATATTTTAAGTTTTGTTGAAGAGATGGCCCTAAATGCGTATTGTTGGCTGTAAAAATTGTATTAAGGACAATAATATACAAATAATGTGGAATCATTTAAGGTTTGTTGGAAAGGTAATGCCAAACTGATTTGGTGGCTTTAACATATTTGAAGTCGTGTATGAAGAGCTGTGAGCCAAACTGCAATACTGACTTGAATTTGTGTCGAATCAGCTGATGGAGCACGAAGAGATGTTGCAGTGAGAATGAGCTGAAGTGAATAAGTGCAAAGTTAAATAAATCTCAGTAGCAGAGCCATAACAGAGATGAGACGGCGTCTATGTAAAAGGAAAAACCTACCGGTTTATCGCCCGGCTACCTTGAATGGGGATAAAATAATTTCATCATGTGACTCTTCTAGACTTAGGACAAAGTATTTTTTATTTTTTTTTAGCAGAGTTTTTAGGAAGTACAGTCAACCAACTGTGTTAAATAGTCCTCCCCTCTTCTTCATTGGTTTTTGCAGTGCCCAACACCTTGGGCCCTTTATTGTGTTCCTCAAGCTGTTCCTGAGCAGTGTTTGTGGTGTGTCAGGGTACATTGTCCTGCTGTTTGGCCATTGGGTAGTGTTGTTGTGATGAGGGGGTGTACTTGGTCCACAACAGTGTTTGGATTGGTGGTACGTGTCAAGTGGCATTGACATGAATGCCAGCACGCAAGGTTTCCCAGCAGAACATCGAATTGTGATGAGATGATCGATGTTATTCACGCCACCTGTCAGTGGTTTTAATGTTGTGGCTGATCGGTGTATAACATCATGCTATTCCCTGACGGGCGCGCTGTCTTGAGTAAATATGAGGCAACCAGTGTTGATGATATTTTGTATGAATGTTATGAAGGATCTGATTTAATATTAGGAAGTCTTAATAAAGTTTTCATGGAGTTTCTATGTGAATGTATGATGGACTGGAAAGAGGTTGAAAATTAGTGGGTTTGAAGGCATTTCTAATTGACTACTATAAGAAAATTGAATTTTTGAAAAGTTCTAATGGGATTTGGACGATAAATAATACCTTTTGATGTAGACAAGATGTGGAATATTTCAAAGTTTTAATGGAGTGTGAAAATGTGGGATTTTTGAGCATTCCACCATTAATTTCAAATGGGGAAGTTTTTTGCAGAAAATGTTGAGCATGTTGGGTGGCTGGTTCAAACCAGACAGACCATAGTTCACCTAGTTTAGTGCAGAGGACTACTCTTCTACCTCTACTCTTCCCACCACTAGAGAAACTGTCTCAGATGCACTCTGAGGTACGTCCAACATCAGAGATGTTATTGCAACTTATGTTGCCTACTGGCCTGAAAACCTCAAAAGATGCAAACTGAAGCACACAACTCACAGAGCAGTCCTCATTCACCCTCCCTGGATAATATTCACAGAGCAACACCGAAACTGGACAGCCAGTGTCCTCTAAAAGGTCTGCAACCGGAGTAGTTCCAAAAGTTGGAGGGCCTTTTCTGATTTGCCATTGGAGGCGTGTGACCCAGACCTCCCAACCAGAGGGGCCCTGAGAGTCCTGACCCAGATGGTGCAAAATGGAAATCCAGAGGCAGTCCAGGCCCAGGAAACCTCAACTCAAAATAAGTCATACACCTTAAGTAATATACAAAGTACATGGTAATTTAGTCCTTAATACACAACAGGATTGCATAATGAAATGAAAGTTTGTAAACTCCTTCATGCTACACAAATTACAGAACATATATACAGTTATTTACATACAAATATTCATAGACACTTAAACCTTAAACCATGCTGGATTAACATGGCTCTTATTCCAACTCTCTTCCTCCCTATGGACTCCTGCCAGTAAGGATGCATGGTTGAAAGACACCAAGGGGCATGACTGTCTCAAAGTCTGCTGCTCTCTCAAAACACCAGCAATAAAACAGAAAAAATGACAGTTAAAAAACAAATGTAGCATAATTTGGAAGAGCAACCGGCGGCTGTATCTTCATTTGCTGCCATTGCCATAGCAACATGTAAGATAAACAAGTATTAAGACAATACCGATGCCGTGTATGTCCACAATGATGCAAATTTCGGCTCCGTTTTTGTACCTCCCAATTGCCAGTGTAATGTACAATTCATCTTCAGTGGGGATCCACAGCCCCTCTGGCCCTGATAGATGCTCCCTCTGTGGACATCATGTTATCATTGTGCCCGGTCTGGGTCATGTGTGTGTGTGTGTGTGTGTGTGTGTGCACACACATAATCACATAATTGTTGCTACTTTATTAATTGCAGTGCAAATTTCACATGAGTCATTCATTCGATGGCTGTTAATTCAAAGTAACTAACATTATATAGACCATAAGGTTAATTCCATTCCTTTTTTTTACCTTTGTTCAACTGTCACCTTCAAATTTGCTTACTCTTCAGCTTGATCACGCTATGAGGATACCTTATGGCCATGTTCGGACTGACAGCACAGCTGAAAAATGCAGCCTCTTCCTAATGTCATACTGTGCATTTAAATTATGTTTTTGGGGCAATTTCATTAGTTTATTGGATAGTGGTGGGTAAAGAGGGGTATGAATTGGCATCAGTTGGGACTCAAACAATTGATTGCATGTATGTCATTATCTCATTGTTTCCTGAAGCAATGCACACACCAAGGTAGTCACATCAGTTTTTTATTGCTGGATCATTCTTGGTCTGAATGCTTGCCAACTTTACATATTGATTGATTTGTTCCTATAACAAGCATTAGGATTATTTGATGAGTGGGGTCAAGACACAAAAGTACCTTCATCATTTAGCCATGGTGGATGTTGCTTTGTTAAAGACTATGTTGGCTCAACCACATGTAAGACAATTTGCTGATGTTGCCTGCACTGTACATGTGGATCAGTAATGTGTAGGTGGCGGTGTCCTGGGCACTCTGGGCAAACATCTATAATTAATGAGGCGGTTGAACCTCATCCCCAGGGGAGCCAGAGTGGATAACGGTGCACTCTAGGGACTTGTTAAGGTGGTATGGACTAGAAAGGATAACAACTAATTTAGTATTCTCTGTAATCAGAAAACCCCCCAATGTGTGTATCTTAGATATATTTCACAGGAGAACCCCCCCCCCTTTAATGATTTTTCTACCTTTTATGTCATGGTTGGGTTGAGTTCTCCAATATTGTATTGGCCACCTCTCATATATTCTATCCTCCCATCTGCCTCCTTACTTCACCTGAAACTTAGGCCCATTTTGTCCAGCTTTTCTAAAAAAATACTCCCATATTTCTCCTTCACCCAATCAAACCTGTATCTTCAAGGGCTTCCTAAAGTATCGGGGTAATGCTTGGATTATTCCCTTTGATGGTTAGTTTCTTTGTTTTCAATGTAGTCAGTGCTGTGCCTGTATTGATTCTCTTTGGTTCTATGAGCAAGATATTGGTGATGGTTTTGATTTTTTCCACACAGAAATGGCAGAATATCCCCAGTAAGGTGCTTGTATTACTGTACAACAGTCCTTGTGATCAATCATGCTGCCCTCTTCAGGTCTTCTAAGAAAACTTGGAGCATGAAGATTCAATCGTCTACCTGTCATTCGAGGTAATATAATGTAATATTAAGCCGCAACATAACAACATGAGAAAAAAGTGAAGGAGTCTGAATACTTTCTGAATGCACTGTAAATTGTGCCTTTGGGTAATCATAATCTCTCAAAAGTCACAATGCTACTACGGCAGTTAAACTTATAGAGTAATGAATGCAGGTCCTGACATCGAGTATCAATAATACGTCAGGGCTGTAGTGGAAATTCTCCTTTGTGAGGTAGAGAGTTGCTAATTATACGAAGAACTGACCGGATGAATGACTGATACTGACCGATGCCCAAGTTCGTCATTCTTTCTAAACGTCATACAGTATTATGATAGTGATGTGAGAACAGAAATATGATTCTTAGTAGACATTTTGGATTTGTTTCCACTGAGATATTATTGAGTTTATACCCGTATTTAGGGATGCATGATATGGATTCTTTTTCCACTGATACTGATTACTTGGCTGATATTGAGAAGAAAACCCTTGAGTTCACATTTTTGTATTTCAAAAATCATTTCATATAAACTGTTTGTGCACATTTGAGGGGAAGAAAGGCTCTGATGTAGTGAACAAAGATGCCTGAGTTAATATTTCATAACTGACTGAACCAAATCTAACTGGTGTCACTATTACACCAAAAACAAAGAACATTCTGACTCTTCAAATGTTCAGTTAGTTTTCTAGTAAAGTTGTCAAATATTTTTATTAGAGCATGTCGTTATATTGGTACAGGTTTACAACATATGACAAACGAGCAAAGTATAACCATACAGAGATGTGTGCAATTAGGTCATAGTGCTCTCTTTTTGGCTTTTTAGAACATATAACAATAACAGATGAGAGAACAGACATAAATGCAAGATATACAACACAAATGAAGAAAGAGAGATTAAAATGAAACCCAGCCTTGCCCTTCCGTCTATTCACTATTTTGTTGGAGTAAAGGGGAAAAGTTAAGTCTCATTGCGAGGTGTAAGGTAATGAATGAGAGGTGACCAAATCTTTTCAAAGTATGAGAGTTTATCCATAAGGGTGTATGTTATTCTTTCTAAGTGGAGGGTATTAGTAAGGTCACTAAGCCACATCCTCGTGGTAGGTGCTTCTTTCTTTTTCCAATGCATGAGAAGCAACTTCTTTGCAGTAATAAGACTATAGGAGAGGAAACTTCGCTGAGAGTTGTTTAGATTTTTAACATCATCTGATATTCCCTGAACAATAATGAGTGGATCAGGCTCCAATTGTATGTTGAGTATTCTGGATATCAAGCTAAAGGTATTAACCCAAAAGATCTTAATTTTGGGACATAGAGCAAAGCTATGAAGCAATGTATCATCTGCCACAAGGCATCTGTCACATATAGGGGACATCTCAGGGTATATCCTATGCAACCTCTCCTTGGAGAAGTGAAGACGGTGTAGGATTTTTAATTGAATCAGGCAGTGCCTAGCATTATTAGAGCATCGATGAGTATGTTCCAGACTCTCTTCCCACAGACTGTCCGAGATCTCAGTGCCCATTTCCTCCTCCCATTTTGTTTTAATCAGAGAGGAATTCACTGGACTGATAGATTGTAGGGAGTCATATATATGAGATATTGAATTTTCTGAGCAAGATATGGGCCAGAGGCAACTATCAAGACAAGAGCCTGTGAAAGTCTCAAAATTTTGTAAATGTGATCTTACATAGTCTCTTATTTGCAAATATCTAAAGAAACTACTTCCTGGTAAATTATATTTACTCTGTAACTGTGCAAAGGATGCAACCACGCCTTTAATGTACAAGTCTCCTACTGTATGGATGCCTTTGTTCTTCCAGAGAGTAAAAGTGTTATCCAGAATGGATGGTGGAAAGGTTGGGTTCTCAGTGACAGGTACTGCGTAAGATATAGGCTTCAACTTAAAGTGTGACTTAATTTGTTTCCATATGCGCACTGTACTGTGGATCACCACATCGCCACTGTATAAGGATTTCTCAATAGTGCAAGGAGCCAAAAGGATGGCACCTATAGAATAAGGCTGGCATGCCTCTCGTTCTAATTCTAGCCTATTTGGAGGGGTTGCTGTGTCATCTAGCCAGTATGCCATAATCTTAATTTGTGAGGCCCAATAGTATGATAAGAAATTTGGGAGTGCCAAGCCCCCCTCCATTTTAGACTTGCATAGGTGTTTCTTGCCAATTATATGGATTTTGTAGTCCCACAGGAAAGGGAGTACAATCAAGTCTATTTTCTTAAAGAAGGATTTGGGGAGAAACACTGGGATATTCTGAAATAAATACAGCAACTGGGGCAAGAAAATCATTTTAATAGCATTGACTCTGCCCAGTAATGATAGTTTTCTAGTAAAGTTCATCAAAAAATCTTCATAAATATACCCTGGCTTTTATAGAGCATTTTGTCTAAGAATTCAAATGAAATGCTCTGACGATCTGCCAAGTCCAATATTAGTATTGCTGATATGTATTGTCTAATCTGTGCTGATAGCAATATAGACCCACATAGCTGGATAGGACAATATCAGGGTCAATAATTTATCAGCTCCAATAATTATCGTGCATCCCCCATATTCTTGTTTCTGCTCGTTTGCAGGCCGCTATTTGTTACGTTACTACTGCATCTTCTTATATTCCTCACAGTAGAGTTGTTCCACACTGTGAAAAACCAGTTAGCAGTTACCAGTTTGTTAGTTACGAGTGTGTAAATTAAATGTAATTTTTCTGATCACCATTACCAGAAATCCCTACTGTCTCTGACATCTTCTACCATGCTGTATTATGCAAACAAGGATGGGTCATACAGAACTAGAGACCACAACAATGAGTTTCTCCCCCATTGTCAGCGGGCCTCATTCATGAAACGTGAGCAGAACGAATGTGTGTGTAAACTGTTCGCAGACGGAAATTTACGTGCATCTCTGCATTCATCAATATTTTAGTAGCTCCGATCTTTTCGTAGCTACTAACAAAATCTATACATGCTGCTGACCACACGTAGTGCTTGTGTAAATTTAAGAACGCATATAAATAATGCTCGTCACTATTGGAAATTACAATTTTAATTCATATTGCACTCTGTTATGTACACAATACACAGATGCCTTTGAAACACGTGACATAAACATGACAAACGTTTAAAAATATAACACATTTAGTTAAATTAGTTGGCAATTGGCAGGATTAAGATTCAGATTAAGCTCATAACTGTGAATTATCTATGTAAATCGACTCTATAGATTATGCGTTCTTTTCTATGAGAGATAGGTGACAGGTCCGGCATTTTACAACCGTCTATGAGCCGCATCCTGCCTGCAGTTCTTAACGGTATTATTATACTAATGCCAGAGTATATCAAATTTCCCTACATATACGCACAAAGGCAGGTAGAAGTAATGCAGGGATTCAGTGCGATCGCAGACATGCCAGGTGTCATTGGTGCCATAGACTGCACACACGTACACATCAAGGCTCTATCCGGTGACATAAACCGGAAAAACTTTCATTCCCTGAATATGCAACTGATCTGTGACGCAAAGTGTGTGTTGTTAAATGTTGTGGCACGGTGGCCTGGTGGGACGCATGACGCATTTATCCTGCGTAATTGCGCAGTTGGCATGCGTTTGGAGGATGGAGCTGTGAGAGACGGCTGGCTCATTGGTAAGAATATAGCCTGCATAATTACATGTGTGTGTTATATATGGACTTACCCTTCTATATCCATAGGGGATAGGGGTTACTGCACTTCTCCCAAAATGATTTCAATCTCCGCTTCGGAATAATTCTTTTTTTTCTTTCTCTTTCTTTCTTTCTTTCTTTGCGCCATGACTGACAGGTTGACAGGATGCCTCTACACCTCCTTATATGGTGGTCATTGGCAATTCATGGGCGGGGTTTTATGCTAATAGCTGATTACCGGGAGCGCGCTGTCACTTTACGATGGATTGGCATTCATGATCACGTGTTTACGATCAGATCTGAGTTTCCCGCGGCGTTCATGAATACAGAGTAAGTTTTTAGTAGTGTAGGCTTTTATGTGCAAATCTACACACAAATTTACAAACATTTCATGAATGAGGCCCAGTGTGTTTTCTAGGAACTTCTGTACATAGGGAGAGGTTTAGAGAGATCTGCAGTTGGCTACTGCCAATTTGCATAAACTTCAGTTCAGCTCAACTTCAATTTTTTCCTCTGGTTGCTCGCAATGCATCGCTCGCTGCTGCCATGGCAACAGACGCCTCTAGGAACCAGCTCCCATTGACAATGAATGCCTGCCAGCTGCTTATAGCTCATGAAGCTGGTGTGAGTACATGGTCAAGGTGATAAAATCAACACACATGACTGTTAATGCCAGGAAATTTGGTGCAAACATTAATTTTGGTTAACTTTTCATCTTGTGACATTACTAAACTTTTAATAATTATGTATGCACTTTTATCCTTGCGCATTTTCCCCCTCTCATACCCAACTGTGATTCCTAAACCAGGGCATGAGCCAAACTGTGACTTCTGTGTACCGTTACACCCCAAGTTACTCCATCAGCTGAAGAAGGCTGCCAGTGGGCCCAGCGGCAACCATTGAGGACCCTATACAATATCAATTCAAATCTATTCCCATTCTATTAATACTAACAGTAACATCTAATTGAGACAGATATAAAAACTTACTTCTCCATGATCCTTTTCACATTGTCCGTCAAGTGGGCTCCTCCCACCCTGGACAAGCTATGAAAGGTGCAGTTGGTAACTCTGAGGAGAGAGAGGACTTGGCATTAAATTTGAACAAGTACAACTTTCAGATCCCTCCCCCTCCGCTGCACTCCTGCCCTGCCTCCAAAGTCCCTCCCCCAGAGGAGGCTGGCGTGCATGCGACGGCCCGCAACCTGCACGCGACTGAAGAGGCCAGGTAAACAACATGGCATATGAATTGGTAATAACGTAACATGAACTACATTACACACAGCTAGGTTAGGCACACAGATATGGTTAGAGTTTTGAGACACTGGGCTCAGATGAAGAGTACACCCCAACAACTGTTTCTACGAGCATGGGTAGACGAGGGAACCATGGACGAGGTGGATCAGGCTGGGGCCGGGGCCGCAGATGCCGGGGCAGAAGGTGTCATGTTGGCCAAACACCCGATGACCTCGGTGCAGATTCCTCGAGTCGAACATTTGAGATTGCAGAGGATTGCATTTGAACGTGTAAGTAGTCTCAGTAGTAATAGTCTGTTTCTAAACACAAACAATTATCATTGTATCTAAAGTAACAATTGTTAGCTGTTTAGCTATGGATGTTATGAGCCTCAGTAAACATCATTTTTACTAGTATATACTTTATCTTGTAATTGCTAGGAGAGCAAATTCAATGCTAGGATGTACATCAGCCACGCCACATATTGGAGCAAACTTTGGCACGGGACCCCAGCCTCATCTTTGATGTCCTCAGCCGGTCAGCCTCTGCTGCTCCTCCAACAGCACCTCCTGTCCAACTCCAGCCCTCATGGTGCATCTGCAAGAGATGCAGAGAAATGCCCACGGTTGGGGTTCATTCCCGAGGGTGAAGCTGCTGTTACCCTTGTAAACTGTAAATAGTTTGAGTGTTGTGCAATACTGTACATATATTTTTCTTTTTTAATATTGTTCAAAATTTACATTTCTACATTTTCTGCTACTTTCTAATAAAACAACGCCAACCAGTAACATTAGCCCTGGCATTGGAAACAAGCTAATGTTAGCCTGACTGCAACATCACAGTAACATCACATGCACTAGGGTGTAAACCCTGTAAACACTTACAATTACAAAAAATCCTGAGCCGGAACTTTTTCATATGACGTCACCCCCCTACCTACAAGACGTATCACCTACAGTCAATCTCAGAGCACATCTATAGGCAACGCTACCACAGCTGCTTTATGAAAGTGTTCGTGATTCGTGCCATGACAGCGCTTTTTCCAGCTAGTTCCACACATTAGCCTCCTTGCGCACAACGTGCAAAAGCATGCACCTGGTTGTTGGAGCTTTTGGCACCGCCTCCCAAAGAGCTTTCCATTGCTACCCACCTCTTCTATCAAAGCCAAGCGCCATTTGTTCTTAATGCCTTTGTCGACATCTACGGCACTACGGTGCGCGTCAACAGCACATGGAGCGACTGCTCTCTGGATCAATCTGTTTGGCCAAGGTCCGCCCCCACCGTATTTCTGACTGGCTAGTAGACCTATTGTTAGTGTGATTGAGTGAAAGTTGCGCCTCTGTTGAGACCCAGAGAACTGTATGTTAGATCTCTGGGTGTTACGTGTGCGTGTGTCTGAGAAGGGGACGCTGTTTGACCGGTGGTGTTCGGCTTGTAAAGCAGATGACTTGGCTTCGATACGTGAGTTGATGTTATTGGAGGAATTTAAAAACTGTGTGCCTGAGCAGACTGTGGTGTATTTGAATGAGCAGAAAGTCGCTACTCTGCAGCAAGCTGCTATTCTTGCAGACGAGTTTGCTCTTACCCACAAATTCTTAGCCACGATTCTTCCCCTCAACGTGAACCTGCTTTTAGCCCTAGTGACACGTATGCTCCACGTGCTCGTACATCTCCCTCTAGTCCCAAAACAGGTAAACAGTGTTTTTTCTGTCGTCAAGCTGACCACCTGATTGCCGACTGCAGGCGTGGAAACGTGAGCAGCAGCAGGCAGCAAATTCAACAACCAAGGGTGTGGGGCTGATTAAAACCATAGCCAGTTGCTCACCCGCCACAAGTCATACAGTACCTGAGGAGTGTTTTAAACCTTTCATTTTCCCTGCGTTTGTCTCGCTCACAGGAAAGGCGGATGGTCAGCGTCCGGTCACAGTGTTGCGAGACACTGGTTGCTCCCAGTTGTTCATCCTTTCCACCGTGTTGCCTCTAAGTGAGAGCTCTGCCTGTAGTGCAAGTGCCATCGTAAGAGGTATCAGGATGGGGTTGGTTCCTGCACCTCTTCACCGCATTCACGTCAGGTCTAACCTTAACACTGGTTTCTTCCCGGTAGCTGTGCGTTCCACGTTCCCCGTCGATGGGTACCCGTTACCCTTTGTCATGGGTAACGACATAGCTGGGGTAAGGTACATCAATCACCCGACGTTGTTGATCGATCTGACTCTGTCTTTGCTTCTGCCGTATTTGAGGACAGTGTGCTGCCACCTACAGGGGAGAAGGGTAGCCGTACTGCGTACTGCAGGCCAAGAAGGTTGTGCCACATTAACCTGTGTGAACCCTATCATTCCAGAGAAGCTCCCAGGGGGAGCAGGACAACACTCCGGAGACTGCTGCCCCTCATGAAACACCTACTTCCTTGGTTTGTGTGCAGTTTTTGCCTGACAATGTGCTGGCGGTTCTGGGAAGTGATCAGCAGGGTGAGATGTGACCACAACCAGCGACTGATGCATTGGGCCCTGTTGGCGTAAGGATACAACCTTGAGGGTACACGCAAGAAGGCGACCAACAGTGGGATGACTGATGCCCTGCCCCGTGGGTGGAGGAGGAAGAAGAAAGGGAAATAATTCTGTGTGTAGTACAATTATCAGTACCCGTGTGTGTATAGTGTATAGCAAACAATAAGTTTGCACTTATGGGAGCGGGTGTTACGTGTGCCTGCCTCTGCTCTCCTGTGTCCTCTTCCAGGTGCCGCCCTCCTCACCTGACTGGTCAGACCCACCTGCTGCCTCTCAGCAATCAGGTGGATTGCTACAAAGCTGCAGGGAGGAGAGCAGACGGGGCAGTGTGTGCCAAGCCGCCAGAAAGTGTAGTGCTGGAGGCCGTGGATCGGAGCGGTGTGCTGTGCCGTGTGGTGTAATCGTTACTCCCTCAGTGGAGGGCTAGTGTGTTTGAGAGTGGTTGGTTGAACCAGTTATTCATTCAGGTTACCGAGGTTGTCGCTTCCCTTTCTTTTAAAGGAAGTTGTTTTGTGTTAGAGTTGTTAATCATTTACATTTTAATAAATAGTTTAAGTTGCAAATCTTTCTGTTTCCTTTCCTTTTTACCAACGCCCGGTTTATTATTGCTCCCCCTTTCCCCTGGACACCAAAAGTGGGGACGTAACACTGGGCAAACCCGATTTCTTTTTTTTTATTCGCAGTCACGCCGGTACGCCGGAGATCCAGCACGGCGCCGGACTGCAATCAGCCCTGCCGAAAAATCAAATCAAACATTATGTAAATCAAGCAGAGGTAATTACATGTCAAGCTGAAAAGTCGCCAACTCTGCGTTGGTTCTGAATCCTTCCAGATCACGGAGTTTCCTCCACCGCTGAAAAGCCACTCCGATGTATACTCTGGTTTCATCCCGGGCTCTGTCTAAGTCTTTCTTTTGTGCTTTTTTTTCTTCTGGCTTTCTCTTTTTACTTGTCTTTACCGTGTATGCTGTTGTTGGTAACGGAGGTATCGGTAGTTTTCTCCTCGCCGATGGTTGTTGCTGCACCATTACTTTCTCTAAGCTCCTGAAGCCGCTCTCGCAGATATGAGCTTGACCGAGCGCTAGCATGAGCTGAGGAGGAAGGGGGAGGGGGCTGTCCGCAGCATGTGCGTGAGCAGTGATTGACAGCTGTCAGACACTAGGGCTGCAACGATTAGTCGGCGTAATACGACGCGTCGACGCAACAATTTATTATTGTTATTATTATCATAATTTCTTTTTTTTTGCAAAAATTTGAGCCGGAGCAAATCTGTTTAGCACCGCTAGTAGAATGCGCACCATGGTGTGGCATAGAAGAAGAAGACGGTTCCACAGAAGAAGAAGAAGCAGCAGCAGCAGCAGCAGAAGAAGTATGAATGGCGGAACATGTTGAGGAGAGCGGGAAAGCGAGACCAAAAACGCCCAAAGTGTGGGAACATTTTTAAAATAAAACTGCGCGACATGTGACGTGCAAACTTTGTCAAACGCAGCTGTCATTTCCTGGGTTTCCGTTATCCGGTAATTACCGGACTTTGACTGGTAAAATCTGCCAAAGTCCGGTATTTTTTAACCCCACCGGTCAAAATGTCCGGTGAAAATATTCCCTTCAAGCACAATTAATTTTCTGATTAATTATCACTCCGTCGGTTCAGAGCTTCGGGAGTATGCTGAATCAGCCAAACCATTATTGGTCATTTTGGCAAAGAAATTACAAGTGAGGACGAGTCGGCTGCAGCTACAGCCCCGCTCATCGATGACACTTGTGCGCAACGAGACGCCAGCGCCCCGCGGTTATGGAGGCTTGAACTTCTCAACAGCCTGAGATGTTCTCATCAGAGATTTCAGCGAAATCTACCCCGAGTGTGCTAAACTGGCCAAGATAGCCTGCGTGATCCCCGTCTCCAGTGTGCCAGCAGAGAGAGGTTTCTCTCTGCAGAACCGCATCTAAACAGCACAGCGAAGTCGCCTGGGGGAGAACAAGGTGACAAGACTGATGCGCATTGCAAGTTGTGGAGAAATACCGCACACTTTTGATTGTAATTCTGCTGCTGCACACTTCGCTGCAGCAAAAATGCGTAAAAAGTAAAAAAAAAAAAAAAAAAAAAAAAGCATAAAACATGTCAAGGGATTTTGTTTATATAGAGTTTTATATTACATATTTATTTCAAAAGCATATAGCAAACGGACTTTTTTAAAATTTCATTATGTTATTAAAATGCCAGTCCAGATGTGTTTTTTGTTTGCAAGTTGTTTTTATCTGAGAACAGGCCTTCAGTTTCTTTATGTTCAAGTTAAAAGAGCGCATTGTGCAATATTTATTTTAGAAGTTAGGCACGTGAGTCAATTGACGGCACTCATTTTATTTGATACAGCCTATACTTTTCAATAAAAAGGATTATAAATTGACATGCTTTGATATCATTTTTATATATCCTGCATATCATTTATCATTTTAAGCTCAATAAATTCAGATAGGTATTTGACCGGAATTTCAAACATTTGTCCAGTAAATTGAAAACCTGCTGGTCACGTTGTCCGGTGTCAATTTTTTCTAGCGGAAACCCTGGTCATTTCATGGCAGCACTACAGCCATGCATGAGCACCTGAAACGTAAGCACATGGAGCTATGGTGGCATATATGCCAGACGGGTAGGTCCACGAGTTGAACTGATCAAAGTTATTTGTCTTTGGTATCAGTGAGTTACAACCATAGCTGATCTGTTTTGTAGTGGTTTGGAGCATATCGTTGCTGTCGGGCGGAAACCTCCTATCTCAATATATGATATTAAATTTATGTGTGACTAGTAGCCTACAAACCTACAAGCAAATCAAACCGAAATGGATTTGCATTATATTTAGACATATTCATCCATTAGTGTGCAACCAAAAAGTGATATGAGCTTCATAGTAGTAGTAAAAAATGCAACAGATCTCAAATGATCTCAAAACTGCGGTTGTTGTGAACCCATGCTGCCCCGTGTATCATTAGACAAGAGGCTGGCTGGAGACAAGCTCTTTGAATACATTCAAAGGCTTTTTTCCCCCCCCTACATTTACTAGCTTTATTTGAAATTTTGGACTTGGCAGCAATATTTCAAAAAGGATGGACTTTTTTTACTTTTATATCACTGTTAATACCCCGGTAGTGGGGTAGGTTGTAACAGCGGCACTCCTTGCATTTGACATTAAATAATTATTTCTGTGATATAGTTGGAGGAGTTGGAGGCATTTCTATTTGTAGAGGACAAATGAGGGTACTTTGTGTCACTCTGCAAGTAATAGGAGCTGAGACAAAAAGTGTTACAACCATCCCCGGTCTCCCCTACTAACGACTGTCGTTGGCAATAATGGAGCACATACGACCCATAGATATCAGTGGCCTTGTGACCGCCTCCTAAGAGGTTAAATAGCTGGACCTCCACACTGGCTAGTTGGACTAGTCCCAGCCTAGTCAAACGAGCAGGAACTGATGAAGCCTCTTGGATGAGAGGTGAAACGTCTTCAAGACAAAAACCAAATCCAGTTGCATTCGATTCAATTTCCTTGAGATAACTATGACCTGGATGAATGAGAATATTCACAGGCTTATCAGAACACCATGCACATTATTAACTATACAGTACCAGGAATGGTAAACAACCAACAGAAATAAGAATGAATCATTCAGCTTCCTCATGTTCGGGCAACGCTCTTCCTTATTCACAATGGTTTGACCAGAAACAGACAGTTTTTTTAATTTTTATCCAACTGAATATCTGACTCTGTGCACACAGCCACGGAGTCTTCAAGGAACTTGTGTCTTGCATCTGCCAATGTGGTTGCACTTCTGAGAGATGGCTGTGTTTGTGAACTGAAGCAGGAAAGGTTAGTATATACATTTTTCATTTACAACAAAAACAAGGCTCTGTTAAAAGTTTGACGGCATGCCAACAAATTCCATACTAACCAAATTTCTGAATTTGATGGATATCTGATTTTGATTTCCAACCAAAATGTAACGTCCGTCCAACATTGGAGAAACGAAACGTTGGGTTTTGACGTCAACCCGATTTTCATATCCAACTATAATGTCTCTCTAATGTTAGAGACCATCATCTTTCTGAGGTCCAGTGCCAGCTGCGTAAACATGAACATTTTACTCCTGGCTTGCGTAGAGGTGTGCCAGAGACCTTCTTCAGGGAACTAAAGATAAACTGGAAAAATAAAAACTAGACGAGCAGGGCCAAGAGGACAGATGACCACTGAGTGAGTATGTTGTCGTCAAACGCTAGCAAACTAGTAGCTACAGGCTAGAGCAGTGATATACAGCAACAATGTGTAAGGTGATATAATTCAGTACAAAACAGGCTAAAGCACTGTAGAATAAAACACAACCTGTTAAGAATTCATTTGAACGTAGACATGTTGTAAAAAATATGAGATATTAATGCATATGATGGTTTAATTCTATTAAATACCTTAAAGTGATTTCCCGTTTCTGAAGATATATCATCAGAAAAACACATTTGTAATTTATAACATAATAAAATTTAGTTAGAAAAAATGTAGCGTGATTGGAAAATGCACACTAAAGCTAAACCGAACCAGCTCCAGAGGAGAAGAGGAGAGAAACTGTAACCAAAGAGTTCCAGACAGCTCACAGCCTCACACCAGCAGCCTCTGAGCGAACAGAATGATCCGTCTCAACTTCATAGAGTGACTTTGAAAATGCCGGATTACTTGCTTTAACGAATTTCATTTGTTTTGTACAATGGATTACTTTTAAATATCATTTCCATGAGGTTCTTCTTTTCAGCAGACTGACACCAGGCAATACATTTGGAATATGATATTCCTCATACTCGAGCTGAAATTTGTTTAAATGCTGTTCTTTTGATCATTATTTTAAATCTTTAATAATACCATAAAATAATACACTAAAGCGGTCAGGTTGGGAACACATAGGTTAATGCATCTTTCTCCTTGTTGCATTTAGTGTTGCCTGAAATGACCAATAATTTGACTGTAGCTGTAATGCGGTTCATCAGTAACAGTTATTAGTTCATCAATCCATTCAGCCATCTTTCATATCATTGTTCCTGCCCTTTTGTACACAGCCACATTAGAAATGCCCACCTCCACATTCTGAGCAGGTTTGGAAGTACTAGGGGTTGGAGCATCAGGAGTTTGCATCCAATGCATCCTGGTACAGGCTGAGTAAGGAGGAAACCTGGAATAACCCAACTTTCTCTGTCAAGACACCACGCACTCCCTATTTCATTGCCTCAATTAACTACATTTACCATCAACGCTGATTGAGATATCCACATAAAACATGGATAATTTCTCCTTTAAGAAGGAGATAGGCAAGCCCAAACCTCATTCTGTCTCCTCATGCTCTCTGTGATTACAAATTATTGATAAACAAAACAGAAAACAGTGATGCCAAAATAACTGCCACTTTGCAACTCTGTACAGTCTGGATTTAGTCAAAGCTGTATTAACCAACATATTATGTTAACAATGGATCAAATCATTGTAGGTTTGTATGTTTAAAGTTCCCACCCAGCAAAAATTAGTTGAAAAGACATTGAAAAGACGTCACTGGTATGCGTCCAAACAACGTCTACATTTGGTTGAGAAGTTAAAGGTGAAAAGCCGCAATTTTCAGGTCGTTGAAAAGTCTTCTTTAAAAAGACGTCCCTGTACAGTGTAAATTTGGTTGAAAAGTGAAAGGTGAAAAGCCGTAATTTTCAGGTCGTTGAAAAGTCGTCTTTAAAAAGACGTCCCTGTACAGTCTAAATTTGGTTGAAAAATGAAAGGTGAAAAGCCGTCATTTTCAGGTTGTTGAAAAGTCGTCTTTAAAAAGACGTCCCTGAATTATTCTTCATTATGATATCATATATTCATAATTATTACAATGTTATAAAATATATACGGCAATCACAAATTCATGATTGAATTTTTACTCAAGAATTAGACATAATTCACAAAAAAGTGAAACATTTATTGTTTATTTACAATAACATTGTGAAAAAATAAACTTTTTTCAATACCTAAGAAATTAACAACAAATGCAAACACATGGCAGTAACATAAAGTTTACAATATTTGACAACCAAAACTGCACAAAAAAAATATTAAATAAAAAGTTCACTTCTATTTTTTCAGGTAGCCTCCACCACCAGACCGCCCAGGAGCATGTTTGAAATGGTCAGCCATGGCATGGGATATTTTGTGTTCTGTAGCCTTGCCGTCCCACTTTTTGACAGCAGCTGCAATGACAAAGAAAAACAAACATTTGTTTATTCCTGAAAACACAATATAATCAAATGAACAGTAAAACAGTGTAGTGTATACCCATTGACATACCCATCACAATGGTGTACAGCGTTGTAGGCTTGAATGCCCTTTTTGACCCATGTCCTTTCATATTAAACTTAGCCATGAGGCCGTTTGTCATCATCCTGAAAGACAGTCACATGAGGTGTCTACAGTTAATCAGAATTAACCTCTTGTGCTTTTAAAGAGCCAAGGAGGGAGAACAAGAGGTGAGGTTTGGGGGATAGAGGGAGTTGATAGACAGAGTGACTGAATAAGTGAAAGAGAGAAAAAGAAGGGATAGAGATACTGAGCGGGGAGAGAGGGAGACAGGAACAAATATAGGTAGGGTAGAGGAAGATATGGATAGGGAGAAAGAGATGGAAGAAGAGAGAGAGATGATGAGAGAGGCATGACAGGGAGGGAGGGAAGGAAATTGAGAGGTAGAAAGGGAGGAATAGGGAGAAAGGGAATGAGGGGGAGGGGGGGCAAACAGGAAGAGAATAAAAGTGGGGAGGGAGATGGAGATAAGTGGGAAATAACCTCTTGTGCTTTTAAGGAGGAGAAGTGGATAAAGAGAGGGACAGAGCATTTCTTTAAATGTCAGATAATCTTAGCTTTTACAAAGAAAGTAATGATTGTAATTTGAATGTGAGGTTTGTATTTGGATTCTCAATACCTGTCCAGAACTTTGGTGGTGCAGTCCCTCACGATTTTTCCTCCGACCTTACTTAACTCTGTAATCTATGTGAAAAGAGTTAATATTTTTTACTATATCACAATATTTTTAACAGATACTCGTAGCCTTGAATGCCAGACTTGGCACACTGAATTGTACCAGCTAGAACAGGGGTGGGCAACCGTTTTTGGCATGAGATCTGCTTTGTCTGCTAGGCTGGCAATGGTAGACCTGTACAGTCTCACTTTCTCATAGCCTGACTAATTATAGCTGATGCAAGATAAAGATAGAGATAAACAGAAGATGATCTGAAATTAAAGGTCCCATGGCATGAAATCTTCACTTTGAGTTTTTTTTAACATCAATTTGAGTTCCCCTAGCCTGTGTATCTTCCCCCAGTGGCTAGAAATGGCGATAGGTGTAAAGCAAGCCCTGGGTATCCTGCTCCGCTATTGAGAAAATGAAAGCTCAGATGGGTCAATCTTGAATCTTCCCCGTATGTTGTCATAAGGGGAAAGGTTACCTCCCCTTTCTCTGCTTTGCCTGCCCAGAGAATTTGGTTCCCCCATGAAAAAATGAGTGTGACCGACAGCCAATGCGATCGTGCAAGCGTCACATTGTTTTTTCCTCGTGAGACTGAAAATGTGAGTGAATGAGTACTGTCTTCTCTAAAATACAAAGATTACTGATATGACTGATATAGATGCTAATACAGCTTTAGAACAATAGCAAATCAGAGCACCATGAAAAGTCAACAATGTGGGCTAGCATTAGCTTCATGATAATAACTGTAACAGCATACATAAACCAACTAAAGTACCATATCCAGACACAGTACTTTAAACTAACCATTTGGAGACGTCCTGCTGTAGCTGCTGTGTTTCAAATTATTGAGGTGCTTCTCCTTCAGGATCAGATTCTGGGTCAAACTGGAAAGCTTGAATGACAGTTTGTCTATGAGCCATTGTGATACATCCAGGGGTCGGACTGGCCATCTGTGTGTTCTGGAGAATCAAAGAACGGCCGGTACTCCAGGACAGTCAGCAGTTAGTTATCCACACTTTCCACCGGGTCCGTCAGCGCCGTAGAACGGCTGTGCGGCGGTGACCGGAGCTGATCACAGCTGATCAATGAGAGCATTTCCACCGGGGCATCCACCGCGCAGCTCAGCAACATCTCTCTGTGCCGCAGCGCGGTCAAGGGAGAGAGAAGCCCCGCGTCAACCGATAATGTTGTGGGCCAGTTTCAAATCAAATCCCCGGGCTGAATTATTGTCCCACTGTAAACATTAGCACTTTACCGTAGCATACCATGGCCGCAAGCTGGTCCAGGCCACCCCCACCCCCTCGCCCCACCTCTCTCCTCCTCATGATAATCTAAAGCTACAGACACAGAAACAGCACGTCCTAAGGAAAGCTTATTGTGGGTCTGCCTCAAGGTGGCTGTAATTCTGCACCAAGGCTGAATTTCGGGAAAGAGACTTCAGATACAGTATTAGGGGACCAATAAGGCCTACACAAAAGCATGAATGAGCAGCATGTCATAGGACCTTTAATCAAATGAATCTACTCTGTCCAAAATGAAGAAAGATAAATGTTCCTCATTGTTGCCCACCTCTGAGCTAATACATCTCCATCAAAAGTGACTATTTTGTGATATTATATTTTACCAGAAGCTGTCTCTCTTCATTTTGTTCGAGTTCCTCCTCCAACTTTTCGACTTCCTCCATCTTCTCCATTCTTTGGACATGAAATGTCGAACCACTGGGTTTGGCACACCCAATTCGCTTCACCTCCTGTAAAATCTCCACCAGCTTTTTCAGGACACACTTCTGGTATTCTAAAATGGTAAGAAGACATTTGAAAAGAATATTAATTCAGTTTTGGTGAGCATATCTAAAAAAGGACAAATATTAGTACAGAAGACAAGTTAATTACTTACTGGCCACGGGCATTGGAAAAACGCTCTTTGCAGATGAAGCTGTTGGCGTTTCTGAAACAAATATTTTGAATTCAATATTCTAGCTAGAAATACTGCATTTTTCAAGGCAGGAAATGATGACTTCAACAAACTGGACTACATTTGATTGTTTATAAGTTTATCTTTATGCATGAAACAACACAAACAGGCGGGGCAAAGAAAAGTAAAAAATTCTATGACCTTTCCAGGTTTTTTGTGACTGTAGGAACCATGTATTATTGCACTTTCTGCCACAGAAAAAAATTGTAAATGTCTTTTTTAAAAACTGGAAAGTCACAGCACAGTCAGCTACAGCTTGAAACTGTCAGCACCTCCAAAAATGGCTGCCTACAATGTTTTCTAAAAAGTTGATTATCTTTCTTACGCCTGCGAGATGAGCCCATTGACGACTGCCGATGAGAAGAGAAGATAGATCTACCACTACTATGGCGCGACTGCTGACTGGAGGAGTTGGAATGCTCCCTTCTAGAGCTGGACTGCCCTGTAACACAAACATAGCACATGTGGGACAGGAAGACAGGAAAATGTTCTGATTGATTAAGTGCTAAACTAAGAACAAAGTCTCATGCATGAAATCAATTTCTATGATTTTATGACTTTTTCTATGACCTTTCCAGTCCTGGAAATAACCATTTTCAAATTCTAGGACTTTAAGTTCTTTGACTGTAAAACCCTGTATTAGAACACTTTGTTTATACCATCAAATGGTTGCCAGCAATGTTGTCTAACAAGTTGATTATCTTACCAAGCATGGGAGACGAATGTCCAGGAGATAAGCCCTCTGGTGATTGAGAACGGGAACTGGAGCATCTTTTATCACTTCCATGGGTCAAATGATAACTGGAGGAGTTGGATCGCTCCAATCTAGAGCTGGAATGCCCTGTAACACCAACATGACCCCCGCCAGTTGCATTGCTGTTCTGTGGGAAACACTGCAGTCTATTAAGGTTGCCCACTTGACTAACCTTCAGCAGGAGCTTTCTTCTGTATTTCAGGAGGCTTTGGATACTCGTGCAGACTTCTGTTAGCTAGATATAAAACAGTTAAAACAGTCAAAATGGCACTCTGTTGAACAGTTAAACTGTGAGAGAGCGTTTATCAAATGGAAATACAGTACGTTCACTTCACGTTGGCCCCAAATATGAACAAGCTCATTAATGATCGTTCATTGAACGCATTTCAGGTATATTTAAGGCATTAGCAACTAGCTAGCTTTGCATATAGCCTCTGAGGTCTGAAATGAATGTGGTAGGCACGCAGCTTAGTGGATCGGCGCTGGACAATGCAGCCTTAGGCGGAGTAGTCGAGCGCCGATCCACTTCAGCACAGAGCACATCAGAAGTTGATAAAATTAATATAAAAATGTGTATGGTTCAACTCATAAGCATACCGAACTGAGATCACTGTATCGAACGGTTTGATACAGATACACATATTGTTGCACCCCTAATAAATATAAATACATACACACACACACACACACACACACAATACATTTTAGAAAAATCTGATTTCCACAAGGTTCAAGCAATGTATATCTACTCACCCATCTTAACTGTTGAGACCTCATCTTCTGACATAACTTCTTCTGAAATTGTTGCATAAATTAGTTTACTTTTTCGCAAGTAAAACAATGTATAACATTTTACATTGAGAATATTTATGTACTTACTGTCAGTAAAATCATCATACGTCCTCTTCTTTGTATATATCTTTTGGTTGACTCCTGGCATTGTAGTGGCACTTTCATGGTCAGTTTGGGATGAAGTGTAATTGTAATCCTCACAGTCTCTCTCATTTTCTAGAAATGACATCACCCAAGTTAAATGGATTCACATTAGTAGAGCGTCACCTGTTTTGATTTAATAGTTTAAATAGTAGTAGTGTAGTTTAATTATGCTTATAAAAACATGAATGGCATACCTGATGTCATCTTTATTTTGACCAGTGACAAAATCTCCGAGTCACCCTCGGGATCCTTTTTCTTTTTATGGGCTAACTGCACGCTAGTCTTGGGCCATCTTACAACATTCTTGTCTTCTTATATCTAATTTTTGGGGATGACACCTTCAAACAGTTTGTCCCCCTCAAGCCAAACAGCTCTTGCATAAACCATTGTCTGAAACATAAACAAGTGGAGAACTTCAAGTGAGGAAACCCTAACCCTAACCCTTGATGGGGGGGGGGGGGCGATTTCATGTAACAAAGGAAAGATGGCATATCCTCCATTATGTGGTAGATGTCACACTCAAACCTTGAGTGAGGGTAGTTTGCCTGAAGGATTACTGAAAAAGGTGTCCAATAATCAGAAAAAGGTCGCAAGACAAGAGTCAATTGGATGATTTAGTTTTGAGATTTATTATCTACAAAAATGGCACCAATATGGCAACCAAACACCACAGGGTCTGCACCGCACCACAGCCCTTCACTGACTGCCTGGGCAGTGTTGAATCCCTCCATTTAAAGGCCAGGCCTCTCCCACTGGACCATACCACCTTTAATTGGAACAAAGCCACTATTCACTTTAGACTCCACCAATCATTTTCCCTATCTGAAACCCTTACAAACTCTATTTACACTTTTATATCAAACCTAAAGGTGATCACCAAAGCATTTACACCACACTTCAATCCAGAAATGCATCTTCAAGCCCACAGTTGGTATGGTTCAGTGGGAGGGACTGAGCATGTTCCCTGGAAGACACTCAGGCGCTATAAAAGATGGCCTGAAACACAGCTCGGGTCCTTCAACACTGCCCAGCACCAGGAAGCACTGTGGTAAGAGACAAAAAAAGGACATGTTTAATTTCCAACCTTCAATTAATAAAGAAACAACTCAACCAAGGGTGTGTGTGTATTAGAAAACATCATGATAATAGCCCAGGGAACTTACTCAGATGTGCTGTGAGACTAGTTCGATGTGTGCACCCACCAAACTAAGTAGAGCATGCTACCTGGCTAACATGTGGTCTGTATGTTGCGACTAAAATGAGATAGATCTTACGCAGGGGAAACTGTCACAGTTGACAAACAGCTTTCCTTTTCAAATCCTGCCTATGTAGTAGCTGTGTTTTAGCTATGCTGGGGATACTGCCAACAAAAGCAATGTTCAGGAGTTTTGACTGGCAAGGCTTCTGAAAGAGGTTGGAGGTTCGACAATCTGGAATCACACTGCAAACCAATCTGCCATCAGGTCTTATTTCAGTCACAAATGCTATGCTACCATCCTTGAGCAGAAAGCAGCTGTCCCTAAGCTTTACCGACACAGACGGCAGTGGCCTTTGCTTTTCTTTCTTATTTTTTTGTGAGCACTCCTTTTCTTTCATACGCTTTGCCACTTGCACCAGCTTGAAGATGGTTCTCAAAGGGGAAAGCAGATATCTCATTTCAGGAGCAATCAAAATGTGCAACATCTTCATGGAGGTGCTTTACAGCATGCACATTGTAGATAGTGAATTTGTCTCAATAGACTTTAGCGCTGTTGACCACAAAATGTTGATGTTTGCATATGGCAGAAACTGGTCTCTTCTATCATGATCTGCTGTGAGAAAAATCGACATTCCCACTGTAAGGCAGAGAAAGTGGTGGTACAAATCTGGGTCCGCAAGTCCATGGAGCACTACAGGTCCAGTGTATAGCAAAAACTGTCGAAACTCTGTGGCTTTCCATCTGTCCAAGTCATGCTGGGATCTAGGCTTCCTTGCTAAATCACTGAAGCTTGCATTCCTCAATCCAACAATTCTGTTGGAGAGTTCAGCTCTCTGTCGTGGAGGGAGTCTGTGATGGTTGGAGGTCCGACACAAGTAATACAGGATGCGCCTCACAACTCCAAGGCAAACTAGGTGCATATAATTAAGGACAAAATAGCTGACACATGGGACATGCTCTGATCAGTGGCATCTCCCCATTCTGATGTTTTCCTCTGTAGGCCATCCTGAACTTTTCATCTGTCCTTCTTGAGAATGTATCCTTGCTGTTGAACACCACTTTCCCCAACCATTCACCGCCCTCTTCACACCTTTCACAGCTTGAGTATCCAGTGTGGAAGGTTATGTGTTTTAAGAAAGCCCTTGCTGGACGCATCGCATATAAAAGCTTTTATATGCACCTGTACAACTCCTCCATTGTGCTCTACTCCATTTTCTTTGAGCCCCACAATCTCATCCACCAAGTCCTTGATGTAGTCTTCAAGTGGTTCTGGTCTTGCCATGCCACTGAACAGAGGCAACAAAAGGCTCAAATCCATCTACCTTTGCCAACATCGGCCAGAGCTGAGCACCACTAGATCGAAATAATGGTACACCATCAACATTAATACAGACAGCAATGTTTTCTGTAGGTGGGCATTGCAGAAGTATGCGGTGTATTCCAGTTTCTAGGCCATAATATATGTACTCTCCATCACATCTTGCTTGACACTGAATAACTTTTGGACTGGAAAGTAGTATCCGGGAGTCCTTGGGTAGTTCAGTGTGTCCATGTTTCCTAAGGATTTGGAGCAGGTCATTGACTGATTTGTGAGTCTGATTATAAGTCACAGCCCAATCTGCCAAGTCACTGCGTAAGTCGTATCCATTTTCATCCAGGTGTTCATCGGCTATTTCAGTTGCCTTTTCCCTTCGCTCATCTTCTGAGTCAGGATATACACTGTGTCTTTCTTGATCTATGCCATCATCCACTGATTGGACATCTTCATCATCATCCAGAATTTGATCGTCTAAATCTTGGTCCATGAATTCTCCTTCACTCTCATTTTCAGTTAATTTATTGACAACGGTATTGACCTTCCTCCAGTTTTTAAGATAGTTTTTCTGGGCCATGTTTTGACAATGATGCACATTTTCACAACTCTCCACCCCTGATTATCTCAACCAATTCAAAACCTGTGATAGGAGACAATGATTTATTCGAGCTTTGTGAGGAAATTACATTAGAGAGGGTTGATATACTTTATAACAGGGCTTCTCAATACCAGTCCTCGAGGGCCACTGCCCTGCATGTTTTAGATGTGTTCCTCCTCCAAGCACACCTGATTCAAATGAGTGGCTCGTTATCAGGCCACTGCAGAGCTTGATGATGAGCTGATCATTTGAATCAGGTGTGCTGGAGGAGGGACACATCTAAAACATGCAGGGCAGTGGCCCTAGAGGAGTGGAATTGAGAAGCCCTGCTTTATGCAGCGCTAATGTTATGTCATTGTTGTAACATTTTTTTCTATGAACACTTCAATGACAGCAAAAAGGCTTTACAAATATTTTCTCATTTCAGTCAGTCAGTCATAAGCCAACTCGGCAGGAGGCTAGGCTGTGATGATGCAGTTCTATCAAAGCAACACAACACTAATGTTACATTTCCCTCTACTACGCACACTCAAACAAAACTACCAAAATGAAAAATATTCCTTCAAGTCTGACAGCCCACAAATTGAATGTAAATAAGTTAAGCTGAGGTTGAATTAAAGACGGTAAAAACTTTTAGATGTGCAACCATTTAGCCTGGTAAGATCAGCAACTATCGGCAATACAATGAAAGAAGGAGTTCGAGTAATGTCAGTTGGCGTTCAAATTATGAGCACTTGGTCTGAACAGGCAGGATGTTGCTAAATGTTAGCACCTGAACAGGCAACACTTAAGCGCGGTGTTTTTTTGAACACAGCATGAGCTAAAATGTGCGTGGCGTTGGCAGCAAATGTTCAGTTCAACGACACACCGTTTGACGCTAAAACGACGTAACGTTACAGACACAGCGTAATGCGAGATCTGGACCCAGAGATGCACTGTAAATATTTCCGACTGTTTATGAGTGGAAACCGGAAAAGCGGTCTCCAGCGGATGTAGTTAGCGGACCAATCACAATGCCGCTGCGTTGGTGTTTGCGTCGCCTCGACGCACGTCTAGGATTTTTGGGAGGTGCACGTCAGGCCCTTGCGGTGGACGCGAGGGGGGTCCGCAAGGACGTAATGGGTCCGTAAGCCCCCTTGCGTTGTGTCAACGTGGAAGCATAACTTACTAACTTATTACTAACTTTGTTTACTAACAAGCATTACTTTAGCGCGCTAAAGTTAACAAGATAACAAGACCAAAGTTCAGTCAAACACACATTTTTGTATCACAAATTATAAAAACGTAATACTTACATCTCTTCTACTGTTCTTCTTCTGCGTCCTTTTCTCCAGTTTGCTCCTGCTCAACTTCAAACAATTTACAACAGGCACCGACCTTTGCGTTTTGCGCATGTGCGGGAGAGGACCTGTCAGTGAGAAAGTGACCACTACCGTGCCTGTTCAGTGTTGTACATCCATGACTGATCGACTGTAGCCTACATTATTTATTATCCTGCCTACTTTTTTTCTGATTGACTGTACAAACAGTATAAATAAATGTATGTTATTGATTGCAATTGCAACAGTTCATCATGTAATAATAAAAATGTTTTAATTAAAAAAATTAACCGGCTAACTTCACTTTAGTCTGAATGGTTGAATGGGCATAATTGATTTTTCTTTCACAATGTAAGAAAAAACAGTTGCAGTGGCAGTTTTTGGATCTCAGCACAATTTTCTAGATTGAATTGTTATTTTAAGTTAACACTTTGCAGACTATCTTTGCAATGGTTTTAATGTTTGTATTTGTCTCGCGGCTGCCTTAGTGCATTTCCTTTAAGTGCTTGACCAATTGAAAACAATAAATCTGTGTTACTCAAGGTTGACATTGATGAATATTTGTGATTCAGTGTTTTTTCTTTGCAACCTGAAAAGTGTCTGTCTAATGGGAAAATTAACTCAAAACAGCAATCTCAAATCTGCCTAAACTGAGTTGAGAATCAATTATGAATCAAGAATCAGTGAATCGAGAATTGATTTGGAATCGAATTGTGACCTTGTGAGAATTTCTGAATCATACACCCCTACTGAAACAAAGAATATTTGTGACCATAATATTCCAAGTATATATATATATATATATATATATATATATTTTTTTTATTATATATATTTTATATATTTTTTCCAAGTGTGTGTATATATATATATATATATATATATATATATATATATATATATATATATATATATATATATATATATATATATAATTATATATGTTAATTATAATTAATCTGCCAATATTTGGCATAAACTTACACAAAGACATTCGAAGGTGCATTGAGGGGTAGCTTTTTTGTTATTAAAGATGAGTTTTATCTTGAAGGAAAAACACAACTTGAGGTTTTCTATTACAAAATTGGTATTTATGAATGCATAATTTAGCCAATATAATTCATACATTTCTTATAAAATGCTTATCTTCTTTTCTTTGACTTCTTTGAAGTCTTGCCAGAATTTTTTGGTGTGTGAGCAATGCCAAAAAAAAGGTGCAACAGTGTTTCTGTGTGGTCCACATAGACAGAACAGTTTGTGTTTGTGTCTCTTTTGAATTTCCCTATGTATTAGCAGGGTAATATTTGTGAATAATTCTAAATGACACTTCCTTCACCTTATTCACAAGGTGTGGGTTGAGGTTATGGGGAATCAACCAGACTTTCCTCTAGTTGATGTCATTCACAAATCAATTCCAATATGACATAACAAGTGGAATAGAGACAATATCTTTCTGAAGTAAGACACGTATGTTTCTATTATTATTTTGAGGATGTTGTGAGAAACAAATTTTTCCAAGTCATGAGTTGACAGGGTTGAGGAGGGAGACACATGTAGGTCGGTGGAGGTCCACTAAAAAGCAATATGGTAATGGAATGGAATCAAATACTATGGTAATTTCTTTCAGCATAATTGGAAAATTGTATACGATTTCTCCATTAGGGAGAAACAGTCCACCAGTAATCCTGTACCCATCACTCTCACTCCCGGCCATTCCCATTCTTCTTCCTCTTCTCCAGATCAGATGGACTACACATAGCCGAATTTTCAACGACTATTTTTGGACTAAATTTGTACCACATTGGACGGGCTAAACACAATCCAATTTTCAACAACTATTTTTGGACCAAATTTGGACCACATTGGACGGGCTAAACACAGCCCGATTTTCAACGACTATTTTTGGACTAAATTTGGACCACATTGGACGGGCTAAACACAACCCAATTTTCAACGACTATTTTTGGACTAAATTTGGACAAAATCGGATGGACCAAACACAGCCCAATTTTCAACCCCTTCAACTGCACATAAACAAACACAGAGAGCACATCCATTTTTATTTATTCGAATCACCCTCCCATGCACTGATTTTGGGACAGCCATGGCTGTTCCGCCACAATCCCCATGTGGATTGGAGAACAGGAGAAATCAGGGGGTGGTTGTGAGAGAAACTACATTGCTGCTTCATCCCAGAGAGAGGATGCGGCGGGGATTAACCTTGCTTCTACTAATTTCGCCACAGACATCACGTACCCAGATCTGAGCTCCGTGCCCTCCTGCTACCACCACCTCCGAGAAGTTTTTAATAAGACTAAGGCCATGTCCCTTCCTCCACATTGACCCTACGATTGTGCCATTGAATTGATCCCAGGCTCCACCATTCCCAAGGGCCGCCTGTACTCAGTCTCGGGACCGGAGAGGGAGGCCATGATGGAGTACATCTCGACCTCGCTGAAAGCAGGTTTGATCCATCCATCATCGTCGCCAGCGGGTGCTGGGTTCTTCTTTGTGGGCAAGAAGGACGGATCCCTGAGACCCTGCATAGACTATAGCCCACTTAACGACATCACCATGAAAAAACATTATCCTCTTCCTCTCATGTCGTCTGTGTTTGACCAGCTCCAGCAGGCCAAGGTGTTCACCAAGCTAGATCTCCGCAACGCGTACCACTTGGTCCGCATCAGAGAGGGTGGCGAGTGGAAAACCGGGTTTAACACCCCGAGCGGCCACTACGAGTACCTGGTCATGCCCTTTGGGCTCACTAACGCTCCTGCAGTTTTTCAAGCCATGATAAATTACATTCTTAGAGATTTTCTTGATCACTTTGTGTACGTCTAACTCGATGATATTCTCAATTATTCCCCGGACCTTGAAACACACCAAGACCACGTGACTAAAGTTTTGAAGAGACTACTAGAAAACAAGCTTTATGTCAAAGCAGAAAAAAGTGAGTTCCATGCCGACACCATCTCCTTCCTGGGCTTCATTGTAGCCCCTGGAAGAGTGCAGATCGACCCGGCTAAGATTAGGGCTGTCGCCCACTCCTGATAGCCGCAAGAAGGTTCAGCAGTTCCTAGGGTTTGCTAACTTTTACAGGCGGTTCATCAGAGGCTTTAGCGCAATAGCTGCTCCTCTCCATGCTCTTACCTCCTCACAGGTGCCGTTCCACTGGTCCCTGGGGGCGGAGTCTGCCTTCCAGACCCTGAAGCGTCACTTCACCACAGCTCCCATCCTCACAATGCCAAGTTCATTGCTGAGGTAGATGCCTCCAACGAGGGGATAGGGGCTGTGATCTCCCAACGCTCTGAGCTGGACAGTAACATGCATACCTGCGCCTTCTTGTCCCAGAAGCTGTCCAAGGCCGAACGCAACTATGATGTCGGCAACCGGGAGCTTCTGGCGGTCAAGCTCGCCCTGGAGGAATGGAGGCACTGGCTGGAGGGGGCCAACCACCCGTTCATCGTCTGGACCGATCACAAGAACCTTGAATACATTAAAAAGGCCAAGAGAGAATTCTCGCCAGGCCAGGTGGGCGCTTTACTTTAACCACTTTTCTTTCTGTCTCTCTTACAGGCCGGGGTCTTGAAACATCAAACCAGATGCCCTCTCCCGACTCTTCGACCCTGAGCCTGTTGCCAAGGAACCTGAGACTATCCTCCCACTTACCTGTGTGGTTGGAGCAGTTACTTGGTAGATAGAAAAGGAGGTTAAGCAGGCTAATGGTGAGGCTCTGCCACTTAGTGGGTTTTCAGAAAATCGATTGTTTGTTCCGGCTGAGTTGCGCCCACAGGTGATCCACTGGGCTCACACCTCGCTGCTTTCCTGCCATCCGGGAGTTAGGAGAACGATGTTCGCCATCTCCCGGAGGTTCTGGTGGCCATCCATGGAGCCGGAGGTCCGGGAGTACGTAGAGGCATGTTCGGTCTGCGCCCGGAATAAGACGTCCTCCGGATCCCGCATGGGTCTCCTGCAGCCGCTCCCCATCCCCTCCAGACCGTGGTCCGACTTCTCCATGGACTTCGTCACGGGGCTCCCGGTATCTCAAGGTAAAACCACTGTCCTCACAGTGGTGGACAGATTTTCCAAGATGGTTAGATTCATTGCTCTGCCAAAGCTTCCCTCCGCCAAAGAAATGGCGGAGATCATGATGAACAGTCTCTTCAGGACTCACGGATTCCCCAAGGATATCATCTCTGACCGGGGGCCCCAGTTCGTGTCCCGGTTCTGGAGGGAGTTCTGCCGGCTCATCGGTGCCACGGCCAGCCTGACCTCAGAGTATCACCTGGAGGCCAACGGCCAGACCGAACGCCTCAACCAGCAACTGGAAACCGGCCTCCGGTGCTTGGTCTCCCAGAACCACTCTACATGGAATAAACACCTGGTCTGGGTTGAATATACCCACAATTCGCTGCCCATATCGGCCACAGGTTTCTCTCCGTTCAAGTGTGTGTTTGGTTACCAGCCCCCGCCTTTCCTGACAACGAACCAGAGGTGTCTGTACCAGCCGCCCATGCTGTAATTCACCGTTGTCGCCGGATCTGGGCAGCCGCCCGGCAGGTACTGATTCGGCAGGGGGATCGAGTCAAGAAGGCAGCAGATTGCAAGAGACGGCCGGCCCCAGCCTACCAACCAGGTCAGAGAGTGTGGTTCTCTGCCAAGGATCTTCATCTTAGAGTCCCATCCAAAAAAACTGCCCCTCGGTTCGTGGGCCAGTTCCCCATCACCAGAACCATTGGCCCCGTGGCAGTACGCCTTTGCCTGCCTTGGTCCCTCTGTGTACACCCGACTTTCCACGTCAGCCAGGTAAAGCCAGCCAAGGAGAGTCCGATGGTCCCAGCTCAAATAAAAACAATCTAATGATATTAAACACAACACACACACACACACACACACACACACACACACAAATTAATTACTCACTTTAATGTATTTTTCTTGAGCTGGTAAAAATGGCTATATATTAATGTAGAAACAGAACAGGAAAACAGGATGTATAGCCTACATATTGAAATATTATCTTTTTAACTTTGAATGCAGACTCTCTCCCGAAATATGTTCTCTTTTGCAATAAGGAAATTTGTGCGTTTTTCTGGTCAGCCAATATGGATTTTATTTTTAACTGATTAAGCAGATTAATGATTTATGCACGTATGGTGTAACATTGCTGATAGCCTACCTTTAATGTTCTGTGTAGGCTTTACAGGATCAGGATTTCTGGGGCTGATCACCGATTAGTGAGTTTAAATAAACCCATAACCGATCACGATCTGATCAAAAAATTTTGTTTTGCTTTGTGTGTTTGTTAAAAGCAAAACAATGACGTCTCATTGGTTTAAATGTGTTTTATGTCTTTGTGGCATTTATGTTTTGAGCCCTGTCACTATGTGATGGACAATAAAGTTTTTTGAATCTTGAATCATTAGCTAGCAACATCAACAGCAACAATCTTCGGAGTAAATGAGACAGATAAAACACAAGCCATCTGCAATCTTAGCCAACCTTCTTCGAAATAGGGCTTCGGCCCAGAATATTTCATATATCAGAGATTCAACTGGTGTTCATAACTGTGACAACAAAATAATCAACGACACTTTCCAAAAGTTTTATAAGCAGTTATATTCGTCTCAGTTGAACCCGCTCTCAGAGCACGATATGTTTAACTTTTTCACAAAGGTGGATTTACCAAAAATTACAGAGGAACAGAGAGACAACCTGTGCAAACCACTAACTCTGAGTGAAATTAAGAATTGTATCCAGCAACTCCCCAACAACAAAGCCCCAGGCCCTGATGGATTCAATGCAGAATTTTATAAAAAGTTTAATGTTGTTCTAGTCGATCCCCTACTTGAAATGTTGCAGTCCTCATTTGCAGCTGGGGCTTTCCCCCATCTCTTTTGGAGGCTAATATTTCTTTAGTACTAAAAAAGGGGAAAGCATCTGAAGAGTGCTCTTCATACAGGCCTATATCATTCTTAAATTTAGATCTGAAGCTGCTTGCAAAGATTCTAGCCTCACGTTTGGAAAATGTTCTCCCCTCTGTTATTAGGACTGACCAGACTGGTTTCATTCGGGGAAGGTTTTCATCACATAATGTGAGACGCCTGCTTAACATTATTCAGCATTCTTCCATATACAATACAGCTCTAGTTATTTCTCTCAACGCGGAAAAGGCGTTTGATAGGTTAGAGTGGCCTTACTTATTTTTCACACTCCAGGAATTCAGCCTAGGTGAGGATTTTATTAAATGGATTTGGATTTTATACACATCGCCCCTTTCAGCTGTAATCACAAATGGACTCAGGTCTAGTAATTTTAATATTGAAGGGGGTACAAGGCAGGGCTGCCCTCTGAGCCCTGTGTTATTTGCGTTAGCTATGGAACCTTTAGCCGCCACCATAAGACAAGACGCTCGTATTAGAGGAATCTCTTTGAATAATCATGAGCATAAAATCTCGCTATATGCTGATGACGTTTTGATTTTTTTAAGCTCCCCTACACATTCTATCCATAAATTGACCCTAACCCGATTATAAAATACATTTTTCTAAAAGTGAAGCCATGCCTCTTTGTTGTTCATAAATGTTAGACCCAAATATCTCACAGCCATTTCGCTGGTCTTCAGCAGGTTTCCTATATCTAGGTATAAAAGTCTCGCCGTGCTTAAAAGATTTGTATAAATTAAATATTGTCCCTCTCTTACAAACTATAAAACAGGACCTTGATAGATGGTGTGGCCTGCCTCTGTCCCTTCTGGGTCGAATTTATTTGATTAAAATGAACATTCTCCCACGCCTCCTGTATTACTTTCAGATGCTGCCGATTATGTTGTCAAAGAAAGTTCTTGCAAAATTTAATAGTGCTATTATATCATTTATTTGGCGTAAAAAAAGATACAGTTTGAGATACAGTTTTCTTTGCCTACCTATTAAGAATGGTGGCTTAGCAGCACCCTCTCTTTTATATTACCTGTGTGCGGCACAGTTCAAGTTTCTTTTGGAATGGTTTATAGGTGACCCTGATTCTGTTTGGCTCAGTTGCGAATCCAACTCTCTAGATAAAATCCCTTTACAGAATTCATTATATAGTTCTCCTGGCAGAGTGGCAACATTAAAGATAATGTGCTTATAAAGAATATGTTAAATGTTTGGCGTAAAGTCAGGAAATTGGAGGGGTACAGTAATTGCTTCTCCTTGTTGACTCCTATTCACGAGAACCCTGACTTTCAATCTGGATTACGGGGCGGCCTTGCCGACTGGAAGCATAAGGGCATCAGGGTTGTTGGGGACATGATTCAGGGAGGCTCAATCCTCACATTTCAACAAGCGAAAAGCAATATGGGATCACCAATAAGGATTTTGTCAAATTTCTGCAAGTTCGTAACTTTCGTAACTGTTCTGTGTAACTTAAAAGATTTCACTGGTGGTCTTGCTATAACTCCCATAGAATCCCTATTGGTAAATAATATGCAACTTAAATCTTTCACTAAGAAACTGTATAAGATCCTCTGTAATCTTAATGTAGGCAATTCTGGTAAAGTAAAAGGCAAATGGGAATCGGATTTGGGTACAGTAGAGTCCGGGGACTGGGATGCTCTGTGCGGCCAGCCCTCCAGGGTTCTGGTGTCTAACTCTGCATGGGAGAGGCAATTCAAGATTTTGCATAGGCTTTTTATCACTCCTGTAGACAGACACAGATTTAATCCTAACCTGTCAGAGTTCTGTAATAAATGTCAATCTGATGTTGGTTTATTTATTCATTGTTTATGGGGCTGTTCTCATATCCAACAGTTTTGGAGTATAATTGTTCAACAGTTAAATCTGATATTCAAGTGCCATCTACATCTGAGTGCACGGACTTGCCTGTTAGGACTAGAGGATGGACTGCCTGTTGGTTTTCGCCACAGAGACCTTTTACACATTCTACTGCACTGTGCCCGGAAATGTATCTTGGCCTTATGGATCACTGACAAATCCCCCACTCTCAATCAGAGGAAACAAACTGTGACTGGTATCATTCCGTTTGAGGCTTTCTCTACAGCACTGAAGGACAAACCCTTTGTATTCTACCAGACCTGGGATCCATTTCTTGACTACCTAGGTGCCACCACATCTCGTAGGATGAGATCAGGGCTTGTGGGCCTGGCCTGGGAAAAAGTTGCAGAGTTATAGTGTGATAAGCTATCAAACTTGAGTATGTATTATATTGTCTTCTCTGGTCTCCCTGACTATCCCCTTTTTTTATTCTAGTTTATTTATTTATTATTTTATTATTCTCTTTTTTCCTTTTACTATGCCAGGCTTAAATGTCTGTATTTTATGTACTACTATTAGTGCTATGTCTTCTGTTGTCTCTGTCGCTTCTACTTTGCAAGAAAAAGTTTAATAAAAACAAGTTTGAAAAAAAACAAACATCCAACCTTTGTATAGTTTTTAAACTGCCCATCTTTATTCTATTTATGAACTCATTCCATTTATGTTATTTATTAATTTCTATTTATGAATCTGTGGACTTTTATAATCTAGGCCTAATCTTCCATAGGACTAGATCTGATCTTTGCTCAGCAACAAACAGCAGACACACACAGTTGGTGACTAGATGGTGAACATAGTGGAGCACTTAGCAGCTATACTGTGAGATTATTTTCATCCAGTGATGGAGACCAAAACAGTGTCCAAGTCCAATATTCACTCTCCTAACGCGACTAATGTTGCTCTGTGTCTGCTGGATGTGTAAATACACAACTGCTAGTTAACACTTTCACCATTACTATCTAAAAGGGAATATGTCAATTTTGAGTTTAAGGTGAGTAGGCGTACTGCCCCAAGTAGCCAAAAAAATAACTTAACACCTTTAAACTAAGATATGCTGAGTGATCATAGTGTCACGACCAGGAAAACCACAACAATAGTTTGGACTCAAATACACGACTGGACTCAGAGTAGGCAAGGTAATAGTCTTTACTCAAAACACAGGTTCGATACACGGGAAATCAGTCAGCGGGGGCACACACATCAGACAGGGAGCAGGTAGAAGCAAGGAGGTCGGTACACGTGTGGTCAATCAGCGATGGCAAACAAATCCGACAGGGATCAGGCAAAGGCGAGGTCGAAGGAAACACAGCTGAAGTCAAAACCAGGAAACATTAGAAGACGTTTAGGAAAAGGCTGGGATGTTTAAGCACAGGGGCAAAAGACGAACTGGCAACAGACAGGGGAAACACAAGGACTATATATACACACACACACATACACCAGGTGAAGGTGATTAGGGCGGGGACGAAACCACACGAGCAGGGAAGGGAGAGCTGGAACGAGAGGAAAGGTAAATACCAAAGGCTAGAAAGGGGACAAAACTATAACATAGACTGAGTCATAACACATAGGCCCCATGCTAAATTTTCAGCATGTGTTAAACGATGTATGTATGAGGGATTGAATCTTGTTGCGCCTAAAGCGCCTTAAAAGTTCTTTGTCAGGTAGCGTGGTCGTTTGCTTTGGATGAAACAAATATGAAATTGAATGGGGTTGGGGAATTCAATCATGTTCTGTAGATCTGTATCTGAGCCTGACCTTTGACCTCTGTGGGCAGTTGCCAAATGCCAAAGTGTGCCCTTTTCTGGCCAAAAGAACATACTAATTTGACTTTGTATGAGTGGTAAACATTGTAGGAATGAAAATATATGCTTGTTTATTTAATGTTTTGAATATGTATCCATATTTGTTGACATGTATTTTTCTGTGTGGGTGGGACAGTTATCAGCCTGCACCATCAAACCATAAAAGGCACAGCGCAGTCTTGTTTTCCATACAGATCTCAGTTCAGAAGGGACCCTGTGTATCACAACCTTTCCCTGATAGAAAAACCCTGTTTTTTTCCTTGCTCTGCTTTTATCTGCCAGATTGCCATCGTACCACTTCCCTCGGACAATCAGGGGGTTTATATCCTTGCTGAGAGATTGGATAGACCTTCAGTGTGCTGCACAGACATCCAGAGAGCCCATGTTTTTGTCTTGAACCACCGATTGGCCAAGATTTGCCTGTTGCCAGGCTGTCATTTGTAAATAAGAAGGTTTTCTTAATTGACTGGCCTGATTGAGTAAATGTTGAATAAATGAATGTTTGGCTCTGCTTTGGTTTGCTCCCAGTTGCTGGCTTATTGCACTTGCAGCGAAGCACTTGCAGAGTCTTGTGAGCTCCCATTGTGTGATCTGATAGGCAGAAATCTACTGCACCAAATTATTATCCTATACAGTTATTTACATATACAAGAAGAAGGTGTGTGTGTGTGTGCGTGTGTGTGTTTTATGTGTGTGTTGGGGGATGCAGTTTTGTTGCATCAGTTTTCCCCCAGTGTATGTGTATGTGGGTTTGTCTGTGTGTGGCACAGGCTGATACTCCTGCTTATTAACACTCAGTTAAACACAGAGATTCTCCTTTATTAGATCCATTAGAGCTGTGACAGTCTATTGAGACATGGAAGTAAAAGGAGAACAGTGAGCTGGTGCTGTATGCGTGTTTCTTGTGTGTCTAGCTCTGTGTGCGTTGTTGGTTTTAGTCTAGCCATTCTGTGGAAGTGCTATACTCTAAAAGAGTAATCGAGGAAATGCTAAATAGATCGTTACATTGCATTAATTTAGCTGATGTTTATCCAAAGTGACTTACAAGTGACAATAACTGCATTCAACAATGTGGCTACAACCCAAAAATTGCAAGAATTATACAAGACTTCATCAAATATATTGAACTGTTTCAAGCCCTACAATTAGACAATAATATCTAGAGAAAGCGTCATTCCACTTTTGTGGAGTCAGGACAGCTAACAGTAGTGATTTTGTGAAGCAGTAGCTGGGCCTCCCTTTGATATGAAAGTAGCAAACTGGTAGCAGGAGCAAAGTGTAGAGGGGAGTATTGTTTGTCCATGTCCTGAATGTAGGCTGGGCCGGAGCTATTCACACCACAGTAGATAAGTACCAGTGTAGGGTGCAAAGGAGGAGGGACAACAGTCAGGATGCTACATTCTGGATGAACTGCAGAGGTCAGATGGCACAGCCATGAGTGAGAGAGAGACAAAGACCTGGACAAGAACCTGTGCCACCTCCTGGGTCGAGGTGTCCTGAGACCATTTTTTCCTCCCAGAATCAAATACCTGCATTAAATTGCATATTGAAAAAATACCAGTACTTTACAAAATATTTATTTCATTATTTTTTACAGCTGTAACCTATTATGGATGTGATATGATTACTTGTTTGTTTGTGTTAATTGTTTGTTTAATGTCTTTGTGCAGGTTAAACCTTTTGTAAAACATCAACAAATACATCCAGAGAATTAATGCCATAGAACATTCTTTTATTATCTCGGTTGACGGTCTGAAAAATAAATAAAAAATATCAACATATGTATGTGTATATGGCTCCTGTATATGGCTACTTGTGCCGTAAAAAAAGTGCATATAGGACTACAAGAAGCTGCTGGGATGGGATCCCAGAGATCTAATAAATGATGTGGTTTCGGATTGATGCATAGACTTGTGCACTCACCGATACCAGATCCAGCATTTTAAGCCGTATCGGAGCAATTTCAGATAATGGTATCAGAACAACCCCACTCCTGGGTGAGGAACAAACTTATTCTCTTTATGTTGTGGAGGATGAATCTGCAGAATGGTGTGGGCACAGCAATGTTGGCCGGGAAGAACAGCTGGTCATACCCACATTCCTTGCAGTCTGATGTATGGGGAGTAGGGGACCCAGAAGTGAAACCTGAGGAATGCCAATGCTGAGGCTACAAGGTTCAGGCACAGGTTTTCTCCAGGCTACCCTGTAAGTGCAGTCCTAGAGGGAGAGTGCACAGCCTGAAGATTTCCTTGGTTGTGTGTTTGTTTGTTTGTGGATCCATACACAAGCAGGTCTCACTACCACTGGCCAGTCAGCTGGTTGTCTCTGCTCCATGTAGGCTTCTGGCTTTCTTCCCTGCTGCTTGGTAGGGGCAGCTGTAGTCTGCAGTTGGCTCTGTTCTCTGCATGTGTGCCTGTGTAACAGTGTCACCCACACATGGCTTGTTAAACAGGATGCCTACACTGTAAACAACAGTATAAGTCTGTGTCAAGATGTGGATTTAAAAGGTTTGATTCATTTTTAAGACCAATATCTGCGCTGCTGTCAGAAATCTCTTTTACTTGCCAAAACAAAGCAACCAGTGTCAGGATGGGGTGTGCGTACACCCCATCCTGACACACACACGTACTTTCATTACCGTCATGAAAAAATCCTGCTGCACATTGTGCGCATGTATATAATACATTCCTTTTGTGTGGGTCCAGCAGCATGACTGTCTGTGTGAAGATGTCATAAGAGTGATAACAATCTCAAGGAAATTGAATCGAAAGCAACTGGATTTGGTTTTTGTCTTGAAGACGTTTCACCTCTCATCCGAGAGGCTTCATCAGTTCCTGCTCCCTTGACTAGGCTGAGACTAGTCCAACTAGCCGGTGTGGAGGTCCAGCTATTTAACCTCTCAGGAGGCGGTCACAAGGCCACTGATGCCTATGGGTCGTATGTGCTCCATTATTGCCAAATGACAGTCGTTAGTATGGTCGTTGGGGATGGTGGAAAGTTGGTTTCGACTTCGTTAGTGCTCTATTGTGTTGTAACGACAGTCGTTGGAGTCACATGAGGCCCTTTGTGCACAGCCGTTATTCTTAGAGGCTAAGTTGTTGAATCTTAGAAAAGAGTGATAACAGAACTTTTTCTAAATCATGTAATTTGTCAAAAAGACTATTTAGAAGCGCTCATACTTTTCCATCACGTGACCTTCATTTTCTGGTGGCAGAAGGGAGAATTTTCTGGCTTGTCTGCTAGTGCTTAACGGCAGTGGGGGTTGGGGACTGTGACGTGTACAGTAGTTTCCCCAGGAAACGCACCACCCTCTTTGGCTGTTGCAGTTCGTCCTTACCTGGCTGCTTCTGCTTTTCTTGGGTTATACTTCTCCTCCAGAGTGTCTCTGGGCTAGAGAGAGTAGACAGGATAGATGTCTGAAGGCAAACGGCACTATGCTGAAACTAAGTCATTCTAGCTTGGTGTATATTGAGGGACAGTGTCAACTAGGGTGCCATAGAAATGACATCATATGTATTCAATCCAATAAAAATTAAAGCCTGTGTTTTATTACAGTGAATGCATCTTAGATGTATGACATAGGAATTGTCCTGGCTGCCGGTTCTTCCTCCCGTCTTCCTCCTCCAGAGAGAACACCTCATCTCAGCAATCCTTTGGTTGCTCTATCCTTGCAAGCAACCAGGCACTCAGACCAAAGCATCCGGGCCAGCAGTCTGTCCAACCTTGAGGAGCTCTGTTAGAGACTGGACTATGCCCTAGGACCACTGGCTCAAGAAGTGAGGTGTTGCAGGAACACAAATACATGCCCACTCACTTTGATCAGGGCATAAGTTGGCAGAAACTGAACTAAATCAACATTTACATGGGTGCATTCCAGGCTGCTGCAGTGGTCAGAGGCTCAAATAAAAATAAGCAACAATATCTGCTGGAGGAACAGGGATGCTTATTCATGAACCTGCTCACTTTTTCTTTTGGACCTCGAACATTTGTGTGTGTGTGTGCGTGTGTGCGTGCGTGCGTGCGTCTTTGTGAGAGAGTGGGTTAGAGAGTTAATCAGTTGATCCAGTTAAGTTTTGGCATTGACCTCGGCAGTGTAGGTAGCTGATCTGTGTTTTTGTGATAAATATGTCAGGTAGAATCCAGCACAGCTCCAGATCGTGCTGTATTTCTTACCTAGAGATGATCACTAACTGTATTTAAGATTTTTACCTGTGTCCTCACATTTATACAACTGTAAATTAATGTAAAAATCAATGTGTGTGTTTGTGTGCAGCTGAGTCTGACTGCTCTGATAAAGACAGAGAAGGAGGCAGAGGTGAGGAGAGCTGCTATCCTGCTATCACCCTGCTGCTCAGAAGCCTCAGTGACAGAACTACCTGGGTACACACATCTGCTTATATCAGTATGCCTGAAATCTACACAATCACCAGGGAGGGGCCTCATTTATAAAACTCTGCGTAGGATACCCGTCAAAAAGGTGGTGTACGGTTGAAACATATAAAGTGCTTACAGACAAAAATATGTTACTTCTCCTTTATAAATCCCAATCAACTGGAAATGTGCCGCACCTTCTGTGAGCTTCATGTAACGGCCATAGTTAGTCAGTGAAACTGCCCTAATTGTTTTTCATTCACACTGACGGCATTAATATGTTAGAAGGGGTGACAAATATCTTTTCACACAGTGTTAAATCATAGGTCTTGCTGTGGAGGTTGAGGTTGTTTGGTTCAGTCCCAATTTGTGATGGATGCTCCTGGTTCATAAGTTAAAAAAAGAAGTTGTCCGACATAAAAGTGGATGCCAAAAGCTCACAGCCGAGGCGCGGGGGAACGAGGACACGAAGCCCAACCACCTTGATGAGAAACTGGCAGGAATTAGCAGAGAACCCCTCCTGAGTGGAGCAGGGGTGGAGCGGGACACAGTTGCTAAAGATGCACCATAACTCAGGTAGCGTCATTAATATTCCCTTGCTTTGAATGACTTAACCATTCACATTCAAGTTATGTTCAATTATATATTTACACAAAAGTTTATATTATGTTTAGTTGCCCACGAGCTGAGTGCGTCCAGCCCCTTCACCTCTACCACACCGCAACCGGTCAGCAGGTTAAAGTTGAGAGAAGTTTTATGTGACTTAAGCTGTCCATTAAAAAAAAAAAAAAAAAATACCCCAATTGAAACTGTTGTGAAGTAAATGGACCCTTATCTCATCGACAGTTCTACAAAAGGAACAGATGATACAGAAACATACAGTATGAAACAATGAACTCGTATCTGGCAAGCTGAGGCAACATCTTGAAACAACATTTCTCCTATGCTGCAGGTTAACATTTATAAGAATAAATTACTTAACATTAAGGTATTGATTAATTTTACAGAATATTTTAATGGGTTTTTATGCTTCAAAGTATATTTTTGTTTATATCTATTTTCCCAAATCATTTGTTTGTGTGTCTGCATTCCAGTGGGTTAGGGTTAGAGTGTTTGTTCATATGTTTTCAGGATAGGTGGATAAGATTTTCATTGACTTTGCAAATAAACTCCTCACATATAATAGGTAAGAGGAAATGTTTTGATTTATTTTACACAAAGGTACCACATTCAAACTGTTATATCCTTCTGCCATGGGAGTCACAGTTTCCATTTTTCCAGTTTATGTGCGTATGCATGACTTTCCATGGAAGACCATCTTTCCCCTGTCAAGTTTGTTTTCTATGAATTCCACACTTAGCTTTGAAAGTGACTAATGCCTTTTTTTGTGCATATACAATCTTTATAAATGAGGCCCCTGAACTTGAAGGCATCATTCATTTTCCCTTTGACTTGCAGGTCCAATACAATCAATCACTCAGTAAGTATTCTAAGTGTATTCAAAGTGTTTGTTCTCCCTAGTATCCACTCTTCTTCCTGTTCAACAACAGGAAATGACTGGTGATTCTGAAAGTTTCATAGCTGATAATATTCATTCAGGACACATCTGTCCTGTCCATGTCTTTAGGTCGTCTATAGGATTCTAGCGTTAATATATGTTTATATATAATAAAGTTATTATTCCATCCTTGATTGGAGGTAAAGATGCCTTTAATGGCAGAGATATGGTACTTGGTGCTCAGATGACAATTGACCCTTTCCACTGCAATCTTTCATATCAATGAACACAAGACAACATGTCATGTTAACAAGGCATTATTTTGTAATAATTAGTGTGAGTGGGAAAACGAATGCTTTTCTTCATTTTCATCAGACAAAATAAATTCCACTATTGCATGCACTAAGGGACCGTTCGTTATTTATGGAATAGGCCACCGGAGGTGCGTGTTTGGTGCAGGAAGAAACGGTAAAAACTGACTTTTCTCAGTAACGTGTCCGCAAACAGGAAGTGCTTGCAAGCAAAAAAAACAAAAAAAACACGTGATACCCCCTTTCCTATTGGTGAAAAAAGCCACCACATCAACCAATCACAAAATGATATGGCAAATCACGTGATTTAGTTGCTGGGGAACAGGGGGAAGTTGTGGGAGGGACGGCGACGAAGAGTGACAGCGATACTGACAGCGACAGAGACGGCGTTAGTGACAGCGAGTTTTGAGAGTTGAGAGATTTGTGACATTTAGCGTGGAAAATTAGCTTTATCTGTAATTAAAATATGACAATGAGGACCCCAACGATTGGCCCTCATGTCCTTCTCAAACCACGTTGAAATTACATCTTTAACAGCCCATTTTTCAAAATTTTCCCCCGTTTTGCCCCCGTTGAAAAAAAAGACTATCTGCGGGTAGTGATGCCGGTAACGCGTTACTTAGTGACCACTTCTGACCACTTTTTTCAGTAACAAGTAATCTAACACATTACTACTGCGAGAAAAGTAATCGGATTAAAAGTTACTTATTCAAGTCACTGTGCGTTACTATTATTTTTGTCATTCTCCTTAGTAAAAAATATATATTTTTGCTTTATTTTTTTCCATCTCGGGGAGTGATGTCACACGTGCGACAAGTCACGTTTTCAGCATGAGGACAACTCACGTGTAACAGCACGCAGCGACACAAACACAAACAACATGGAGGGAGGAGAGAGATGCACGTTTTCTAGCAGGAAATACAGTCATTATTTTGAGTTCGTGTCAGCTAAAGATGAGAAAATCAGAAAGCCACGGCCTCGACTTGTGCAGGAGTTCCCCACCGCCCAAACAACAAAACTGGACTTCGGTGCAAAACAAGTAAGCTGAGGAGAGTTGAAGAAGTTGGCTGTGCGGTATGTTGTAGAGGAAAAGCTGCCCTTAAACACGGTTCACTCGCCGTCGTTTCGTGCCATAATTCCTAATTAATATCACTGCCGTGCTGCGTTACTGTTAAAAATGCACTTCCAATAAAGTGAGTATTGGCAAAACCCGTGGTCATTTTTATGTTGAGTTGATAGGGGTGTTGTCAGCAGCTGCTGAGTGTAACTAATAAAGTAACTTGTAATCTAACTAAGTTACTTTCAAAAACAAGTAAACAGTAATCATATTACTTTTTTCAAGATAACTGAGGCAACACTGTCTGCAGTGTCTCATGCAATTTTTACGAAAGCAATAGCAGGGTCATGTCAAAATATTTTTATTCCGGCAGGGGGTCATGTAAAAAATAACTAGAGACCCGAACATCCCTCCGGTGGCACTCAATTTAAATAACAAACAGTCCCTAAGAAGAGCTAAACTTTTCTCATAGACAACTTTACACTGTTTTTGGCCAGGCTAGCAGTATCCTCCGAATTACATCACTGAGTACCGATTTATGTTAAATCAACTGGTGCCAAATCTCAGTACCTGAGACTACATCTGACTGAGAGAGCATCTTAGACTATAGAGAGAAAGAGCATTCAACCTATACACAGGGTCTGAAATTAACACCCGCCAAGGTTTAATATGAGTTAATTTTCTGTTCGATGAGCTAATCTTGCCCCACTTCTGGCGCCTATCTTCAGAACTAGGCCTTCACTTTGATCTCAACTTCACACCCGTAAAGCTTTGTGACTGCATCTTGCACACCTGTGACACTATCATCTGTCCACAGATAGACAGCCAGACAGACAGACAAGGTGAAAACAATATCAGCTGTACCAGAGTGGACAGAAGTGATGGGTAACTGGGTTACAGTGATCTTCACTTAAAACAAATGTGGGCCAGGACGTCAAATTTCCTATCTTCTCTGGCACCCTTACACATATAAACACCTGGCATAATGGACATACACACACAGACACGCACGCACCCACGCACACACTGACAAAGTGAAAACATTACCAGCTCATGCTGTCATGTATGGTGAAGACACAGGGTCAAAAGGTCGGACTGGTCAGTGAGTACAACGACTGAAAACAGTCAAGTTTTACAATGAAAACTTTTCCGGTACAAACTGTAATTTGAAGACAAAAGAAAAAATTTTGTGCTGTTCTTCTTCAGGCTTTAAATTCTGAATAATGTAGCCCAGGGTGTGTCTTTGAGAGTAAGAGGCTGTTGTTACAGAGCCTGGTCCTGTAATCTAGTCCCAGTTTCCCTGTGGTCATTTTGAGACCAAATGTTGCCAAGCACAAAAAAGCAAACAACATGTGCCCGTTCTCTCTCTCTCTCTCTTTTTCACGTTCTTAGTCTGTGGTTACTGCTGATGTCTCTGATGAATTGTTGGTTGTAGATAGTCTAACACAGGATCCAGGATAATCTTGTTAAAATGGGAATAGTGGGGAAGGATCACTACTGGACTTTTTAATTCAATGATCAATGTGTAGGTTTGTAGGTTTGTGTAGGTACAACACCGCACTTAGTCAGCCACTTCATGTAATAAGTATACAATAAGGCACTTTGAGCAAATTCACTGAAAAATTTCACCGACTCTGACACTTGGAGGAGAAATCTGGTCTGGGACCATGTCAGTACCAATGTTCAGCCAATATCATCTGGTACTGTGAGGGGTTTACAAATCCAGTCTAAAATCTTAAAAATTTGGATGCAACAATCTGTTTTCTAGACCTTGAGGCTAACGTTCATTAGCATACTACCGTTACTGTTAATAAAACTGACAACAGTTAAAATCTCATCTCCAGTTCTTGCTGTAGAATAGATCAGAATAGACCCACGTTGACCGCGTTTTCCCAAACATTTTTTCATCGATTGAAGAGTTGATGCACCACGTCAGTCTTCATTTTGTTTATATCTGCTCTCCATGAGATCACCTGAGATCAGTTGATGTTGTGCATTTCTCCTTCTGACATGTAAATCTTAATACTATCCTGTAGTGTGTTATGCACCATTATTTTCAAATCTTGCATGTTTGAGATTAGATAGCAGCATCTGTGAGGATCCTCCTCAAACTCCCAAGGTGAAAACACAACCAGTCATGCTGTCATGTGTTGGGACCCTCACATGGGCCTGATATCAGAGCGGCCTCAATTGCACTAACAAAGGAAAGTGCATTGACCCTAATGTCCAGTAGGTGGCGCCTGCTTGACACAGCCCTCCACAGGTTTGGCATCTCCCATCTCCCATTGTCTGACTGCACCTGAATGCATCGTCACATTCGCAATGACCGGATGAACGGAGAAACATAAGACCAACTTCGTGTCCATCTCTACGCCAGTCCCAGAGTTACGTGGTTGCTGTAAGCTACGGCTTTCGTCAGCGCAACCGTTACTCAAAGGGAGCAACCATGTGTTTGGATTTTAACCGCCGAAGGCCGCAGTGTTTCACCTCGCTGGACGAGTCAGACTGCCGTGCGTTACCAAACACGCTCCGGATCCAGGATAGTAGCTGTACAACCAGCTGCTTTCACCACCTGCAGAAGGAGGATTTTTCCCCAGAAAACGTCCGTTTTCTCCATGCCCGTGTCGACCACGCTGTTCTTAACAGCCAACCAGGATGCTGCAACCGCCAATAATCCACGCCGAGGAAGCGAGCTGGATTATGGAAAACGCAACAATAAGTGAGGCTTACTTTAATTAGTGTCTGGGCAGATGCTAGGAGTTGCATTGTATGTGTATTGTATGCTTGTAAGCTACAATGTTTGAGCTTGTGGACCGCCGAGTCTCCTTTTTATACTGTTTGTTTTACGTTGTAAAACATTTGTTTGTTGCTTGCGTGTTTTCATTTCGGCTCATCACGAGCCGATCTGAGTCTCCACGTTGTGGAGTACCACGTGTTAGCTTAGCCGCCGCTAAGGGCGTTAGCCCCCTTTGTCTTCGTCTCTCTCTTTCTCTCTCCTAACTAACCCACATGTACACTACACACACATTAGGGGTTACGCAGACACACATGTAAATCTTATGAGTTACTCCTTGGGGACTTATGGTTAATAACCTAACTATAACATTTGATACGTGTGCTTTGTGGGAACCCCTTTTCCTACTTTATATAACCTCGTGGTAGCACTGCTACCTTTTCAAACATTATCTTGTGTGTGTATGTGTGTATCCAAAAGTACACACAAAGTCTGCGGTGTTGTAACCATCGGCATTGTTCAAATCCCGCGCGTGACTTCTCCAAGTCACGCCTGGCCAGTGTTGTAATCTTTAGACCGTGGCTTCCCCAAGTCATGGTCAGCCATTTTAGTAGTCCTTTCACGGAACACTCCGTGACGTTACGTTCCAGGAGATCGTAACCGCCATTTTGGCTCTTCGCCATCTTGTGTCTTTGACTACAGCCGCCATTTCGGCTCTCTTTCTTTGTTACACACACACACACACACACACACTACATGCTTGTTGGTTTGTGCTTGAGTTTGTTTGTTTGCTTTCATAGTTAGCTGCTGTAGTCTAGTGATGGATTTTGTTCAGTGAAAGTATTTATTGATTTGATCAAGGTGCTTATGTGAATAAATTCTATTATATTGTACATAGCAGTTTTCTGTGATTATTTTGTGCATAATATTGTGATCTTTTCTGGTTGTGATGGTCAGTGCTCGGATTCACTTCCTTCACTGTTCCTTTAATTGTAAATATTTTACAAATATCTACATTTAAAGTGAACCCTTCTATTTTGAGACTATTTTGGTCTGGTTATTGGTCCCTGATTTCAGGGTGGTGCCCCGTTTTAATGATTTAATTATAATTTACATTAAATTTGATTGATTTCATTTTAATAATTATTATCAGTAATTATTAATTACTAATAACCACACCTGCCCTACCATCGACATGCCCAACACATGTAATCACAGTATCTGAGAACCTTGGCCAGACTTTATAATAGTATCATGTCTGCACACATGTTGTGTAGAACATTTTATGAATTAACTTTGATAAAATACAGCAACATTTAATATTCAATTCAATATTCAATATGAACTTGGTAACTTAGCTGAAAGCAACTACAAAGAACTTTTATTTTCTGTTGATTCTGGCCCATGTGGATTGTTTGAGCACCTCCTCCTCATGTCATTAAAGTGATAGTTCGGAATTTTGGACCTAAGGCCTATTTTTTGAAATAAAACCAACCTTGCATTTTTAAGGATTTATGTCTCAGCAGCAGCAGCGTGTCATACTTCCTAGTAGGCAGCTGCGGACTGATATCACCTAGCACTTATAAGTTACCGGATGTGAGAGGACGCTGGCGTCAATATCGCTGCTTCTCAATCCGTAGCATAGCTGCTTTTTTCTGTTGGAAAAAAGAAAGCCAAGTTGTCCGTACAAACTCTGGGGCTGTGCTACTAACTTTGAAGGCTGCACACCTGAACAACTGGCTCCGTGGACTCACCTTTCTCCACTGATCAGCTGTTAGCCTCGCCGATCAGCTGTTAGCCTAGCAACGCTAACTTTCAAACCTACATACTCAATACTCTGTGGGCTGTCCATCATTGCTCCGTTGGTCCTCCCTCCACCACAACCTCAGGGTTATTCACCGCCTGGCTCCTCTGTCGCTCTCCTCTGCTGCTGTGGTCTCCCCCGGCTCGCCGTGATGTTGGATGGTCGCTGCTCCGCCGTTGCTGGCGGAGCTGAGAACCGGGAGCAAAGTAAATGTAGCGCCCCCATGCCACTGGAACAGGCATGCAATAGAATCAATCTAAACTCACTACGGGGCGCCCTGAGTTCTTTTAACTTTTGCGATAACACAATATATGTGAATATCTAAAGGGTTTTAATATGTTGTTGTTAGATGAGTGTTTTCTCTTAAAGAGTCAATTCCCACAACAATGAGTTAAATAAAATATATAAAAATATTTTATTCTCTCCCAGATTCTCCTGTTATATCAAAATAAAAGCACAAAAATAAAACACATGAAATTATGCTCAATTGTTATCTTCTCAGATGTTATACCCTTATTTTACAATGTTTTTAACTCAAAATGGGTTCCTTGAACCTCAGACCCTCTCTTTACCTCAAAAATCCTAAATCACCTCTCAATAGAAAATTCCCGTATTTCTCCTTAAATATAACCAAAGCGGCTGTAACGCCTCTGAAATGAAATTGGCGCACTCGCGCACACAATGCGAACACACACACACTGCACAGATGACACACAAACCTTCGTGCGCCAAAGCGTCACACACAGATTCAACAAATCTGTTAATAACTCAGTTCAGATAGTTCAAATTCAAACCCCTATGCCGGCAAACAAATGAAAATAAACCCTCGTTGCAGGCCTGGTTTCGGTCCTTGTGAGCAGTCACTTCGCTCACGGAGCAAACAAAAACGGAGCAGGTACCTGATTTCAGACAAAAAGAGTTTCTCCTCACACCGAGTCGCGCTGGCGTCAAGCTCCTCAATGCGTCCAAACTTGTCCAGATGAACACGGGGCTCGCTGTCGTCCTAGCTTTTCCATACGTCTCTGTGCACGGAGCCCGATGAAGCTGTGATGTCCGTGTAGCACGATGCTAAGATGGCGGCCAGGCGTCGCGTCTCCTTGAGGCAGGCTGTAGCGTTAGTTGAATTAAACTCGAACAGTCCTCAGCATTCACGGTCACCAACAGTGCAGTTACCAGTCCGGTAAACTATTATTAGTGAAACTCCACGTCCAAAGCCTGGATGCGGGATATAACCGTGTAATTAGCTCTTAAGCGTTCATGAGCTCAGACTAGCCGTCTGCCCTCTGCCTTCGTCTCTCTTCGTCTCCTTCCCATCACTCCCTTTGCTTCCGCCCTTGACTGCTAGGGTTCAAAAGGTCACCAAAATGCTCTACCAAAATAAAATTACACAAAATAAACATTTAAACATTCAAAATTCAAAATTCAAACAAAATACAAACCTCCAGAAACAAATACATGTCGGCACATTACATTGACACTCCATATTTCCCAATATTATTTTTCTCAAAACAAAATGAAAAGAATATTTAGCACAGGGCTACATAAAATTCCGCTGCTGCTGAGAAACTAGTCCCTCAAAAAAATGGATGATTCATGTGATGCAAGGTTAGTTTTGTTTCAAATATTATTCTATCAACACAGATATGTACATCGGTAGTCTGCCGTTACAATTGATTTGCCTTGGGTGCACTGTGGAGTCGGTATGAGTGTTTTTAATGCCATGCTAACAAGATCCGTTGACTTGCGCTAGCCATGGCACAGCGAACTCGGCGACTAGGAGAACCTGAATGAAATGTCTTGAAAACGTCTCCAGACATCTCAAACACACCGGTTGACTTGGAAAATAGGCCTTATGTCCAAAATTCCAAACTATCCCATTAAGATCTTGATCTTGCTAGACCCAATTATTATTGTTAATACTGTTTTTCTTTTTTAAACACACCCTTTGCAGAATGCATAGCAATAAGATAATGTATCTATTTGTGGCTATGAAAGACTAATATATATGTATTAAAAACATAATATGGGTTATCAAAACCAGTTCACCTTTACAGGTACTCGAGCTGACCCATCTCTGAGCCTGTTGCATCGCTCTCTCCTTTTCCTCCCATAAGGTACCTCCCTCTGAACTGGAGCTGTGTTAGATGGCTTCAGCAGGTTTTCAAATAGGACCTCCTCCCTCAATGTCTCATTGATTTAGGCCCATGATATCCTTGGTGGTCTCAAAAATGTTGTTAATATGATAATAGTAAAACAAATTTTATTTTAATTTACTGTTCATATTTGTTACATGTAAGCCTGCAGCTAACAGATCGGGTTGGTCAGTAATAGTAATTTTGTTTTGAAAGCTGAAGTAATCAACATTCCTGATCACATACTTGTGGAAAGGACTCATTGAATTATTTAAGACATGTTTACATTGATAGTAAGCCATGGTAGTGTCTCATCACAGAACCATTTAAGACCTCACCTGAAGCCCTGATGGTCCAGCTGCTGCTTCCTCAACCTGCACTACATCTGTACTGGATTTCTGAGTTTCCTGAATGTATTTCAAAATAATGCATCAATGAATAAAATGTCATCTTTATGACAAACAACAGCCTAGAAACTACGCTACTACTTACTCTCTGGGTGGTGAAATAGCTTCGGATGTCTCGTTTCTTTTTCGGTGGCATTTTCTATCTACAAAGCAGAAACACGGGCAAAAATGTTGAGACCAAACGAAATACTGATGTAAGGATTTACTTTCATGATTTCCTGGTGTATTTACGTCAGCACAGTCTGCAACAGCCAGCCTGGTATCTAAGAATATTACAATAAATGCATTATGTAAAAAAAAAAAATTGTTACATTAAAATATATCAAAATATTGGTAGGGATAACTCCCTCCCTCCCAAACTTTGGTTGTGACTTGTCCCTATCATCCCTATGCAAACTTACGCCCTTGTGTGGCCGGATCACACCAGAACAAGGAATGTATAACAATAAACATGGTATAGTTGAAACTCTCTTCTCTGATGCCATCTGTTCCACTGCACCATTCACGTCACAGCAGGTGTGATCCCATCGCAAAGATAGTCTCCAGTTTTACCTAACCTCATTTTTATCTCAACAACACACCTTTCACATGCATGCTCCTAAGGTCATATTGGGGAACAGTGGTAGCCTAATCCACAGACTGGTAGGACTGGTAGCGCTTGCCCCTCCCCCATTACCACCACCAAGGTGCCCTTGAGCAAGGCCCTTAAACCCGACTGCTCCAGTGGCCTGCAGATCAGACTGTGGTTGTACTGAAAAGCTGTGATGCGTGAATGGGTAACTGTGTGAATGTGATCAGGGTGTTCCCCGAAAAAGAGAGCATTGCTCTCAGTGAAACTCCCCTAAATAAATAATAGTTAAAAATAATCTATCTATTGAATATTGTTCTGCTCTTTACAGTCACTGTATTAACATGGTTAATGAATAAAAGGATTACGCTTTTAAACTCTTCACAGCATGAATGCAACTGACATGACATTAGGACTCATCCAGGTTCTCAGATACTGTCATTTCCTTCTTATAATGTCACTGAAATCAGCATTCAGTTCATGATGTTCCATATGGTATCATTGTAATCCTTGACCATCAAAACATAGGGGTAGACATCTCCTTTTTTGTGTAATTATGTTTGGTTCAGGAGATATGCTGCAAAATATGGTGGAAAGGAAAATGGCCACCGTGTGGTGTTTTTGTAATGCCTCCATCTCTGAGAATGTTCAGGGCCCCAAATTGTACAACTGTACCAAGTTTCATGCTTTTATGTAAAAGTGAACGATTCACCTGAAATGTGTCACTTATCATCCTTGTATCTATGTACTGTAACAATTCTGAAGAAGGATAGTTGATGGTTGACTCTTATCCTAACCCTAACCCAGGTCATCATATACCAGTCAGAGCTACCAACCCAGAACTTTGACGACCTGGCAATGAGGTTCAACAATCAATTATCTTTCCCACTGGGTGAAAATCCCACTTAAACCCACTAAGATCGGGCTTTTGTGTGCAGTGGGAATGTGTACACTCAGCATCCACACCTGGGTCAACTGACTCGGCAGTTGGGCACCACTAAATTCCGCAGCACAACGAAAGGACGCATTATGAACATCCGGTGGTGGCGGGTAAATAAAGAAGGAATTTGGGATGCGGTCTATTGAGGAGGTTTTATTACTGGACACAGAGTTGGAGGTGGAGCCCCGTTCATTCCTATGAAAGCTGCTCAGTGGTGTTTTGAAGCCTAAAAAGCTTGTCTTCCCTGGATCGCTGACCGAGTCGGCTGACTTCCAGTTTAGCACCCTGCTAACTTGAAGTGGATAAGATAAATTAATCAAGCAGCTCTTCTAGACTTTCCAAATGTTATTGGACTGAATGGCTCAAATTATGACAGTGAAACAAGTCATTTTGCGGGGGTTGTGATGCTTAAAATAATGTATCTACCGTTTAACAGACACTTCTGTCATGGTCACTTCATACAATATGCAAAAAACAATATAGTACTATATACAATAAAATGCTAAAGTAGTAATGAAATAAAATAAAATACTGAGGTAAATAAAATCAAATGCTGAGGTATCGTGGAGTAAAGGTAAGTGGGACATAAGGTGCAAGAGAATAAGGTGCAGTTTTATTTACAGATAATAATTTAAAGTGCAAAAATGATGTGTGTGTTTTGGAGTGAGCGTTATAAAGTCTGATGGCACCAGGTAGGAATGATTTCCTGTGCCGTTGCTTTACGCAGCAGGTTGAATGAGTCTGTTGCTGAAGCTGCTCTGTTTTGTGGAGGGGGTGAGAGACATTGTCCATGATTTGCCAGCAGTTTCTCCAGCATCCTGTCCTCCACCACCTCCTTCAGGGTGACAAGCTTAGAGCAAACAACAGAACCTGCCTTTTGATGAGTTTGTTCAGTCTGTTGGCGTCCTTTCGCTTTGATGCCTGCACCCCGGGACACCATAGCAAAGAAGATGGTGCTCGCAACAACAGACTGACAGAACACCTGGAGCATCCGTTTGAACACATTAAAGGACCTGAGCCTCGTAAGGAAGTAAAGCCGGCTCAGGCCCTTCTTGTTGACTGCCTCTGTGTTTGCAGACCACCCCAGTTTATTGTCCAGCACAACACCCAGGTATCTGTATGATTCCACAATGTCAACGTCTGTCCCACCAATGCAGACTGGAGAGGGCGGGGGCTTGTTCCTCCTGAAGTCCACCACCATCTCTTACGTCTTCACCAAGTTCAGCTGCAGGTGGTTCTCCCCACACCACTTAACAAAATTGCTGACCAGGTCCCTGTACTCATCCTCCCTCCTGCCCTCTACACGCCCCACAATGGCCGTGTCATCAGAGAATTTCTGCAGATGACACAACTCAGTGTGGTACTTTAAGACTGCAGTGTAGGTGGTGAGGAAGAAGGGAGAAGGCACAGTTCCCTGGGGGGTGCCGATGTTGCTGATCAGACGGTCAGACACAGTTTTGTAATCTCACAACTGTGTGTCTGACCGTCTGATCAGCAACATCAGCTGCCTCACACACTTGCTGCTCGTCTAATGCTCAGCTCCAGTTTATATACTCTGGTCTGCTTTTCTCTCTGTGTCAGATTGTTTTCAATTCCACAATGTGGTAGGTGACTGTCCTACTCGTATCTCGTATCTTACTCGTATTTTTGCTCTTTCTCCATTCTAACCTTGGTTCTCCTCAATCTCTCTAGTGTTGGTTTTCCTCCAAGCCCTAGGTCCAAAAGCCACTCTGCCACCTAGCTTCCCGCACGTCTGCCACCAGACTCTACTCCACCTTGGACAGGGCTGCCCCTGGCTAAATTGGGGCCCTAAGCAGAATTTTATTTTGAGCCCCTGCCCACATTACAAAATGACTGTATCACAAAAGGCCATTTAGGTTTACAACCTTTATTAGTAGGAACAAATCAAATTAACAGCCTCTTTCAACAGTGGAACAAGCCTTTTACAGATGACTTCATTGATGACTTTGCATCCAGAAAATGCAGATGTGTGCATCATATGACAGCTGCTGTGCCACTTCTGAGTGGATGCCTATGATAGCCAGGCCACGCAAGTGTTCTTGCACCATTGATGAGCGGAGGTATGTTTTGAAGAGCTTCAGTTTTGAAAAGCTTCTCTCAGCAGAGGCAACTGTAACAGGGAGAGAAATAAAGGATTATCTTAATTTATCTTATCTTATCTAATCTTATATGACTGTTATGAATTAAATTCACCAAGAGATGGTGACATTTTACCTCCATAAAAATATCCCAAAACTTCTACTGATAGCATAGATTGATAGGCTGTAAACCTGAGCCAACATAAGCCACCACCTGGTCAATTAACCACTCCTTTTTCAACAGAGGTGAATGCAGTTAACAAGACTTTCAATAAATGAGAATCAGGGCCGCTTGAAAATGTAATCTTCAGTCCACATCCAGACAGAATGATCCTCTCTTGTGTCTCAGGATTAGCAGGCTAGCAGCTGGGCTGTTTATGCCACAGAGTTTTTATTTTTTATTTCAACAACACACCTCCTTCAAGTGAAGCACGAGCCTCCTCTTGTTTTGACTTTTTCTTCCTTTTGCTTGCTCCCGATTCATATTGCCATTTGGAGGCCATCTCTCCACCTGCATCCAACTGCCTGTCAGCGCATCTGACCACTGATTGGTCAGATGCTGCGTGCTGTCAATCATTGCGACAATGCGTGCAGTGTCAGATTACTCGTCTTTTTTTTCTCTCCTGCCTCTGGCTGACTTGGTGTTCTACGTGCGCCTCACGGCAGCAATGCGCATCCTTTGCGCATTTGCAGAGAATGCGTCCCCTTGCGCAAAATGGGGCCCCCCATGGATCGTGGGGCCCTATGCACAGACTGCGTGTGTTCTGCGTGTAGGGAGGGGTGGCGCTGACCTTGGACCTTTCGTGCCTCATTCCACCAGCATCCCTTCTCAACCCACAGCCTGAGCCTACACCTGTGTCTCCTCCTCCTGTGTCCCTATTGAGCTGCTGCGGACTCCGCTGTGAGTCCCGCAATTCCACCTGCTACCACAGCACGAGCCAGACTGATAAATTCCTTTAAACCTTTCTCCAGTCTGGTTGTCCGATTTTGGGTCCTACCAGAAACACCTACTAATTTTTACAGCCTTTTTAACAAAGGATCCATTGTTGTTTTTCTCGTCTCTCCCTTGCCAGTGGGAATGGGGTCATTAAATTATTTTTAGTGGGTTGACCCCCATTTAAAAAAACCTGTGTGCTTTTTTTGGTGGAAAAGCAGTAATGATGTGGTTTTAATGTTACAGTGAAGCTACATCGACAGCAGCCCAGCCGTTGCTTTCACTGCCCCATCAAATCAGCTTAGCAGTCATTTAACAGATGCCAATCAAAGGAGTGTCCATTAAAAAAAAAATACAGTATATCTACAATAAACCTGTGGTTTCTCATTCTAAGCTTCTCTTGACCTCCATTGATCAGAGCATCCTTGATGATGACAGAGCTTGATTGATTTTTGGGTCACAGGAGGAAGCATCTGGCTTTGTCTATTCAAAGATTCTGTCATCCAAGTGCAACAGTATGACTCCTTGTATGTCTTTCAAATATTTTTGGCAGACGTTGAATGTAGCATATTGATCATACTATGGATACTCAGACAGAACTTAAAAGGATTAGTTCACTGTACATTGCCATCCTTTTAATTAGGTTTACAAATGATTGTATCCAGGAAGAAAGCCAAAAGAATACAGTCATCTGTAGAGCCAGTCTCATGTAAAACCTTTCAGTAGCAGTGAAAATAGTTAATAAATTCCTTCTTCCTTCTCTGGTGACAGAGGCCCATTGGAAACACACCTATGAGTGAGCCGCTTGCTGCTGGCTTGATGTGGCTCTTGAGCCACTGCCACGAATACAGTCAGCTGTCCAACTCCTGGTCCCAGGCAAGGTCCTGTCATTACTGGAGCAGCTGGAGCAGGGCAGCACCAGCTGTGCATGACTAATGATACACAGTGACACGAAAACAGATGAGAGGGACAGACCCTGGCACACCAGAGCACAAAGGTTCAGCCAACGTAAAGAAGAGTAGGCCAGATGGGGTCATGTGAAAGGTGTGACTGGGAGTTAAATAGAGACAGAAGAACAGTGAGGAAAGAGTCAGGGGGTTCCATTAACGGTCTGAAAAGATGTATTTTTGTGGTTAGATGCAACACATACTATTGAGATTACAAGAATGCCTACTTTTCAGACCTGCTTGATATGGTGGCACTTGAGGTTACTGTGGTAACTGCAATGTGGTGTAATACTCGAGCTGCAGTTCAAGACTTGAAGATATCCAGTTATATGATAATATGAGACCACTGACTGTAAAAATAGTGGAAATAGCCACTGTAACATCATCCATATGTTTCTGAAGAGCCCGAATATAGCTCAAAGTGGGTGATACAGAATTCCTTTATTTGGCCCACAAACAGGGAAATTTCTTCATCACAGCAGCCAAAGGACAGTAATATTGTAATAAACAATAATAATAGTAAAAAAATAAACAATATAATAAAAAGGGATGAAATAGAAATACGATAAACCTTGTATATACAATAAATAATAAATATGGGTGTGAAAATGTACATATGAATATGACATAGTGCACATCAGAATCAGAATCAGTATTCCTTTATTGTTCCACAAATGGGGAAATTTGTTTGCCACAGCAGCCAAAGGACAGCTATATTCCAAAAAAACAATAACAATAGTAAAAAATAAACAATATAATTATAAGGTAAGAAATAGAATAGAATAGAATAGAATAGAATAAACTCCTATATACATAACATATAACATATATGTTATAAAACATATCATCATGAATGAATGAATGAATGAATGAATGTTGTAAAACATAACATTGTACAAAATTAACATTAACATGAATTAAAACCAGTGTGGCAGGAAATTATATTTCCAAATAATAATAAATATGGGTATTTATAAAAATTGTCAAGATAGCGTAGACTAAAAATGAGAAATGAGTTATGTATGTTACTGGAAGCAGTGCTGATTGTAGAGTCTGACAGCAGCAGGAAGGACCTGTGATACCTCTCCTTCACACACTTGGGGTGTATCAGTCTGTTGCTGAAGGAGCTGCCCAGTGCTGTGAAAGTGACCTACATGGGGTGGGACTTCTGCACCAGCAGCGATGACAGCTTGTCCATCATCCTGCTGTCTCCCACCACCTGCACTGAGTCAAGGGGGTCCCAGGATGAAGCTGGCCTTCTTGATAAGTTTATCAAGTCTCCTCCTGCCTGCTGCCGAGATGCTGCTGCTCCAGCAGACTACTTCAAAGAAAATGGCTGATGCCACCACAGAGTCATAGAAAGAAGTCAGGAGTGCCCCCTGCACTCCAAAGGACCTGAGCTTCCTCAGCAGATGGAGTCTGCTCTGACCTTTCTTGTATGTTGCTGCAGTGCGATCAGTCCATTCCAGTTTATTGTTCAGGTGAACTCCCAGGTACTTGTAAGATGTCACCATCTCAATGTCCGTTCCCTGGATGTTCACCTGTGTGTAGGGTTGTTTTTGCCTGTGGAAATCCACCACCAGCTCTTTGGTCTTCCCGGCATTGAGCTGGAGGTAGTTCTGTTGGCACCTGTCTACAAAGTCCTTAATGAGTTCTCTGTAGGCTCTGTCGTCCCCGTCCCAACGATAGCAGAGTCGTCAGAGAACTTTTGTAGATGGCTGTGGGGTGATTGGTGGGAGAAGTCTGTGGTGTACAGGGTGAACATGAAAGGGGCCAGGACTGTCCCCTGTGGGGCCCCTGTGCTGCAGACAACTGTGTCCGACACACAGTCCCGAATCCTCACATACTGTGGCCGGTTGGTGAGGTAGTAATAAGTTCTCTGTAGGCTCTGTCATCCCCATCTCTGATGAGGCCCACGATAGCAGAGTCAGAGTGTGAGGTCAGACTTCAGGTGTGTGAAGTGAGAGCAACTGGTCTGTAGCTGTTGAAGTCTTTAGGGTGAGAGATCTTTGGTACTGGTACCACGCAGGAGGTTTTCCACAGCAGTGGCACTTTTCCCAGCTTCAGGCTCATGTTGAAGATATACTCCACAATCCTGCACAGCTGGTCTGCACAGGACTTGAGGAGCCTGGAGCTGATCCGTAGCCTTCTTCACCTTCATCTTCCTCAACTCTTTTCTCATGTGGATAGTGGAGAGGGACAGATTGGAGCAGGGGGGCTGAGTTTTGGGTGGGGGCGGTGGTTGAATGTCAGGGGGGCATTGGGGGGAGTCTGCAACATGAAAGCAGTGGAAAAGGAGGTAGAGGTGAGAATGGGGCAGTAAACGGGGGGGTGGAAGAGTGGTGGGGGACAGCAAAGATGACTGGGCCGGGGGAGGGGTGGGTGTCTGGTCAACCTATTAAAGAATAGGTTCATGACGTTCACCCACGTCTGATCCACTAACATTTCTTAAATTAAAATGTAACCTTTTTGAGAAATCCATCTCAATGGTAAAATTCCAGCATTTTTTTGTTTTGTTTGTTTTTGTTTTCCTTGCTCTGCCCATCTGCAATTTCCAACTTTGAAGGGAAATTCTGGTTACAACACAACCTATTTGATGTGTATTGCTCAGATAGCTGGCAAACTTAATTGGATGAAAAAACAAAGGCGAAGAGGAACAAACTCTGATAAACATCCGTCCCAGTCTACAGACCAGCAGTGTAGTTTCAACAGTGTAACCTCCATCTTTCTCTACTCTTTCCTATGACTTCTCCAGGTTCTTTGTGATGTTTTGTTGGACCTGTACCAAGCTCTTAAGTGGGTTGTTCTCAGACCCAGATGAAGGTGCAGTGCTCCATGCCCAGCTGGCTTTGGAGGAGCTTGATGATGTGATGAAGAGGTTCATTTTCCCTGAGCAAAAGCGAAGAAGATTGTTGTCCTGCCATAGAGCTTTCTCTAGAGTTTAATCTGTGGGCTCTTTATGACACTATTTCAGTTTATAGTTTGGACTCGGAGGAATATATTTTTTATATGCTGTGGTTATATTCAGTTCTAGTTTTGTCTTTATGATAAGTGATGTGTAAAGTCTTTCCTTAAAGTTCCCATGAAACGGCTAATGGAGTGCTATATGTGGCCGAACTGGGGCATAACACAGCCTCCAAGAAGACGGAGGTCAGTTTGATGACAGGAAATACAGTACCGAGGTTGTTGTCTTGCCTGTATTGGCTCCTGATATTGCGAGGTTGAGTCAACGAATAGGACCGCATACCTAGCTTACCAGCAAATGGCAGCTAACTTAACATTTTGTGCTTACTGTAGCAACAAAGCTACTGGTATCTGTCAACCTGGAGACTCCATCAATCCCTCTCGTACTGTAACTGGTCTACGTCATCGTTCACGGTGGATGCATGCAGCCCCAGTCTGGAGCCATCCAAGCTGCTGGTTATGAGTACATTTGTTAGCAGTTACTTTTAGTAACAAGTGAAGCAGTATGTCCAGGTAAAACATGACCCAGTTTCACCCAAATAACTGAATAAAGTCATAAAGTTGTGTTTTCGTACAGTAATCCATGAGGTCTGGTCCCGAGCAACACACTCCTCTTGCTGTGTTCCTCTTTTTATACATCCATGGCAGCGTCATAAAATAAAGAAAGCATTTATTGGATGAAAAATTAATATATGTCTCCAACTGCACGATGAATCATCATTTTTAATGATTTTCCAGGAAGTTTCAAACTCTAAAATACCATTAAGTTACCTACAAAACAGCTGTTGGGTCGGCAGTTGAGCAGCGACATGTGAAGACGTGGTTTTGTGAGCTCTGCTTAGAATGAGCATTTATTTAATATTCCTCCTCTCCTTCTCGTCCTTTCCGGGGCGAACGTGTCTCTAAAGTGCCAAATCCCTTAAATTAGTCGTGTTTTTTAATTCAAAGCTGCCCAAAATGCCTAAATCTCGGAAGCCTCAGACTCGCTTGATGCGGATCCAGCCGTGGAAGCCGGGTGAGGGTCGGATGTCGACGCAATCATGGCTGCCATAAAGCAAACAGAGCAGTGTGTGCTAACGAAGATTGACTCGCCTGCGATGGCGGCTGCAGGTAAACTGCCAAGAAAATAGACAACCTGGTGAGTGACTTAAGGGCAGAAATCCTGAGTGTGCGCGCAGTGTTTACGAAGGTAATTGAAGTGCAGAAGGAAAACGCCACATTTGCAACCTGCATTGATGATCTCAAGGCGGAAGCTAATGGCCATGCTAACCGGGTTATAGCACTTGAAGCTAAAGTTAATACGCTGTCTACACAAGTAACCCGGTTGGCAGATAAGACCGAAGATTTGGAGTCTGGACAGCGGTGAGTAAACTGCAGAAGAGTTGGAGTGGAAGAGGGATTTGGAAATATACGACCAGAGAGCCGTAGCTGAATTGTTGAAGGCAGCGCTAGCCCTCGACTATACGCCGACACTTGATTGGGCGCACAGGAGCCTGCAGCCGAGGCCAAAGTATGGGGACGCTCCGAGGCCAATAATCGTCAAGTTCCACTACTTTCAAGTGAAAGTGGATGTTCTTCGAAAGGCCATGAGTACAGGTCCCATCACCCACAATGGCAAGCGTTTCTCCATCTACCCAGATTACTCGGCTGCCGTCAGAAAAAAGAGAGCAGCCTTCACTGAGGTGAGAGGATTACTTCGCCGGTGCACGGGCGTGAAATACGGTCTCCTATATCCAGCCACACTGAAGATCCAGCTAGCGAGCAGGTATCTTTCGACGACCCGATCAAGGCGAAGCACTACATCGAGACCAATCTGCACCCACGGGAGAAGAAGGGAGAGTGACAGTTAATACATGGGGCCATAACAGGTACCATACATGCATGAGTGTTAGTTTGCGCATGCTGACTTACACTTTGACTGGTAAACGTTACCACACTGCAGTTGGATGCACTTTATGTTTGGACTATGGACAAGGCTGAGTGACATTTTTCAGCCATTTAAGGAATATAAATGTGGGAAAGAAAAGGGGAAAGGGAAAAAAGGAGAATGAAAAAAAAAAACCCTGGACTGAGGATCCATGATGGACAATTATGCATAGTTTGCAATAACGCGTGACTTATGGTGGGGTACAAATCATCACAAGGTACAGATATTAAGGGTTGATATAGACACTTTAGCGTGGCCTGGAGAATATCTTTCTTAAAACAGTTAATATTTTTCTTTATTGTCCTTTTCCCCTCCCACGTTAGTATAAGTGTTTTAGTTAAGTCTCAATGTGACACTATAACCCTAGTATTTTTTATTTTTTATTTTGGCTGAAGTTTGGAAATGGATAAATATTTTCCAGCCAATGTGGCGCCTTGGCAACGAGCTTGGCATCTAGATCCCCAATTCCCTTTATGTGAACATCTTTGAACATTTCTCAATAATCAGATTGAGCTGGCTGGTAAAATTGCAGATATTGACAGACGCTATGCTCTTTTGCCTACGCCATATCTTTATAAGGTGAAATTACTGTTGCAAACTGAATTCAATACACTTATGACATGGAAAGCTGAAAAAAATATTTTTAAATCCAGACAGGTATATTATGAGCATGGAGATAAAGCGGGGAGGCTACTTGCACTTCAACTTAAACAGCAGACAGCTGAACAAATGATCCCAGGAATTGATACAGGTGCTGACTCTATATCACGCAGCCCCCGAGTCATTAATGACCAATTTAGACAATGTTATTCTACTTTATATCAATCGGAGGTAGATATTAAGTTTGTCGGAGATCTATTCATTTCTCGATTCTATGGATATCCCAAGACTTTCTCCGGATGCTCAGTCATTTCTAGAGCAGCCATTGTCACTTGAGGAAATAGCAAATGCTATCAATTCGTCTCGAACAGGAAGGGTGCCAGGTCCGGATGGATTCCCCATAGAGTTCTACATGGAATTCTCTGCAAACCTCACACCTGTCCTGGTCAAGTCAAGTCATGTTTTATTGATATAGCCCATTTCATACACAGAACGGTAGCCCAATGTGCTTCACATAATCATAACAATCACATATTAAAATATCTAAAATGTCAGTGTCATAAGAGGTCAGATCAGTTAAAATAGTTAAAATAATTTGAATAAAAATGAAGGCATGGGAATTCACAGGAAACATAGTACACTGAAATGACAAAAACAAAATAAGTAATTACAAAGCAAATGAAGAAAAAGCAAAACAGCAAAACACAGCACAGATAAAAACATGAAAGCTAACCGACCACGGGCGCAAGAGTGCATTATTGGAAGGCATCGTGGAAAAGTTTGGTTTTTAGTCTGGCTTTAAAAATGGGGATGGGGGGGGCGCTAGTGAGCAGCGCATGGAGTAGACGTGCTTTCAGGGGCTCTTCCCTGCCAATTTGTAAAATTATTATTTTGACAGTCTCGTACATAATTCTAACAGCCTCGGGAATAACTGTACATATTAGGGGCCTAACCAGTTAAGTTTATGCAACGACATGCCGAGGAAGTCGTCAAAAAACGTCGAGGGGCCTCCATCATCCTCTGCTTCGGCTAGTGCTGGTGCTAACAGTGCTAGCGCTAGCCAGCCAGTTCATGACTCCAGCGACGGCGACAGTGACACGGAGCTGTTGCCGTCAATCTGGGAAAAAGTTTCCGACAAGATCCTGGGACACATGAACAGCAGGTTTGATAAATTAGAGCAAACACTTCTAGTAGTGCAGAGCTCTCAAAGGGAACTGTTGGAGAAGGTTGAAACAGTGGAAGAACGAGTGCTGGACAATGAGAGCCGCATAACCTGCTTGGAGAAGACGGTCTCTGACCTGAAGGATGAGAACAACGCGTTCAGGCTAAAAGTGGATGACCTCGAAGGGCGGTCGCGTCGCAATAATATCAAGATTATCGGCATCCCTGAGCAGGAAGAGGGCGGTAAACCAACCGAATTCATCGAGGCATTAATCCCGAGGCTTTTCGGCAATGACAGTTTTCAGTCACCGGTGGTTATCGACCGGGCGCACCGGATCCTGCGGCCGCCGCCCACAGCTGGAGCTAAGCCTCGCGCCATCATCGCCAGAGTCCACTTCTATCGGGAGAAGGAGCTCATACTTCGCCTCCGGAGGGAACGACAACTAGAGTACAAAGGCAACAAGGTGCTCATTTTCCCTGATTACACGCCTGAGGTGATGCGGCAGTGGCGTGAGTACACCGAGGCCCAGCGGATGCTACGGGAGCTAAAGGTGGAGCACAGTCTACTTTTCCCAGCGAGGCTCCGGATAAAGCACAAGGAGCGGTTCAAGGTCTTCAGTACACCGAGTGAGGCAATGACTTTTATTAACACTGACTTGAAGAACTTATCTTAAGTTCTCAAGACTGGTGCGACATTTCCCATTCAGGTAACTGTGTTCAACACACTGAGAGACTGTCAGTCTAATTCTTCTGACTTAGGTCAATCATGTTTGGCAGCGGAACTGGGCTAAGTTAGCTATCACAGCTTTACTAGCTAGTTAGATTTGAAAGCGGGTTTCAGGTCGTGCATGTAGCGGCCCCGAGCATGAAGGGATGCCTGTGCTTCGGTTGGGGGAGTGCTTGCGGGCGGGCAGGGGATATGTTCAGGTTCATGGGTCTGTTTGAGGGTGTTACCTCAGGTTATAATGGATGTTCTTTGTGTGTCTTGTTTTGTTATATTTTTTGCACTTTTGAGAGGATACCAGATTGTTTGTACTGCAGGGATAATGTCAGTATCAGATAACGTAACACGTAGCAGCATAAATGATAAATTTACATTGGTCTCATGGAATGTAAAAGGATTGGGTCATGTGATTAAAAGGGGTTGCATCTTCTCGCATCTCAAATCATTAAAACCAGACGTAATTTTCCTTCAGGAAACGCACATCGGTGTGAACGAGCAGCGCAGATTGAGAGCAAATTGGATCTCACAGGTTTATCAAGCACCTTTTACCCGCAAGTCTAGGGGGGTTGCTATTCTTTTCCGGAAAAATATACCATTTAGTCTTGATTGTATGACAGCAGACCCATATGGCAGGTATTTGATGATATCTGGACACATAAACTCCCTTCCAATAACGATGCTTAACATCTATGGTCTAAATATTGATAATCCTGATTTCTTCCGTAAAGTATTTGATTTGATACCGGACTCCACCCCGAATGTTATTATTGGGGGAGACTTTAATTGTTATCTGGACCCTGTCTTAGATAGATTTTCTACAAAACCACCTCCCACTATAGCTTCAGTGGGAATTCTGAATGATTTAATTAAAACAAGGAATATGGTTGAAATATGGCGTCTGCAGCATCCTACAGATAAGGAGTTTTCTTTTTATTCTCATGTCCATAAGTCTTACACTAGGATCGACTACTTTCTGATAGCTTCTGAACTACTGCCTAGTGTCACTAATTCTACATATCATAATATTTTAATATCTGATCACAGTCCAGTTTCTCTTAACTTCAGAAATATCCTATCTAGTCCAAAATACAGCTGGCGCTTCAACCCTCTTCTTCTTGAGGACCAGTCTTTCATTGAGCATATGAATGCACGTATAGACGAATTTCTTGTTACAAATGATAATGGGGAAGTTTCGGATTCTGTTTTGTGGGAGGCCTTCAAGGTAGTTACAAGGGGCCACATTAGTTCATTTGAATCGGCCAAGAAAAGAGAATTTAACAACCGCCTTAAGGACATTGAAAAAATGCTTCCTGTACTGGAAGAGGCTTATAAATCTTCCCTCTCATCCGCTGATTACAACAAGATCTTGAAATTGAAATATGAATATAACACCATTCTTAATAAACGTGTTGGTAGTCTTCTTTTGAAAATTAAACAGAAATATTTTGAACTTGGAGATAAACCAGAGAAATTGCTAGCTAACCAACTTAAAGGCGAAAGGGCTAAACAGGCCATTCATAGGATAAAATCTAAATCAGGCAGACTCCTAACCAATCCGAGAGAGATAAATGCGTGCTTCAGGGATTTCTATAAGGAACTGTATTCTAGTAAAGTAAAGGCCACTGAAGCAGATTTCTGTAATTTTTTTGCTAATTTAAGTGTGCCCCAATTACATAGTGAGGCAAGAGATGACTTAGATACCCCATTTTCTGAAACTGACCTCTTAAATGCTATTCGAGCCTTCCCCTCTGGAAAAACATCCGGCCCAGATGGCTTTGGCTGTGAATTTTATAAATCATTTCATGACAAAATAGTTCCACTCATGCTGAGAATGGTGAAAGATTCTATGAGAAATAAGACGCTCCCCAGTTCATTACATGAGGCAAATATCTCCTTACTTTTGAAAGGGGGAAGGGAAGCAGTGGATCCTGCAAGTTACAGACCGGTTGCTCTCTTAAATTGTGATCTGAAAATAATAAGTAAAGTTTTGGCTACAAAATTAGGTAGGCATATTCCCACAATTATACACCCTAATCAGACTGGATTTATCCCAGGTCGGTTTTCTTTTAGTAATGTCCGTCTGCTTTTAAATACAATATATTCAGTACGTGGGGAAAATACACAGGCTGCTATTTTATCTCTTGATGCCCAGAAGGCATTCGATCAGATCGAATGGCCCTACATGTTAAAGACGCTAAAACAATTTGGATTTGGGGAAAGTTTTATTGAATGGGTGAAAATGATTTATCTTAAACCAGTATCCTCTATTCTCACTAATTCAGATAGGTCCCAACCCTTTGAGTTACTGCGGGGTGTGGCAGGGCGACCCTCTTTCTCCTCTTCTCTTTGATATTGCCTTGGAACCACTTGCAATAGGTATAAGAGGTCACCCAGGTATTCATGGTGTAAAGTTTGGTAATGTTGAAAGCCTTGTTAATCTGTATACTGATGATTTATTGATCTGTTTATCAGACCCAGTGGTCTCAGTTCCCAACCTTCTGAACTATATAAAATCATTTGGTAAATTGTCTGGGTACACAATTAACTGGGACAAATGTGAGTTCATGCCATTGACTAATATGTGTCCTATTTTCTTGAAATCTTTGCCATTTAAATTAGTTACTACCCATATTAATTACCTTGGCCTTAAGATTTCCAGAAACCCCAAACTCTTACTGAAATTGAATTTTCTGGATATGGTGGATAAACTAAAAGCTAATTTTAAGAACTGGAATCTGCTCCCTCTTTCAATGATTGGCCGTATTAATGCCATTAAAATGGTTGCACTTCCAAGATTTTTGTATCTTTTTCAAAACCTCCCTATTTATTTGCCGTTACATTTTTTTAAACAACTAGATTCAGTTGTCCTGTCATTTGTTTGGGCAGATAAACCCCCTCACATTTCTAAAGTCCATCTGCAGAAGAATGTAAAAAGCGGGGGCCTCGGCCTCCCGGTTTTTAGGCATTATTACTGGGCTGCAAATGCAAGGGCTCTCATTTTGGGGGGTTCTCCTCATGATGACTGTTCGTCTCCGCTCTGGTTAAAAATTGAATCCATGTCTGTATCACAGACTTCACTCCCAGCGTTGCTCTTTTCAAATGCACAGCCATCCCACAAGTTATTTGGTGACAATTTTGTTCTTAGTAATTCTTTGAAGATATTGAGTCAAATAAGAAAAGCCCTTGGATTACCAAATGTTTCAATAAATGCCCCAATAACAGGTAATCATTTGTTTAAACCAGGCTTGACGGATGGGGTGTTTCTGGACTGGAGAAAGAGAGGCCTAATTTGCATTTCAGATTTTTACTTAGATAACAATTTTGCTTCTTTTCCTCTGCTCCAGGCAAGATATCACCTCCCTCAGTCACATTTTTATCGGTATTTACAGGTCAGACATTTTGTAAGAGAACATGTTTCTGATTTCCCATTAAGACCACATAATTATAATTTTTATGATACATTTCTCTTACAACCAAACTCCAAACATTTGATTTCCCGCTTTGTTACTGCTTTTGAGACGCCAGTGAGTACCAGTCATCTCAGGGATACATGGTCAAAAGAACTGGGAGTTCCACTGTCAGAGGAACTATGGGAGGAGGGCCTGTCCAGTATACAGAAGTGTTCTATAAATTCAAGATATCGCCTAATTCAATTTAAAGTCGTACATAGACTGCATTACTCCAAAACTAAACTTAATAGAATATTTGAATCAGTGTCCCCCTTATGTGATAGATGTAACGGAGCCGAAGGTTCACTCTCACATCTATTTTGGTATTGCCCAGTGCTGGACAGCTTTTGGAGCGACATATTCAATTGGTTCTCTAAGCAATATAAAATAAATATTCAACCAGATTGTAACCTGGCTATTTTTGGTTCATCTGAAAGGACATCGACCCTACCTTTCCACTGTAAGCAGGCTCTCAAAACAGGCATGGTAGCAGCCAAAAAATTAATTTTACTTAACTGGAAATCTCCATCATCACCTTGCTTTAAGAGGTGGCTTAACGAAATGGTTTTTGTTTCAAGGATGGAACAGATTCGCCTTAGTAGAGGGAATGCACCTAAGCGTTATGAGAAAACATGGAAACCATTTTTGGCCTTACTTGATGAGACCTAAATGACCAATAACATGAATCAGGCTGCTATGTGATACTTGTACTTCATTCAGTTCCTGTATTGTTTCTGTACTGACCAAGGCTTTGATTTTCCTCTCAGGGTTCCCTTTTTTTTTTTTTTTTTTTGTGTGTGTGTGTTTTGTTTTGTTTTGTTTTGTTGTTTTTTTTATTCATACCCCTGATGGTATCATGTGACAGAAGGCACTGGGCAACTTTGCTTATTGTATATATCCTCATATAGTCTCTGCCTTTATGTTTCTTACTTCATTTACTTCATTTAACAATGTCAGGTGCTGTATGCTTTCTTGGTTGTTTTTTTCTCTATATATTTTTTGTAAAAGTTAAAAAGTGTAAATAAAATATTCAGAAAAAGAAAAAAAAAAAATGGGGATGGTGGGGGAGGTCTTGATGTCTATAGGAAGACGCTTCCAGAGACGGACCACATAGCAACTAAAGGCTGCCTCTCCCTGCTTGGTGCGGGCACTGGGTTGTACCAGTTGGAATTTTCCTGCTGATCTGAGTGATCTTGAGGGGCTATATGTTTCAAACATCTCTGATATATAGAGAGGGCCTTGGCCATTTAGTGATTTAAAAGCAAGTAAAATAACTTTAAAATCAATTCTGTAGGTCACTGGTAGCCACTGTAGGGATTTTAAAATTGGTGTGATATGATCTTTTCTTTTTGTTCTGGTCAATAGCCTTGCTGCTGCATTTTGTATCATTTGAAGAGGTTTTATTGTTTTTGTAGGGAGACCAGTGAAGAGACCATTATAGTAATCCACCCTGCTGGTGATGAAAGCATGAATAAGTTTTTCCAGGTCTACCGGTGACATGAAGTTTTTAACCTTCGCAATGTTTTTTAAGTGATAAAAAGCCGATTTTGAAAATGCCTAAAATCAGTTTATGATCATTGGCTAATGGAAAATTACCACAAACACTTACCCAGGCCACAATTTCAGTTTTACTCATACAGGCCAAAAAGTCTTCTGTGCTGTGACTTTAAAATTCTAACTAAAACCTTGCACAGCAATTAGACCCTATTATTCCAACTATTATTAATGAGGACCAAACAGGCCCTATTCCCGGACGGCAATCATTTTTTAATGTGAGAAGGTTATTTAATGTGTTATTCCCCCCCATTCAACAGTACAACCTGAAGTCATTCTAAGCCTTGATGCCGAAAAGGTGTTTAATAGAATTGAGTGGACCTACCTTTTCGCAGCTTTAAAAAAAATTTGGAATGGGGCCCATTTTCTGTAGGTGGATCAAAGTTCTATTTTCAATGCCTATGGCGGCGGTCAGGACAAATGGCCTGATTTCAGAATACTTTCCGCTCCACAGAACGACAAGGCAGGGTTGCTGTCGCCCTTCTTGTTCGACATTGCAACTGAACCACTCGCAATTGCAATTAGATCAGATGGCAGGTGTTATGTTCACTTAGATTTCTGTGTTCTCGTTCTGCTCCAAGGGGGCACTGTGAGATAGTGAGCGAAAAAGAAAAAAGGCGGAAGTAACTACCTGTTGTTGTTGTTGATCCTGGTAACTGAAGAGAAGGTGTTGTGCACCCATGTTACCATGCAGTAATAAAACCTGTTACTACCACAATTATTTTTTATTATTGGACTCATCCACACTACAGCAGGATTAAGAGTATATCCAGGGGTGAAACAAACCATAAAACTCTGTTTTATGCTGATGATCTGCTTTTGCAAATATCAGGCCCAATTTTTTGCATTGCCCTACCTTCTCCACCTGCTGCAAAAATTCAGTAGTATATCTGGATATAAAGTTAATTTATCAAAATCTTTATTATTTCCATTGAATAATCTGGCAAGACAGATCACTTATTAAAATTTGCCTTTTAAAATTGAAAAATGACAAATTTACTGTTTTGGGAATAGAAATAGCAGGTTCAATTAAGGCTATTTTTCAATACAATTACAGGTCTATTTTAGACCGTGTCAAAACTGATTTGTAGGGATGCACCGCTACCGATACTGGTATCGGGTATCAGGCCGATACTGCGCTCATATACTCGTACTCGTACTTGCAAAAATTCACCGATGCCACGCACCGATACCACGTTATTGCATTAGGCCGTTAATTGCATGAAACTGAAGACCGTGATCAGACAGCGGCTTGTAATTTCTTGTTGTCATTTCGGACAGGCGGACCGCGGTCCATGTCCGGACCCAGACGCCGTCCTAATCGGAGTATAAGTATTTTAAATTTTGACGGGCCGCTTCTATTTTGACCGGCACCGCCGGTTTAGCGGATCAGGAAATCCACTGACCAATTGCAAGCGAGTTAAGCCATCCCACGTGACGCTACTCAGCCAATCAAATCTGTGCATTCCAGGCAATAAACATTGCGACTCTGAATACAGACGAAAGAGGTGAAAAGTGAGTGACAGACGGGAAGACGAGTGACGATACAGGGAGAGAAGACAGAGACACGAGTGAGACAGAAATAATAACTCCACGTGTTGCTCTCTAAGAGCTAATGAATGTTCCCCCAGAGTCGCTTGGAGTTTTGGTCAGTACAAAAAGCCATTTACTGATGGAGGGGTTGTCCAGGAGTGCATGAGTGCAGTAGCTGAAACCTTACTTGAGGGGAAACAGAAACAGAAATGTTATTTTTCAAAAATTAAGTTCTTTATTTTAAGATGCACGATTTTTAAAAAGCTATTCACTATTTTATGTTTAAATGCAGCCCTTCTTTTCCTCAAAGAGAGAAGAACATAATGCATATCTACAGTATTATATATCTGTATAATTAAATGTTAAATGACAATAAATATTGCAAAATGTTTTTGAAATGTTCTTTCTTTATTTGATTTGACAGTCAGTTGTTGATTACATGCAGACATTGATACAACTACTAGGCTACTTCAGTATATGTCAAACTGATTCAAATGTGGAGACTGTGCAATAGTTAAATTGAGATATTAAGTTGAGTGTGTTAACTGTGTAATAAGTTTCATTGTTTAATTTGTCAAATTTCATTGATATTTTGTCAAGTTTCACTTTGTTAAAAGGGGAGGCAGTGCCAATGTGGAGGCTTTTTGTTGAAACAGGAAATTATTTATATTCATATTTATTTTTATTTAATTTATTATCATTTGTTGTAACAAGCAGAGAATAAAATAAAATAAATCTATCTTCCAATTCAGTGCATCTGTAACCTAATAGTTATTTTTGTGGTAGAAATATCGGTATCGGTACTCGGTATCGGCAAGTACACAAATGAAAATGCTCGTACTCGTACTCGGTTTGAAAAAAATGGTATCGGTGCAACCCTACTGATTTGGATAGGTCAAAACTTCCATTCTCCCTGACAGGACGGATAAATGTAGTGAAGATGACTTCAATGCCCAGGTTTCTTTATTTATTTCAAATGATTCCCATTTTTCTCCCAAAGTCTTGTTTTGCCCAGCTGGATTGCTTTATCCCCTCGTTCATATGGAATAAAAAAAAACTGCACGTATAAAGAAGGCAAGCCTGGAGAGAGTAAAATCTGATGGTGGTCTGGGTTTACCTAATTTCTTATTTCACTATTGGGCAGCTAATATTGTTAGGTTGACATATTGGATCACCATGTTCGCAGATAAGGAGGGTCTGGGCTGATATTGTCACCATCCATTCCTCTGCTGCTCTGCCAGTAATTTTCCACTCTCCTCCCCTCTGCTCACTCTCCCTGCCGGCCACGCCCTTCTCATCAGCCAACTCTGTTCACCTGTGCACTCAGGTGCTCCTCATCAGTATCCAGCCACTATTTAAGCTACACCAGCCCAGCACTACAGCGCCAGATTGTCTTTGTAGTATGCAGAACTTTCCAGCGCTTTTCCTCGGCTTGATTTCCCGGTTCCGACCCTGCTTGTTCCTGACCCAGCCTCTTCGTCTCTGCCCTGGTTACCTGACTGCCTTCCGTCCCCGACTCCGAACCCTGCCTGTGAGTTCCTGGTGTTATTTTGCCTGTTTCTGTTGCCACTCCGGCTTCTCCGTGGAGGATTACTCTTCGGCCTGCTTTTGCTTTGGACTTCTGGACTGGAGCTCTGTCTATAGACTTGTTAAGCACTGTGTTCCTGCCTGCTGCCTAGTGCAGTCATCTGTTGTCTGCAGTAAAATAAAGAACATTAAAGCCACAGTAAGATTGTACTGCGTTTGGGTCTTCCTGATCTGTGACAGTACAATCTGGCCAAGAATGGACCCAGCACACAATCCTACTCCTTTGAGCCGTCTCGAGAGGATTGAGGGCGTCCTCCAGCAGCACGAGGCCATAATGGCTGCTGCCACAATGGAAGCCAGGCAGACAGCGGAGGCTAATGCACAGGCGCTAACAGCATTAACTGCACAGATGCAGCAGCTAACTGCGCTGCTTACAAATCCTCCTGCTCAGGCACCGGCAGCAGCTCCACCACCAGCACTGTCTACTCAACCACTCCCTGATGTTTCTCCTGAGCCCCGGGTGGGGACCCCTGAGCGCTATGACGGCGACCCTGAAACCTGCAGCCCCTTTCTGACTAACTGTTCCTTGCTGTTCTCCCTCCAGCCTCGCACTTTTGCCTCTGAACAGGCAAAAGTCGCATTTACCATTAACCACCTCACCGGTAGAGCTCGCCTGTGGGGAACCGCGGAGTGGGAGAGTCAGTCTCCAGCCTGCTCCTCTTTTCAATTGTTTGCCGAGGAGCTGCGCAAGGTTTTCGGCCTGGCAGCCGCCAGATCTGAATCTGCACGGGGACTCATGGACATGCGGCAGGGAGATCGCACAGTGGCTGATTATTCCATTGATTTCCGCACCAAGGCCCGCCAGAGCAGGTGGAACACCGAGGCTCTGGTAGATGCTTTTCTCCATGGACTGGCAGACTATGTTAAGGATGGACTGGTCTCCCACACAGTTCCGCCGACGTTGGATGGGGTCATCGGGTTGGCTATCCAGATTGATCTGCGTTTCCAGGCACGTCGTCGGGAGGGACGCCAGGGGCCTCCTCCACGCCAGGCGAATTTCCAGACCACAGGGGGGGTCAGTCACTCCACTGTGGGGCCACCAGTGGAGTCTGAGCCGATGCAGCTGGGCCGTGCTTCCCTCACGCCAGAGGAACGCGAACGACGCAGGCAGAGAAACCTCTGTATGTACTGTGGCAAGGCTGGACATTACAGACTGACCTGTCCAGCAAAAGACCAGGCTCGCCCGTAAACGAGGAGGTACGGGTGAGCCCTACGACAACGCAGTCTCCTCTAAGGCCACGACTTCAGGCCCGCCTGCTCCTTTCCGATGGTCCTCGCACCCTGGCCATTTTAATAGACTCTGGGGCAGACGCCTGCATCATGGACGAGGGGCTGGTACAGCAGTTGGGGCTCGAGCGGGTTCCATTGTGTGACCCAGTTTCTGCGCAAGCTCTTGATGGCCACGTCCTGGGAACTGTCACACACCAGACCACCCAGGTACCCATGCTGCTGTCAGGGAACCATTATGAGTTGGCCCAGTTTCACATCCTGAATTCCCCCAGTCAGCCTCTCATTCTGGGATTTCCATGGCTACGTCAGCACAACCCCAACATTGACTGGGAACGGGGGGTCATCCGTGAGTGGGGAACCACTTGTCACCGCACCTGCCTGAAACAAGCCTCGTCTCCAACCCAGTCATCCCCTTCCAGTCCACCACCTGACATCTCCAGGGTGCCTCCTGAGTACCACAGCCTCCGCCTGGTGTTCAGTAAATCTAAAGCTTTGTCTCTACCTCCTCATCGGCCCTATGACTGCTCCATCGACCTCCAGCCTGGCACATCTCCACCCAAGGGTCGCCTGTACTCGCTGTCTGCTCCCGAGAGGAAAGCGATGGAGGTCTACATCAACGACTCCCTGGCAGCAGGCATCATCCGTCCATCTTCCTCTCCCGCGGGAGCCGGTTTCTTCTTTGTGGACAAGAAAGATAAGACTTTAAGGCCCTGCATTGATTACCGTGGCCTTAATGACATCACCATCAAGAACCGCTACCCGCTGCCACTCATCTCGTCTGCCTTCGAGTTGCTCCAGGGGGCCACCATCTTCACCAAACTTGACCTTCGCAACGCCTATCACCTGGTCCGCATCAGGGAGGGGGACGAATGGAAGACTGCGTTCAACACCCCTTCGGGGCATTACGAATACCTCGTAATGCCCTTTGGCCTCACCAACGCCCCTGCCATCTTCCAAGCTCTGGTCAATGATGTCCTTCGGGACATGCTCAACCGGTTCGTGTTCGTCTACCTAGATGACATCTTGATTTTTTCCAAGTCTCAAGAAGAGCACATCAACCACGTTCAGTCTGTGCTCCAACGTCTCCTCGAGAACTCCCTGTTCGTCAAGGCGGAGAAGTGTGAGTTCCACGCATCCACAGTCTCGTTCCTGGGGTACATTGTGGCCAAGGGCAGTCTCCAGATGGACCCGGCGAAGGTCTCGGCAGTCACCTCCTGGCCCGTTCCTGACTCCCGTAAACAGCTCCAACGCTTCCTGGGTTTTGCCAACTTCTACCGCCGCTTCATCCGAAACTACAGCTCTGTGGCCGCTCCCCTTACGGCTCTCACCAGCTCCAAGGTGCCGTTCTGTTGGAACCCAGCGGCCGAGGCCGCCTTCAGGAACCTCAAACTCAGGTTCACCACAGCGCCCATTCTCCAGCTGCCGGATTCCGACCGCCAGTTCGTGGTGGAGGTGGACGCTTCCGACGTGGGGGTGGGGGCAGTGCTCTCACAGCGGTCTGCCTCCGATCAGAAGGTACATCCCTGTGCCTTCTTCTCTCGGCGTTTGTCCACAGCCGAGAGAAACTATGACATTGGCAACAGAGAATTGCTGGCGGTAAAGTTGGCTTTGGAGGAATGGAGACATTGGTTGGAGGGCGCGAATGTACCGTTTATAGTCTGGACTGATCACAAGAATTTGGAATACATACGCACAGCCAAAAGACTGAACTCTCGCCAAGCCCGCTGGTCCCTGTTTTTCACCCGGTTCTGCTTCACCCTCTCCTATCGACCGGGGTCCCGCAACACTAAGCCGGACGCCCTGTCTCGCCAGTTCCAGAAGGAAGGGGATTCGGGGAAGGAGCCAGCCAACATTCTTCCACCCCCCTGTGTGGTGGCTACTCTTACCTGGGACATGGAAGAGAGGGTAAGAGCAGCTACAGGGGGGCAGGCTGGTCCTAGTGCCTGCCCTCCCAACCGCCTCTTTGTTCCTGAGGCCTTGAGGTCGGAGGTCCTGCAGTGGGCCCACTCCAGCAAGCTCACCTGCCATCCCGGATCCCAGCGCACTCGAGATTTCCTCTCCCAGCGGTTCTGGTGGCCCACACTGGCTAGGGATACTAGTGACTTTATTAAGGCCTGTCTCACCTGCAATCAGCACAAGGCCTCACATCAGGCGCCTGCAGGGCTCCTTCGGCCCCTCCCGGTTCCACATCGTCCCTGGTCCCACATCTCGTTGGATTTTGTCACTGGTCTTCCTCCTTCCCAGGGCCACACGGTCATCCTTACTGTAGTGGACCGATTCAGTAAGATGGCACATTTCGTGCCCCTGCCTAAGTTGCCATCGGCCAAAGAGACTGCACAGTTGGTGCTGCTACAGGTGTTCCGCCTGCATGGCCTCCCAGCCGACGTGGTGTCTGACCGCGGTCCCCAGTTTACCTCGGTCTTCTGGAGGGAGTTCTGCAGCCTGGTGGGGGCCACAGCCAGTCTCTCCTCTGGGTTCCACCCACAGACCAATGGACAGAGTGAACGGATGAACCAGGAGATGGAAACGGCTCTGCGCTGCCTGGTTTCACGGAATCCATCGTCCTGGTCCCAGCAACTTCTGTGGGTGGAGTACGCCCACAATTCACTAACCAGCTCTGCTACCGGCCTTTCCCCATTCCAGTGTGCGTATGGGTACCAGCCCCCTCTCTTTCCGGCCCTGGAAAGGGAGGTCTCCTGCCCCTCGGTTCAAGCCTTCATCCGTCGCTGTCGCAGGACCTGGGTCCAGGCACGGTCCTCCCTTCTGCGTTCGGGGAGGCGTCACGCTGCGGCAGCCAACAGACGGCGGTCCACGGCCCCGGACTACAAGGTTGGTCAGAGGGTTTGGCTCTCCACCCGGGACCTGCCTCTGCGGGTGGAGTCAAAGAAGCTGGCTCCCCGATTTGTTGGACCGTTCCCGATCCAGCAAATAATTAATCCAGCTGCAGTGAGACTCCAACTCCCACGCTCCATGCGGATCCACCCAACCTTCCACGTCTCAAGGATCAAGCCAGTCCATGAGAGTCCGTTGGCTCCGGCAGTGCCTCGTCCTCCCCTCCCCGTCTCATTGATGGAGATCCAGCGTTTACAGTCCGACGCCTGGTTCGGGCCCGCCGTCGTGGGAGAGGTCTCCAGTACCTGGTGGACTGGGAGGGCTATGGTCCGGAGGAGAGGTCGTGGGTTCCGGCGCGGCACATTCTTGACCCAGACCTCATCGCTGATTTCCACCAACAACATCCTGATCAACCGTCCAGGACCAGACTACCTCCTAGTGACACTCATCAGACTCCCTCCACCCAACCAGCTGAGGAGGAGGAGGACATGTAACTCTCTGAAGGGGTTTTTACCCTCCTCCAGACCCCCTCCACCCACCCAACTCTGTTTGGAGTTTTCTTTTGGGACGTCAGGAGCCGTCCCTTAAGGGGGGGTTCTGTCACCATCCATTCCTCTGCTGCTCTGCCAGTAATTTTCCACTCTCCTCCCCTCTGCTCACTCTCCCTGCCGGCCACGCCCTTCTCATCAGCCAACTCTGTTCACCTGTGCACTCAGGTGCTCCTCATCAGTATCCAGCCACTATTTAAGCTACACCAGCCCAGCACTACAGCGCCAGATTGTCTTTGTAGTATGCAGAACTTTCCAGCGCTTTTCCTCGGCTTGATTTCCCGGTTCCGACCCTGCTTGTTCCTGACCCAGCCTCTTCGTCTCTGCCCTGGTTACCTGACTGCCTTCCGTCCCCGACTCCGAACCCTGCCTGTGAGTTCCTGGTGTTATTTTGCCTGTTTCTGTTGCCACTCCGGCTTCTCCGTGGAGGATTACTCTTCGGCCTGCTTTTGCTTTGGACTTCTGGACTGGAGCTCTGTCTATAGACTTGTTAAGCACTGTGTTCCTGCCTGCTGCCTAGTGCAGTCATCTGTTGTCTGCAGTAAAATAAAGAACATTAAAGCCACAGTAAGATTGTACTGCGTTTGGGTCTTCCTGATCTGTGACAGATATGGAGCTGAGAGCTTCACTCACAGTTTCCCCGATTTCAATCTTAACTGCCCCTCTCCCACTAGATATCAAAGCACCTGAACTGAACTCTAATTTGTTGGTCCAAAATTCAATTAAGATCTGGTGCCAGTTCAGAAAACATTTAATTTGACAAATATATTTAGTTTCTCTCCAGTAATGTTTAATCATCTCTTTGCACAATCTCTAATAGATCAGGCATTTGCAGTTTGGCATAAAAGTGGCTTGGTCTACTTTCAAGATCTCTTCACCGATGATGGCTTTGCATCATTTAAATTTCTATGTGAAGATCATAACTTACCACAGTCTCATTACTTCAGATATCTTCAGGTTCGGAGTTTTGCCTCTAAATACTTCCCAGGTTATCCATCTCCACCGCCTAAAGTCTTACTGTATTCAGGCCTTAATGTAAATTCACTTAATAAAGGAGCAATATCAAAAATATATGCATTAATTCTGAATAGCTGTCCTCATGCATGGGACAAAATCAAGGCAGCATGGGAGGGAGAAGTTGGAGAAGGTATACCAGAAGACACTTGGAAAAATACCATATAGCACATACACACATTGTCTCTCTGTATCAGACATGGCTTGATTCAATTTAAGGTTGTTCACAGATTACACAGTATTATTCCAATGATAAATTATACCCTAATATTGAACCAAACTGCCCTCGATGTCAATATTCTTCTGTTTCTTTGGGACACATGTTTTGGTCATGTCCATCTTTGCATGGTTTTTGGTCTTCAATTTTCCAATCACTCTCAGCGATACCTTGCAAAACATATATATATATATATATATATATATATATATATATATATATATATATATATATATATATTTATTAACAGATCCCTCCATCATTCACCTGCAATCCTGTGGAAATCCTAATTGATGGCTCTGACAGGTTTTTAAAACGACAAACATGGGTAAAAGCCGTTTCAGGACGGGCACACTCTTCTCCGACATTGTACAAAAAAACTTCCATTTGCAAAGAAACGCAGTGCAACACACAATATCTGCTGGGATGTGAGAGCATGACTACGGTTGGTAATGTTGCAAATGTAAGGACGGGTTAGGTTGTGTAGGTAAATGATGGACTGTGACGTGAAACGGAACCGCTCAAAAAGATAATTGTCTGGAAATGCTAAAACATCTATTCGCGGTCTGATAACCATCTCCGGGCGAATATTTAATTCTCTGCGCAGTAATGCTGCACCTTCATCCACAGGATCGTTGTCAAAAGGACATGCCACGTTCGTGAAAAAAGTCGCCTCCTCCTGTGCCTAATGGACTTCTGATACAGCCCACTGACTCTGAGTTTTTTAATGATTTTTGACAGATGGCAGAACGAGGCTACGCCAAAACTCGCCTGCTGACTGAATGAATGAAAGAGGAAATGAAATGGCGTGTGTGGCTGAAAGTGGGCGGAGACAGAGAGAAACTCGAGGTTCATTGAGAAAAACCTGGTCCCGACCAGGTTAGGTTCATAGAGTCTGTTACTACGGTAACTGACCGAGAGCTTAAGTTACCTCTCTCTGTGAAACAGGCTAGAGTTACTCCTCTTTCTCTGGTTTGAGTTACCTCCCTTTGTGAAACGGAAAACTCAGAGTTTCCCTCATTTCAGGGTTAATAAACTCAGAGTTTTCACTAAACCTGCTTTGTGAAACGGGCCCCTGGTCTTTATTACTACTTTTTCTCTTTGACTGCTGTCCTGGTCTTCTCAATGCCTAACTAGAGTGTGATTGTTGGAACTTTTTTCTTTCTCTTACTTATGCCAGTGGTCCAGAGTGTTGGTGTTATGAACATAATGGTCAAAACAGATTGGTTTGGGTCTTTGTTGTCGGTCTGTGTCTGTTTTTGTATTTGTGTTTATTTGTTTTCTTTTGGTGTTCTGTTGCCTGTTTGATACATGTATTTGTGTGGGTGTGTTTGTGGGGATACCACCTGGATGGGGCATGGGGGTTCACAACTTTTGTAAGAAATGCCTAACCAATGATGTCAATGTTTGTGATATTGGAAAATGATAATCTACTGTACCTCCAATCATTCACTGTCAAAATACATTTTTAACCACAATCCTGATTAATTTTTATTATCGAGTATACAAAATACGGAGATAATCTCCTTATTAAACCAATACTGCCACTATAATTTTCAGGATGTACTGCCAAATTCAGCTGTGATCACATATCAGACAAAAACCTTGACTAGAGGAAAACAATCAAAAGGGCAATATTGTCATAATTAAATAATTGCTAATAATTCTAAAGAATAATTTTGAGATTAAAAGGACACTATATGGATTTCACATGTGAAGTGTAATTTACTAGCCACTGCAAGTGCTACTCAGCCTATAGAAAACATTAAGTAAAACAGGTAAGATAAAATATTTAGGAGCATTCTCCTGATAGTACATTATAAATGTAGCTTCCGGCAGTATTAGAGCTTGACATAAGGCTAAAACTTTTAAAAACTCTGCCTTTGTTAATCTAATTTTGACCTTTTTTTTGTCCCCAGTCTGTCTCCAGTGATTCCCCAAACCTTAGTAGTGGGCAGCATTAACATTGTCAAGTAGAGAATTTCCCTAACAACTATACTGAACTTTATTGTCATGAAAAATACTCAATAGCCATTAAATTAAAAAATAAATAAATAAAAGGTTGTCACTCTCCACAGGCAAGTTTGACTGTTTTGTATGTGGTATGTGATGCTGATGAAAATCTATCAACATGATTCAGGCACAAATGTACTAGGTAAATTCATTGTTTGAAACATTTGGGATAATATAAATGCACCACTTTACAAAATATACAACAAAGGTCTAGTTGTTTTTTATTATTATTATTATGTCTTTATGTTTGTAAGTGCCACTCAAGAACACATCTCTGTGAGAGTCTTCTTACCTAAGGTAAGGTTCAAAGGAAGGTTTTGGGGTTAAAGTTATTAAAATGTTATTTTTGTATTCTACCAACCAACTTGACTTAAAGAGTTGTGCTTGCATTTTTACATCTCTAAAAATTCTGGTAATCATTTCAAGATATTATAGATCGTTTTCCTTCTTTGGCACATCTTAACACTGACTGAAAGTGGAGACTGGACAATAGCTGGACTACTCTATGTAAACAAGGCTAAATGGGGTTCAGCAGGGTTTGAACAGAGTCAGACTCAAGGCTGACAAAAAGGAATGAGACATTCCTTCTTTTGTTTCACCCACTGAACAATAGACTAACACTGTATGAGACATGACCTTCTCTATCGCTCCCTGTGTGAACATACAGCCAGCAAACATCAGGCGCAGCCTTGTTTGCAATCCAAGGATATTTCCTTCAACGTGGAGTCAAGGTATCACTGTGGAAATGCAGGCTCTTTCATCATGGTGGCAGATTTAGGCCTCTACAGCGCTGCCACAACACTATCGCTCTTAAATCACACCTGTATTTACTGTCGAGGTTATATATTTCTTGTCAGTGCCACCTCACACAGGGGATTTCCTTTAAAATAAAGACAACAGCCTTTGAAGAAAGTGGTTAAAATGCTTAATGTGTGTAGATTTGTATGAATAAGAAAACATGCTGGTTACACATGTGTTTTCCACATCAATGTTTTCTTGTTGAGCCTCAGTGGAAAGGTAGTGATATAAAGGTGAAGTTCACACCAGAGACTTTGGAGGTAACCCACTCAATTTGTCAAAAGCTGTTTTTTTTCACAAATCCTGCCTCAAGTCCCTTTAAGGAACAATAAGAGGCAATTTGTAAGATATGGCCAAAATGGAATGAGTGTGAAGGAACAACAGACAAAAAGCGTATGTTGATACTATGTTTCGGCAGTCACAGGGACCTAGTAGTACCTGGTACCTCAAATGAGTGAGTACCTCACCTGGTACAGGGACACGGGCCCCCCCTCCTGGGGCCAGACCTGGGAGAGCAACTTGCCGGCGAGCATCTGGTGGCCAGGCCTTAGTCTATGGTGGCGGGGCTCAGGCTGAAATGGCAATGTAGGGTCGGCCCCTCATGGGCTCACCACTGTCAGGGGAGAGAGATAGGGTTGGGTGCATTGTGTATCGGGTGAGGGCAGGTACCTGGGTGTCCTGACCCTTGGCATCCAGACTGGCTTTTGGTATGTGGAATGTCATCTTACATCATCACGTGATGCACTGTACTTTTTTTCACATAAGCTGACATTGTGAAAGAAGTGGCTGTAAAATGGTGGATACATTTTTTGTTAGCATCAAAAACCCTGTGGAAAGACTTGTTTCACTATCATAATTTGAGCCATTCAGTCCAACAATATTTGTAAAGTCTAGAAGAGCTGCACACATACATTTTTTTATCCTCATTCAAGTTAGCCGGGCACAAGACCGAAAGTTAGCTGGCTAGGTCGGCAGAGGTCTCTAGTAGGCACGCTCTATGGGCTCCAGGTATGAATGGGCAATGCCTGGAGGGCTCTGTCCAGTAGTTATAGGTCCATGCTTTCAGCTAGAAAGTGGTATTTATATCCCTGTGGCGAGATTGATGCGTTTGATAAGCTCTCTTAGCTTTTAGAGTGATAAATGAACAAAATTATCTCACAAAATCTCAAAAGAAATACTGTTAGGTATTTATTTTCCACCAAACAGAAAAATACAAAGGGACACCTGCTAAATAGAAGTTTTCTCTTGTACCTAACTAAGACATGCTTTATTGCCTCATTATTTAGGTGATGTGCTGTCACCCATTTTTTGGAGCTACCTTAAATTCAGGCCAGTCTGGTACTGGGCTTCATTTTTTGAGACTGAGGCATTGCACCGTTGTTTTGTCCAGGATCTCACTAGATACTATAAATGGAAAACTATATCCTGAATTTTGGCAAACACTTTGGCTGTGTAGTTGTAATTACTTAAATGGGGACACCAAAACACCAAAACTTGAAGGTTTAAACATACACCAGCTGATTTTGGTTTAGAGTTATTAGCACCCCCAAATCCTATAAATTGCCTCAGCTCATTAAATCACTGAATGCGTGTTTAAATCTAAACTAACATTGTCATTATGGATCAAATAACTATCTAAAATGTATGGACTTGTGACAGTGACAAATTCACAGAGAAAGATCACCAACACTGCAAGAAACAGATGCTTATTTATTCAATAAGCAAAAAAGTTGTCTATTGCAAGTTTAAGCTATGTCGAGAAAACAATCACATTCACCTCGTGTGGGGTCAGTATAGGACCAATGCAATTTTCAGTTAATTTTGGCCACCGCTGGGTAGAAAACCGTCCATCAGAAGGGTAGTTCGGATCCAGTAACCCAACGGTAAGATAAACATAACAGCACCGGGTCAAAATACCCCATTGGTACTGAACAAACCTAGTATTGCATAAGTGCTATACTTAAGTAAAGAAACACCCAATTGTTATTTACTTAAAAAGAGGGTGGCTACTACCATCAGGAAAGGGTCTTAAGGTGGAATTGTGCACCAGGCTGCATGTAAGGAACGGATGGCACAATGATATGCTGGGCAATCATAGTGAGTGCCTTGAAGATGACTCAAGTTTCCTGCTCCCAGGACTAAAGCTATAACACAGGGTAAAATAAGGACATCTCCATCTCTGCTGCTTTTACTTGGACCAGTCTTTTGGTAACACTTAATAATAACCATTTTTAATAAATACTACATAGTACATCTAAACTTTAGTTTCTAGTTATCATTTGCCAGCTTACAATAAACAATTGCTTGATTAATGGTTTAAAGCATTTTATGGTTTATTTACAGTGAAAAAACTATGAACTAAAGTTTAATTAACTAAATAAATGTACTATTTACACAGTTATTATAAAGTAAATATTTTAATACAACTCTTTTGAGTCCCCCAGCCTTACGATACTATACCTTGACTTTAGGATACTATCTATTTTAAAATATTACCTCGATTGGTTGATAAGTGAGTATTTTGTTCAGTTAGCTTTTGTTCAGTTAAGCCTGTAATTTGACTTCCTCTGAGAGAGAGGGTGCTGTGACTGTGACTGCCGAAGACTTCTATTAGAGTAATCACTATAACTCACCATGTGTCACAGTCAGGGAGCCAGAAAGCAGAATGTGTAAACGTGTAGAAAAAGTAGAGTGTGAAAGAGGCTCTAAATGTAGGTTAGTGGAGCCACTATTTTTTTTTTTTTTTATAAGATTCTGCTTCAGGAAAAGTGCATTCTATTACCTGACTTTAATGAAATGTGTTGGAGTGGCTCTGATGGCTGTGTATCGAGGCGTACTGCAGTTCATTTCAGGCTGCAGGGAACCTGCAGCAGCTCAGCAGCTCAGCCTTAGAGCAGACGAGGAGAGGGAGAGAGGGATGAATAAGCCCATAAAGGATGCTTTCAGTCGGCGGAGAGGTGGAGAAGAGAGGGGGTTCCGGTCAAACAGTCCCCAGGCTTTTTGGAGGCTGCTGGCTGCATTGCAGAGAGATAGAGAGCTAGCTGGGGTGTCCATGGAGGGGAGGGAGGAGAGGCAAGGATAGGGGGTTTGAAGCAGACAGAGAGAGGAGCTGTTGAGGAGAAGCTTAGCAGTGTCGGTCTGCCAGGCAACCAGGCAGGACAGTGTGACAGAGCAGTAGAGGGGGAGAACGGAGGCTTTGGTGCAGAGACAAGGTGATACTGCAGCACAGGACAGAGGAAGAGGGATGATGAAACCTTGGGATGCTTCAATGCAGGACGAAAAGAAGCAATCAGACTCGAGGACAACACCAAAATCCAACTTTGGCCCTCAATGTTCAACTTGACTATCACTTTCACCCCATGCTCATGGTGGAAATCAGGAGTCAGATGGAGAGCACCAGAGGCAGAGACCAGGCTAGCTCCTGCGCCCAACCAGCAATCTGCAGACGTAAGACTGCACCAGCATCAGCTGCTGGCTGAGCACCTCTGATCACATCTCAGCTGGGGGGCTTCATGCCCTGGGACAGTCCCGGGAAATAGAGGGAGGAGGTGGAGGAGGAGCAGACAGCAGGGAGGCTGGCTCAGTGAGGTGGTGGAGGGTGTTGGTTTAAACTGACTGCTGTATTTTTGGATGTGGGATCTCCTGAATTAAGCGAGCAAGCTGGAATAAAGATGTAGTGTGGGCTGGTGGAAGGAGGGGGACAGAACAAGGAGAGTGCTGTGCTGAGGAGAGGAGAGGGCTGGACGTCCCGGCTCGACGGACGGAGATCTGGGGGAGACGTAGACGGAGGGTCCACTGGATCAGGAAGGTAAGGGTTTTAATATGTTTAACACAATGAAACTGTGTTCTGATGGTGTTAACTGACCCCACTAGGACAAGATAAGAGAAATCCTACAAACACTAGTTTTGCATTTAAACTTGGGTTTAGGATTAAGATCTGAGGATAAAGTCTCTATTTGAATGCTCCAGGTTTGTCAGGTACATGTAAATATAAAATGTAAAAAATATTCACAAGTGAGAACAAACATATTTAGCAGGGACAGAAGCTGAATGGAAAGTTTGTGAAGTGGAATAAGCAACATTAAAGCATAGTAAGAACATGCAGGACAAAGAGGTGAGTGTGTTCAGGCTTGTGTGGTGAATGTGCTGCAATATGAGGTAGAGAAAAAAATGTTTGTGTGTGTGTGTGTGTGTGTGTGTGTGTGTGTGTGTGTGTGTGTGTGTGTGTGTGAGTGAACTAATACCTTGAACAGGACTGAAGAAGTTTACAACTGCTGCTCTTTTCTGCTTTAATTTCTGTGTAATTCTGTGTGAATCGGTGTGTGCCTCTGTGTGTACATTAGGACTGTGTTTGTGTGATTGTGGCTTGTACTACATGTGCTGCTTTCCCTCTCTGTGGACACAGTTACTGTTAGGAAACAGTTGATAGGAGCGCCTGTGAGCGACCGTTAGAAGGCTCCTGGCGTCTCCAAAGAAAATGTTAGCCAGTTTGATTTTCCATGGCATCACTGCCATACTGGACCTGCCCGCTGTGGTGGCCTTTTACACAAAGTCTGCTTGACAGGCTACTTGTATACAGTGAGACCTCAGATGAAGTAGATTTGCTATCCACAGCACATTATGATCCAGTCAAAAATTTAGATAGAAGTGATAAGTTGATAAAAATAAGCTTCCAGAAATAAGATCAAACCAAGAATATGTTTCTTCTGAAGGAAGAAATACATATTTTCTGCTTACAACGAAAAGTTTAATTCATAAGCAATATATAGCACCCTGACTCATTTAAACACACTCAGAGGTTTTGCTGCTACAGCCTTACGCTGTCTGGTATGACTAGTTGCTTACGGTGGCTAAAGTTTGCAAACTTTAGATAGCTGTTTGACTTTATTCATTCAGGTCAAACTTTATGACTTTGTTCTACTTGTGCTACTATTACACTATGTTTTTTGTGCATTTAAAAATTAGTACACACCATACCAACAATGTTTAATGTTACTTACTTGCACTCATTCTCAGTCAGGTGACCTGATGATGATGTCTTTGAAGATTCAGTCAGGACATACCCAGTCGCCAGAGTAAATGTTGGAAATTTACGTTTCAGCAAACCACAGATCTGTTACAACTTGAAATTTCTTGCGGTTCAATTTTCAATTTTATGTTGTGACAACACTGAGCTTGTGGTGTGGTTAGGTTTAGACACAAAAACCACTTTGTTAGGGTGAGGAAAAGATCATGTTTTGTGTAGCGGTATTCTTAACATCACATCAACACCAAACAGCAGAAATAGAAGTAGACACAGTAGAGCCTTTAGCAGTTTAAGACAAGTATTTCTTCAGGAGTTGGTGGAGACCAAAACAGAGTTAAAAGGGGAGTGAATATTTTTTTGACTTGTCGTCAGGTGGACGAACCAGAGCCAAAATCTTCCTAATCTTGCTCTGTATTACCTGGATGTGTAAACAGTAGAGATGTAACGATATACTGACTTTAGTGATATTGCGATGAAAAAAAATGCTGTGATACCGTTGTGGAGCTGTGAGGATGTCTACCAACATATCATGTGCTATTTTTGCTCATAATATACTCATCAGTATAAATGTGTTCCTCTATCTGTCCTTGTCATTGTATTCTTCTGTTTGAGCAGCAGAGGGTGGAATCGTACTGCTAACCTGAGTTCTCATAAGACCCGCTCTACTCACCTCAGATTCGTTAGCTAACCGATGCTATCTTGGTTGCATTCTCTGTGCTTCACTCAAACTGTTAGGTCTCACAGTAGCTCTGGTAATGTCTGTTTTCCGTGGTGTTTGAGCTGCAGTAACACTGTAACCTCTCCACGCTGGCCTCTGTGGCCTCTCTCCCAGTCTTCGGCTGCTCCTGTCAGGGTCACACATCCTCTGGAGCTGCTCTTCGCTACAAAAGTGTCTCTAGGCTCGTTAGGTGGAGCAAACAGGCCAGCTGTCCACATGGCAGGCTGAAACCGGGCTGCCCTGCTGCTGCCTCACCACCAGCCTGTCTGCTCTACCTAACAAGCCCAAGGACACTGCATCAGCTCCTCTGCTGGCTGTTTGTTTTTATCAACCGACCCCGGAAAAACACAATGTCCAGACAAGCACTGAACATACAGTTAGGAAATAATAATGTGTCAGTTACACTAACAGAGATTTTCATGGCATGGTCATCTGCTGGACAACAAAAGGTAGGGAGATCAGAGAGACCTGTGGCAAGTGCATGTTCTTGGCTGGCCTTTTGTGCAACACCCCCCTGGGTGTCCTGGAAGTCCCGCTGTACAATCAGAGGGATGAAAGGGCTGCTACTGGCTACCTGCTGCTGTGTTGTTTTACAATTTTACATAGATCATTGCCAGTAAAGTAAGTAAAAAACAAATTGTATATGAGTAATAAATGCTGTACACATTAGATTTATCACTAAAGGACATTGTTCAAGTCTTATTTTTCTATGTTATTGGTTTCGTCACATCCCTAGTAAACAGGCAAAAGCATACTAACACATTAGCCTTATCAAGGTCATAATGTGTCAAAAGTAATAGGTAATGAAAGGCAATTCAGGGTACTATTATACTAATTCCCTTTGTGGCCACAGGGGCCACTGCACAGCAAAAGTTACATAAGCCCCATTCAAACTGCCCTTTCAGTGCAGGAATCACGCGCCGATACTCTGCCCTGCTGTCTGTGTGAAAGTTTCCGATGCAGAGAGGGAGGACAGTTTCCCTGCAGCAGAGGCGAGACGGCGTCTGTGTGAATGGAAAAGCTGGCGACGCAGAACAGGGGTGTGTCGGTCTGATGGTGTTCACAGTCTGACAGCTAAACAGATCCTTCACTCATCAAATAGAAAAGAGAAATGACCCACACTTTAACCCACAAAGCAACGATACAGGACCAAACAACAGTAACGTAGTAACTGGTAGTGTCTTTGGCAACTTATATGAGGAAAAAATACTGCAGTTATACATGTAAAAGCCTCTGTCATCCTGTCTGTCCTACCGACTCTTCTTCATATTTCTGCCCAAATAACAGCATCTGTCCCTGGCAGCAGAGCCCGCAGTTGAATGTTGGTGATTATGTGACGCAATTCAGAGCAAAAAACTTAAACTCACGTCTTTGTCGCCTTCCATTTTTGTGTTGTTGTGGTAACTGTCACTGAAAGAAACCAGTGAGCCCTCCTGACCAAGACTTCAGTGAACTTTCCCACAGAAAACAGCCTCCCTCCCCGCAAGTGAGAGCCCAACAGGGTCGCTGTTTACTGATGCCAATTATGTAATTACGTAATTTAAAGCAAAAATGTAACTTTGTGACTTTCCAGGATGCATGGTGGGTCAGGATCTCAATCACAACACATTATAACTGCATCCATAAGATTATAAACAGTCAGCTGATACATTAAGCTTAGATGTTCTCAGGTCTCAATGTCATGATGTGTACTGTCACGGCTGTTTTAGTTTGGCACCTTTAATCCGGCGCTGCGTGGTTCGGTGTGAACAAACAAAGGTGGTGTAAAGTAACCCTAACCCTCATTGTGGCAATAATGCAGAGTCTCTGTCTGAATAGGGCTAGTCTGACAAGGCCAGAACCCCATCAACTGCTCCTAGCCATGGCCTTATTCATTAAACCCAATATAAAAGGTAAGAACAAACTATGCAATACGCTGATACTAATTCTGGTTCTGTACTCTTAACCAGTAGTAGGCCTAGGGTGGTGCTATAGAGGATGAAAAGAAGTGTGAAAAATGGAAAGGAATTATCCTCCGAGTATGAATATGAGAGCTAGCTTCACGGCTAGTAACTGTTGACATTTTTGCTCTGGATAAAGCACAGACTGAGAGGTAATTGCATAGCCATAATTAGGACGTATGATGCATATTGAGATTAATGACAGGTTTAAAGGTAGTTAACTCTTTATCACATGTTAAAAGGGTGTTTAACTAAGTTTGTTTTGAATGGTCATCCTGTTATAGAAACTCCTTACACATGTCTCTTGAGCTGTGAATACTTTATTTGATTTTCCCTGCTTCCTTCAATATGTCATATGAGGTGTATAAAAGAGGATTTTATGATAAAACTGAGTGGACGCACTAAGAAAGCCCTCTAGGGGTGAATTACTCTTAGTCCACATCATTAAGTCAATACTTGATGTTTCACATCACAACATTATTATATTTCTTAATTTCAAACACTGATATGAAAAAGGTATTTTTTTTCTTTTGATGTCATCATCAGCTTTGTTTACTCAGCTTTGACTTATCGTACTGATATTATGACTCACATGAGCTGTAATTGAGGCTGTTGGGAGCTGAAAGGTTACTGGGTTGGATTTCATCACATATCTAGGTTTTTTCTTCCAGTCCTATTAAACATGCAGAGCCTGTTGTCACCTCAATCTGTTCACCTGGACATACACATCATAGTTCCCTTCTTTGGTGCTCACCAACCCCATTTTCATCTCCGTGCCTTTTATTATCAGTCCCTTCTACGTGTCTCCAGTGCTGCCCTCCAACTGAGTACACTTCTGTAGAGAGACTCTAAATTAAAAGTTTGGACACCTGTATACAGACATGTGCACAGAATACTGTACGTTTTTTACATCAAAACTTTCCTGCCATTAATTACCTAAACTGCTACCATCTGAGGACAACCAATTATTGGAGAACAGTACATTTTCTTAAAAATTGTAAAGTGGAACCCAAACATTCAAGATTCCAATCATGTCTTGAATTTTGTGCAAAGGTTTACAAAATGCCACAGCATATAGTATATTTTCAATAAAAATAGGTTGAATGAACTACAACAAAAAGCTAATACATAATATGTATTTCAAACTATCATACAGTGTGAATTAAATATTCATGATGAAAAAAATTGTAGTTAAAGTAATTAAATTGTAATTAAAGGCATCGCTTTTTGTTTTCTTTCAGTGCAGAGTTATGGTTTTAAAGTCTGCAGTTTAGTTCACTCTCTCTACTTTCATCAACCTCATTTCCAGCTAATAAACCCTCTTTACTAAACCTGCTCAGCACCAAACAGCAGACAGACAGTTAGCAACTACCTGGTTAACACAGTTCACCATATTCCAGCAAAAGAACTAGATCTCTTTCTCCATGCCCACTGAATGGGTAAATAATTGTTTTATAATGCAATAGCCATGATAACTCTGCTGCCCCCGTGTGGCCAAAAATTAAATTAATGCAGGTTCAAATTTAAACAACAACAATAGTGGCTCCTAAAGAGTAGAGGTGCTATAGCGTCAGTTATATGAGAACTGTTGAGTGTATGTCAAACAAGAGCAAAGAACAGCACTGAAGGCTTTTCTTGAAGAAAAAGATGTTTTCTCCCCTACTGTTGATCTGCTTGGTTGAAGCTAGCCCGTGATGGCTGATAATAGACAGGGGGTTCATCCAACCACTAAGCCAAGTGTGTTTTGAAAGTGTCTGCCCTTTTCTAAAACAGTTTCCAGTTTGGTCAATCTACAATAAACAGTTACTTGTGTCCCTAAGATTATTTCGGCCTCCTTAACTTTTACCTCCACTTTGCCATGTGACCGTTTATGGAACACGTTGTTTATTGTAAACCAGTGGTGACATATAAGGAGGTATTGTATTCATGTACTACTCCATGTCCTCTTTCTCTTGCTCCACGCAACACTCTTTTTGCTACCATATTTCCCCTACCCCTTCCTTCTTCCTTCTCTGAGCTGGGAAAAGTCCCTGTCCCAAGGCCAGAATAATCATTCACAAGCATCTCCACACCTCCTTACCTGGGCCTCCCAGCCTATTCAGTTTATTAAACATTAGAGTAACAGTAGAGGCATACTGTGCAGGATTTGTCAGACGGCATTTATTCAAACACTATTAGAAGCTGGCACTGACTCCCGACCACAACAAGGTTTTACTTATATAGGATCGCTGTGAGGACTGTGAGACTGTTATTTTACCATATTTCTCCCTGTATATGAGGGATTGAATTCATAGTGAAGATTATAAAGTCATTGTGTACTTTTTCTTTTTACCTTCGATCTGTCACAATTTTGATGTTGTGTCATTTCATGGGGTTCAATTTCTTTGGATTTTGTTCAAGTAGAAACTTGAACCCTCTGACTCCCTCCCACTGTGACAAAGAGACATGTCCTTTCTGCATCATATGAGTATTCAGAAAGCTTATTAATGATGATAATAATAATCTTGGATTAGGCTCACCTTCAATGGACAGTGAAAGATGGTCAGTACATTTCATACAACTAATGGAGGATTGTTTTCATTGTAAATTTCATTGTGGTAAATGCTAATCACCAGTAATGTTTGAGCACCATCTGTTCCATAAGACGCCAAGTTGTCATCGAGTTGCAGTCAGGATAGCCAGTAACCAGTAACCCTCCAACAACCTTTACTAATCCCAGCCTGCTAACAACCCCCTCTGGTGACTGTGGCCCTCCAATCAAGCAGGCCATGTTATTGTACCTTGTTATCTGGCCTGTGGCCCCAGGGCATTCAGACCCCATTGCTTGGCCTGTATGTATAATCCAACATGAATCAGATATTTAGTTGAAGCTGTGGCCCTCAGTGGCAAAAAATAAATGTCCCAAAAGGACTTACAGACACTACTCTATATGACCTTATGGCAGTATTTCAACAAAAGAAATAGTCCCTACCGCTGACAGTGAGTTGTCTTGATTATCCAGGTAAAATGGACATTTCTTTTCTGAGGAGATCTTTTAAATGTTTTAAACACACTTTGTCATGTTTTGAGCAACACAAATGAAATTCCATTCACCTCTAATGTACTGAGACCGAAGCAAAGATCTCAAAGACAGATATCTTAAAACCTGGACACATAAAACCAGATCAATTCATAACATTACAATTCTGTGCTAAACCTATTCCTAGTCCACAAAATTCATGGTAATAAGGTGGTAATTATACCAAACAACATATTTGAAATTTCTTTGAAATTACACCCAAAATACATTAATGATTACCTAAAAATTAGGGCCGGGACTTTAACGCGTTAATTAGGATTAATTAATTACAACGCGTTAACGCGTTAAAACACGTTAACGCATTTTAATTGCACTTATTTTTGCACCGCGGAATATTTCTCACTGGATGCGTTTCAGGTGGACCGATTATACTGGAGCACCAACTAGCGTTCATGACTTCAGACAACAACAAACCACAGTGAACATGAACGAAGAAGCTGATGAGACCGCTTTGGTTGGCCCCGCGGAAATGTTGTTTTAAAAAACGAACGGGTGTAGCATCGATAAGAGCATGGTTGTGTGCAAGCTATGCAACAAGGAATTCACATATCACCGCAGCACATCGAGCCTCAAGTATCACCTCAATGCAAAACATATAGCAGCTAGCGTGGACGTTAGCCCGACTCCGAATACAAGGAGCCACACCCACTTCCGCTGCACTTAATGGCAAAAATTGCACTGGTCTGTTGGACTTGGTTGAGCAAAAATAAACAATATTTTGTTGCTTAAGCTTATGTATTCAGTCATTATTCAATGGTATACTAAAAATCCATGTGAAAAAAATTACTTCTCACTGTTCTCAGGTCAAATATTTATATGCAATTAAAATGCGATTAATCGCGATTAATTAATTACAAAGTCTCTAATTAATTAGATTAAAAAAATTACTCGAGTCCCGGCCCTACTAAAAATGTATTGAAAATTACCCCAATATGATTTAATTATAACATACTGCTATTTTCCAAAAAGTGGCTAATAAACAGCTGGTAATTTTTTAAAAATATTTCCTGGAAACTTCCTGGTTTCTGTCGAACTTCCTCTCAAAGGGCCACTAAATCGAAGTGAGTTGTTGCAGCAGAATATTATTATTAAATCATATAAAGACATTTTCAGTCAATTTCAGTTTCTTTCCAAACCTCTTGAAAAATATGATGTACTGTATTTTACTTCATGTGTTTTGTTTTTCATCATCATTCAACTGGAGCTCTTATCCAGAATATCCGGAATCCAGAATTATCCAGAATAAGTTCAACAACAGAAAGAACTGCAAGCATTGTAATCAGGATAATCAGACAAGAGCCAGTACTAGGATAAGAAATACAAAAAGGAAAAGGAGAGATTAGAGATTTTCAGAGGAATTAGACAGTCAGTTGAAAGTTCTAAAGATCCTCTTGCTTTGTAAGTGTTCCAAAACATCTATTTACAAAATTCCCCTTTCTGTCAGCAGTATCCCAGAGCCTGCTTCCATGTAGAGTGTAGATCTGTGTAGAAAGAGGGATTCAGTGCTGGATGTAAATCTGTACATCCACTCAGAGAGGCAGACAAATCTGTCTTTACCAGTGTGTCCCACAGAGCCAAATATATAATTTAATGTAATAACATAAATATCACTCTGTGTCTGCTGTGTGGGCCTAGCCAGGTGGGGTGAGTGGGGGCAGGAGGTAATTTCATGAATGAAAGGACAGAATTGTTCCTCCATTTTGACTGGTCCTGAGCACTAGCCAAACCCGCTGGCCTTTAATTAGAGTTATTAACCTAGAGAGAGGGAAGGGAGTGCCAGAGGGGCTGATAGAGGGGCTGATAGATGGGCTGAAAGAGGGGCTGATAGAGGGGGAAGAGGAAGATGAAAGAGAGCAGAACAGACAGCAGGTGGTGTTCAGTTGTTGGGTCTCTCATTTAAGGTTAGTGAATACTCTTCAAATCTGAGCCAGGTATCATTCTGAGCAGTGCAGTAAGGTACATGTACTCTTAAAGAATACCTTTATCAAAAAATCAAAATGTATTCATTATCCACTTTCTATATACATATATATACACATATACATATATACATATACATATGTGTGTGTGTGTGTGTGTGTGTGTGTGTGTGTGTGTGAATTAATATATATATCAAGTGGTATTTGAGACTCGATGTGCTCCGGTGGTATCTCAATTCACATCAACAGCAAATACAAATAAGTTTGTTCTTGTGGAGAGCACCATGTGGCAGAGCTGTGAAGCTCAACTCCCTCAAAATCCCTTTTCTTTATCCATTTATGACCGAGGGTCATAACGTTTGTGCGTTCGCAGATTTTAATAAAAACAAAAAATAATAACGCCATAAAGAGGAATATATATATATATATATTTTTTCCTCTTTACGGCGTTCATTTTTAGAATTAAAATGTGTGGTATATATTTGCTGTGAAACTCCAGAAGTGTTTTGTGGACAACGAAACTAGTGAGTAGATAATGACTTGGTGAATTTATCCTCTGATAGTACTAATGTGAATAATGGTTCAAATAGTGCTCTTAGTAGCAGTTTAACCAATTCTTGGTACTATTTTTTTTATTCAATGTTTCTTTTATGAATTAAAATGAGCTAATTATATGTTTGATCGTGTTGTCATGTGTATTTTCAGACACATTTAAGTTCTTTAAAATCTTTAGTGACCCCCCTTGTGGCTTCAAATGAAGCCAGTTCCATCACTCCCACTCCACTTGTGTTTCTCTCCACCTCCAGATGCCCTCTCGCTGCAGGAATGCGCTGAACATCGTGGTCACCACCCTTTTTGCTGTGGTGGTCCTCTTCACCATCCTGCTGGCCTATGTCACAGGTTCATTTTGTGAATTTCAATGATATACACATCAAATGAACAAAGTATATGATGAGAATGACAGGCAATGACAGAGCCTTTGTTCACTTGTTTCCACTGTGCTTCACTGTTATAAAGGCTACCAGTTCATCCACACGGAGCAGCACCACCTCTCTTTTGGCCTCTATGGTGCCTTCCTCTCCCTCCACCTCTTCCTCCAGAGCCTCTTTGCTTTCCTGGAGCATCGACGGATGAGAAGCCCCGCCCAGCCTCAGCACCTCCGTCGTTCAGTGGCCCTGTGTATCGCAGCCTACCAGGAGGACCCAGACTACCTGAGGAAGTGCCTGCGCAGCATCCGCCGAATCTCCTTCCCTGGCCTGAGGGTGGTGCTGGTGGTAGATGGGAATCGGCCCGAGGACCGCTACATGATGGACGTTTTTCAGGAGGTGATGGGCGGGGCTGACCAGGCTGGCAGTATGGTTTGGAAGGGAAACTATCACAGCGATGGGTGTGGAGGAGGGGGTGTTGGAGGTGGAGGGAGGAGCACAGTTCACATGGAGGAGGCAGCACGAGTGGCTCGGCTGGTCAGGAGTTGCCGCTACTCCTGTATCATGCAGGAGTGGGGAGGGAAAAGAGAGGTGATGTACACCGCCTTCAAAGCACTGGGGGACAGTGTGGATTATGTGCAGGTAAGATCCACAGACACACAAATAAAGCTATGGATATACTTCTGCATCAAAGAGAACAGAAATGATCAGGACCATGGGGACAATGTAGCTGTGTAATGTCTCCTGTGGCTCTTTATGAGCTTTGTCAAGTCTGAGAAATTAACCCAGATGATGTCACCAGGATTAATTTTTCTTGTGCTTGAGATTTAATGACACATATTTTTAACAGGGGGTTACAAACTAGAGGTGTGGAGTCTGAAAGGCATGGGTGGATGCCAGGTACAGAGGACCTAAGGAAAAGATGATATTGCTTGCTTTATGGGGAATTTCAAAAAAGTCCCCAAGAGTCAATATATCTTGGATTTCCAGCTTCAGTTTTGAAAATTGTCTCAAAGAATCTGTGTCACTTTTTTATTGATCGCACTGCAATACAAAAATGCTGGAGGATCCTTTTAATTTCAGATTTCTCTCTCTGATTCTTGCACTGAGGGTAAATACTGAGAGTAAAGTTATATCATGAGGTAAAAGTCAAAGGTCAGATTAAAAGTACTGAGAGTCAACAGCCATGCTCACTGCTCTGTGTAAGGCTGCTTTAAGGTCAATGCAAACATGAGCATGCTAACAAGCAGGCGCGTCGTTAGACCTGGGCATTTGGGGCTATAGCCCCGGATGTTTTGGGAATAGCCCTGGATCTGTGTGCCTTAAAAAATAAATAAATGAATAGAATAGAATTGCCTAATGATGAAAATAGCCCCAGAGGTTTTTATGTGGTTGCTTATTGAACGGCCAGCAGCCACAAATGCAACAGTGTCACCAAAACAAATTGCGTAGAAGCTGACCTGGCCTTCCTTATGGCATATGCCCATATATGGGCAGAGTCAGAATAATTTGTTGCAATTTCAACATCAATGTTATTCCTTCCCCCCTCTATGCGTCACTGATATTACCAGAGCCCGTCTGTTCGCCTACTGTTTAGTACCATTGCAGCGTTTATAGTAGTTAGTTATTATGGATATACGGAGGTCGCAGCCAGAGCAAGAAGACGTGGAGAGTGAGACATCATCTCCCCCAACCCCTGATGATACTTCCATCAGCTCAGGTTCGTGAAAAATTTAATTGTGGTCGTGGGTGTAGTCTGGGTGTGTAGTCTCGACAATGAAGAGAAGAAATTATAATAGGGAATGTTCAACCTGCTCTAATAGCCTGTGCACACAGCACAGGTCTTATTACAGGCTATAATATCTTTAACTTAAACATTACTCAGTAGGCCTATGGTGAGGGAAAATTAGCTTTATTTGTGATTAAAATATGAGGATGAGGACCCCAATGATTGGCCGTCCTTTCCTTTTCAAACTATGTTGAAATTGCATCTTTAACAGCCCAATTTTCACTTCTGACCACTTTTTTCAGTAACAAGTAATCAAGTAATAAACGCGTTAATATTTCCAAACCAGTAATCAGATTAAAGTGACTTATTCAAGTCACTGTACGTTGCTATTATTTTTGTCATTTTCCTTAGTAAAAATATAGATTTTTGCTTACTTCTTGCGTCTTGGGGAGTGGTGATACATATGCGACAAGTCACGTTTTCAGCATGAGGACAACTCACGTGTAACACCTCGCAGCTACACAAACACAAACAACAATGGAGGGAGGAGAGAGATGCGTGTTTTCTAGCTGGAAATACAGTCATTATTTTGAGTTTGTGTCAGCTAAAGATGAGAATATTAATGTTCGTTGTACACTCTGCTGGCGACAAAGTACTATCAAGCTTCAAAAACACGACGTCAAATTTCAAGAAACATTTGGAGTCGCGGCACGTCAGTAATCAGATTACTTTTTCAAGGTAACTGAGGCAACACTGTCTTCGGGGCTAAAGCCCCGGATGTTTTGCACTCCTAGCGACGCCCCTGCTAACAAGCAATGACAATGTTGCCATGCGGATGTATGGTATACTGTAACGTTCACTATGTACAGCATTTTAGTTTATCGTGTTAGCTTACTAATGACTGCTATTGAGCACTAAACACAAAGCACAGTTGCTGACAGAATGTCATTTGTTTGGCAAGTATTTGGTGATAGGGCCTTGAAACATCAGGCTACTGGTCAGCCGTAAGCTGTTGGTGAGTGCCTGTGGCTCTAGCGTTTGCGGTGTGTTCTGCACTGTTGGCATAAATCGGCCCTTCTTGGCAGCTTTTTGGATGACTGAGTCTATTGATCCAATCCAATTCGAAGCCCATCAGTGAGGGAAACCACTCTGATTGGCTGTCCAGCTAAGCGAAGCGCATGAAGTGTACAAGGCGAGAAAAAGAAAGGGAAAGCCTCTTGAGCCTGTCACTGTGTCTGTGATTTTATCCATTATATGCGGTTTCTCCATATGTTGCACCTCAGCCACTTCACCAGTGCCATTTGCAGCTTTAAATTAATAGCCGCTGTATTACCCAGAGTGGAGTGAAAATGGTGTCAAATGTTGCTTTATAATAACATAGTTTGTATATCCACAATCGTCAATCTTCTGGTTTCCTTTTTAAAGCAACATTATATAGAAATTGGCATTTTACAGAATCAGCCCCCACAGAGTGCAACACCACTGTCATAAATACAAATGCCAGGTCTGTAACAATTTGTCAGATGTAATGTAGGTGCTAACTACAAACAGAACTCATGACATCATAACAGTATTATGTGTTGAAAACTTGTATGTTGAAGTTAACATGTATGTAAGTCTGTGATCCTACACTCTCACTGAAGTTACATAGAGCAGAAACAAGTGATAGGGGTTGGCATGGCTGTCAGAGACACAATTCACCCTATGACAAGACACTGTGCCATCCACATTTTTATAAGGCTGTTTTAAATGACAAATACAACTTTTTGGCCTTCATCACCTTGTGAGTTCACTAGTATTTAAAGTTTCTGTTCAAGCAAGTCAAATTGCTTGTTGATGGATCCTAATATCTATCAGCTTTTCACACATAGGTAGAAAATACTTTCACTGTTGAATGTCCATGGCATGCAGGTGTATCTCTGTTACACAGCTTTGCCATTGGCTGTTTGGAGCTTGACATAACTGTACCATCTACTTATGATGGCATTGAGACTACTTAAATTCAACCCTGCAATCTTTGATAGCCAATATTTACTGATGGCCCTAGAGGAAAAGTGAAGTGTTTCATTCAAGTTTCACTTAAATTAATATATAGTTCCTATGGGGAGATCTTTTGGGATGACCGATGATACATTATCTGGGAACCATGAATGTCTCTACCATTAATTTTTTGTCAAGCCATCAATTATGTTGAGATATTTCACAGGAGAAGGGAAAACTTTGACTTTCCAATCAGCATCACTAGCAGGTCAGAGGGTCACCATGTCTGTAAAAAATTCATGGCAATCCTCCAGACATTGTCAGGTTATATAAGTCAGGACCAGTGGTGGATTGACAGACAGACATTGCTAGATCCTTGTCACTAGCATTGCTAGAAATGAACCATGAGTGAAACATTCAAAGAATAAAGTCATTTGGAGTTTTAATCTGGTTTCTAAGATGTAAGGTTAAAATTCTGACAATAAACTCCGATTGAAGTTGGAACCCAAATATACATTCAAATTTTTCTAATGTCTCCAACGGGGTTGGGAGGGATACTTTAAAAATGTATTCCCATAAAGTTACTAATTACCTGTTAAAAAATGTAGTCAGTAACGTAATCCAAGTACCACAATATTAAAGTAATGTAACTTGATTACTTTACATTTCTTTTGGATTACCTCAATACAAATGCAAATAAAGACAAGAAAAAGATAATTAGCAATAAGATAATTTCAATTCTGTTATACAACAGAACAATGTGACAAAAATGTGAAGAGTGTGTTTGTGTTGAGTGTTATTGTTGCTGTTATTTCTAGTAATGGCACTTACCTATAGGATGTGTGTCAGTTATGTCACCCAAATTTACCCATACAATTTCCTAATATAATCATGCTATTTTAATACCTTGTTGTCATCTAAAGTGTTTGTGACCCATTTCAGTCACTGCAGGTGTTTCAGGCAATTTATTTCATTTATTAACGTACAAGCCCCACAAGATGGCAGTAACTACAATTCAAGTCCCTATGGGGAACTCACAAGTCAACAATTTTTCCACGACAAGTCCTTGCAAATGTTTCACAATAAAAGCCTTATTTAGCCATTTATGCTAGAGGGGTTTTAATTTGAAACGGACACAGGAAGTGTTGAGTTTGTCTTAATGTCTTAATTTTAACAGGGCAAACAGAACCAAAACGAGACTTCGTACTACATGTCCAATTATATCAGAAAAAAAGCTCCTGTCATTATTTAGCTAAATAACATTACATTATACCATGGTCTCATCAGGCATTATCCCTTACGTATTCATTCACACTCGAACGTCAAGCTCAAACTTCAAAACTACCATAAATACTAAACACATACCGTCCCGGTCAGCAGCAGCACCACCTACAGTCCCAGATATTTTTCAGTAACAGTAACGTAGTAAGTTAGTAATGCTAGTAGTAGTAGTAGTAGTAGTAGTAGTGACAGTAGTAGCAACAGTGACAGCCCGAGTCTGGTTACCAAGCTAACTAACGTTAACTTTAGCTTACGTTAGCAGTTTTGCTTACTTGTAAATGCTTCTTTAAATTAGATGTTGAGTCCTTGGACGATGACAGCATTTTCAAACATGGAAGGCATAGCTTGTACTGTACAGTGATGTTGTTCCCCTTTTCTGCTTTAGAAACAAAGTGATGGCGAAATTTCCACCCAGTGAAAGCATTTTTTTCCCTACCACTCAAGGCCATAATGAGCTACATGGCTTCGCTTGAGAGCACTGAGCAGAGCATTGTTGTGACAGACTTGTCGTGAACTGTCGCAATGTGTGGCGCATGTGCATCATGCATTGCTTGGCAAGTGTTAGCATCATTATGTATTTTAATTGTAATCCAACTAATAATCCCATTTTTTTCCCAGATGTAGCAGTAACCTGATTACGTCTTTTTTTCAGTAACTATAACAGAATACAGTTACTTTTTTTATATCCTAATTATGTAACGCCGTTACATGTAGTCCGTTACTCCCCAAGTCTGGTCTCCAATTCCTCTTTTGTTAAGGTGATCAACACTAAATGACAGAAGGAACCTTTTCTCAATATTCACTCCGCTGCAAGACCTGTGATCTATGTAGAAAGATCAACTTACTGACCCAATTATGTTTTGATGAAGTTGTGTACAGTATACAATAATTTGTGTATATGTAGCATTGTCCTAACAACTGCTTGTCATCTTGCCATGTCACTGGTGTATAACTTTTGTTTGGTTTAGTTAGACTGACTTTGAAAATACTTTCATCTCTGAAAGAAGAAGAAATGTATGCTAACAGAGGATTTTGATAGCAGGCCCCACACTAAAAACACAATTAATCAACCATGTGACCATAGGGATGGCTGAGGGTGTGTACCAGTGGCCAAAAATAATCACATTTCACAAAGCCGTCAATGACAATCCATTTATAATTATCTGAACACACCAACCAGATATCATTTGAATCAGCTGTTTTGCTGATTTGATAGCTGCCCCGCTTCTGTGCTGATGCATACTGATGTCAACCATCAAATCAGCTGTATTGCCAATTTTTCAACTTCTGTGTCTCACCTTAAATCCACTGAACACACAACAGTTTCCAACATCAATTGAAAATCTGTCTCATATAAAGAATTTACTTATTCACACTCCAAACTGATAGACCTGTGTTTAATCACCTTACTCTCTTCATAGCCAGCTGTTGCATGACCTCTGTGCCCTTGCTGTGGTTCCAAGGTCATGTCTACATCTGACCCAGTTATGTGCAGTTACAATGAACCAGCTGGGATCTCTGTCTGCAGCCTCTCATTTCTCTCATATATTTCAGCATTAATACTATTCAGTGCTCTGCAGCACCTGCAGCCTTAATATGTCCAATCCCTGTATATTTTTGGGTCTTTGTTTGACACTAAGCATTACTGTACCCTGTGTGCTTGTTGTACCTTTTTAGGTGTGTGACTCAGACACAGTTCTAGACCCAGCATGTACAATAGAAATGCTGAAGATTCTTGAGGAAGATCCGATGGTGGGAGCAGTTGGCGGAGATGTGCAGGTATATACCAAAGAAATGACAAGTATAATGATGACCCGAGACACAAATGTTTGGCTTGAATGTCAACTCACTAACTTTAGAAGTGATTGAAAGTTCACTACCACATATTGTAAATAGGGTTAGGCACTGAACTCAGTACTTTTAAGGGTAACAACAAATTTACCAAGTACCACTTCGTGTTATCTGTGCCAAATTTCGGTACCCAAGAGCACGTTTTAGAGAGAAAAAGGAGAGCCAGACATCAGCCCCTGTCACAATGAGTCAGTGCAACATTCATTGCAATATTTGTAATGCAAAATACAAAGCTGAGCAGGGCAACACATCTAACCTGAGGAAACACCTGGTCCAACATCAAATATATTTAAACACCTTAGAATGTTGGATAGAGTTAGGGAGAGAGGAGAGTTGAACCTTCCTGGAGAGGTATCATCATCTTCATCAACATCTTTATGTTATTAACTGAATAGTTAGAGAAGTTGTTGGAGATAAGTGTACTTTTTTCACAGTCTTGATTGATGTTACCATAGCAGTTTTGCGAGTGTTAGCCAAAAGTCAGCACCTGGCTACATTCGAAATTCCGCACCAACAGGCTGTTTAGTACGCTAACATAATATGAGAGATTAGATTAAATAGTAAATTCCCCCCAAAATATACTGTTAGGTACGGGTACTGAATTCCAAGTACCAGTATCAGTATTGGTTCAAATGTGAACAGTGTCCAACCCTAGTTGTAAAGCCCTGTTCAGACCAAACATTTCCGACAAGATGAATTTAAACTTGCAAGTATATACACTTCTGGTTTGGAACATTCTGAAAACCTGCCAGTTCACACCAATGCTACTAGACCAGATTGTTTATCATCTTTATTGCAATGATTCTCTATACTTCCGTTTTAACTGCCAGCTTTTCAGGCTCTTTGTAACTGGATCATTCAATCAATCAATCAATCAATCAATCAATCAATCAATCAATCAATCAATCAATCAATCAATCACAACAAAAGTCATCTCATGGGGGAGATAAGTTGTGGGAGCACAGTGACAGTGAGTTACTTGCTGTAGTTGCATTTCTAGTAATGATGAAATGGTGAAAACAAAGGGTAGGTGTGTTGCGAAGCAAGTTTGTAGGAGAGAAAGAACAGTGGAGTGTGGCTGTGAATGTGAGCAGAGAAGAGGAAAAGCACTGAAGCTGTCAGTTAGCCAGTAGCTGCTGATGCATTGATTATGTGCATTACTTTATCAAACCTTAAACCATAATTTACAAATGTTTAAGGTGTTTAATGTACTTTAAACAAATGTTTAAAGTACATTAACCCTTAAGAATGTCCTTTTTTTTCTCTCTGGGTTTTTTGTACTAATTTCACTACGTTTTCCTGTCCTCCAGATCCTTAACAAGTATGACTCGTGGATCTCCTTCCTCAGTAGCGTGCGCTACTGGATGGCCTTCAACATTGAGCGGGCATGCCAGTCCTACTTTGGATGTGTCCAGTGTATCAGCGGCCCTCTGGGGATGTACAGGAGCTCTTTGCTCCAGCGCTTCCTTGAGCCCTGGTACCACCAGACCTTCCTAGGCTCCAAGTGCAGCTTTGGTGATGACCGCCACCTCACCAATAGGGTGCTCAGCTTCGGCTACAAGACTAAATTTACAGCGCGATCACAGTGCCAGACTGAAACGCCAACCCAGTATCTACGTTGGCTCAACCAGCAGACTCGATGGAGCAAGTCTTACTTCCGTGAGTGGCTCTACAATGCCCTGTGGTTCCACAAGCACAGCCTCTGGATGACCTATGAGTCAGTGGTCACTGGCTTCTTTCCCTTCTTCTTGGTTGCCACAGTCATTCATCTCTTCTATCGTGGAAGGTTGTGGAACATCTTGCTCTTCTTATTGACAGTCCAGCTGGTTGGGATGGTGAAAGCCACCTATGCCTGCTTCCTGCGTGGCAGCCTGGTCATGATCTTCATGTCACTCTACTCTCTGCTCTATATGTCCAGTTTGCTCCCTGCCAAAATGTTTGCCTTGCTCACCATTAACAAGGCTGGATGGGGCACCTCAGGCCGCAGGAAGATCGTGGTCAACTTCATCGGTGCTGTGCCTGTCACAGTGTGGGCTTTGGTGCTGCTTGGAGGTGTGGCATATACAATCTACTGTGAAACACAGGAGCCATTCAGTGAGACAGAGAAAGCCTTGTTGATAGCAGGGACGATACTCTACGCCTGCTACTGGCTCATTCTACTGGTGCTGTACCTGGCAATCGTAGCCAAGAGGTGTAACAAGAGGGAAGAGCAGTATCACCTGCCTTATGCAGAGGCATAAATCTGCTACCAGAGAGAGACTGGTGGGACATTTGTGCCAAGTTTTACTGCAGTATGATTCTAGCAAGGTCTCTGTTGACTGCTCGAGTGATGAGCTATAAACCAGGAACAACTTCAAATTGTCATCACTGGTGCTAAAAATCTGTGAATCTGAAATCTGAGCAGAAGGAATCGAATCCATTTGGGGGAGACTCTGAGATGATTGGATCCATGCAGCTCTGCCATTTATATCATGCTCAATGGTGCTTCATATTTAAAAAAACAATAACAAAAAAAAAAACAAATGGAACAGATCCAGTTTTTAAATAGTTCATAGGCTACACTTGTAATAGTGACATGCTCAGAGGAACATTTGATGGTTTATCAAAACAGGTTAGCTATAAAATGGTGACAAAAGGGTGCAGGAAGGGGATTTTTGCTTTAAATAGAAAGCAGAGGAACAACTTAAGACAACAAGACAAAAGGGTTACACTTACTGGTTGGTAAGGTTTTCATGTCCTTTATTTGAATAAAAATGGGCTAAAATATGATGGAACTGGGCTTCTGTAATACATAATAAATAAATAAAAAAAACAAGGCAATTCTCTCAAACTAGTCACCTCTATTTTAGATAATAGAAAGAAGCTTGGATCGATTTAGACATTACGGTGTGTTCTTAAGGTGTTTAGACAGAACACAATGTATTTTTTGCTTGCAGTGGACGTGACTGGGAATCAATAGATGTGAATTTGAAAGGTGTGTCCATGCAAGTTGAAAATTTGCCAGCTTGAGTGTTAAATGGCCACTCATTCTGGTGCTTCATGAATCTACTTTATAAAAATATAGAAATGAGAAAAATAAGGGAGAGACTGATTACTTCTACTGTTACCTCTGAGATAAGTGATGCACACACAGCCACTTCACACACACATTGTTTGTCCATGAGTTCTTGGCAAGCTACAGTGAACATCTGTCTCTATTTGTGAACACTCCACATGGACTGCACAAATAGTCCAGCAAAAATAATGTGAAAATTAGGCTTGTGTTCTGTCTCAACACACCTTAAGGCATAGGTTCTGATGTTTACGGCAATAAAAATACAATGCTCACATGGCAAATGGACACTGAAAGAGTTTTTGTTTGCTGTAATCATTTCTCCTTTCTGTACTGGCTGCTAAGTGATATATTTAATACATTTAAATTTGCTAGCAATGGTGCACAAAAAGTCCATATTCTCTGTTGAAATGCATTCTAAAGTTCAGACAGATAATATGAAAAGTGTTACTGTTAAACATAGAGAAAAAAAATTTAATGTATAACATTTGCTGATCCAATAAGGCCCAAATTATCAAGAATTTCACAGTGATTCATAAATCTTTTAATGTTTCCCCTAACTTATTTTTTAAGGGAGTCTGGGGTCTTTTTGAAGGGTGCACAGAAGTAGCCTCTAGTGGTTACTGTTACTGTATTTGTAAAGTTTGACATGTTTACTGTCAATAAAATATTTCCTTCTTTCATAAATTTAGTAAAAATGCTCAATCAGTGTAAACAGTGTGTTCAACCAGCTGCTAAATGTTGGCAGGTAAGACTTTAGTACTTTCGACACAGAAGCAGACAGGCTGGTACAGACATGCTGCCACAAACTGACACTTTTTACAAGGAGGCACAAATGATTTACACATGCAACAACTTTCTCTCTCAAGATTTTGAGATGGGTCTGGAGATAGTGTTGTAACTAGTTCAATGGTTAGAACTGTTGGAAAAAACTGCTGCTTATACTGGCAAGTTAGAGAGCCCAAAAACTTAATTCATGTCATTTAAGTAGGTGTTCCTTCAATGTAACCCAGGACGCGTGTGTACACAATTCTAAAAGAATGTGGTCACATGTGGCCCACACCACTTCTGAATGTGGTCTGAGTGATCAAATCTCAAATATGTCCACTTGTGGCATGTGGCACTTTACTCAGAACTGTCCACTTGTTTGGATCCATCAGGATGCATATTGATACCAAATCTAAACAGTCTATGAGCCTTCAGCAGATTGAGGGTATTTGCCAGTATTTTAAAAAAATCCCTTTTTGCATATGCACTTACAGTAACAGCAAAAGGATACTACTGTTGATACTTTGGCTTTGATAAAGTGTGGCCCCATTAGGGAGGTATAACTACGTAGCCAGAATGGACAGAAGAAACAATTACAGAAACCTAAAACTCTTTTAGTGTACATAAGGGCATCCAAGTCGTTATCCTTCTGACACGTTCATATTATGACTAGAGACTGCTGCTGAAAGTTACCAATATTCAGGAAATGCAGAGAATATGAGAAGTTGCCTAGTCACACTTGCAATTGGGTGTAATGGTGTGGGTGTCTTCAGGGCAGAGACTGAGACAGCTCTGAGACAAACCCTCATGTACTCTCATCAGCCATGAAAAACACACTGTATGTTGTGGAGCAGCTATAATTTATCACAACAGACAATCTAACATTTCTGAATATGAAATACAGCTATATCTTAGGTGCTTTTGAGCAGTACCTTATTATTGTACGTCATGGTCCAATTCAGAGTTTACAGTCACCATTGGGTCATAGCTTCAATCAGTGCATCACAGATTTTTATATGGTTACTTTTATATATTGTAAAGGTGCCAACTTGTGTTTGTGTAACAGTAAAGTTTTACTACTGGACACTATTCTCTGAACTTTTTGACATTTGACTTTTGTTAATTCATTGCATCAATAACAATGTGAAGACTGAAGACCAAAGAGATTTCTTGTGAAGTGAGAGACTCAAGAGCTTTGCTTTCACTCTGTTTTTTCGTGCTTTTAAATTTCATATGATTTCAGATCAGATAGATTCAGTTCTGGTGTGTTTGTCAAGCATGAACACCGTCTGTACACTGACAGCTGTCTGTTTGGTTCTTACATTTCTTCTCTGTGCCATATAGGTTAAGTTCATGTTTTTTTTTTGAGCAGACTGTATAGGTTTAAACTTGAAAGTTCAGAAAGAACACATAGATTAAAAAGAAGTTGTGTTTATAGAATTGGCTGGCCTTTCTAAGGGATAACCAGAGATGCTAGGAGTCTTGTGCGGCTTCCATCTCTGGGCATCACAGGAAATTGGAATTTTCCTAATTCATTAAAAATGCTTCCTATTTTAGACACAGTCCCCCCATTCATACGAAATGGAGAATGTCTCCATTGTTTTAAATTACTGCTCATGCCTTCTTTTTAAAAAAATTCTGTTTCTGTTTTTGTTCACTGTATTGTGTGTTCAAGTAAAAAGAGAAATACATTTTCAAGAATGAATTGGACCAGAGAATCAGTGCTTTAACATTAAAGGCCTCAATTACTTCTTTCTCAGCACAAAAACAGGTTGTAGCAATCAACATTTTTTTGTTATCTCCATTGTGTCAGTGGAGGTAAACAGGTAAATGAGATGCAGCACGAGTTAATGTGGCTGTGAATCAATCTCTGGTGCTGAGATTCTGCAGCTTTAAGGTCTGTCTTTGATGAACAGAAATTAGACAGCAGGGAGATTACAGTCCAGCACTTTTGGAGGAAAAATAAGAAAAATGTTCATTAAAAACACATTTATTGAATCTTCTCATCTCTGTTTATCAATTGATATGAAAATACCTTGAGGGTGTTTCAAAGTTCAAGAATTATTAAACATTATGGTCACAAAATGTCAAACTGGCAGATCCGGACCTCCTGGTTAAAAAAATAAATACATAAAAAAATACATAAAATCTCCACAGGCATTATCGTATGAGTGCTGCAAAAATCTTTCAAAAAATGACATCCATTTGAGCGTTATGCTTTGGAGCATGTTGTCCTAAAACTGGCAGTCAGCAAACGTCATCTGGGTAACAAGTAATCTGAATCAATTTTTACATGCCATTTTTGACATGTCATCAGGCAAGATGTGCTACTGAAGGACGCCCAAACAATGGTGAAAGGTAAGTAGGCTCGTTCTAGATCAACCGACCTCGGCTGAAAACAGGCCATCTGTTATTTCTGTTCAACCTGTTTTTTTCCATAAAATCTCACATAAATCATCATTATATCAATTTACTGCTGTTTACAAATCATCTGAGCAGACCTGCCCCTCTCAGACTACATTAATAAATGGAATACATTAATAAAACACAGGAAAGAAATACAAGACCATAGTTTTTTATTATTGATCTGTCACATATTTTTATTGTGGGGGCTTCACATGTGAATCCTCACATCTCACTTACTAAAATTGCAGTTTCCCTGCACCAACACACCTGATTCAAAGGAATGGGACTATTGGGCTTGAGGCCTTTAATGTTTTTTAAGTCTACAGCACAACTGTATCACTGGCCACTTCCATGAACACACCCAAATCACCAGCTGCGACTAGGTAACTAGTCATGTTTTCACCTTGTGAGTCGTGTGTGTGTGTGTGTGTGTGTGTGTGTGTGTGTGTGTGTGTGTGTGTGTGTGTGTGTGATGATGGCAAAATGTGGTCCTGGAGACACATTTTGTATTGCAGGAATTAACACAGAAGCAGTTTTGACTACTTTGCCAAGTGTTTAAATGCTTGTTTGTGGATGGATTTTTGCAATAGTATCGCAACCGGCCAAGATGCAGTCACAAACCTTTACAGGTGTCTAGCTGAGATGAAAATTTAGGCCCAGTTCTAAGATAGTGTGGTCTGACCTATGAATAAATGTATTAATGTAATAAGCTTGTGAATATTCTCATTCATCCAGGTCATAGTTATCTCAAGGAAATTGAATCGAAAGCAACTGGATTTGGTTTTTGTCTTGAAGACGTTTCACCTCTCATCCGAGAGGCTTCATCAGTTCCTGCTCCCTTGACTAGGCTGAGACTAGTCCTTGAGATATTAATGTAATAATGACTACTGAGTTCTCTTAGGTTGGAATATCAACCTTTATGTGTGTCACTGCTGGTGTGATCCCATCATAAGATTATCTTTAGTTCGATCTAAATGAGAACTACATTACAGGACTCAATGAAAAGCTACATGATTTCACTGTATCTACTATATTTCATTCCAAACCAGTATGGAGAGTGAATGCAGATAAAGTGCTGCTTCATTCAGTTATTTAAGAAACTTCAGTCACTGACTTAAACAGCTGAGCTTTGACTTTAACAACATGGTTCTGGTATGACTTTAAAAACACGTTGCCAGCATGCCTGAGTGTGTGTGTATGTTGGCGGCGTCTGAATGCTTTACAGTAGTGCGTGTGATCTGGGTCAGAGTCTCTGTCTCCTTGCTGGTGTTGCTCCTCTTCATCAGATGTTTGCTCTTTTTGTTGCTCATGTAGGTCATGATGATCCCAACATGTCTGCAGCTCAAGTTCCTCCTCTTCTCCCACATCCTGTAGCTCTGGCTCACTTTCTCTTGTCTGCAGCCTGTTGTTCAGATGCCTCAGTCTCAGGAGTTGGAGCATCAGCTCTGCCTTCATGGTTGTGTTGGTGTGAAAATCTCCACACAAGTTCACCTTCATCCTCAATTTCCATGTCTGTGTCCTGGTGTCATGACTGTTGCTGAGCTTTCCCTTTGTTTTGTCTCAGGACCCTCTTTCTTTTGTCCTGCTCTTTTCTCTCTGTTTTTTTTCACAGGTAGGCTGTCACATGGAGGCAGCAGATTTCTGTGCAGGGTTAGGGTTCTTTTGACTCACCACCACATACACAGCATCCTCCCAGTGTGACCGAATGCATGTAGCATTTTAGAAAAATAAATGGCTGCACATAAACACATAAACCTGTAAACAACAAATACATTGCTACACATAAAGTAGTATATGTAATAAACTGAAAATAACAAAATAAGGGTTGTCTCAGTTCACAACTATGAGTTGAAAATTATGAGGATATACTGCCTGTCCTTGAACACACCAAGTGGATCCCCTCTCCACCATCCTCATCCATTGATCATGTTCTGAAAACAACAAACACAAAACAAAATGCAAGCACAATCATTAAATTGCACTCAATTTAAATATTCTTATTCTTGGTTGAAATACATTTTATTACCGTATATTTTAATTAGGTTTTTAAAAATGCTTACCTATCTGTTTTCTGGCCGGATGTCTGACACCGTTTTCCTTTGGCCAGTGTGTCAATGTCTAGTTTTAGCTCCTGTGCTGTGGCAATCCGTAAAACAGCGTGGAGGTTGTCATCAGTGATGCTTGATCTGTGCTTGGTTTTGTATAGATTCATGATTGAAAACATCTGTTCGCACAGATAGGTGCTCCCAAACATAGACAGAACACGGGCAGCATGAAGTCGAAGCTGTGGCATCACATCAGGGGGCAGTAGATGGTAAAAGTCCTCGATTGCAGCATCCTGGAACTTTGCTCTCAGGCCACTGTCGCTTTGAAGCTCGATTAACTCCAGCTGAAGGTGATGGGGCATACTGCTGACATCGGTGGTGAAAGGACTGGCAAAGATGGCAAAGCCAGAGTGCTGTGCTCTGAAGTCAGAGAAGCGCCGATCAAACTCACTCATTAACCGGCTCAGTTTGGTAGCCAACCTGGCACATGAAAAAACACTGGGAACTGAGGCCGAGATGTTCTGACAAACAGAAAAGTGGGCAAGATTGTCCTGTTCCACTTGGCACTTCCATAGGTCAAGTTTCCGCTGGAAACATGTGATCATGTCGGACATCTGCGTGATGACTTGTTTGCATCCCTGCAGCTTCTGATTCAGTTGTGCGAGATGCTCCATTATGTCACATAGGATAGCAAAATCACACAGCCAGTTTGGATCTGACAGTTCAGACAAGGGTTTTCCTTTACTCTGCATGAAAACAGCAATGTCTTCCCTAAGCTCAAAAAATCGTTTGAGGATTTTGCTCCTACTCTGCCACCGCACTTCTGTATGGTAGGGCAGGTCTCCGTGCTCCGAGTCCATCTCCTGCAAGAACAGTTGGAACTGGCGGTGATTCAGGCCACGCGCCCGAATGAAGTTCACAGTTTTCATTACTGTGGTCATTATATTATCCATCCCCAGCACCTTTCCACACAAAGCTTCTTGGTGTATAATACAATGATAAGCTATCAGAGGCGTGTGACAGTTACTGTTTTTCATTTTCTCCTTCATTAATCCAACCAAGCCCGTTTTTCCTCCACACATTGCCGGTGCACCATCTGTAATTGATCCCACCAACTTTTCCCAGGGCAATCCAGTTTTACTTACTGACTTCTCCACCGCTTCATAAATATCCCATCCTGTTGTGGTCCCATGCATGGCAGCTACATCCAAGAGCTCCTCGGTGACAGAGAGGTCCGACTTCACGCCTCTAATAAAAATGGATCGCTGTGCAGTGTCCGTGTTGTCTGTGTTTTCATCAACAGCTAATGAAAAAGCTGTGTAACTGCGTGACTCATCGGCCAGCTGTGTTGACAGGTTTCCTGCTAGCTCCTTGACTCGGTCCGCGATGGTGTTTCTGGACAAACTGACATTTTTAAAAGTCTGTATCTGGTCGGGGCACACCTGCTCACACACCTTCAGCATGCACTGCTTCAAAAAGGCACCCTCAGAAAAAGACTTTAAAGCACAGGCGATTTCTTCAGCCACAAGAAAGCTAGCTTTCACTGCCAAATCGTTTTTGGTGGTGGCTTTTGTGAACAAATTCTGTTGCAATTGCAGTTTGCCTTTTAATTCTTTGGCAATTTGTTGTTTTTCTTGAAGGCTAAATTTAGCATACTTCGCTTCGTGTTTGGTGTCAAAATGCCAACATAGATTGTACTCTTTGACGACCGACACCACCTCACAACACACAAGACATACCGGTTTTTCTCCTTGAAGCACAAACATATATTCGCCTTCCCATCTTTCATGAAACAGCCTTCCATCTACATCAATCTTTCGCTTCCTTGACATTTTGGGATCATCTGTGGATATTTCTCAATCTGCTCAATCTCACTTGTCGCATTAATTAAACACTGATGTGGACACTGCGATCTAGTGGCGGGATGCCGTCACTTTGCGGGTAACCTAATCGCCATGCATTGTGGGAAATGTAGTTTATGGTCAATGCACGATTTAAAGCAACATAGACCTATTTTAACCTTTTTTAAAAGACCAATTAAGCACTCGTGGGCCACATAAAATGACGTGGCGGGCCACATCTGGCCCACGGGCCTTGAGTTTGACACATGTGGTATAGAGTATTGTGCGAGCCACATTTACCACAGACCTTTTGCAGCTGGGAAAACATCTGGTTCCTGAATTCCCTGCTCATGTTGTGACGAATTCTTACTGAAAAGTCTAAGGTGAGTGCAAAGTGATCGATGACTTTTTTCCACTGCTGTTTTTGCTGACTTGTTTTTTGTTGCATAAGCCTGTGCGAAGCGTGTAAAGTGGTCCATTATCACTAAGATGTATTCATAACCATGTTTGCAGGTCTCAAGATGTAAAAAATCTATGGACACATGTTCAAAAGGGTAGGTAGTGGTAATGAAGGTCAATGGAGCTCTGGTGATCTTGCTTGGTTGTATCCTCTTTAGACATTCACAGGCATACATCACAAAATGTTCCACATCACTTTGCATTCCTTATGTCTTTCTCTGAGCACAGTGTCATGGTGCTCTTTGGGGAGCTTTGAAGTGAAGAAAACGACCAATCACAGCATCCTTCTCCTGACTCACCATGATTTCCCCTTGTGAAGGAGACTTTCCAGCAGACAGTAGTGTGGGGTCTTGCACTTGGCTGATGGCACTCTGATTGACTACTGTGGTCTACAGTCTAACATCCTGCTTTACCTCTGCTGTGCACTGGGCCATGTACTGGTTGATGTCAAGAGGTAACCTGGATATGCTGTCAGCATCTGCATTCTTCTTACCCGGTTGGTATCTGACTGTGAAGTTGAAGTCGGCCAATTCACCCACTGTTGTGTTCAGTTTTACTGTCGTTAGGATATATGTTAGGGGGTTATTGTCCGTGTAGACAACAAAATATGGAGCATAATAAAAGTAATCTCAGAAGCGTTCACAAATTGACCACTTTAAGGCTAAGAACCCCAGCTTTCCCACATGATCGATTTTTCATGAAGCATATGCAACCACCTTCATCTTGCCTCCTTTCTGCTATTATCACACAGCCCCCAGGCCCTCTTGTGAGGTATCACAAGCCCCTTTTGATAGAAAAGGTGGCACATTTGCAGCAAGGTAAAGGCTGCAATGTGCTAAAACGGAGGTGTAATATTCCCCCTTTTCAAATAAGCCACCACATTTCCACCTCTGGGGTAGGCGTAAACATGTGACGTGACGAAGTTGGGCGTGAAGAGAAGCAGGTCGAATTTGTCTTCAAAATAAGAGCTTTACATTGCACCCCATCGGAGTTTAGAACTGGGTTCTTAGCGGGGGGCTTTTAATTTGAAAGTAGCAACCACTATTAGCTCGCCGCTACAACAACAAGCAGACAACCAAGACAGCTACAGAGACCGGGGAGACACTAGCATCTCCCGGATCTCAGCGGCTTTCCAGTTGCTCAACTTCGTGGATGAAGTGACGAACTGACTGCTGTTATCAGCTGTTTACTGGTTTTAAAACTCCCGGCTGTGGGTGCACAGCAGTTCACCTCATCGACACCTCTGCCCACCTCAGGATATGCCACCACATTGCCGCCTCGGATTTACACTGCAATGGAGGCGCAAATAAGTGTACCCTCCGAGGCGCAAAATTGGCGGAACAAAACAGTCCACCAATTTGCCGCCTCCTGTCTAAATCCGCGGGGCGAGTCACCAAAAGAACAGCAAATTGGTGGCTTACTGCCCAGTATAAAAACGGCTACAGTGGAGTACGAATGGCTCAGCTAAATCAGGGTACCCTAGAATGGGTAGTTCTCTTAGACAACCAATCAACTTGTATGGAGCATCCTGGTGGCTCTGAGTCCAACTGATAGGTGTGCTGGGTGGTGGCCGCCCCCTCTGCTTTGTACAAACCTTTTTTCCTCACTGGTGGTGGAGTTCAGGGTCATCAGCTGGTACAGCAGTTTTGCCACTTCAGGGAAGTCTGGGATGTAGATCCTGTAGTAGGAGAGGAAACCAAGAACTCTGCCCAACTCTCCTACTGTGGTGGTCGGTCTTTGAGGGTTTGAACAGGAGCACTTTCCGCTTAAGACATCACATTTCTGTGGACTGAGCATGAGTCTTTGTAGGACAGCACGGATGTGGTCCACGTGCCTGTCAAACGAAGGTGAGTGGATTAGATTGTTGTCTAAGTTTGGCTGGCAGATGACATCATGAAGGCCCCTCAGGCAGTCCTCCACACCCCTTTGTAACTCTGCTGGAGTTGAGGTGAGGCCAAAGGGTATGTGGTTCCACTGGTACAAGCCCCAAGGTGTTATGAATGCTGTGAGGTGATGACTGTCAGGGACCAGAAACCCCTGGTGATATGCTTTGCCCTGATCAAGGACAGAAAACAGGAGCTGCCATGCAGGGAGTCGAGCATATCTTGGATCCTGGGAATCAGATGCCTGTCTGGTACAGATTTCCTGTTGAGCTCCCTGTAATCACAGCACAGCCTCAATTCACCTGGCTTTTTCCGGATGCAGACTATTTTGGAGGAGTAGGGTGACCTCCACCCATGCTTCAGGAGATCTTGGAGGTATTCTTTCACCTCTTGGTGCAGAGGTTTTGGCACTGATCTGTAGGTTTTTCGAACAGGTGTTGTGTCATACAGTGTAATGTGCATGCTTAAGGTGGGAATGCATCCCACATCTTTGTTATCATAAGTGAAAGCATGACAGCTGTTTCACAACCGGTTGCTGGTGCTATAGACAAATCCTGATACCTTGAAATACCAATCACACACATAGTAGCATAGAGGCACCAGGATTCTCCAAGAACAAGATAAACACACAGACATAGGCATGAGCAAGAGGCGCCAGGACCTTCCAAAATATGAAAAACAAGATAAACACACACACACACATGCACGAGCAAAAACATGCACATACGCACACAAACTTACTGAGAAACACAGAACACTGAGAAGAACAACACATTTTGATAATGATCCAGATCATCACCACACAACAATGTAAGCAATGAACAGATCCTGAGCTATATAAGTGCTTGTCAGCCCAGGAATAGACAAATCCCACTTTTTGCAACCCCGTCTCTGCGTTCGATTCTTCTTTGAACCTTGGCTACAACATCCTCCACAACAGTGCTCATTGATCTGGTCTAACTCAGTGGTCACCAACCTTTTTTAAACTGAGAGCTCCTTCAAGGGTACAGAGTAATATGAAGGGCTGCATGTTTGATACAAACTTCCTGAATAACATAAAGTTGCACAGTTCACCTTTGAAGATAATATTATTATCATTAATAAAAATAAATATTCATATATGTGACGAAACTGTATGATCACATGTTAATGTTAATGATTCCTCACAATAATCAACAATGATTTCCCATGGTAGGAAACATACATACTTAAACATGCAACATTATTTATTTCTGTTAAGATGAATCTGTTTCAACATTTGAAAGTCAGAGTTATCACATCTCTGATATTTTTGTAAATATTTTTCTTGACTCCTTCTTCTTGTTTTTTAAGAATGAGATCATTTGTAGCATTTTATTCAAAAACACACCTGTTATATTTTTGTACAAATGATCACTTCTGTAACATTTTTAAAGAAATCATTAACTGTCACATCTTAAAATCATGTCCTGTTTGTACAAACCAATACCTTTGTTACATTTTTGAACAAATCATGAACTCTGTTTGTACAAATTATCAGTTCAACATCAACTCTGTCACTTTTTAAATGAATAATATCACATTTGTACTAATCATTTTCAATCAGCATTTTTAATAAATCATGACATCTGTTACACTTTTTGAACAAATCATTTTTTACATATTTGTGCAATATTTGAGTTTAACATTGCCATGGTGTTTAACTGAAAACACTGTCTTTGTCTGTAAATGTCTGTTAGTGGGAAGCCTGGCATTGCATGCTGTTCGCCAGTGTACTGTAAGCTGTGGTATATTTTGACACTGCAACTTAGAGTGAGTCTTGTAGATGTGCATCAGTAAGCCATGCTCTGTGTTTGTTCTTGATGAAGTTCATGTTAGAAAAGGCTGATTCACAGAGATAAGTTGAACCAAAAAGGCACTGACTGCATGGAGGGAAAGTGTAGCACTTTTTCCTCTGTAAATTCACAGAGAAAATGTTCATCTTTGCTTTAAATGTGTCTACAGCACTTATCATGTCAGCGACCACCTTACCTTTGCCTTGCAGCTCACAGTTCAAATGGTTAAGTTTCCCAGTTGTGTCCCTTAAAAATGCAAGGTCAAGTATCCACTCAGTGTCCTCAAGCAGTGAGGTGTCTTCCCCTTGGGATTGCATGAACTCTTTGATTTCACCCAAAAGTGACAAAAAAAAACGCTGCAAAACTAGTCCCCTGCTGAGCCATCAGATTTCCGTGTGTAGTAACGGGTCACCATACTCACCAATAGCTCCTCCAATAGCACCATGATTGTCCTGTGTTGTTTGGCTTTGGAGCGGAAGCCATTTATGATCTTCATGACGGGAGTCATCACATGATCAAAGTCGATCACTTTTGCACATATCGCCTGCAGGTGAACATAATATTGTACAGAATTAAAATGTAATTATAAAAAGTGTGGCAGTATTGGTGGGTATGGATATTATAAAAATTGACCAGATGACCACAAAAATGAGAAATTAGTTATGTATGCTACTGGGAGCAGTGAGTCACTGAGTCTGACTGAAGCAGAAAGGAAGGACCTGCGATACCTTTCCTTCACACACTTGGGGTGTATCAGTCTATCACTGAAGGAGCTGCCCAGTGCTGTGAAAGTGACCTGCAGGGGGTGGGACTCCTGCACCAGCAGTGATGAAAGCTTATCCATCATCCTGCTCTCTCCCACCACCTGCACTGAGTCAAGAGGGCATCCCAGTATGGAGCTGGCCTTCTTGATAAGTTTATCAAGTCTCCTCCTGCCTGCTGCCGAGATGCTGCTGCTTCAGCAGACTACAACTGCCTGATGCCACCACAGAGTCATAGAAAGAAGTCAGGAGTGCCCCCTGCACTTCAAAGGACCTGAGCTTCCTCAGCACATGGAGTCTGCTCTGACCTTTCTTGTAAGTTGCTGCAGTGTGATCAGTCCAGTCCAGTTTATTGTTCATGTGAACTCCCAGGTACTTGTAAGATGTCACCATCTCAATGTCCATTCCCAGGATGTTCACCTGTGTGCAGGGTTGTTTTTGCCTGTGGAAATCCACCACCAGCTCTTTGGTCTTCCTGGCATTGAGCTGCTGGCACCAGTCTACAAAGTCCTTAATGAGTTCTCTGTGGGCTCTGTCGTCCCCATCCCTGATGAGGCAGATGATAGCAGGGAATGGTCTATTGAAGAATAGGTTCAGGTCGTTCACCCACGTCGGATTCCCCCGCAGCCTGGGAGTCTGGTTTCCCCTGCCCTGAGATGGTTTTAAGGCTTTTCCAGACTCCATTGACTTTTCTCTGCTGCAACTGGTCCTCCATCTTCCTCCTGTAGCTGTTCTTCCCCTCTCTGATCTTCTTCCTCAGCTCCTTCTGCACAGCCTTCAGCTCCTCCTTGTTGCCTGACCTAAAGGTCCTCTATTTCTCCTTTAGCCTTTATGTCAGGATTAATCCAGGGTTTGCTGTTAGAAAAAACACTGTACATTCCTGGTGGGTACAGTGTTATTGTAATAAACCTTGAAGTGTAGAGAGCCCGTCCACAAAATATTTCTACTGTGCACATGTTGAAAGAGGAGGAAACAGAGAGGTACAGAAAATAATGATCTTTATTAATACATTTACAGACACAGCCATCAGACTTGTATGCAGGTATGGGACACAGCCTGAATCGTGGAGCCTACCCCTTTTGATGCCACTCCTGGGCCAGAATTACATCCCCTTAGGGCACGGCAAACTGCACGGCAAACCACACTGGAAACCCCACGGGGCACAACCCACTCAACTGCACTGCAACCAACCTCACACTACACACACATGATAAGGGCCCACATGCTGTGGCACCCAGGAATCTATCTCACTTTGCCCCAGCTGCCCTTCCTCCCCGGCACTGTGGCTAAGCTGCTCTATGCTAAAAACTCATAAGAATTAGCACCAATCACACAGCAACCAAACACTCAAAATAGATGCATCTGTTTTAAAATCACTTAGCTTTCCCAGCGTCCGAGACCCTCCCCCAGGGTCTGAGCTTGAGCGCCGGCCGGCTTCAGTCAGTGTTTGCTGTGGGGCAACCGCCGGTCCAGCACAGTGAAGCATCTCCCCGTGCAGCAGGAGAGCCTCGTCACTAAGCTGGAGAGCGGGCAACAGCACTCCTAACTCTCCCCCAGGGGCGTCACTAGGTTTTAAGGACAGAGGAGGCTTAGCCCCCAAGAGATGTATAGGATGTGAGCGAACGTAGCGCACAAGCACAAAATTTCACAAAAAGCTAACAAAGACTTAGAAATTATTTATTTATTATTATTATTATAAAATTCCAAGACTGTCTGCATCACAAATGACTCTATCCTGTGAAATCCTTTAGACTCACCTTTCCAGTAGAGGTCTCTCCCCTCTCACTCCCTGTGCTCCTCTGCCCTGACTCCTACAGGTCAATAGGGGTGGTGGAGAGATGATTATTAGTGTATTATTATTATTATCCACTGATGATAATCAAATGTGAATGAGCTTGGCTCCTGTTTCAGGCTGTGTATCCATGGATAAAGTGAGAAACACAGCTGATGCTCCAGAAGGAAGTCACCCCAAAGATAGTATATGGTAAAAAGTGTGCACACTTGACTCTATAAACAACCTGCAGGGCCTTCACAATGCATTTCAGACCAATTAGCTAGCTAAGTAGCAGCATTCTTTTAGAGCTGGAATGTAACTTTTGACCGCGAAACAACAATGGTGAGACGTGCGCAGAGGTTGTCTATAGTGTGCAAGCTAGGTTTTTATTTGTCAGACAGGGAGCACTTGGTTAATTCATTACATGGGACTTTCTGCTGTTAGCTGGGGGCTGGAGCTAACTAATTTTTACTACCAGCAGTGATGAATACTTACTTTCTTGAAAAACGTTCTTATATCCTTTCTTCTTCATTCACGTTCTTCTCCTCATGCTGTTCTAGTCGCTCTGTGAGCTTCAAGGTACAACACACGCTGCAGGTACCGAGTGCAAGCAAGGTCGCAGGGAAAACGTGGACTGGATTTTCAGTGATGTGGGCGTTCTCTATATGAACAAGTGGAATGGATTGGATAACGACGCACTGAAGGGGCTCTCTCTACCTTAAACTATGAAGTGAAGGGAAACTGACAAGATTTTTGATCATATTTAAGTGAATAATGACAAGTTATATGATTATTTATTTAAACTCATATTCTGGCCACTTTATATTTAATTTGTCGGCACTTTTTTGTAAAAAAAAATTTAAAAAAAAAAAATTTTTTTTTCTTTTTTAATAAAAACACCAAATTATTTAGGGGGGCTTAAGAATATTCTAGGGGGGCTTCAGCCCCCCTAAAATAGGCCTAATGACGCCACTGCTCTCCCCGCTAACTCTATCTCACCCTGCCTAACGCCGGAATCTCGCCCTGAACCCGCTGTCTACTTTCGCCGCGGCAGCCCTAAACGGTGTGCAAACGGCCACCACCCCCCAATATTGAGTGCGATACGTCTGCTCAGCTGGGCTTTGAGCCCGTAACACTCACCAAGCTCCGCTCCCCAGAGACCGCTGCCCCCGCTCACTCTCTTCCTTTCAATACTCTTGTTCTTCTAAAGCCCTCCCCTCCACAGGTGAAGCCACTCTCCTCAATTATCCCCGTACCATCACTCATGCAATCTCCCCAGTCCACCGGTCATTCACTACACTATCAACACAGAAGTTTATATAGTCCGTTATGCAGCCTATTAAACTGTCGATGTCCTCGCCCATGGGAAACACACAGTTCTTCCCACACAGGTGAGTCAAAGCAGTCCCTCAGAGCCTCCTCAGACTCCTCAATCCACGTCTTAACTGTGCAGGTTTCCACTGGTTGCCTGTTAACAAGGGGCTTGTAAACAGGCAGGAGATGCACCAGGTTGTGGTCAGATCTTCCCAGGGGAGGGAGGGGTGATGAGTTGTGTAGGAGAAACACTACTTTAATAAATGTAATTAACCACTGGGATCAATTATACACTCGTAAAAGGGGCACCACCTCCGTTGTTTGATCTATTTGAATTATCCGGAGGAAATTAATCAAATCTGGACTAAACAAGCTTACTTTATAACAGTCCTAATCAATTTAAATTGACATATTCAATTTCATATTTCATAATTCAATCTCATAATCTAAAGCAGTAAGTTCTTTTTCACAGTTCCATGGTTCTCCACATTAACATTAAACTTGCACAGACAACGACACCAACTCATGTCTCACGTGTGTGAATCCAGCTGTATGGAGATGTTCAGCCTGGGAGTCAGGACGTCCGGGCCTTGGTCTCCTCGGGGGCTCTTAGCTCGACTGCGGTCTGCTGTGTCGGTCCAGTAACCCGAGGGAACTCAGGTACTGAGCTACCGGTACTCAGCTGATGACACTCTTGGTCCACGGCCCAGCAGGATGTCTGCTTGAGAGCGTTTGGGGCAGAGCTGATCTCGGCTTGGCACCAATGTCTCTTTCATTGGAGACTGTTTGCACGGTTTCTGAAGTAGTGATTTACTGCAACGCCTTCACCAATGATTGTCATATATTCTTATTCGTTGCTGCGAGTGGTGGTTCTTAAGATCTGATTAGTAACTAAGTCAACTTGCTTGACTAAGAAAAACTGGAGGATGAAACGCTGGCCTGGCGGATCTTCTCTGTATCATTACTCAGTAGAGGATGAATTAAATGAAATTCACTTCCTTTGAATCAGGCGGTTATACTTAACGATATATTAAACAAAATCAAAAATAAAACAAAAACAACTTCATTCTGCTAGAGTTTTAAAAAGTAAAAATACTTAAAGAATTGAGAAAAATCAACACGTGGTTGGTTTCTGCGGAGATTGCTGTGTCACAATGTAAAAGTAAAATAAAAGGTAAAACCTTAAAAAGAGCAGAAAAGAGAAGAGGACAGAAGAGAGAGAAGAATTTGCAAGAGTTGGCAAGAGCACCGGCAAGCGCAAGAGCGTGAGCTGGAGCTAGAGCAAGAGAGAAAGTTTGTCTCTCTGTTTTATTAGGCTCCCTGGAGGGCGGAGTGATGGCCCTTAGACCATATTATAAGTCTAAACTCATGAAACTTAATTTAATGAAACTATAGTTTTAATGTTTCAAGATCGTGTTTCACCTTTCCCAGAATTTCACCATGGCTTAATATGTGGATTATGCCTACGTGAAATAATACGGCATTGTTGAAATCACTTAAAGGTCAGAAAGAGATATTGTGATTAAAATAAAACACTTGAATATGCAGTAGAACGGAGGACGAATACATATCTTTCCTGTTCAACATCAATACTTATTAACACAAACATGTTAGCGTAAACATTTAAACATTCAAACACATAAACATTTAGTGGTAAATAAGAAGTCTTAAACAAAAAGTTCTCCTTAAAGTCTGATCCATTCACCAAGTCTCCACCAGACACACAACAGCATGTCCTAAACAATGACTTGACAAAGGGGGAGGAAGAAACAGGATAGCCACACCATCTCCCTGTTGATGCAAAACAGAGGGAAAACACTCGTCCTTTCTTGATTTACAATTGCACATAGGTTAATCATGACATCTTTTGAAGAAACAGATCATCTGTCCTGTTGAAGCTCAGAGAGTGGATTCCTGAGTGCTGAGAGTCGCATGACCTGAGAGGAAGAAGGGTGTCTGTCTTAAAGGAAAAGGGGGGACAAATGCCATTATATAGTTGTAAATAACTAAGAAAGCGTTTGTCTTGAAGGTTTTATTGCAAGAACAACATCGTCCTCCTTTAGCCAGGTGTAGGGATGAGACTGCACGGCGCCTCTCCTGAAAACAGGCAGCTTGGGAATGAAAGGAGTAATTAGTAATTAGACATTAGCTTTTGTGAAATCCAGAGACGCACAGACACGTGCTCCTACAGTTGTATGCCTCCATGCTGTTGGCATAAAATAAGTCCAGTGTTTTATTGTCTCTGGTGTGGCAGGTGACATACTGTGTGAATGTGGACAGGGTGGAAGACAGAGAGGCATGATTGAAGTCCCCAGAGATAAGGAAGAGGGCCTGTGTCTGCAGTGAACTTGTGACCAAGTGGAGGATGTCACAAGCTGCATCAGCGTTAGGAGAGGGGGGATATACACAGCAAATACAATCACCTGTGTGAACTCCCTCGGGAGGTAGTACGGCTGTTGAGGATTGTGACCTCTGATGTTGATTTAGCCTAATTGACCACTGCAGGGCTTTGGTCAGAAAGCACAGGAGACATCAATGGAGTCTATGACGTTTACTGTACAGTGATGTGTCCTGGTACAATGCAGTTTCTGAAATTATATCAAAGAAATAAAGGACTGAATTATCACTGTGTACTGCTTTAAATCTATGCAATTGAATACAATCGCCTAAACAACCGCTTCACAGCAAACAAAACACATTTGTCTCAGTGTCAATCACCCAGCATTCATGAACGCAGCCTAAACTTTTAATCATGTAGCACACACGTAAACAGAAAGTAATATGAAGGCTACCAGTCATCACAACTCACTCCAACTCAGTTAGCTTATAGATGCTAACTCGCGATCATACTAACGAGTGAAAACGGACATTTAGCAAGTGCAAATATACACCAGGAGCGACATATCATGTGTCATAGACTTAGAAAGGTAAGTCACATGTACGCATTCATTTAACATCACTCTGAACAAAACTCACATTGTCAATGACTGCCATACCACTGTGAACAATGATCCATCTGCAAACGTGAGGCAGGAAGAGGAACTGTATAAAACTGTCTTCACAATAAAACGCTCACTTCAAAATAAAAGCATGAATACTGTAATGTTCTCACTCAGAGTGTAGCAACTCTGTTTCAACATCGAGTTAAACCGTGTCCAATGAAAACATGAGTCGTAGTGGAGTTGACCGTTTACTCAAAAGTCTTCAATGACATTCGGTGAAAACTGTAAATACAGCAAATATTGCATTTTAGACAACATAAAATATGAATTAACTCAATTGCAGGCACAATGAATTACCATAGTTATCGCCAGCAGAATGTTTTTAAATGTGTAAATAACATAGGCAAAATGTCCTTTTTTAATTACAAATAAAATATATATTTTTAGCAGCTATCACTATTTATTCTTTTTAACACCTTAAACATGAAATGTATGCACTTACGGCGTTGCCTGTACAATATTTCTCAGCGGATGGCTACGACACCTTCAAAACATGTCTGCCTCACTCTCAGTCCAAGGAGAAAAGGACTATAAACAGGAAATCAACCAACAAAGGTGACCTTTTCAGGAAGTGATGTCATCAGTGACTCAGCTGTCAAAATAAAATCCTCTTAATAAACTTTTTAACCTTTTTACTCTTATTTTCTTAACTACAAAACATATGAATAACAGAAATGCCTTAGAGGCAACACACTCCCCGTCTGGCCTATGTGAGGCCACTATAAACTTGAGGGAGTCTGAAACATCAGTCTTTGAATCAGTCCTTAGGCAGAAGTAAAACTACCTCCGCAACTGGCCTTAGGAAGGTTCTTGCATCACCTTGGTCAGTAGTTTTTATCTCAACCTTTCTCACATGTCCATCCTTCCCAGGGAAGGTTGCAGTGACAATGGCCGTGGGCCAGCAGTTACGGACAGCTTGCTTGTCCCTGAGGAGAACCAGATCCCCAACTTGAAGATCTCTGCGTGGCACTGTCCATTTTTGTCTTCGTTGTAAGGATGGTAAGTATTCTTTGCTCCAACGAGTCCAAAACTGGTTTGCGAGAGCTTGAACTTGTCTCCATTGTTTAGTGTAGAGGTCCTTGTCCGTGAAGTCCCCAGGAGGGGGTGGAACTCCTGATTTCTGTGTGAGGAGCATCGCCGGTGAAAGAATGAAGGGTTGCTGTGGATCTGTAGACACAGGTAGGAGTGGACGTGCATTGATGATAGCCGTGACTTCCGCCATTAGCGTTGAAAGCACCTCGTGGGTTAGGCGACTCTTTTGCTGCAAGAGCATCGAATCTAGGATTCTCCTAGCCACACCAATCATCCGCTCCCAGCAGCCCCCCATGTGGGAAGCATGTGGCGGTCTGAAGTTCCAGCTGCATCCTTGCTCACTGACGTATCTCTGCACCGTCTCGTTCATCTCCAACTCCTTGCTTGCTCCAACGAAGTTGGTTCCACAATCAGATTGAAGCTGTTTAGCAGGGCCTCTTAGTGCAAAGAAACGCCTGAGGGCGTTTATACAGCTGGACGTATCCATAGATTCAATCAGTTCAATGTGAACGGCTCTTGAACTCAAACAACTGAACATCATGGCCCACCGTTTGCTCTCTGCCTGTCCTCCTCTGGTGCGTCTGGTTACAATGGACCAAGGCCCAAAGACATCAACGCCCACATACGTGAAGGGAGCACAGACCTTGAGGCGTTCAGGCGGTAGGTCAGCCATAAGTTGTTCCTCCAATCTCCCACGCAACTTCCGGCAGGTCACGCATTTGTGGAGGACTGAATTGATTAGTCGCTTACCACCCAAAATCCACAGTCCAGCTGCCCTTACTGCGCCTTCTGTGAGATGACGGCCCTGATGTCTCACCTGCTCATGATGATGTCGTACAAGCAGTAGGGAGATGTGACTGTCTTTAGCTAGGATTACTGGGTTCTTCTCTTGACATGTAAGCTGAGAATGTTTCAATCTGCCTCCAACGCAGATGAGGTTATCTTCTACGGTTGGACTGAGCTTATGCAAAGGGCTGTTTGTTGGCACCACTTTGTTTGCTCGGAGGGCTGAAAGCTCTTTCGCAAAAGCTGACCTTTGTGCAGCTTTAAGAATGATATCTTTTGCTTGGGTCATCTCATCCACAGTGCGAGGTAAGTGACATCTGTGCCATCCTGTGCACTCACTGTTTTTGTTGTTGTTATGTTTGTGAGATCTTGCCATGTGGATGAGGAATGCCACTGCTCGTAGTAGAGAGTTGAAGGTGGAAAACCGCTGAAAGCGTTCAGAGGTAAGTCCCGGTTCCTCCAGGTAAGTAGCACAGGTACGAACCTGTGGTCGGATCTCCGAATCATTTTCCGGTTCTATGAGCTCAAACGTCTCACTAGTTTGTGTTGTCTCTGCAGATGGATGATGCAGAAATGAAGGTCCTGTGAACCAAGAACTTTGTGCAAGACTGGATGCAGGTAAAGATCTCGATGCATGGTCCGCAGGATTTTCTTCTGTGCGTACATAACGCCATTGTTCTGGTGCTGAAGATTGTCGGATGCGTTGAACTCTGTTGTGGACGTATGTGTAAAAGCGTTTTGACACATTATAAATGTAACCGAGCACCACCTTGCTGTCCGTGTAGAACCTGATAGCATCCAGTTTCAGATCCAGCTCTTCTCGGATGAGATCTGCCATCTCTACAGCAAGGACGGCAGCGCAGAGTTCAAGCCGTGGGATAGTGGGTTCGGACTGAGGTGCCAATTTGGCTTTTCCCATAACAAGTCCAACTTCCGTTTTTCCGTCCTTGTGAACTGCTCTCAGATAAGCGACGGCTCCAATTGCCTTGGTCGAGGCATCCGAGAACACACACAGCTCTGAGTGCACAACTCTGATGAGCGAGGATGGTGTGTATGTGCGTGGCACATGTAGCTCCTTTAAGACTTGAAGAGAATCTCTCCAGGTTTCCCACTTCTTCCGCTTGTCTTCTGGAAGAGGTGTATCCCAGTCCGATAGCTCCAAAGTAAGTTCCCGAAGAAGGGCTCTTCCCTGGATAGTGACGGGTGCCCACAAACCCAGGGGATCAAAAACACTGTTAACAGTGGAGAGGACTCCACGTCGGGTGAAGGGTTTGACAACAGTAGATGCAGAAAAGGTAAATGTATCTGACCTGATCTCCCATAGTAGGCCTAAGCTACGCTGCATGGGTGCTGTTTCGCCGCTTAAATCCAGATCCTTGATGACACAATCCTCGGGTGGGAAAGCTCCAATGACTGCTGGACTGTTCGACACGAACTTATGTAAGCGGAGGTTTGATTCAGCGAGTGAAGCCTGAGTTCGTCGAAGAAGGTCGATTGCCTCTGCTTCAGATGGCAAAGATACCAAGCCGTCATCCACGTAGAAGTGTCTCTCCACAAACTTCACTGTGTCGGGTCCATACTTCTGGGCGCCTTCAGCGATGGCTCTCCGCAGGCCATAAATGGCTACAGCAGGAGATGGCGAATTGCCGAAAACATGAACTCTCATGCGGTAGTCGACAATCGGTTTACTGAGGTTGTTATCCTCGTGCCATAAAAAACGAAGGAAGTTGCGATGGCTCTCATGTACCAAAAAACAATGAAACATTTGTTGGATGTCGGCTAGGACGGCTACTCTCTCCTTCCGAAAGCGTAGAAGGACGCCTAGCAGAGAATTGTTAAGGTCGGGACCTGTCAGAAGCACGTCATTGAGGGAGACACCGGCGTACTGGGCGCTGGAATCGAAAACTACCCTGATTTGATTGGGCTTTTGTGGATGGTATACTCCAGACGACGGAAGATACCAGCACTCCTCGTCTTCCTTCAATGGCGGCGCTACTTCTGCATGACCGTTGGCAAAGATCTTCTCCATGAATGCAACATATTGTTCCTGCATCTCAGGATTCCTTTTGAATTGCCGCTGCAGAGATTCAAACCGTTTGACTGCATGCTCTCTGTTATTTGGCAAGCGCTGACGTGGCTCCTTAAAGGGCAACGGGGCAACCCAATTGTGAGCGTCGTCTCTGTGGACATTGGTGTCCATGATCTTTAGAAAGAAGACATCTTCTATTGATGGAGCAGGTTTGTTATCATGTTTGGTTTGGTCGAACACTGTGTGTCCTAGCATCCTCTCTGGTACTTTGCTAGGCTTGCTGATGCTTGGTTGTGTTTCCTTGACATGCATGAAACTTGTACAAGGCTGAAAAATGGAATGGCGACCACCATCTAACACATGGGTCTTGAATGTGTCAACCATCGGCTTATGCACGTTACCCAAACACACTTCTCCTACCACCACCCAGCCTAGATCGAGACGTTGTGCAAAGGGAGCGTTATGTGGTCCGTTTACTTGTTGCCTGACCTTGTGTGCTCTAAGCACGTCTCTTCCGAGTAGCAGGAGTATCTCCGCCTCTGGGTCCAGCTCAGGAATGTGTTTGGCAATGTGATGGAGATGAGGCTGATGCAGGACTGCGCTTGGTGTTGGGATCTCGACTCGATTGTTCGGGATCTGAAGACATTCAAGGAGCGGTGGGAGAGAGATGAGCACTTTTCCATCCAGTGACTCTATCTGAAATCCTTCAGCCTTCCTGCCGTAAGTTTCCATGATGCCTGAGCATGTTCTGAGATGGTACGAAAGTGGTTTGTTCTCCACATTGAACAACTCGAAGAACTCTGGTCTGGCTAAAGAGCGATTGCTCTGGTCGTCCAGGATCACATAAGCTTTAATAGCTTTGTGCCTTGAATGTTCGGGGTAAACCCTTGCCAGACAAATCTTAGAGCAAGAACGACCCCACTGACCTAGGCCACAAACTTCTGTGCAACTTGTTCTAACATCAGTCACATTAGAATCTTCTCCCTCCCCGCCGTTCTCTTGTGGCAGCGGAGGAGCCTTGGTGGGTTGAAGCAATGGGCCAGGGTGCATGGCTGCATCATGATTGGCGCTCTCACACTCTAAACACTTCACAGAAGATTTGCAGTCTTTGGCAACATGGGAGGTTGAGGAACAACACTTGAAGCATATTCCTTTCTGTTTTAGAAAAGCCTTTCTGTCATCGATAGATTTGTATCTGAATGTTCTGCATTTTTTAAGTGGATGTGGTTTATTGTGCAGTGGGCAGTTCTTGTTAAGGTCGTTATTGATTGTAGAGACCTCTGTTTTGTGAACTGTGATAGATTTGCTAAAACTCTTCACAGGTAGCCGTTCTGTTTTTGTAGGGTTTGTGCCGCTGCTTTGATGAATAAAGCTGGGGTCATTTCGCTTCTTTGCCTCGTAACACACGAAGTCACAAAAGTAAAAGAAAGGAGGGAAGCGACCATTGTTCTCTTCTTTGTACCATGACCCAGATGAGACCCACTTCTCCTGAAGTCCATATGGAAGCTTGTCCACTATTGGTCCAATGCCTCGGGAGGTATCCAGATAGGACAGCCCAGAGAGATATCCATCCTCCTTGGCTCCTTGTATCTCCATGAGCAAATCTCCAAGTTCACGTAATTTAGTGTGATCCTTGGCCGAAATCCTTGGAAAGCTGTCTAGCCTGTGGAAGAGTGACTGTTCGATTATTTCAGGGGCGGCGTAGCAGTCACGCAGCCTCTCCCATGCCTTACGTAGAGCTAGATTGGCATTGTTCACATGCACTGAGCGTATGCGTCTCACTTGTTCACCAGACTCCTTCCCTAACCACTTGGTCATGAGGTCAAGTTCTTGTGTTGCTGTGAGTTGGACTTCAGCCACTGCATTGGTGAATGAGGACTGCCATGCACGGAAATTCTCCGGCTTATCATCAAATTGGTACAGACCTGACATAACAAGATCTCGTCGTGCTAAATACTGCGCTAGAGGGTCTGAAGGGAGTGGTGTGCTAGCTGGAAGCATATGTGAGGGTGTGTATGACTGGGCATGCATGTGTGTGGGAGGGTTTATCCTTCTAGTGTCAGCCTTTGACTCAACTCTGTTCAGTTCAGACAGGTTTGGTGCAGGTAAGTATGTTTCATCTTCTTTTTCAGGTTTGGTCTTATTATTGGTAGGTTGAAATTCTGTTATGTTTGCAGGTGGGTACCACGTCTTGAAACTGTCCTGTGATACAGCATGGTCTGGAGGTTTAATAGGTGGGACCGGTGCTTGTGGAGAGGTAGGCTGATTCTGATCAATTTGAGATTGAACATAATCACTGGTGCGTTGCTGTCTAAACCTTTCTTCTGACTCAGATTTCTTATTTTCCAATATGGCGTCCACATCCTCCAACACTTGTGCTTCCGCAATGGCCGCATCCGCTTCACGCTGTAGCGTTAGCACTTCCAGCTCTGTATCGATTCTAGCAGTTTCTAACTCATTTTGAGCCTCTCTTGTTTTCCTTTCTGCTTCTCTAGCAGCCTTTTCCAGTTTTAATTTAGCCTCCTGGCCAGCATATGAAGCTCTTACCTTAGCAGCTTCTGCTTTAGCTCTGGCACGAGCTACACTTGATGACGACGATGACACGTTGCTCTTAGCACTTGCTGCTCCTGACTTGTTGCTAGCAGCCATCTTGAACACTTAGAAACATCGAGTGCCGCCTTTTCACTGTAATGTTCTCACTCAGAGTGTAGCAACTCTGTTTCAACATCGAGTTAAACCGTGTCCAATGAAAACATGAGTCGTAGTGGAGTTGACCGTTTACTCAAAAGTCTTCAATGGCATTCGGTGAAAACTGTAAATACAGCAAATATTGCATTTTAGACAACATGAAATATGAATTAACTCAATAGCAGGCACAATGAATTACCGTAGTTATCGCAGCAGAATGTTTTTAAATGTGTAAATAACATAGGCAAAATGTCCTTTTTTAATTACAAATAAAATATATATTTTTAGCAGCTATCACTATTTATTCTTTTTAACACCTTAAACATGAAATGTATGCACTTACGGCGTTGCCTGTACAATATTTCTCAGCGGATGGCTACGACACCTTCAAAACATGTCTGCCTCACTCTCAGTCCAAGGAGAAAAGGACTATAAACAGGAAATCAACCAACAAAGGTGACCTTTTCAGGAAGTGATGTCATCAGTGACTCAGCTGTCAAAATAAAATCCTCTTAATAAACTTTTTAACCTTTTTACTCTTATTTTCTTAACTACAAAACATATGAATAACAGAAATGCCTTAGAAGCAACACAAATACAAACCCATTCTTAACTTGAATAATTCTTAACAACGGCCTCATGCTAACCGCTAGAAGTTTGATGTCCTTTTGATGTAAATGAGACACACACACTTCTCTTTCACTGTTGTAAAAAATAACTCCCAATTATTGTGAAAATAAGTTTTCTTTTGCTCTTTAGGGGTAAAAACCGTGTCTAGCACAGTGTTTTGTTCAGCTGTCTCTGATGTCTTGTCGGAGGACTCCACTATGATGAGATACACTGCTTATTTCTTCCAGGTGTCCCAGATTAGTTCAAGGGATTAAGGTGATGTCAAGCTTGCTGGTGTTAGCAATTGAGACTGGGATGTAGGCAGACTAGGCCTGCACGAGATGAGCAAAATGTGTGATGTGCGATGACACCCTTCAATATTGCGATGACGATATGACTTGCGATAAATAAGAAAATATTTCAGTTTGCATACAGTTCCTGTGTCTTTCAGATTTTTCTGCATTAATAGATTCCCTGCTTTGAGGTACTCTTAAACACTTAATAGCTGATGACAATTAAATAAAAAAAATAGAAAAAAAAATATTTTTGAGCATGCTTTTATTGAACAAAACCCTGGGATCACTGGATACTAACATGGGAATTAGAAGTGTCTTTTCATGCCGAGTGTCACAGTCCAAATAAGACTCTGTTTCTATTCATCTATAATATGGAAATAGGTGTTGCTTTTGCAAGACTGATGGGTCACTGCTGGGCTCGCTGCTGTTTGGCTGTGGGGTGGCAGGGTGAGTGTCTGTGTAGTCATTTGATTTTAAGTATTTTTTTGGCCTTTATATGGCTTTATTGATAGGATAGCTGAAGATATGGCAGGAAATGGGATGAGAGAGAGGGGGGAGTGACATGCAGCAAAGCGTCCCAGGGCAGGAGTCGGACCTGGGTCCACTGCAGCGAGGACTTAGCCTCTGTACATGGGATGTCCGCTCTACCAACTGAGCTAAACGGCGCCCCCTGTGTAGTCATTTGGTGGCTGTTGTGAAAGTGAGGAGGTGTTTTGCGGGGACATTTACTTGGGACCTGGAGAGTGGGTGGGTCCTGGTTTAGCAGTCGCTCCCTTTTCCCTGAGTGAACCTGTTCTGCCTGCTGCCACGATAGAGATGGTCTTCCTGCCCACAGTGATACATGTGTCACCGACCTGAGCATCTCTGCATGCCTGGCATCCTCTGACCCATGTTGCAGCTGGTGATGGCCTGATGGCTGTACTGGGCCTTGACTTTGTTGCCTCTAATGTCTCATTGAACATTTTCCTCACTTTAAGAACATCAGCCTTCGGCATCATCACCAGACTTCCAGACCAGGTTTTCTCTGAGCTCTATGGCTCTGAACAGAAAGCCCTGGGCTGATTTTTTGGGTTCTTGGAATATGTAAATGAGTCTATGAAGCAAGTTGGATGATGAGTCCCCTTTATAATGTCCTCTCAGTATGGTTCTTAATGTGGGAAGTGTGAGGTCTGGCTTTACTTCCAGCATGCCTCGAAGGTGAAGGCAAGGGCTTACTGCTTTAATTACAGCTTTGATGACTTCAGTCTCGGAGTAGCCCTTCTTCAGCCTGGACTCGATCTGGTTGGTCAGCACTGGTAAAAGATCATTTGTCCTTCTGCCCAGCCACCCTAATCTGACCCCAGGTCCGGAAACCTTTTCTCATTGTCACTTCTGGTGCTGCGAGGGGTGGCGGCTGATTGACTTCTCTTTCTCTTGCAGGTGTTGCGCTGCTAAGCTGGGACCCCAAATATTCTCCTCCAGAAGACGTCATACCTCTGCCTGAGTCTGCTGAAGCTGTTCATACACTTGTTGTAGTTTCTTTATTTCACTAGGCTCAGTTTGTAGTATTTCTGCCTTGTCAGTAAAATGTTCTTGTAATGACTATATGAATAACTGGTGATCACTGATAAACTACTCAAACATATGAGATTCCTAACCCTCTTCAATTTCATCCTCAATTTCACCCTCTTCAAGTGCTTTCTGCTAGCCAAATCAGGGCCCGATGGGAGTGCCCTGAATCCCTCCCCTCCCGGTTCACTGCACTTTAGATGCTGACACACCTTGGTGAGCTCTGGTTTCTCAAGTGTCCACAACACTGCGCTGATCTCATCTTTGAGTTGCTCCATCTTTGTCTTGTGTTCATCTCAATTTGTCTTGGTTTGTCTCTTGAGATGGTACTGTCTCTTTGCTGTCCTAACAGCCTTCTCCTCCTGGCTGGCTGGCCAATTATGTTACATATGCGCACAATGATGACAGTGTCCATCCAGATGCCAGTGACTTTATTGCAAAATACTGCAAATACAACAAGAAGACAGTCTTGAATGAGTATAGGCTCTCCATGCTGCTATCCTGACTGTCCTATGCTTTACAACTGTGCTTACTTCCTTCTATGACAGGATTATAACCAAAAATAATATAGTAAGAAATAATGTAACTATTACAGTCCTAAAATTAAATGAATACTTAATACATGACATGTGCAGCCTATTCACTAACAAACTCCATAGTTTAGTTGCTTATATAATCTGCTCACTGTTATATCTTCTGCTGAACACTGAATTTATCTGTACCACATATCATATACACTGCTTATATTAACTGTTTTAATGTTATAATAGCCACTGAACACAATATTTAAATGTACCAAATAAACTGCTCATATCAGCTGCTGAACATTATATCAAACACTGAACACATTTTATATGCAACACATCTTATAACAGCTTCAAGTGGCTGCTCATATCTGCTGCGTCATGTTTATAAGTACGTGAACGCATGAGAACAATAAAACGGTAATGTAAGGTCCCTTACAATATAGCGTGACGCCATTAAGCATTGTTTGCGCACACATGAGGCTCTCAGTCTCCAGCTAGCATGCTCAACATGCCTATGTTAGCCGCTGAGGTTACCAGTTGTTAACTGCCTTATTTTCTGACATTAATAACATTGTAATAATATAAAGATGGCACCACAACTGAGGGACAAACTTAACATAAGTGTATATGGCGCTTGTGGGGGGGTCAGAACTGGGCCCTCAATAAATTATGGAATCATTTTTAAAAAAAATAGTGATTGAAATAATTAATTGAATAATTGAAATAGTGGTCAAGAATCCCCCCACCCCCAACACAAAAAAGGTTTGGCCACTGATAAAAATTTGATGTTGATTTGATTTGAAGTTCCGTACGCTCAAAATGTCCGGTCAGTACAAGTCCGGTGCTCAGAAAAGGAAAGAAAATAGAAGATGAGAAGAAGAAAATAGAGGCCTTAGAGATTATCTGAACAAATATTTAAAAAAAGGTGGTGATGGTGACGCTGGAACTAGTAAATTCAACGTAGAGCAAGGTAATAAACAGTGCAGCCAATGTTTACCAGCCTTGTAACAGGCCAGCTCTAATGTTAACATCCATCAGCTTGTATAAAAGCCTGACACAACACGTTTTCTTTGACAGAAACAGTTGAATTTGGTAGCTCCGTTAGAGAGGATGAGACAGAGCGGAGAGAGATCCAGCTGCAGTTAGGTGACAGAGAGAGATGTGGGAGGGGCCTGCTGCCCCGAAACGGAGGGACAGAGTCAGGCTACCGGTGAGAGAGAGAGAGAGAGAGAGAGAGAGAGAGAGAGAGAGCTGGCCTTAGTTTTTAAGCAGCATTTAAGGATGGATAAATTAGTCTCTTAGGTAGGGTTTCAGCCTTAAGAATTGGATCTATGCCACTTGGGGGTGGGATTTGAGGGAATTGAGAGGAGTGGGTCCTGGCAAAACCGCGTAATTAAAAGTCTCAGAGCTGCTCAGGTTACAGGTTGCGCGCAATTGTTCGAAGCTAGCAAAACAACTTTAACGTACATATCTCTCAGATATTGGAGGCCACTCCTTTCAAAAAATATAAATTGTGGGTCGATTTTAGCAGACAGGAATAAATGGTTATTACAAATGGGAGTCATCTGAGGGAGGGTGGGCCAGCCGGAGTGGCATCTGATTTGTGCCCAGAGTGCCAATCAGTATAGAATTAGATGTGTAGAGCAACAGGGAGAAAGGAAGGCTAAAGCAAACCAGGGAAGAGGAGCACGACTTGGCCTCTATCTGACACCACTTGCTCTGAGCTGAGGTAAACCATAGCATAACCTTATGAGCATTAGCAGCCCAGTAATAACCAATAAGACTAGGCAGACCAAGCCCTCGAAGGGATCTGCTACTCTGCAATAGTGATCTACCAGCCCTGGCATGTTTACTGGCCTAAATAAATGAAGAAATAATCCCTACTATGGCAGCGACGCTAGACTGGGGGTCGCGAATGTATAAAAGGAGGCCGTCGGCTTATAACGAGGCCTTGTGGTCTGTGTCCCATCTCTGAATCCACTTGATTCGGTCTTCTGCCTTCAAGGCACTGAAAGTGGCTCAATAGGGATCACAAATAAGAGTGGAGATAGCAGACATCCCTGTCGCATCCCGCAGAATAAAGGAAAGGACTCAAAGCACTGGGTGTCAGTACAAACTGATGCGTGGGGGGAGGAATAGAGTAATTAAATCCAGGAGACGAAGCCTGCCCCAAAACCAAACCGTTGCAAGGAAGAGAACAGATATGCCCACTCCACCCTATTGAAAGCCTTCTCTGCGTCAAGCGATTAAACAACCTCTGGTTCCGAAGGAGAGTGCAAGGTGTGAATGTCTTCTAACATTACGTGTACCTCCCCCTTAGAAAATCCGGTCTAGTAGTTACATTGTAGATCAATACTGACGAAATCAAAACTATGCAGGAACACATATTGAATTATGTAGTAAACAAAAAGTGTTAAATAAACCAGAAAATGTTTTATATTTCATATTCTACAAGGTAGCCACCTTTTGCTTTGATGACAGCTTTGCACACTTCTGGCCTTCTCTCAATCAGATTCATGAGGTAGACACCTGGAATGGTTTTCAATAACAGGTGTGCCTTGTCAAGAGTTAATTTGTGAAATTTCTTGCCTTCTTAATGTGTTTGAGACCATCAGTTGTGTTGTGCAGAGGTAGGGTTGGTACACTGTTCAATACAGTGAATAGCCCTATTCGACTACTGTTCTAATCCATATAATGGCAAGAGCCACTCAGCTAAGAAAAGAGAAACGTCAGTCTATCATCACGTTAAAACATGAAGGTCAGTCAATCTGGAAAATATCAAGAACTTTGAATGTATCCTCAAGTGCAGTCGCGAAAACCATCAAACACATGATGAAACTGGCTCTCATGAGTACCTCATGAGTAGGAAAGGAAGACCAAGACTTACCTCTGCTGCAGAGGATTAGTTCATTAGAGTTACCAGACTCAGACACCACATATTAAAGGTACACTGTGTAGTGTTTTAAGTAATTTTTGACCTCAAATCAACGTCTTCATTCATAAATATGTCCTCATAGGTGTAAAATTATCTCTGCCAACAATCTCACTGAGGGAAGAATCACTTTTCTGTATTTACATAGGACGGACAAGCTCTACGGAGGCTTCCATGTCCTTCCGGTCTATAAAAAACGATGAACTGCCAAGAGGGACAGAAAGCACTACGTGGTACAGATAAGGCTAAACGTGTTTTCACTCAGAGCCAGCGTGACTGTGGAACGGAGAAGGAGCTTAGACAGACGCGCTCGTCAGCTGCAGTTTGAAGTTTGTTTGAAATAAAGTACCTCATCACCCGAAACAAAACACGATGAAGTGGTGTTTGGCTGTATTCGAAACCGCATACTACCATACTGCCTACTACATACTGTGCAGTATGTACTGTATACTGTATATTGAATGTGGGATTCAGTATGCAGTATACAGCAGACCGACACCGTCCACACCACAGTATACAGTATGCACATTTCCCAGAATGCATTTTGCGGCAACCGGCAGCGGTAGCAGTAAAGCTGCTAAAAGCTGTTTTAATTCTTGCTTTAGCGCTGTTAATACATCACTTTCTTAAGTTTTAATATTTTTTTATGCAAGAAAGTACCTATTTAGTTCCTTAATATGCAATTAGTTTATCCAAATGATGCCTGTTTGTAAAAAACACACTGTAAAACCTAACAGTACATGTTAATGAATGAACAAAGTTAACGTAACTCAAACTCTGAAAAAAGTTACAGTCACTCATTTCCATGAATTAATAGAACTCAAAAATGAAATGTTGATGTAACAACTCAGTTGATTTGGGTGCACTTAAAGTTTGGGAGCATTTAAGTATTGGTGATGTAATTCTGTTTCATTCCACTAACTCATTTTCTATAAGTTGTTATTATTTTTTTAAAAATTAAGTCTGGGCTGTCATTTAGCATAATTTGTTATATTGTCATTTTGGTTCAGAAATCCGTTTATTGTCAATAAATAAATAAATAAATATTTATATAGGCTATTTTAGAAAAATAAAGATAATATTACACACACACATACTGAACATAGTATATAATAAATATTATATTACAAATCTGACTATATAATCTGACATATATGTAGATGTCAGATTTGACTATATTATCCAAGGCAGGCCTGTATTGAGCCTGGACCTGGGCAGCCAGCTGAAGTTTTTTCAGCTCTAGTTTTTTCATTCTGAACCGTGTAGCGTTTGTTTATCCTGTGCCGCAGACGTAGCGGGAACGAGGCATGACGAGGCGTGTCTCTCCTCCTGACGAACAGACGAAGCGACATTGTTGTCATTTTATTGGTGGTTTACTACGAGTTTTCCATTTTTTCTTCGGCGAGCTGTTTGCACACGGCAGGAACGCCTCTCCGCCACCTGCAGACCGAGCTTTTTTTTTGTCCTGTGCTGCAGACGGAGCGGGAAAACTTACGTCGCTCCGTCGCTCACGAGGCATGCGTCCATGACTGTGCACATGTGTCTCTCCTCCTGAGGAACAGACGAAGTGACGTTGTTGTTCGAGTTTTCCATTTTTTCGGCAAGCTGTTTTTTAACGGACTTCTTGGATTGAAAAAGTACGACGTGTGCGCTGGAGTGAGGGTAAGTTAACGTTAGCTTACACTTTTAGCTAGCACGCAGAGTGGTTCAAAAATAACCCTCGTGCTTTTTATTTGTTGCTGTTAAATTTGTCTGAGTCTGTGTATATCTGTTCGAGTGCGTGAAAATGCAACCTCATGTGCGTTTAAAACAAATGTTTACTCCACATACAATGCACACAAATGCAGAGAACATCAGAATGCATCAGACTATGATGTAGCAGTTGTAGTGCAAAACATTCCAGATGTTTCCCAGGAAAGTGACATTGAACATGACTCAGTGGAGCTCTCACATGAGGATGAAACTGCCCCAGCAGCAGGTACTAGCACAGAGGAATAAGCAGAGCAGTTACAGTACAATCTGGCTGCTTTCTTTCTGAAAATGCAAACTATTCTCCATGTATCATAGAGGGCAATACAGGAAATTATTGAACACATTGATCAGTTGTTTTCACTCTCTGAACCTTTTGTCAGAGAATCTGTTATCAATATACTGAAAAAACATGACTGTTCTTTCACTGACATACTTGTAAGTGAGATTGTCCAGGCCGTTTCAGAGAGTAATGTTTTGCATAAATCTGTAACCTCTGAGGGACCACTCTCAACAGCTAAGAGGAGAAAATCTTATTTTGAGGAGAAGTTTCCATATGTTAAGCCTGTGGAATACTTAATTGAGTCATCACAACGCACCTACATGTATGTGCCTATTCTCACATCTTTACAACAGTTGTTGCAAAAACCTGATGTACTTGAGAAAGTCAAAGAAGCAACATCACATATGCCTGGACAGTATTTATCATATCGCGATGGCTCCTACTATCAGGAAAATTTGCTTCTTTCAGATGAGGGTGAGAAATTATCAATAATTCTTTATGTTGATGATTTTGAAATTGCAAATCCTCTAGGGACATCGAGAAAAATTCACAAAGTATGTGGAGTGTACTGGACATTAGCTAACATACCAGTTAAGTATCGCTCAGTCCTCCACTCTGCCCAGTTGGCCCTTTTATGCAACGCAAATGATGTACGACAGTTTGGATATGAGAAGGTTTTTGCACCCCTCTTGGCTGATCTAAAAACACTCGAAGAAGTTGGTGTCTACATTGAAACATTTGGTGAGTGTCTCAAAGGCACAGTCTACTCTGTTGTGGCTGATAACCTTGCAGCCCATGGACTTGCTGGTTTCAGTGAGAGTTTCAGGTCTACATATTTCTGCAGATTCTGCCTTGCCACCCAGACAGAAATGCAGAGATCAGATGCTGTGACCGGTGGTTTTGAAAGGAGAAAAAAAGATTCACATGATACTCTGGTTCAGGAAATACAGAGAAATGAAACTGTGGAGAATTATGGTGTAAAACAGAGTTGTGTCCTCTCTGATCATCTCTCCTATTTCCATCCCACTACAGGATTTCCGCCGGATGTCCTCCACGACCTGTTTGAGGGAGTGGTCCCCGTGGAGCTGGCACACTGTTTGAAAGGTTTGATAGCAAAGAAATATTTCACCTTGGAGGAGCTAAATAGATCAATCCTGTGTTTTCCCTACCAGCATTCTGACAAGGTTGACCGCCCTCACCCAGTTCCTCAAAATTTTTCTAGTCGAGGAACAATTGGTGGGAATGGGCACGAAAACCACACTCTTCTTAGACTGCTACCTCTTTTCATTGGGTCCAGAGTAGGCCTGCACGATTAATCGTATTTTCATTGTCATCGCGATGTGAACATGCGCGATAAACCCATCGCAAAAGCTGGTCTGAAGTGCGATAAGTTTTGTTTACATCCGCCATGCTTTCACACTCAGCGTGCTGACATTTGGCCAATCAGATGCGGCCCTGGACACATGGGCAATGCATGCACACCGTTTAGCCAATCAGATGACGCCCAGCTCTGCTCACGTTCCTGCGTGAAAGTTAGCAGCCAGAGTTGGCGGAGGCAGGAGAGCAGAGCGGTGAAAATGCCGACGAAACGCTTGTGGCAAAAAGAAATAGCAGCTCCGCGATTTGGAGATACTTTGGACTTAAGCCAGAAGACAATTTACAGACTCAGGTACTGTGCAGGACCTGCAGAACAGTTGTAGCAACGTCCAGAGGTAACACCACCAACCTCCGTCACCACCTGCTGCACCACCATAAAGAGCTGCACGAGCAATTTAAGGCCAGTCGGTCTCGAGCGCAAACGTCGAGCAGCAGTCAAGTAACGCGACCATCACTGCACCAACAGTAACATGTGTAAATTAATGTTATAAGTATGTATAAGTTATGTATTTTTTTTATTTAATTGCCATCAGCTATTAAGTGTTTAAGAGTACCTCAAAGCAGGGAATCTATTAATGCAGAAAAATCTGAAAGACACAGGAACTGTATGCAAACTTCAATATTTTCTTATTTATCGCAAGTCATATCGTCATCGCAATATTGAAGGGTGTCATCGTGCAGGCCTAGTCCAGAGTGCCCGAGGGGGACAAAATATGGGAGATCCTAATGGAATTGAAGGATATAGTTGAGCTTGCAGTTTCTCATAGTTTTACAGATAATACCATTCAGTACATGGCAAGCAAGATCTTAGATCACAGGCAACTCCTTCAGGAAGTCTTCCCCAACTTAAGACTGCGACCAAAGCATCACTATATAGAACACTACCCGTTTCTCATCAAGTGCTTTGGTCCTCTGGTGCATCTCTGGACAATGAGATTTGAAGGGAAGCACAAGGTTTTTAAGAAGATTGTTCGTGATACTCACAACTACAAAAATGTATTGAAAACATTGGCCGAGAGACACCAAAACATGATGGCATTCTATCTGTCATCACAGAGATTTTTCAAGCCACCAGTACAGACTTCAAACATGGAGTCTGTCTTTGTTGAAACATTGCCTGTTGATACACATCCAGTAGTGTCAAGCATCACAGACAGCAGCAGTGTATATGGCACAAAACAGGCAACCATTCAAGGCACAACTTTTGCGGTAGGCATGTTTGTGTGTACTGGGACATGTGCTGCCTTGCCTGAGTTTCAAGAGATCAGAAACATATTGCTCATTGGAAGTGATATCTTTTTTCTGTTAAAAGACTATGAGACCTGGTATCTTGAGCACTTGCGGTCATATGAGCTAACAGAACATACAAGCAAGAGCCATTCTGTGAAATCTCTGAGTCAACTAACTGACCAAATGCCACAGATTGCCTACAAAGTTTCAGGCAGGCTAATTCTGACAACTAAACATTTCATTTCTGTGTCTGAATAAAGGATTGTTTAGTAAGCATCCTAATGTCTGAAAACTATTAGCTGGACTACATGTGTGTTGAACCTGCTGCACACCAATAAAAATGTATATGTGAATATATTGAGTATATTGTGTTTAGCAGGAAAGGGGTGCATTGACGTGTTTTTTCTGTCTTTCTCTTTTTGTATGTTTCAGGCTTCCCCAACACAACAGTAATGGCAACTGATGTCCTCAAATTAAGAGTCATCCTCGATGAAGTCAATGCAGAGAGGGTCATTCTGCCCTCTCGTCCTGAGACTGTGCAAGCCCTCATATCCGAAATGAAAGATAAGTTAAATCTGACATATGACTTCCGGCTTCAATTTGAAGACCCTTAGTTTGACAATGCCCTCAACAACTTGGTCAACATGGAAGACCTACCAGCTAAGGCAACCGTTAAGGTAGTCAGAGTTATTGAGTCAGATCTCTGTTCCACAAGCACGGATGACACTGTGTTATTATCAGACAATACAGACTCACCGGAACGATTGTGCCGATGGCCAGCCATCTTTGTCGTTCCAACGTTCTCATACGAGGTGGAGTTTATGCTAAGAGAGAGCAACTCTGCCCTGGGAGAGGGAAAAACTGTCAGGTTGACCAGGGATCAAAAGCATAACATTTTAGATGTTATGGCTGCTGAAATATATAAGCACAAAGCATATCCAAGTACCAAACAGATTGGCTTAGCTGCAGAGGCTCTTGTGAGCAAGCACCCTTGTCTTAAAGAAAATGGATCCAAAAAAGGATATGAGGGCTGGCAGAACAGTCTGCGCTTCAAGATGGGCAACTACAGGACCAAACTTAGCAAGGCTGGCATCAAGGATGTGGCTGTTAATGCGGGAAAGCGTAGCAGGACCAATCCGGAGGGTGAAGCATCCAGAGCCAGCATCAAAAGACCCAGAAGAGGAGAAATTAATTTCCTTCCAAACTACCCTCATGGTGAAACAAGGCAGACACTCGAGATGCAGAGGCTTGCGATGGTCGAGCAGTTCAAGAGGACATCGATGGAAAGAGACATGATATCCATCCATCAACATATGCAACGTACCTTTGCACTCAGACGTGAAGAAATTGTGGATTTGGCTCCTCCAGTCGTTGAACTGAAGGACAGATGGCCTGCACTCTTTTGTGAAGCCCAGGTGAGTAAAAACTACAAATAATACTTAAAAATACTGTATGCATCCCTTGTGACTCGTGCTGTGCTTCACACTGTCTAAAATGTTCAAAAAGCTCTATGAAGAATAATATTAAAAAAAAAAACAGAAAGAAAATACTGTATGCATGTATCACCAAATTAATAGTTTTATTTGGTATGTCTCAAAAGCCCACTTTTACAATATCACATTGCTTAAGTAGTTTTTTTTTCTTGTCTGTACACAACATCTATGGCTCTATGCACAGCTTCACTACTTCTGAGTAATTTATTTCCTGTCTTACATCATTGGACAAACTGATTAATCAGGTGTGTCTGAGTAGTCATAATGGTCAGACACACCTGGATTAATCAGTTTGTCCAATAATGTAAGACAGGAAATGAAGAAGTGCCTTGAATTCAGGAAGTAGTGAAGCTGTGCATAGAGCCCATTGCACATCTGTCTGTCCTGAGTGAAGGATCTCACCCTGAGGTTTCTCCTGTTTTTTCTTGGGAGTTTTTCCTCAGTAGATGGGTCAAAGGGCAGAGGATGAGAGAGAGACAAATTGTTTTTAAAGGAGCTATTAAACTTTCTTTTCTTTGTCTTTTTTTCCCTCCATGCAGCTCTACAGTGAATTCCACAGGATCACAAATCTGAATCTGCCATCAACATTCTATGCTTCACTCGACAAGTACACACCTCAGCTGCTACAGCTCTACAAAAAGAGGAAGACGGGCCCTTTTGGACAGAAGCTTGAAGCAATTATGATGGCATTTGAGGAACAGGTAATTTTTTTTTTTTTATTTCATGTGTTACATCATGAATGTGAACAGTGAACACTAACATCCCTTGCATACGCTCTTTGTGCAACAGGACAAAAATATCTGTGCAGCTCGAACAGCAGCCCTGGCCGGCCTACCACACTACTTGAAGGAGGATTCATCAGAAGTCTTCAGAACATGCAAGGTATTTGTGGGTTCTGCTTCTCAATGCAATTAACATCTGAGCATGAGAGGATCGCTTTTCTTTTTTAACATGTGGTTCAAATTAGGTCTCACCATGCACATGAAGATTAATTGCACAGATTATGTTGGGACCCACAGATGAAGTCATTCATTGTGGATTTCAAAATGGACTCTGAGCTGAACTCAGTGTCCCAGAATTCCCCGTTCTTCACACTTAGGTGCGAAATTCAGCTTTGAGCTACGATTGGTCAGGATGACAGACCCCCTGCTGATCAGGTAGTCAAAACTCCAGCGCCTTCCTTGTTCTCTCTCTCTCACTCGACGCCCTCGGCCTCTTCAACTTCAGATCTTCAAGGGCTCCTCTCCACTTCCCCCACACGAGGCTGCCTGTCCTCAAGATCTCTTCTCCTGGGCCTAACAGCTGTGGAGAGCTACAAGCTGCATTTGTAGCAGGCCCAGAGAACTTCTCCTCACTGCAGCGACACGAAGTCCTGCCAGTATTCCAGATCAGTTAGCACCAGCAGCTGCGACGCAAAGCTTGCCAGCTAACTCCACAATCTGAGGAACACCAAGCAAGTTAGCACCGAGCTGCTATCCTTGCAAAGGACAGGAGCGAACTGTTTCCTCCTCTGCCGACTTTCATCAGACCTTGCACAGCAAGAAGAGCATTCAACATCGGAATCCCAACCTTCTCCTGCAACCACCAGCACCTTTTCTTCAAGGACTGGTAACGTTGAACTGGGCTTAGATAGCATAGCATAGCACGGCTAAGCACAGGACTTTAAACTCTGGTTGATGTAACGCATATGTGTTCAATGTATGTGTTTGTTCACTGTTGGTGTTATTGTGACCTCAGGTCAGTTATCGGTAGTTTGCTTTGCTACACAGCTAATTTGACGTTAGTCTAATGCTGCTTCACACAGACTCAGGGTCTCTGCATGCAACTAACCATCTTTTCTAAACTGGCATCACGTCACACACACACACATTAGTGATGGGATACTCGATTCCTTTTACTGACTCGAGTTTGTATGAGTCATTCACTAAAGTGAATCGGGTTTTCGAGTCACTTGAGTCACTTGAGTCAGTCACCCACAGTGTGCGCCACGGAATGTACAAACAAGTTCCAAACCACTCCAGTCCCCAAATCATTGTGAAAAAGACTAAAAATCAAGAAGTCTCCAAGGCAAAACATTTATTTTTCTTTCTTTCTCTCTTAGTAAATGCAAATAACCCATAACCCAAACAGCGAATAAATTAACATTCAGTGCGAAACAGTGCAACAGCGCCTAACCCTAATAAAATGTATGAAACTGTGCACAAATACAAAAAACTACGTTTAAATAACCTAAACAATAGTGCAAAAATATTAATATTCTATCATTCAACAGCGCGTCATTATAATAAAATGTATGAAACTGTGCACAAATAGAGTTTCTCGGTTAAGGGAGGGGCTCTACGAGCCGGGAGGGAGAGCTTGCTGTGAGCTGCTGAGTCCTGAACGGTCCGGAGCGAGTTTCTCGGGTAAGGGAGGGGCTCTACGAGCTGGGAGGGAGAGCGAGTGAGCTGTGAGCTACCAGTGAACCACGAGTCTGAGCTGCTGAGTCCTGAACGGTCCGGAGCGAGTTTCTCGGGTAAGGGAGGGGCTCTACGAGCTGAGAGGGAGAGCGAGTGAGCTGTGAGCTACCAGTGAACCACGAGTCTGAGCTGCTGAGTCCTGAACGGTCCGGAGCGAGTTTCTCGGGTAAGGGAGGGGCTCTACGAGCTGAGAGGGAGAGCGAGTGAGCTGTGAGCTACCAGTGAACCACGAGTCTGAGCTGCTGAGTCCTGAACGGTCCGGAGCGAGTTTCTCGGGTAAGGGAGGGGCTCTACGAGCTGAGAGGGAGAGCGAGTGAGCTGTGAGCTACCAGTGAACCACGAGTCTGAGCTGTTGAGTCCTGAACGGTCCGGAGCGAGTTTCTCGGGTAAGGGAGGGGCTCTACGAGCTGGGAGGGAGAGCGAGTGAGCTGTGAGCTACTGGGTCAGTCAATCGTTCTTTTTCTGTATCAGCCTGTGATACAGCTCAGCTCGGGACAGAAAGGAGAGGAGACAGGGGAGTTGAGTTGAAATAATGACCAGAGCCGTTGCTTTAGCCACGGAGCTAATACAGCAATTAGCTTGATACAGTTACGCAATTGCAGTTAGAATAACAGTTGTGTGGCATGTCTCCTCTTTGCAGTTAGCTAGCGGTAGCAGTGGTGAGTCAGTGAACGAGTTAATGGAGACAATGACTCGTAACTCCCGAGTCAGTAAAAAGAATCTCGAGTTTTGAACGATTCGTTCATGACTCGCACATCACTAACACACATTCCTTGAGCCTGGAGCCTATCACACCTACATGTGATATCAGTGACCACCATTGTTTCTTTGTTCTGCCAGCCACACACACACACACACACACACACACACACACACACATACCTGTATATAGTACATGTTAGTTAGATTGTGTGCTTTCATCTTTGTGTTAAATAAAGACTTTTGAACCTTCTTGCTGTTTATTTAATGTTGCACAAGAGTGAATGTTGCCAACCTCTACACTGTCAAGAACTCCAAAATCCTTCAACCATTACTAGCTGTTATGTTAAATCTGGTTGTAGTTATTAAGTTAATTATTAATCAGAGTTACAAACAGTTTAGTACCTTTTTATGAGACTGATTTGGTAAATTTGCTATGTTTTCCCTTCTTCAAGGGTGGTGCCCCGAGGTGATCTAATGTAAATTGGATCATATTATTTATCATAATTAATAATTATCCCTGATAATCATTTATTATTATTGATAGCTAAATTTTACCTAAATTCCCCTTTTGATGTTGCATAAACACTATTTAACCCTTTAAGCGCCAAAGTCGCAAAATTGCGACAAGATGCGGTACTGAATAAAACAGCTGTTTTCTCCTAATAGAGTGTTATATATCATTCATACTCCCACCCACTAGTTGGCAGACATCCCTAACTTAGACCTTAGCTCAGAAAAACGTCATGCTTCAATGCAAAATGTTCGAAGAAATCCCATCCAAAGTTGACTTTTTTTTTTTTTTTTTTCTAGCGACAAAAAGCGACTAGCGGCAAATCTAGCGACTTTTTCGGGTGTTATTGGAGACTTTTGTGGTGTTTGGAGACTCTGACATGAAAGCACATATCACTCTGCAGTTACTGAGCTCAACGAGCAGCGGGTGCTGCCGTGAGCCCCTCCCCGTGCAAAAGCACTCACGGGCGGTCAGTCTCACAGCCCCGCGCGGCAGTCCCAGCCTGCAGGCAGAGCAGAGAGGGGACAAATGGCGCTGCGGGGCAAAGTGAGGAAAACACACGAAAACACGACCCTTTGCCCAACATAGTTGAGAGTGGGAATGATACACGAACTCGTAGTATCAGTAGGGAGCTAATGGACGTGGTAGAAGTTGCGGGGGTGGTGAGAATAGCGCTCGGACCAGCGTCAGTGTTCACTCTTTCTACCGCGCCGGTAAAGGTGCGTCCATGCGCGGCAGTGCTGCGTCCATGCGACGCAGCGGTGTTCACGAAGCACCAAACACACACAAGACCAACTCTTCTCCTAGCACTAGTGGGGATAGCAGGGGGAGACGTGGGTGAAGTGATCCTAGAAGGGCTGATGGGTGTCGAAGAGGCAGCAGGGGCGGTCAGAATAGGGCTGAAAGTAGTGATGATGAGTCTTTCAAGTAACCTTTGCAAAATGAAATAATAATAATAATTATTATTATTACTACTAATAATAATAATAATGAAGAAGAAGAGAAGAAAAAAGAAGACAAAAAAGAAAAGGAAAGTGTCCTCTAATGTCAGAGCAGAGGGGGGTAAAAAAATCATAAAAAACGCCTACTGTTTACATGAGTTTTGTGGTGGTAATAGTTCTAATTTACGACTGTTGGCTTACAATTTACCTTTTCCCTGTTCATTTGATATATGGACAACATAACAAATGGATGGAGGGGGTGAATTTGATGAAATAAGGTCAATTTTCTTTCAAAATATCAGGTATTTCATGGAAATTTCATAATCCAATATGGCCGCCACCATATGACGTCATAATATGCAAATTAGATGGGAAAATTTACTACCTAGATAAACTTTAGGTCATCCTCAATATTTGTCTCATTGACACTTTGTCTCTATCTCAAAGCACTTTCAAGTCAGAGCCTTCTGAAATGTAGATGTCAAAATCTAGTATTTTTAAAAATAAAACCCGGCGCCTAAAGGGTTAATTGTGTCTTATTTAATGCAAGGCCCAACATAATGGTGCCCCGTGTGAGGCAGTGTACTGTTGGCAAATCATTCATAAATGTGCAATATTAATTTCAGCATAATTTGGACAGCGCTAAAATTTGAGATTCACATCTTGAACCATTTAGCCAAAAGTCTTTACATTTAACCACTAGTCTACTACAGGAGTGGACGTTGATTTGTACTTACAAACAATTGCAGTGTGATGAGAATTGATTTACCAATCAAATTTATAACCCATTTGATTAACCAAAATCTTTTAGGTTATTAACTGCCACTTTGAGCCATTTGCTATTGCTGCTATCGATTCAAGTTGAAAGTGCTCTGTAGAAATTGTGAAAATTTCATTTCAGCATTTGAATATCCCGTATTCAATGCATTGTAGTCAAGCTGTTGATGACAATTTAAGTGTTCCTAGCGTTAATCACAGCGTGCCACCGGCCCTGTGATACAGAGAAGTTTATATCAGGCTGTTACTGCCGTGCATTTCAGCCTGAGTAAGAAGTAGAGCCAGAGATAGAGCCACAGCGTGCTACCGGCCCTGTGAAACAGAAGTTTTGTACCTTAGCTGTTACTACCACGTGTTTCAGCCCGAGTCAACTTTAAGAGACAATCCTCTGATTGTTACTGCTCTGCATTCCAGTTAGTGCATGTTTAAGGTTTGGTAAACAACGTTACCTTGGTAAACTGGGTTTACCTGTGTTGGCCCCAATCTGTATGCCCAGAGCCACTAGATTGTGCCATAGCCACCCCTCCTCCACAGGAAGCTACCCCCTATGGTGTAGGCCAGCACACAGTTGGTTAGGCTAGTGTATTCCCCCCAGGCTACACTACAGAGTGTCTACTGAAGCAACACCATAGCCAACCACACTGATCATTGTTTAGACAATTTGCTTAACAATGGAGAGCCCCCGTGTAGAGCGATTTATTTCTTCCCTGGTACAGAGTTTAAAACCTGGCCACCCAGGAGTCATTAGCAAGTTTAATCTCCTTGATTGCAAGGAAGAGATAGAATTCCTACTTAAGGACAGATGTGATGTGCAGAACGCATCCAAACCCCAATTGTTAAGTTATTTGCTTTTGATTTTCCATAGGCAAACCAGCCTTGTGGTTCAGAGCAAAACAACCCTAGAACAGGAGGTAGATCTCCTTAGAGCGCATAATTCTAGTCTCCTCCATGAAGTTCAGATGGCTAATAAGAAAGCCATGCGCTATTTAGATGACCTGCACTCAGCAGAGTTAGATCTTTTTTCACGCAAGGAGGAGTTGTTAAGGCTTAGGCCAGAACATTTTTCGCCACCACAGTCGTTCAGCCAATGTGATTCTGGGTACTCCGATTCACACTCCTCCACTGATGGAAGGTTAACTCCCTCTCCACTCAGAAGACGTGAACAATTCCCAACTGACCCTAAGTCCTTGGGAATGAAGTCAGTTCCTCAACCTCCACTGGGAGACAGAGATAACAGTAACATGACTTGCCATCTTTCTGAAACAGACAGTGAGGTCACAGATAGTTTATCCCCCAGGAGAGATTCTTCCAACAGCTCCCAGTCTCTGATGCATGACACCTTCATCAGGGCCCCTCCCTCTGAAAGGGGGACCAGATCACTCCAGGAGTGTCCCGCCTTCTCTCTGCATCTCCATGAGGGTGATAACAGCTGTCCTGCCCCTGCATCTCAGCTAAACAGAACTGCAGCACATGATGTCAGTGTCCCTAGAAACACTAGGGTAAAGTACCTCCGCCATGAAGAGCTTGAGTCTATGGCTAAGGACATTGAACATTTTGAGCCAGACAACTGTGATCACCATGTTGAGAATTACCTTAGTTCACTTGACCATTGGCTAACTTTCTTGCCCCGTGCAACCCAGCGGGAAAAAGTTAACCTTGTGTGGAAGACCAGCTCTAGAGCTGCACGCCAGTTCATACAAACACAACCTCCCAGTGTCAGAGATGACTACAGAGAGCTTTGTCAGGCATTGAGAGAAGAATACTCTCATACTGCTAGTCTAGCCACAGCAATGATTGCAGCCATCCAAGTTAAACATTCCCGTCGTGAGAATCCCAGAGATTATTATAGGCGTTTTAGGCATGCTTACTTTCAGGGCAGACATGCCCCAGGCCTAGAAGAGAACCCTACCTTCAAGGATTTGTTTGTGCATAACCTTCACCCATGTGTACGCCCTCAGGTTGAAGTGAGTACGCGCCAAGAAAACCTCTCACTGAATGAGATAAGGAAGATAACACAGGTGGTTTGGGAAAGTGTTGTTACTTCCAAATCCATTGGTAAGACACCTGAGCCAGCCTGCTCAAACACAGCAGCTTCTCAGGAATCTCCTGCCTCAAAACGACATCCTCCCAACAGACCAAAGGGGGGTGACAAAAGGATGCATAGGGACACCGAGCGTAACCGCCAAGTCCATCAACTGCGTCGTGATAGGCATGCAGACAAAAGGAGTTGTAGAAGACCATATGAGGAAATCTTGGCCCAGAATTATGACCAGCCAGCACACCACTCAGATGATGACCACAGCTTATCTGACAACGGTTCAGTGCACAGTCATAATTCCTTAGATAGTGACAGCGCCTCAGAATTCCTTTCTGCATCCAGCTACTCAGAGAGTTACCGACCTCAGCCACGGTTTAAGCAAAACTTAAACTCCAAGAGCCGCAGAGTTAGCATCTGGTAGCTAACAACTCGATCCATCCCTGTACTGACCGTTAACAATAAGTAAATTACTTTCTTACAGTTACGACAGGAAACCTTGGATTTGTTAGCAACAGCAGCAAACTCAATTATTCTGAATTTAGTAATAGGAAAAAACCCTGCTATTGAGACTAAATTCTGATTGGACAGACATCACTGTCCAACTTTGTAAATACACTTCGAATAGCTCCTTCGTTGTATTTAATTTTATTTTCTTTTATTTGTGTGTCAATTAACTGTTGTAAACCTTAACTCAGGACACTGCATTCTGACCTCACAGAACAAGACATGTCCTCGTCCAACACTGTTTTACAACATTGTCACACTGTCAACAAAAACCATGATACAGTCATTTGGACTTTCACATTTGTGACACCCTTCCGCAGAAAAACCTGCTTGAGGACCCAAATTGTAAGTCGACCAAAATAAGTCTGACTACCACTTAAAGTAATCAGAATTTAAATCCAACGAGCGAACAAACACTCGTGGACACTCCAGAAATGACTATATCATGGTAGGTGCCACTCTCTGCATCTCACCCTAACAAACTGACATCACTAACGTTCCTGTTCTCACTAACCCAGAGATTAACTGAGAAACACAGGTATTTAGTGAATTCAATGTCATAACCATAGTGTTTATCTGGATTTTCTTTTCCTTTGTGTAACTTCTGTTCTTGACATTTTGCTCATGATCCTTGCTTAGCCAAGATAGAAAGTTAGCCAATGCCCAGTTGGTTACTGAACTGCCCAGATGTTACCAATATCAATGAACTGACAATGAACTCCTTCAAACTATGGATTATACATGTGGATTTGTGCTCTCAGGATCCCATATCAAGCGACATCCTGAGACCAAAGGGGGGATGTTGGGACCCACAGATGAAGTCATTCATTGTGGATTTCAAAATGGACTCTGAGCTGAACTCAGTGTCCCAGAATTCCCCGTTCTTCACACTTAGGTGCGAAATTCAGCTTTGAGCTACGATTGGTCAGGATGACAGACCCCCTGCTGATCAGGTAGTCAAAACTCCAGCGCCTTCCTTGTTCTCTCTCTCTCACTCGACACCCTCGGCCTCTTCAACTTCAGATCTTCAAGGGCTCCTCTCCACTTCCCCCACACGGGGCTGCCTGTCCTCAAGATCTCTTCTCCTGGGCCTAACAGCTGTGGAGAGCTACAAGCTGCATTTCCAGCAGGCCCAGAGAACTTCTCCTCACTGCAGCGACACGAAGTCCTGCCAGTATTCCAGATCAGTTAGCACCAGCAGCTGCGACGCAAAGCTTGCCAGCTAACTCCACAATCTGAGGAACACCAAGCAAGTTAGCACCGAGCTGCTATCCTTGCAAAGGACAGGAGCGAACTGTTTCCTCCTCTGCCGACTTTCATCAGACCTTGCACAGCAAGAAGAGCATTCAACATCGGAATCCCAACCTTCTCCTGCAACCACCAGCACCTTTTCTTCAAAGACTGGTAACGTTGAACTGGGCTTAGATAGCATAGCATAGCACGGCTAAGCACAGGACTTTAAACTCTGGTTGATGTAACGCATATGTGTTCAATGTATGTGTTTGTTCACTGTTGGTGTTATTGTGACCTCAGGTCAGTTATCGGTAGTTTGCTTTGCTACACAGCTAATTTGACGTTAGTCTAATGCTGCTTCACACAGACTCAGGGTCTCTGCATGCAACTAACCATCTTTTCTAAACTGGCATCACGTCACACACACACACATTCCTTGAGCCTGGAGCCTATCACACCTACATGTGATATCAGTGACCACCATTGTTTCTTTGTTCTGCCAGCCACACACACACACACACACACACACACACACACACACACACACACACACACATACCTGTATATAGTACATGTTAGTTAGATTGTGTGCTTTCATCTTTGTGTTAAATAAAGACTTTTGAACCTTCTTGCTGTTTATTTAATGTTGCACAAGAGTGAATGTTGCCAACCTCTACACTGTCAAGAACTCCAAAATCCTTCAACCATTACTAGCTGTTATGTTAAATTTGGTTGTAGTTATTAAGTTAATTATTAATCAGAGTTACAAACAGTTTAGTACCTTTTTATGAGACTGATTTGGTAAATTTGCTATGTTTTCCCTTCTTCAAGGGTGGTGCCCCGAGGTGATCTAATGTAAATTGGATCATATTATTTATCATAATTAATAATTATCCCTGATAATCATTAATTATTATTGATAGCTAAATTTTACCTAAATTCCCCTTTTGATGTTGCATAAACACTATTTAATTGTGCCTTATTTAATGCAAGGCCCAACATATTATCTGCTTCCATATCTGGAAAAGAATTTTAGCATCTGCTAGTTTTACTTTCTTGGTGCTAAATTCTGATTTATTGCTCATCAAAATGTGAACATTATATTTTTAACCCTCACACCTGATTAGAAAACAACTTAATTTGGGAAAATGGACACTTTTGTCCAGTTTTTAAACACCTAAAAACAGCATATATGTATATATTTTTTAATTGCAGTGCAGGATATGTCAATGATTACCAAAACCTTGATTGCTAGTCAGTTATGTTTTTTTTTTGTCTGATTTTAAAAAATTATTATAATGAAAATTCATTATAATGGCTGTCTATGGGAGCTGTTTCTGTAATCTGCCATTATAGAGAAACTACAAAGCTTTAAAAACTGATATTGCTGCTCATCATTGATCATCCCAGACAGCAATAACTCAACCTAAAATATTTCACTTCACATTGCATTTTTTGAAGATACTGGCACCTAAAGTGTCAAAATTTGGACTTGAAAGGTTCAGATTGGCATCTAAAGGGTTAAAAAAAATTAAATAATTGAAAACGTAGTTTTGAGCAGACCTGAAGTGGGGGGGAAAATATTTATTAAAAGAAATCTGAAAAATGTATTAATGTATGCCATTTTAGTTTGTTTTAAAAGTGGACAAAAATGTCCACTTAACCATTTTTTGATTGTATTATTTGATTGACCATGGGAAAAAAAATATGTTTGTGTTTGAAATTTTTGAAAAATAGTCAAAAAATACACATTACACACAAAATGCAAACAAAGTTAAAATGGACCCACAAATAGAATAAAGAAGAGAGTCTGTGTTTAGCCAGTCTTCTCCGTCAGTGTTCAATATTTTGCCATCTACCTGGGTAGTATGACTTTGTTTAGTTTATCTGACTGAAGAGATGGTTTGTCCTCCATCAGATGAACAGTGGGAAAGAACACCAATGTCATGCCCTCCACTTGGAGGCCTACAGTCTGCTTCTTGGGCTGCTGATTCAGGCCATATTCAGAATCCATAATGTTATTGGTGTTCATCATCAGACAAATAAGCTTGATTTGTAGAATTATACTTAGACGTTCCTTTCTCCTTTTTATTTTTTATTTTTAGGATGACTCAGAAGCCGATCAGGAGGGAACAGTGGCTCTGGTGGCAGTGGTGAATGAGGAGGAGGTGCTTCAAGTTCCCTTCGAAACCCAGCATGTATCCATTGTTCTTGAAGATATGGTTGTCATGTCACATAGATCGTGGACCGATTCGCTGGTGATTTTGTTTGCATTGGTGTATGCACTGCATTTGAAGTACCCAGAAAAGCTCAGTGGTTTCTTCGAGTTCATTCAGGTTATCCTCCTTGACCTGGATGATGGGAGGAAGCAGCTTAGACCTAAACTACAAGCCTTAAAAAATGAGCTGGAGTGAAGTTCTAATGTAAACTTGCATTTGTTGTCAGCAGTTTCTAAACAAAATACCATGTGGCTGGCCAGTTGATTTATTGAAAGTGTTAAATGTAGTTATGGTTAATCATTTTACTGTACATATTTGTATGGTGTCACCAGTTCTATTGGGATAGGAGGAACAATTGGTGGATTGAAGGATATATTTGAGCTTGCTGTTTTTCATAGTTTCACAGATAATGCCATAAATGGCGAGCAAGATTTTAGATCACAGGCAACTCCTTCAGGAAGTCTTCCCCAACATAAGACTGCGACCAAAGCATCAGGTGCATCTCTGGACCATGAGAGGGAAGTACAAGGTTTTTTAAACCCTCCTGTTGTCCTTTTGGGTCTATCTGTTCCTTCCCTCTATTCTTCCTATTTCCCTTCATTCCACAACCCTTTTTCCTTTCCTTCGTTCCTTACCTTTGTGCTTCACAAACTGCTTAACTTTCTATCCTTTCTTTTTCCATTCCTTCTTTCCACAATCTGTTTTCCCTCCCTCCTTTCCTTCCTTTTTCCCCTTTGTCCTTCCTTTACCCAGAAGGACAACAGGAGGGTTGTTCGTGACACTCACATCTACAAAAATGTATTGAAAACATTGGCCGAGAGACACCAAAACATGATGGCAGTCATCACAGAGATTTTTCAAGCCACCAGTACAGACTTAAAACATGGAGTCTTTCTTTGTTGAAACATTGCCTGTTGATACACATCCATAGTGTCAAGCATCAGACAGCAGCAGTGTATATGGCACAAAACAGGCAACCATTCAAGGCACAACTTTTGTGGCAGGCATATTTGTATGTATATTGTATTTTTTATTTATTTTTATTGTACTTGGACATGTGCTGCCTTGCCTGAGTTTGAAGAGATGAGAAACATATTGCTCATTGGAAGTGATTTCTTTTTTCTGTTAAAAGACTTATGTACCTGGAAAAGCTCAGTAGCTTTTTGGAGTTCATTCAGGTTATCCTCCTTGACCTGAATGATGGGAGGAAACAGCTTAGACCTATACAGGCCTTAGAAAATGAGCTGGAGTGAAGTTCTAACGTAAACTTGGATTTGTTGTCAGCAGTTTCTAAACAAAATACCATGTGGCTGGCCAGTTGATTTATTGAAACAAGTGTTTGGTGTAGTTATGGTTAATCATTTTACTGTGCATATTTGTATGGTGTCACCAGTTCTATGGGATGATACTCCACCGTGATCTGAGCCCCAGAGAGGCTTAATAATTTTATATGCAAGCGTCACCATTTTCCACTGTTAAGATAAGGTGATTGATCTGAGCCCCAGAGGCTGTTTTTCAGTTTTTATTGTATTTTGGGTGTTAAGCATTCAATTTAATAAAACTTTTAAGTTACACATTTTGAGTTTGTATTATGTTAATAGAACTTAAATTATTCAAGGCAATCGGTTTCCTCAAATGATATGAGTTGTCAGAACTAGAATGTAGTAATACATTTAGTGAAAGAAAACAGAGTAGTTTCAACTTAGATGGTAACATTTATTAAAAAAGAGCCATTTAAGTTACTAGTATTTAATTCTGATCAATTCAATTAACACATTTTAAATTAGTTTATATAACTGTTACATACAAGTGAAATATACTAATTAGTTTTAAGTTCATTGAACTGAGTAAACTGGTACATTCAACTTAATTTACCTAAGGTAGAGTAACAATAAATACTTGAGTTACTTGAACTTAAAAATTCAACTACAGATAAATATTTGATTTAAGTTTGCCAACTTAAATGGTTCAAGGCAATCGGTTTCCTCAAATGGTTTGAGTTCAACTAACTCATCGGGTTTTACAGTGCAGACTGCAACACACATTTGAAAATGTGAGGCACTAGAGGGCAGTATTCGTTTGAATGTAAAATAAAATTTAACCACTAGATGGGATAAATAATTCCACAGTGTCCCTTTAACAGCACCTCAGATTAGAGCCCACATAAATGCTTCATAAAGTTCAAGTAGCAGACACATCTCAACAGAGGAGTGTCTTTAATTAGGAATTCGCGGATGACACATTAGTTTATATGGCAGATGTTCAACGGACTCTGCCCTATGCCTTAAAGGTACTGGAACGATTTGGATATTTGTCAGGATACAAAGTTAATCTCTCAAAGTCAGCACTTTGATTAATACATACTGCTGATTAATACAGATCAAAGCAAATTATCTCTTCCTCCTCAGATTAAGGTTTCAAAGGAGGTCATGTACTTAGGGATCAGAGTGAGTAATTCATTTTTTAATTATTAATTAATCAATGAATTAATTATTCATTAATTCTGAAAAAGACAGAAGAAGATATTAACAGGTGGAGACACCTACCAGCGTCCGTCCCTGCACGAATAGCGGTCATTAAAATAAATGTGCTACCCTGCATTAACTTCATTAGTTCAATATTGCCACTTGCACCCCCAACAGGATATTGACAGAAACTAGACTCTTTACTGCGACGCTATGTCTGGAATGGCAAGCGTCCCAATATAAAGTGGTCCGCGCTTCAGTGCAATAAGAAGGCTGGGGGTTTAGCAGGTCCAAACTTTAGGCTGTACCACTGGGCAATTATGTTAAAAAGTCTTAGTTACTGGTTTGAAGATGACAAAATATCTGCCTGGAAAAGTATAGAGCAGCATCTAATAGCACCAACCAGGTTGCAGGATTTTCTTCTAGTAGGTATATCTTCCAAAAAAAGTGGTTGTATTATGGTCCAATTCTGTCCCATGTGCTTCAGGTGTTTAGAGCAGCTGAACAATTTGTAAAAGTTAAAAATGTGTGGTACAAATCGTCGTCCCCACTATGGAACAATAATCAGTTGCTAACAGGAGTAAAACCATTTACTAATAGAGATTGGGAGAGTAAGGGTATTAAAGAACTCCAGGACATTAGCGGGGCAAATAATATTCTTGACTTTCAAGATCTGGTAGCGCGATATGGTATTAACAAAAACTCCCTGTTTTTCTACTTTAGGATAAGATCAGCTTGTAAAGCCTACCGGGTTCCCTGGGGGACAGAACTAAAGGAACATCCTATCTTGGAATGGATACAGAATGCTCCCAGGTCTATAGTATCATATATTTATGATAAGCTGAATTCTCAGAAATTTATGCCCACAGCAGGAATGAAAGCCTGGGAGAGGGATTTATCAGATTCGGGGCAAAACTTAGACTGGAACATATATATATATAATATATACACTTAAAATTCTGTCACAGAGCATATCTACCACCTAGAATTAGACATCAAATGGGATTAACTTCAGACCCATATTGCTCATTTTGCCCCCAGGGAACCTTTGGCTCTTTTGCACATGTTGTATGGGAATGTCCAGGGACTTTGGACTTATGGGAGAAGGTAATTAGCATGATAGCAGCGCTAACAGGGGTACAGTTGCCACTGGAACAAGCTATACACCTTCTGAGGGGGGTTCTGGGGTAAAGTATTGAATGTAATAAATCTGTTGCATTTGAAATTCAAATAAAAAGTTAATAATAAAAAAAATAAATAAAGTGCTGAACTTTGCCTGACACCTATTTATCTGTCATTCTGTTTTTACTCCTTGTTTTGCATTAGCTCTAAATTGTTTCAATAAAGTCTTGAAAATGATAAATGTCTTTTCTTTACACTTCCAGCATAAATAACCGACCCATTACAGGTCTTACACTTTACATGATGCACTGATAAGTTAAGTCAAGTTAAGTCAAATTTATTATCCCACGGGGTAAATTAAGTTGCAGCCAGGTATTAAGAACACACAACCAATGACACAACACACAAGATAATAAATAAAAATGGAGACAGCATTACAACACAGATAGACAAAGACCAGTACTAAATAAATTAAATTATTATTAAATAAAATACAGTGCAAGATCACTACATGGAGAGGCCAAGATAAGCACTAATCCAAAAGCCCGGTGTGCAAAAGAAGCTGAAAGTGCAATAGTGACTTAATTTGAGCCGATTCAGCATATTAATGGCAGTACATACAAAGGAGAGTTTGTAATGTTTTATCCTATGGGTGGGAACTCTATACCTTCTACCTGAGGGTAGAGGCACAAACTCTCTATAAAGGGGTGGTCAGAGCCTTCCTCAGGACATGATGGTCATATAAGTCACGGAGTTGAGACTGCTTCACCCCTATAACTTTGCCAGTAACATAAACAAACCGACTTAGCTTGTTTCGCTCAGCAAGGTTAAGGTTGCCAAACCATACAAGAACAGAAAAAGACAGGACTGACTCAAAAGATTTATAAAACAATGTCAACATTTTTGTGCACACATTAAACTGATTCATTTTTCTCTAAAAGTAGATACACTGTTGGAGCTTCTTATAGAAAGCCTCTGCATTAGTCTGGAAACATAATTTATTATCCAGCACAGTTCATAGGTATTTGTAGCTTTCCACTAGTTCCACCTCTGATCCCCCTATCTCTGTAGGTTTGGGAGTAGGTGCAGACTTTCTAAAATCAATTACCATGTCCTTGGTTTTGGACACATTAAGTTCCAGATAGGACTCCTTACACATAATGGGCAAAGTCATTCACCACTGGGCCATGATCTAATTCCCCTCCTTTTAACAGACTAATTATGACAGAGTCATCAGCAAACTTAATGATTTGTCTGTTATCAAACTGACTTCTGCAACTGTTGGTGTATAGAATGTACAAGAGAGGTGAAAGCACACACCCCTGGGGAGAGCCAGTGGAAGAGTAGAGCTTTTCAGAGAGAACACCATTGACTCTAACACACTGTGACCTATGTGTCATAAAATTTAAAATCCAACCAATAATGTTAAAATCAAGTTTAAATTTATAGAGAAGTTTATCAGCAAGCAGATGTGGCTGTATAGTATTACAGTTTTTCTTGATTGCTTTGATGCAGCAGTCGACTCAAACTCCACATTTTCAAAACAGTTAACACGCAGGCCGAAACAGAGGCACTGATGGTCAAAATGACACAGTTTGGTTGCAAAAGGCTCTAACCGTGCCAAAACATTTAAAATGTGCAACAAAAGCTAATTTTGCCTTCAAACAACACAACTTGCAAACAAGTGTATGAGCTCTTCCAATCAACCATTACACAGTGGACAACAAAATACAAAATACAGCACTCAGCGCAAATCGGTGCACCATTGCTTGTCATTGTAGCCTATTACTGTACGTAGTTTTTCTGCCAGTGCCATTTGTTGTCAAATTTGCCTTCTTGCAAAGAACTGGATCCAGAATCAGAAATGCTTTGATGCAAATTTTATCGATTCCATTGATTCTTTTTTCCAAACTGTGGCTGAAAACTGAAATACTATAAATGTTACACAAAATACATGTGAACCAAAATAAAATCTATTAGAGTATAAGAAATTAAGAAAATAAAAATAAAATCTATTACAGTAAAGTAGAAGAAATAGCCACTGTTGATACTCAGTCTCTTCTGTCTTGACGATGGGGCCACATGGCCTCATCCACATCACATTCAGTATCCTCTCTTGCAATGCACCCAGAGAAAAATCTTCTTGCATGCCTTATCCAACCTTGACATTCCTCTCTAAGTGAAAGTCCATGATTGATAACGTGAATTTCATCAGAAACCTGAGCCCTTCCAACTATACCTCCACCTCGCACTCGCACTCGGACTCGGACTCTCACGCTCACTCTCACTCTCACTCTCACCTGCCTTAGACTTCTTCCATCCATGTTGGCAAAGAACAACACAGACGCTGCACCTTTTGAGGCCTGCAGACTGATTGCTAATTGAAGATTTACGTCAAGGAGTGTCAAACAGGTGCTTCAGTGATTTCATACTGATGTAGGGAGTTTCTAATAGTTAGGAACAGATGGTTTCTGTTTGGTTACCATAGCTCAAACAATGGAGTTTGGACTGCTTGAATGACATCCGTGTTAACTGTTCTGAAAAAGGGTGGGGAAGATGTGTCAATCCAATGAGAAAGGGTTAACGCATTTGCAAGAGGTGTCTTGTGCTCTGCTGAGACAGTGATGATGAAAACCGAGTGGATCCCAGTTTCTTTAAGCGGGTCAAAGCAATCAAGAAAAACTGTAAAAGCAGAGGAAAAATCAATAAAAAGAAGCCTAGCATGCGACATGGGGCTCTCAAGGTGGTGGAACAGGCTGTTCAGCAATGTCAGAGTGGTATCATCCACACCTCTACCAACTCTATACGCAAACTGCATGGGGTCTAAGGACCTCTGCACCTGCACCTGAATCACCTGCTTCATCACCTTTTCAAACACCTTCATGACTAGAGAAGTGAGGGCTAGAGGTCTAAAATCATTTACAATCACTTTGCAACAGGGACAACAATGGAGTGTTTCCAAATAACAGGAATCCTCTGTTTCTCAAGGCACTCCACAAAAATGTACTGGAAAATGCCCCCCAGTTGCTCCGCACAGGTCTTAAGCAACTTGCCACAGATCTGGGGCCTCATTTATAAACGTTGCGTACGCACAAAAGAAGGCGTACGCCACTCTCTACGCAAACCGTGGGATTTATAAAAAGAGAACTTGACGGGAAAATGTGCGGTCCTCCATGCCAACTCTGACCCATGCGTATGCACATAACTGGGGCAAGGAGAAAACTGCGCCACTGATGGCAGAAGAAAGAAACGGGAGAAACTGTGTGAAACTGATACTGATCGTGTAAAATAAATAGTAATATTACCTCTCATATATGAACAGTTTATTTGCAAGAAATGGATAAAAAAAAAAAATTCTACAATGAATAAACAACCCGACCCGGATCCCTATCCCCAGGCATTTGGGCCAAACGCTGCTGCCGTGCGCCAGCGTTTGGATGTGATGCGTCGCTTGTGAAAATGCAGGTATGGAAACAAATTCAAAACAACAAAACAATCATTTATTAATAAATTCCTTCATGGTGGTTCAGAAAGGACATTTTTGATCTCTGGTAACTTCATTTATTGCAGTGATGGTGTCTCTCTGCATCTGTGAGGACATGGCCGCTGGAGGGCTGGGATGCACGAGGTGCCGTGGAGACGCTGGGCTCAGCTGCAGCAGCACTGACCTCACTGGAACCTGCAGCAACTACAAGACATTTTTTTGAATAAAGTCACTTGTTTTGTGAACGGCGTCTTAATTGTTTTTGTACATAAATGTGTGAACACAACTTGAATGCATTTGGTTTACACTCATTTCAAATATGGGAATACAAATTACATACCGGGGTCTTCTGCTTCTTGTTGGCCGGCATCGGTGTCCCCCTCCACCTCCGTCACCACTTCACTCAGGAGGGATTCCCCGATGATCACCGCCAGTTTTTCATCTAGCGGGGTGAGCTCTGGTTGTCCCGTTCCCCCGCCCGTTGGCACAGACGCTCTGCCTGTGTGACACCAGGCGCTTTTTTGCTTCCACTTTTATGTCTGACCACTTTTTTTTCTTTTTTTCACTTCGACCACACTCCGACCTTCTGAGGCAACAGCATTTACATTGTCTGCTACATGCTGCCACTCCAGAGCCTTTTTGGCATTGGTGACCCCAACACTGTGTCCACCAAATAATACCGCCTTCTTCTTCTCCACCTCCCCGACAAGAACTTCCACCTCACACTGGGTGAAATTGGGCTTCTTAGCTTTTCTCTCTGCTTTCGGCATGCTTTCAGTCATGAATCAATATTAATTAGGGGCGTGCATCTGAATATTCATAGGCAAATATGGGCGTGGTATGACCCACACACAGGTGCACCACATTTAGAGTGGATTGTGATTTATAAAGGGAAATCAGCGCAGTACGTGCGTGCGCACTGTCAGGATCAGGATATTTTTGTGCGTAAGGCAAGGCAAGGCAAGGCAAGTTTATTTGTATAGCACAATTCATACACAAGGCAACTCAAAGTGCTTTAAAGAATCATAAGAAGACATTAAAAATTGCATATAAAAAAAAAACATTTAAAAACAAGTTAGAATACATCAAGAAACAAAACATTAAACAACTTAAAAGGTTTAAAAGATACAAGACTAGAAAATAAAAATCACAGTGCAGTTAAAAGCTTTAAAATGGCTTCAGTGAAAAGCAGCAGCAAATAGAAAGGTCTTCAGTCTTGATTTAAAAGAGGTGAGAGTTGGAGCAGACCTGCAGTTTTCAGGAAGTTTATTCCAGATACGTGGCGCATAATACCTGAACGCTGCTTCTCCATGTTTAGTTCTGACTTTAGGGACTAAAAGCAGACCTGTACCAGAAGACCTCAGAGGTCTGGATGGTTCATAACTTGGCAGCAGATTAGAAATATATCTTGGCCCGAAGCCGTTCAGTGCTTTATAAACCAATAGCAGGATTTTGAAATCTATTCTTTGACTGACAGGAAGCCAGTGTAAAGATCTAAGAACCGGAGTGATGTGATCTACTTTTTTGGTTCTTGTCAGGACTCGAGCAGCAGCGTTCTGAATCAGCTGCAGCTGTCTGATGGATTTTTTAGAGAGTCCTGTAAAGACACCGTTACAGTAGTCGAGTCTGCTGAAGATAAATGCATGGACAAGTTTTTCCAAATCCTGTTGAGACATAAGTCCTTTTATCCTGGATATATTCTTAAGGTGATAGTAGGCTGACTTTGTAATCATCTTAATGTGACTGCTGAAATTCAGGTCTGAGTCCATGATTACTCCGAGATTTCTGGCTTGGTTTGTAGTTTTCAACGTTACAGACTGAAGCTGAGCCGAGACTTTTAGTCGTTCTTCCTTGGCTCCAAAAACAATTATTTCAGTCTTATCTTTGTTTAGCTGAAGAAAACTCTGACACATCCAATCGTTGATTTGTTCAATGCATCTACTCAGTGTTTGTATGGGATTATAGTCCCCTGGTGATATGGTTATATAAATTTGTGTGTCATCTGCATAACTATGGTAACATATTTTGTTGTTTTCCATTATCTGAGCTAGAGGAAGCATGTAAATGTTGAATAGTAGGGGCCCCAGAATGGAGCCCTGGGGTACTCCGCTTGTCATTTTCATCCGCTCAGATGTGTAATTACCAATAGAAACAAAGTAATCTCTATCATTTAGATAAGATTTAAACCAATTTAGTGCTGTACCAGAGAGTCCCACCCAGTTTTCCAGTCGGTCCAGTAGTATATTGTGGTCGACCGTGTCAAACGCAGCACTGAGATCCAGTAATACTAAGACTGAAATTTTTCCACTGTCTGTGTTTAAATGAATGTCATTGAGGACCTTGATGAGAGCAGTCTCAGTGCTGTGGTGTGGTCGAAATCCTGATTGGAAAACATCAAAACAGCCATTTATTATTAAGAAATTGTTCAGCTGTTGAAAAACAGCTTTTTCAATGATTTTACTCAAAATTGGGAGGTTTGATATGGGCCTATAATTATTCATTACTGATGTTTCTAGATTTCTCTTCTTCAGGAGTGGTTTAATGACTGCAGTCTTCATGGCTTTGGGGAAGACACCTGATAGAAGAGACATGTTTACAATCTGTAGCAGATCTGGAGTCATGCAGTCTGAAACTTTTTTGAAGAACCCTGCTGGTAAAATATCAAGGCAGCAGGAGGAAGATCTCAAATGTTGTATTATGTGTTGCAGGTTTTTGTCATTGATTGGATCAAATTGTGTCATGGTATGAGAGTTGGTTTTAGGTGGACACATGGGCAACACACCTCCTGTACTGGGTATGGTGGCACTGATCGTTTGTCTAATTTTCAGAATTTTGGTAGTGAAGAAGGATGCAAATTCATTACAGGCCCTGGTGGATTGAAGTTCAGAGGCTACTGGCACGGGAGGGTTTGTTAGCCTGTCGACAGTAGCAAACAAGGCACGTGCATTGTTATTGTTTTTAGTGATAATGTCTGAGAAGAAGGACTGCCTTGACTTTTTCAGTTCTAAATTAAAAATGTAAAGTCTCTCTTTATAAATGTCAAAATGAACCTGGAGATTTGTTTTTCGCCACCTGCGCTCAGCTTTTCGACATTCCTTTTTTTCCATTTTGACCAGCGTGGCATTTCTCCAAGGAGATTTTTTCTTACCAGAGACCACTTTTACTTTAGTGGGTGCAATGGCATCAATAACATTTGTAATTTTAGAACTGAAATTATGTACAAGGTCATTGACAGAGAACCTGGAGAGGGGGGGTGTGGAAGAGAAAGCCTCAATGAATATGTCACTGGTGTTTTCAGTGATGTAGCGCTTTGAGACGACCTCAGTTTGAACATTTGTGTACACAGATATATCGCTCTCAAAGAAAACACAGTAATGGTCAGAGAGAGCAACATCAGATACCAGAACCTTAGAAATGTTCAGACCCTTGGAGATAACCAAGTCTAGGATGTGGCCCCTGTTGTGTGTGGGCTGCATCACATGCTGAGTGAGTCCAAAGTTATCAAGGACACAACACAGTTCTTTAGTCCATCTGTCCTCAAGTTTGTCGACATGGATGTTAAAGTCACCAACAATTAACACACACTCAAAGTCAGTGCAGATAAGAGACAGTAACTCAGCAAGGTCATCAAAGAAGTCTGTACAGTATTTAGGTGGCCTGTAGATGTTTAGAAAAATAGCCCGAGAAGATGAGTTTAACTGAAGAGCAACATATTCAAAAGAAGTGAAATTTCCATAAAACATCTGCTTGCATTTGAGTAACTCATTAAACAGAATACTTACACCTCCTCCTTTTTATGCATTCTAGTCTCACTTATGAAAGAGAAGTTTGGAGGGCTTGACTCAATGTGAACAGCTGCACTGTTAGCCTGGTCTGACCAAGTTTCAGTTAAAAACATAAAGTTAAGATTGTGTTTGATGATAAAATCATGTATTAAAAAAGATTTTCCTGCCAGAGACCTGATGTTTAATAGAGCTAAATTTAGAGAGTCGGAACGAACTGTGCATTTTTTTGCGACAGTTTGTGGCTGACGAGGAATGGGAGCTAAATTTAATAGAGTGGCAGGTTTAGTTCGGCATTTCCTGTTTCTCAGCAGATTCACGATTTTTCTGTTACCTGTAAACACAGGAATTGAAGAGGCAACCTGAGCTCCAGGGGGCCCTGGCTTTTCTGGGGGGGAAACATTAGTGATATCGACTTCATAGCCTGGACCCATCACATATCACTTAGAGCTAGTTGTATTGTCTACATGGACAGGATGTGCTCTGCTGTTTGCAGAAGGATGATTCGGAGGAGGTAGAGGGGCGTGATGACGCTTTGGTGATGGTGGTTTCAAGCGTGGCGGCAGGATGGGGGCTGGGTGGTGAGGGAGATTTAGGGGAGAGAATATGGGATTTGGGCGTGGTGTGAGTTTGAGTCCAACATTGACAAGTTTTTTCATCTCTTCAGTGAAATCCATGAGCGGGGAGGAGGGGGAGAGGCTGAGTGGAGAGGGCAGAGAGTTGGTTGGGGTTGGTGGAGAGTGGAAGTTCCCTCTTGTTGGGACTGGGGGGCACTCCTCTTTGGGGGCGAAGATGGTGGCGGTGAAGACTCCTCCTCCTGGCACAGCTGTCTTGTCTGTTCGAAGCTTATCTCAGGCAGTAGCAGTTCTCCTCCCGAGGACTGTCTTATCACTTGTTTTGGTTTGCCCAGCCTGCTGTCCTTGGAAGGGGAAGCTGATGTGTGGTGCACTGAGTAAAAAATGTTGGAGGTTAACAACCTTACTCCTGACTTGTTAAGGCAAAATCCATCTGCCTTAAAGAGGTGTCTGCGTTCCCAGAAAATGTTAAAGTTGTCAATAAAGTTCACCGATTGAGCGGCACATGTAGCTTTGAGCCATCTGTTTAACATCAACAACCTGCTGAATCTCTCATCACCTCTTCGGACAGTTGGTAGAGGACCACTGACAAACACCACAGTATCGAGAGCTCTGACTTTGTTCAACAGATCAATAAAGTCTAGTTTCAGTACCTCAGATTGTTGCTTCACAGCATCACAGGCCCCTGTGTGTAAGATGAGAGATTTCACTGTTGGATGTGCAGCAACGATGTCCAGAATTATTTCTGAGATGTCAGAGACCATATTGTTGGGAAAACAGAGTACTTTGGTGTTCTTCTTGCTGCAAAAGCTGTTTACCTCCTTCACAGCAACATCACCCACAATCAGTGTTTGAGGCCCAGCCATAAGCTCTCTCTGTGGCCTTTTACTTTTGGATTTGGTCTCATATTTTTCCTTGTTCGTTGATGAAGAGCTTGTGAGGTCTTGATAAAGTGGAGTAAATCTGTTCTTCAGATGTATTTTTGTTATTTCAGCAGGTGTGCTCTTACATTTTGTTTTTGCTGTTGTCCACGGATGTTGCTTCCTTGGTACGGGGGTTGAGGAGGCACTTCTTTCGGAGGACAGTGCAGGCCAACCAGTTGCATCACAAATCTCAGGGCGCTGGGTTCTGCCTGTTACTCATTCTCCCATATCCGAGGGAAACGATTTATCTTTAGGCTTTGCGCCAAGATTGCTCCAGCAAGGAAGAATATTCCTGGATTTGTTATCCGGTCCACGGTACTCCTGTTTCGTCGAGTCATTGTTGGGGCTAATTAGCCGTGTGTTAGCAGGCTCTTGTCTGCTGTTTTGATTCCATGGGAGAGTTGTTTCATTCCCACATAGTCCATTCAGTTCTACATTTACTGCTATTTGGTGGACCTTTGTTTCCAGCACAGCAATTTTCTGAAGGATCTTCTGAAAGTCGTCCACGGTAAAGGGAGGCATCTTGATGCTAGGTAGCTTTAGCTGCTATTAGGCTTGTGCTACTTCGTAGGCCTCGTTCTGAAAGTACCGAAGAGTTTTGAAAGAAAAATAAATAAATAAAAATGGTGAAACTAAGCAGCAGCCTACTCTATCTCCAATGAATAATAGTCCCAGGAGTCGCTGCCTGTAATCTCTCAGTGAATAGTGGAAAAGAAAAAAAAAAAAAATAAGCCAAGCATAAGCGGGAGCAAGCAGAAAAGCGTCTGCACCCAAGCAGATACAGGAAGCAACTTTCTGTGTTTCGTGCGTACGCCACCTTTTGACATCAATCCTACGCACAGTTTTATAAATGAGGCCCCAGATCTTAATCCCACTGAGATGCTGTGGGTTGACTTGAAACGGGCTATACATGCAAGAAACCCCTCAAATATCTGACAGCTGACAGAATTTCTTGTTCTGTGTTAAGGAGTGGGGCAAACTTTCCTCAGACCGATGTCAGAGACTGGTAGATGGCTACAAGAAGCATCTCACTGAAGTTATTTCAGCCAGAGGGGGTAACACAGCTATTAAGGGGGAAGGGTGTCCTAACTTTTTCCTCAGTTAGAATACGCATTTTTGGTGACATCTTTTGTTAAATGAGTAAAACAAGGTTAATTTTTCTTGTTTACCTGCAATTAAATCACTTTCTTTTCCAGAGTTAAATGAAAACAAGATTAGACATCGATATGTGAACATTTCTTAATAAAGAACTGAATATTTAATGGGGTGTCCTCATTTTTTCACGACTGTATCTGTGAAAAAAAGTTTGTTCAGCAGGTTGAAGTGGGTTCAAAGTTGGAAAAATGTCCTGCAAATTTGGGTTTATCTCAGCGAAATAAGAGTCATTTTGCACAGGGTACTAAGCTGTATTTCAGTGAAAAAATGATTGCTATCAAGCTTTCTACCCAGGAATGTTTATAGTTGGATAAATAGTTTGCCAAATAGGGTTTCAGTTGTTTTTTAAAGTCATTTTTAGCATCTTTTTGCACAGTATACTAAATTAAGTTTGGTTTCACTGAAAGGGGTTTTTCCTTTCCTACAAAGGAATGTTAAAAGTTGGATAAATATTAGGGCAAACATGGTTTGATTTGAGTCCCATTCAATGTCTTGTGTAGACGACAGTAATGCCAAATCTGGTCTTCTCCTTTTTTATCCCCGTATAGTAAATTACGCTGTAATTAAGAAGAAGAATTAAGAATGTAAGAAAACTGCTACATGTCAATATTCAATCAGGATATTGTTTTGAAACCATTTTATATTTTTTGATAAAATAACAGATGTCCACATGGACACTTGGACATCCACTTGTTGTCCTTCCAGGTGAAATTGTATACATATTTTGTGTCAAAGTCATTTTTGGCTTCTCTCTCCGAACTAAGTAACAAAAGTTATCAAATAAATGTAGTAGAGTAAAAGTAAAAATATTTGCCTCCAAAATGTGGAGGTATAAAGTAGCAGAAATTGTAACTACGTATGTACAATACACAAACAAATTGTACTTAAGTGCAGTACTTCAGTAAATGTACTTAAGTTACATTCTATCACTGAGTTAGTGGAGTAGGCTCATGGGAACTAAGGACAGTTTGAAATAATTTGCTTTCCTTGTCCATCCCTCACCTCTCACGGTCTATGGGACTTTTGTCCCAAAATTGATCTGGTCTGGTCTGACTGTTTTTAAAGCAGGAAATAAAAATGATTAGTAATTGCATGTTACACAAAGGTTTGTCTGGTCTTTGCATGGCATGCTACCCCGATTTTTATTCCAGTCATCCTGGCTTGCTGTTTAAATCACACCGACCTCTGAATGGAACCAGGACCTCACTGATGCTCATCTGCACCTGGATTGAACATCAGCTATTGGTGAACACTCACTGGTCCCATTCATCTCTAATTGCAGTTTGCAAGTTTTTCTTGCTCTCAGGATGATGTGAAACATCTTCAGAGGCACAGTAGCCTAAAAAATTGCTCTACCAGACCGGGCATGCCATAAACTGCCTCTATGTCTGTTCTGGCCATCTCACTCCACTTGTTACCATAAACAAGTCGCCCCGCCTGGTATGTCATTTCCAGTATCTTTCAATTGGCTCTGGCAGAAACAACTCAAAAGTGGACATTATGTTATCAGCACAAGACAGTGCCTCTCCCTCTCTGCTCCCAACATCATCTGTCACTGGGAGGAATGGAAGACTGGAGGAATTTTCCTTCCTTTACTCAAAACCATCTTCCATTTTTGCAGTTTCCCCTTCCTCATCAGTTGATTCTTCATCCTCATCAGTGGAAGCATAATTTGTATCATGTATGTATTCAGTATTATCTTCTATCCCTAACACTTCCTCTTCTACTTCTGTGGGTTCCTGCAGGTCTCAGCCTTCCTCAACATGGCTCCAAATGAAATCATGTGCCTCAACTGCAGAATAGCGCCTACTCATTGCGGAGTCTCAGAGTGAAATGTGAAAATCCCCCAAAGCTCAGGGCTTCTTCGTTTTTGTTCATGTCTGGTCCAAACTGTGCATTGAACTTATGATGAGAACAGGTTTACACAGGTGCAGCTTTGAAGTTTGCATGTGTGTGTATGTGTGTGTGGAGGTTGATGAGGGGGAGGAATGCATGTGTGTTAATCTGCTGGAAAGCACAATAGTGTGACCAATTGTGGCAAAGCACCACCGGGTCGTATTTGATACATGGACACTACAGATGCCTTACATTCTAATGAAACACGCATAATTTAGTGGAAGTATTTTAATTTTATTTGTAAAGAACGTAGTATGGTACCATCCATGTTTCTTCATGTTCTCTCTCCTTTTAACCAACCAGATACTGCCTCTTACACTGTCAGCCAATCATGTCTCTGCTGTTAAACTTAAAGGTGGCATATTATCGGGCGCCGTTTAGCTCACTTGGTAGAGCGGGCGTCCCATGTACAGAGGCTAAGTCCTCGCTGCAGCGGACCCGGGTTCGACTCCCGGCCTGGGACCCTTTGCTGCATGTCACTCCCCCTCTCTCTCCTCCCATTTCCTGTCATATCTTCAGCTTGTCCTATCAATAAAGCCATATAAAGGCCAAAAAAATACTTAAAAAAAAAAAAAAGGTGGCATATTATGCTCATCTCTGCCTCTTGACATGGTTCCTTGATGTCTAAATGGAATGTTAGTTACATGCTTTGAAAAAACTGAAGGATTGAGCACAGCAGGGTTCTTTACACACCAGTTTTACAGCCCTGCTCTAAGCGACCGGTTTGAGTGCCTATCCCTTTAAATGCTAATGAGCTACTGCGTGCGCCGCCCAAAGATGGTATTTGCACCGCCCACCTCTTCCTGCCGGGCGGAAGACGTGAGGACAGCATCGCGTGACCATGGTAACACTTGAGTTTGGGGGAGAAATGGCTGCCGGACAACAAAATTCGTCGCAACTGTACATGTTCGAGCCGGAGTCCGACCCAGAATAAGAAGAGGCTCCAGAATTAAGTCAGCAGCCAAGAATGAACATGGATGTTTCTCAGTGGTTAGTAGTTAAGTTTGTTACCTCGACATTACTTTTATGTTACTGCAGAGACTAACGAAAGTTTTACGGGCTTACTGGCCGTCTCCCCCATGTTGTTACAGATAACAACCCCCTTCTCCTGCCTCGAGTGTTTACATGATAAAGTTCAGGAAAAACCTCGGCTGGCATTTTCTGCAGTGTAGTACTGTAGCGTTACTGTACTGTAGTTGCAGTAACGTGGTTGCGATTTAGTAATTGCCGTTACTAGAGAAATGCGTATTCCCATATTTATTTTTTATTTGCCTTTTTATGTAGGGTTACCTGTTCTTATTTGCAATGATGACCTGTAATTAGTTACTGCCAGCAATTTTCAACAACTGTAGTTTTCAATAAGCCACAGTTGCCTCCCATCACCTCTCTACCAGCAGTATTGTTTTTTAACCGGTTACAACATTGTATAAACCTTTAATAAATATTACAAAAGAAAATAATCTTTTCTGTAATCCATTCAAAGTCAAAGTCAAGTTTATTTATATAGCACGTTTACAGACGGCTAAGCCGCACCAAAGTGCTTTACATAAGAGTGCAAATAGTGCAATAAAAACAGGATTGACACAAGTAAAAGAAACAAATAAAAAACAACAACAAAGGTTAGAAGACAATGCCTGCTAGAGTTAAATAATTTAAAGGAAAACGGGATAAGTTAAAAGCCCTAGGGGACACTATTCCCTAGCACTTGCCGGGGAGGGCTAGTTGAAGGCAAGAGAGAAGAGGTGGGTTTTTAAGAGCGACTTAAAAACATTTAGGGACTGTGCCGCACCGATGTGGAGGGGAAGGCTGTTCCAGAGCCTGGGGGCTGCGACCGCAAAGGTCCTGTCACCCCTGGCCTTTAGCCTGGACTTGGGCACCTCCAGCAGCAGTTGGTCAGCTGACCGTAGTGCTCTGGTGGGGGTGAGGTGGTGTAGGAGGTCAGACAGGTAAGTAGGGGCCAGACCATGGAGGGATTTGAAGACGGTTAGAAGGAGTTTGAAGTCAATGCCTGATGGGAAGCCAGTGGAGCGATGCGATCACGTTTTTTAGTGCAGGTGAGGAGTCGGGCGGCTGAGTTCTGGACCAACTGCAGGCGGCAAAGCTGCAATTGGTCCATGCCGGTGTAGAGAGCGTTGCAGTAGTCTAGCTGAGAGGTGATGAAGGCATGAATAGCTCTCTCAAGGTCACTCCGAGGCAGGTACGTTTTAATCTTGGCTGGTGTTCTCAGGTGGTAAAAGCTTCTCTTCACAACTTCACTAACCTGCTGCTCAAATTTAAAAGCGCTGTCGAACCTGATGTCCATCTTCCGAGCCAGATCCTCGAGACGTCCCTGCGTTGTGTATCAGATGTCCCAGTTTGAGACACCCAGCTCTCTGCAGAGCACAGCACAGACTGGAGGATGACAGTATCTGTGATGTGACAAAGTTATTGTACAGTGATGGTTCCTCCAAGAACCACATGCCAGGTGAAGCACCCTGGTGTGTTTCAGACCCTGCCACGCCTCCACGACTGAGGTGTAAAAAGGTATCAGGCCGGTGAGATCCACCTCATTCAGCCAGACCAGGAACAGCTGTTTGCTGTATCCTAGTCTACTTACTCTCTGCAGAAGCTGCTCCGCAGTCTCCTGCCACCGCAGACCACACTGATACAGCAACTTCTGGACAGTCTGCAGTCGGAAGGACATCATTCTAGCTCTTACATCCACCAGTCCCTGTCCTCCCTCCTCCACTGGAAGATAAAGTGCTGCAGCTTGAATCCAGTGCTATCCAGTCCAGATGAACTCCACCAGATGCTTCTGGATGTCGTCAACCAGGCTCCCTGGTGGAGATAAAACTTTCAACCTGTGCCACACTGTCGAGGCGACCAAGTTATTAATGACCAAAACTTGTCCCCTGTATGACAGCTGAGGCAGCAGCCAATGCCATTTAGACAACCTAGCACACACTTTTGCTATTACACCCTCCCAGTTCTTTCATTGGAAATCCTGATCTCCCAGATACACCCCGAGAACCATCCTCACATTCCTCTTCCATTAAAGTCCTGATGGAAGAACAGGCATCCCGTTTGTGTTAAAAGAATCGCAGTACAGAGCCTCACATTTAGCCCAGTTAACCTGAGCAGAGGGGGCTCTTTGGTACAGCCCAAGATTTTCTCTTAACATGCACACATCAGCTTGTCCAGTAATAAGAATGTTCACATCATCTGCATAAGCAGCCACTGTTAGAGGCAGGCTGAGGGGGCTGTCGGACAGATGGAAACATTTGAATTTGTTCCTGATGTTACAAAGCAAAGGTTCTATAGCCAAGCTGTATAACTGACCAGAGAGGGCAGCCCTGCCTTATTCCCCTCTGGATCTGTATACGCTTACTCAGCCCCCCTCAACTTTCACCATGCAGCTTGCACCATTATTTCACAAGCCCACCTATGGTGTAAAAACCTCTCCAACACCAAAAGCACAAAACACTGAAAACAAATATCTATGATCAATCCTGTCAAAAGCCTTTTCCTGGTCAAGTGACAGGATGCCGAGGTTTATGTCCAACACTTTGCAGATGTCAATTACATCCCTCAACAGGAAGAGACTGTCCATGATTGTTCTCCCAGGAATGCAGTAGCTCTGGTCCATGTGCACCATTAAGTCAATGTTTTGTTTGAGTCTGTTAGACAGAGCTCTGGACAGTGTCTTGTAGTCTTTGCATAGAAGTGTCACAGGCCTCCAGTTTTTTAATGAAGCCAGGTCTCCTTTATTTAGTAATAAAGAGACAACAGCGCTCTGGCATGAAGCTGGCAGCTCCCCTCTTTAAAACACTCCAAGAAGACAGAATGAAGATCTGGACCAAGGATGCCCCAGAACTGCTGGTAATAATCAGCCAACAGCTCGTTTAATCCCGGAGCTCGTCCTTCAGCCAGTTGCTGCGCTGCAGTGGTCAGCTCCTCTGGGCTCAGCTCTCCATCCATGTCCGCCTTCTCTCCATTGTTGAGCTGAGGAAGACTCCATAGAATCTCTGCAGCACAGCTCTAGTCACAGTCCTCAGCCCCAAACAGAGAAGAATAAAAATCTTCTGCATGTTGTCTCATTTCTGCCGGGTCTGTTGTCATCATTCCGTCAGGAGTTTTTTTCTCACCTCCTTCTTTTCTAAATTAAAAAAAGAAGGCAGTTGGAGCATCCATGTCTTGAGTTAATGACGCAGGATCTTATGAGTGCCCCCTTCACTCTCTCCTGTAATAAAACACTCAAATCTCTTTTTTTCCCCAGCATGTCCTTGTTCAACAGGACATCTATGTGTTCCTCACACTGCCTAATGTCTTCTTCTATATTTTTATGTACTTATGACAAAAAACCCTGATGTGTGCTTTCCCTAATTCCCACCACTGACCTAAAGAAACAAAATGCCCTTTCTTCCCTCTCCAGTTATCCCAAAACAAACAAAACTGTTGGCAAAAGGACTTGTCCTGAAGTAGTTTATTATTAGAGTGCCAATAAGAAGATGTTTTTTTTCTGTTTGAGAGGAGAAGATGGCACCAGTATGTTTGGCAGCTCGTCGGTCACGTCAGACTCTGTTGGTTTTATTGTTTGCTGTTGCCCTGTTTATCTGTGTTTGCTGTCCTAATGTTTCGGCTCTACTTATTTATGATCGCTAAACATCCGAGCCTCTGCTGAGATGAAACTGAGCACACAAGGTCTGGTGGATCGGACTGCAAGTCGCCCTCCCCTGCGGGCGGATATCCCAGCTCACCTGCGCCGTACACCTTGCGCCCCTCCCTGGAAGAAGCGACGAAGAAACCGAGGGAAACGGAGCGGTGTGCTGGTGAAAATCAAGGCTTACCTGTCGTCTTCCTGTGTGTCTGACCCTCGCCTCAGACGTGAGGGTCTTTGTTATTCCTCTGCTGTCAGATGTTCACTGCAGCTCAGGAGTCCCTGGATACGAGCTGTAGCTCCCAGTCCTCCTGCTGGTGCCTCCGGGCTGACGTTTTCTCCCGGCCCGCAAATGATCTCTTCACCTCAGGGCCTGCTACCGATGCAAAGCTACTGTTCTCCCGGTCCGAGGCTGGCACTCAGTCCGCTGCTCCTCCCTGCTGCTTCACCTGGACCCCCGATGGCTCCAGCCGTCCATGGCATGATGACGGCGTTTCCTCCTGGACGTCACCGAGCGCGCAGAGGTGGCGTTGTGCACAAAAACCTCCGCCCGCTGAGACGTGCCGCGGCTTCGACCACCGTGACTCCCCAGGTCACACTGAAGATAGCTTTGATAAATGCTAGATCGCTAGCAAATAAAACGTTTCTGCTAAATGACTTTTTCACATCCCGTGAGCTGGATTTTATGTGCCTGACGGAGACATGGATACATGCTGGTGAGTCCATAGCCTTCTCAGAAATTCTCCCTCCTGGCTGTACTTTTCTTAGCTCTCCCCGGACCACTGGGAAGGGTGGTGGAGTAGCTTGTGTGTACAAATCCAGCTTCCACTGTCGGCAGATTCCATCGGCCACATTTTCCAGTTTTGAGCTGCAGCTTTTTTAACTAAATTGCTCTCCTCCCATGTTGTTTGCGGTGGTGTACCGTCCTCCGAAACATAATAAGGAGTTCATACAGGATTTTGAAAATTTCCTCTCCGGTGTTATGGTTGACTATGAACACGTTTTAATTCAAGGTGATCTGAACATCCATGTTGGTTTGTTAGACCAAACCTCTGGTAAAGGACTTCCTATCTCTGATTGACTCTTTTAACCTGACCCAGTGGGTTTCTGGCCCAACACATGAAAAAGGTCACACATTAGACCTGGTGTTGTCTCTTGGGGTGCCTGTCCATGTAGACGAGATCTGTAGTAGCGCTTGCATTTCTGATCACCTGCCTGTTTTGTTCTCTGCTACTATCCCCTGCTCTGTTGTTGAAACTTGTCCTGCTCCTCGTCGTTACCGTGTTATAAACTCGGATACTACACTGACGTTTTCCATGGCTTTCGATGAGTTTGTAATCTCATCTATGGATGAGATTGGTTCTCTTTGTCCTGAAGAGCTTGTAGCACTCTTTGACTCAAAATGTACTAGCATCCTTGACTCTATCGCCCCTATTAGGAAAAAATCTGTCAAGGCCCTTTCTGAACCATGGATAAATGACTCTATCTGAGCTCTCAGGCACTCTTGTAGGCGTGCTGAAAGGAGGTGGAAGAAGGACAAGCTTCACGTATCTTGTGGAATAATGCGGGACTGTTTATTGGAATATCAGAATGCTGTCAAAGCTGCTAAAGCTGGCTACCTCTCAAACCTCGTCTCAAACAACATCAACAGGCCAAAGGTTTTGTTCAATGTTCTAGATTCTCTTGTTAATCCATGCACCACTGATCCCATTGTGCCATCACCTGCTCTCTGTAAAGACTTTCTTGAATTCTTTGTCAACAAAATCTCTGCTCTGCGATCAGTACCACCTTTTGTTGCCTCTGACCCCTCTGGCTCCCCGATGTGCCCTGCTGTTTTTGACCAGTTTAACCCTCTCAGCGCCACGGTCGAGTTTACTCGACAAGATGCGGCACTGAATAAAACGGCCGATTTTGTCAAATAGGGTGTCAAATTTCGTTCGACCTCCCCTCCACTAGTTGGCAGACATGTTATACTTCATCCCTGACTCAGAAAAACGTCATGCTTCTATACAAAACCTTCGAGCAAGAGCGCATTGAATCAGCGCGAAAAACAGCGGAGCTAGTGTGCGCGTGAGCCATTTTATCAGAGCGCTATTGTCAACGTGAGCGAGTATTTGCTTTAGGATTATCGTCTAATGGCATCAAAAAAGTTTGCCCGCAGTGAAGTGTTAGGTCTACTTTTCGCTGACCCTTATTCTGAAGGGGAATATCTGCCTTCAGAAGATGACGGTGATCCGTTTAGTGACGACGCTTCAGATGCGTCCCTGCCGAGCAATGGCGCAGCTGGACAAAGTGAGAGTTTAGCCCTACACCAAGCACAAACGTTGAATCATTTGCCCAATGTTTCACCGGGTCAGAGTGGTCATCGGGAAGCTAGCAGGCATGTTAGTGGTGTGGGGAACGAGGCTGGAGGTTATGTCGGGACCCAGTCTTTTTACCGCGCTAGCAATGTGGCGCTAGCTTCTTTGTCTTCTGACCCCGTGCCTCTCCGCAATCGCGGCGACAGTAACGTGGTGGAGCCTTTGTCTAATGCCACTGGGTATGTTAGACGAGGCCGAAGTGTTCATAGGAGAGTTATGGGGCAACGTAGAGGCAGGGTGGGGAATGAGAATGAGAGTGAGCCTGGTCCGAGCTGCGTAAATTCGCTCCACTCGGCGCGCGCGCGCCAGATCTGGCCACGCTGCCCGTGACCGGAGCAGTGGCGATGGGGCAGGGAGAGCGAGGCAGATCTGGCCGGAGCAGTGGCGGTGTGACACGGGGCAGGGGAGAGCGAGGCAGATCTGGCCGGAGCAGTGGCGGTGTGACACGGGGCAGGGGAGAGCGAGGCAGATCTGGCCGTGCTGCTCGCAGCAGGAGCAGTGGTGGTGTGACTCAGGGCAGGGGAGCTATGATGCATAGTCTATCGCTAAATGATGGGAATGCCGGCTTTGAATACTACTTGGCCAATGAGGAGGAGTACCAAAGTTGGATCACGCCCTTTGATCAGCCAATTCGATATCTGGGGAAATAGTGAGTTTTTGAACTAAACAGGTCTTGTCTACTTGTGTTTTGTGTCATATGAATCATATGAATAATATGTATGTGCCCCATACATGGAATCAGAGTGCCTACTGTATGTAGTAAATGGAAAATCTCTACAGCAAAAGGCCAGCCTACCGCTACATGCATTCGGTTTGTTTCTGCCATTTATTAGTAATGATTTACACAGTTTGTTTACTACTTACCATTTACCTGAGCATTGAGTATTGTGCAATATAGCATACAGAAGGTGAGGGACATTTTGGGGGAAAGAAGTGCTGCATTTTATCATTCAAACTTGTGACTTTTCATGAAAATTCTATAATCCAAGATGGCCGCCACCATATGACGTCATAATATGCAAATTAGATGGGAAAATTTAATCCCTACATAAACTTTGGGTCATCCTTAATATTTCTCTAATTTACAGAAAGTCTCTATCTCTTATCATTTTTAAGATATAGCCTTTTGAAATTAAGATGTCAAAATCGAACGTTTTTGGAAAAAACCTCTGGCGCCTAAAGGGTTAAACCTATATCACTGTCTCAATTGTTGGATGTAGTGCAGAAGCTACGCCCCACAACTTCCCCTTCAGATAGCATTCCTCCTCGTCTCTTGAAAAAGGTTTTTAATTCTGTGGGCTCATTCATTTTATTATTGTTTCATGCTTGTTTTAGCTCAGCCTGTTTTCCGGCTTCTTTTAAGCATGCCATAGTGCAGCCACTGATCAAAAAACCTAGTCTTGACCCATCTGTCCTTGAAAATTTTCGGCCTATCTCTAAACTCCCCTTCCTGTCCAAGGTGTTAGAGAAAGTAATGGCTACCCAGCTGGTATCATTTCTGGAGAAAAATGACATTTTTGAAAAGTTCCAATCTGGTTTTAGACCTCGACATAGTACAGAATCTGCCCTTTTAAGAGTGTTCAATGATCTTATTTTAACTGTTGATTCTGGGTGTGCTGCCATCATGGTGACACTGGATTTGACCGCTGCGTTTGACACAGTGGATCACAGGACCCTGCTCTCACGCCTGGAGCAGTATGTTGGTATTAAGGGTGCTGCCCTCACGCTGCTCCAGTCCTACCTTGGTGACAGGAGCTTCTCTGTGCATTTGGGAGATTTCTCTTCTGATGTGGCCCCTCTTGCCTGTGGGGTGCCTCAAGGGTCTATTCTAGGCCCTTTACTGTTTTCGCTGTACATGTTGCCCCTTGGATCCATTCTCCGCAAACATAATGTGTCTTTTCATTGTTACGCTGATGATGTTCAGATCTATCTCCCCTTACAAATGAATTGTAAAGATTCTGTACAAACTCTACTTGCCTGTATAACTGACATCAAGACTTGGATGAGCCTCAGCTTCCTAAATCTAAATGACAGCAAGACAGAAGTCACTGTGTTTGGTCGTCATAAACATTACAGCGATTGTGCTGATGCTCTCCCCCCCTCCCTGGGCTCAAAAAACTGCTCTGTCATTAAGAGCCTTGGTGTCACTTTCGACAGTGACTTCAAATTTGACAGGCAAATTGGCCATGTGGTCAAAAGTGCCTTTTTCCAGCTGCAACTTCTGGCCAGGGTAAAACCTTACCTCTCTCCTAGTGACCTGGAGAAGGTTATTCATGCTTTCATTTCATCAAGACTCGATTATTGCAACTCGTTGTACATAGGTTTAGACCAGCGCTCACTGCGACGCCTACAACTCGTGCAAAACGCTGCTGCTCGACTTTTAACAGGCACAAAGAAACGGGAACACATATCCCCAGTTCTGGCCTCTCTGCACTGGCTTCCTGTCCGTTTCAGAATTGATTTTAAGATCCTGATGTTTGTTTTTAAAATTTTAAACGGATTGGCCCCAGCGTATTTAGCTGATCTCATACAGGTTCACAGACCAACCAGAGCTCTGAGGTCTGCAAATGAGTTACTCCTGGATGTGCCTAAATGCAGGCTAAAAACTAAAGGCGATCGATCTTTTGCAGTGGCCGCCCCTAAGCTGTGGAACAGTTTGCCACTGCATATCCGGTCGTCAGAGACCTTGGACATTTTTAAATCTTCTCTCAAAACTCACTTTTTCTCCCAGGCTTTCGAAACTGTGTGAGAAGAAAGTTGTTTTTGTTTTCTGTTTGTATATCTCATATCATATATTTCCTCAATGTATTTGGCCTGTGTCCTTTTTAATTTCATCTTTGATTTTATTGTTATTCATTTATGTAAAGCACTTTGGTCAACCTTGGTTGTGTATAATGTGCTCTATAAATAAACGTGACCTTGACCTTGATTAAAGTGGCCATGATGAGATGATGATCTGTAAAACCTACTGGTGTTGTGGAGCTGTCACTGAGATTTGGTCTGAGGCTGTGAGAGATGTATATCCTATCTAACCCTTGCTGCACTTCATTCCTACTGTTAAAAGTAAAACGTAACGTGCAGTTCCTGTGTTTGGAGCATAGACATGAATAAAAGAAAAAGTGACCCCCGTCTATTTCTGCCACTACCACCAAGGCCCGACCTCTCACTATTTCTACTGAGGACAATATGTTAAAATTCAACCTTGTTGAGAGACACATGGCCACTACCCCCTTGTCAGTGTCAGTGTCATTGTCAGCATCAGAGTGAGTTTCCTGAAGAACCAGTTTCCAAGCCAACCAATTTCCGTAAAATCACAGCTGATCACACAAATTTTCCAGTGTCCTGAAAATAGTCCTTGATTTTCACAGACTTACTAAACGTCTCATCTAAAAATCCATTAATCTCCTCCAGAGAGTAAAGGTCGTTATTCAGGCTCTGATCAGTCCGAGGGAGCTGACCAGTGTCTGAGTCTTCTTCCTCCTCCTCATCATCATCATCATCATCATCATCATCACTCATAACTTGACTACGGAATAAAACCTTTTCCTCTGTATCCTTCCTGCCCTGCTCACTAGTAGACGGCTCTGCCCTGTCACCCTGTCAGCGGACCCCCCGCCCTCTGCAGCCCCAGCAGACCCCCCCGACTTCGACCCAAACCGACTTTCTTAAACCCGCTGGCAAACTTCCCAAGCCAGCAGTTTGTTTGGGATGAACGGTGGGACACCGGACATAGTAACTTTGGTGGACGGCACTTCCAGAGGAGACACCTGGACAAACATGCCCTGTATCACCACCCTACTCTCCACCAACTTATAAACAAACTGCTCCTCTTTTACAAACACCACCAGTCTCCCACAGCCAGTATCACGACCTCCATCAGCACACCGGGCCCAGGGACCAGCCTCACGCTGTGTTGGAGGGACAGAGACAGCGTCTTTGCCGGACGCCATCTCACCCACCTTGACGCCGACTTTCGGCTTTTTCCTACCTTACCTGTACATGCACAATAAAGAGGGAAGAAAAGAGAAGTTAGGAAAAGTTTAGGAAAAACTGCGGCGACTGCGTGCAGCCTCACTGTCAGAGAGAGAAAGAGACAGAGAGATTGAGAGACAGAGAGAGAGAGAGAGACAGAGAGAAAGAGAGAGACAGAGATTTTGATTTTTATAGTTCCTTTATTTTACTATTTAGGAACCTGCATTTTGATCAAAAAGTGATCAAAAAGCACAGAGCAAATACAGTACATCTGTTAAAACCAATATTAAAAATCAAACTAAAAGTAGAGAGATGTATCACATGAGATGATAAGAAAAGACCAGAGTGTTGTCAATGACTGAACACAGTGTGTTGGAATGAGTCCAGGTCTTAGTGAACTGGTCCATGCAGGACATGGACCAGTTCAGATGAGATGAAATATTACAGTCCATCTGACTGTAATATTTAAAACCTATTTGGACCTTGGTCTTCACCATCCTGCTGAACAACAGCACTACATCTATATCCACCATGTCCTCCTCTTTCATCTCCCTGCTCACATATACTACCATCTTGGCCTGCCCCAGAATGAAGTTTAAAGATTTGCACTTCCTTTCTGTTGCCTTTCTGTACTTAAAACCAAAGATAAAAACCTCATTGATATTCCTGCCCAGATAGGGGCGCTGAGCTGTCCATTAACCACAGGCTCCTGGAGCAGCCAGTGAAGGGAGACTGTGTTCTTCTCCCTCGCCATCAACTTCCACACAGTGAAGGCTCCCCGGTAGAAGGGTGGCAAGGTACGGAGGTCTGCTGTGCTGAGGTCCATGAGGAACAGATGGTGTTTTAGACCCAGGCCAGCAAACCGCTGGAAGATCACGTGGGCCAGCGGTCTCCAGATTAGGTCCTTTAGATTGGGCCGTACAGCAGTCCACCACTTTCTCTACCTTTGCCACATCATCCAGGAAGATGACCATGGCACTCTTCATTCATGAGGCAGCTTTAACACTTTGGAACCCCACAAGCTCTCCGATAGCATCGGCTGCATCTCCAGCTGGACAGCTGACTGCCGGCAAAAGTTTGACAGCATGTCACCTCGTCAGTTTCTACAGCTTCTCCTCATCCACTCTGACACCGGGCATGATGCCCATTGCCGAACACACACTGACCAATACAAAACTCACACAACAAACAAACATAGAAAAGTTTGGAAAACGCACTCACCACCGTCAACCACTCCATGCTCATGCTCACGCTCACACATATACAGAGAGAGAGAGAGACTTTGACTTTTAAAACAACGTTTATTTACATAATGTGTGATGACCCTGTCTAGTTTGAGTCCCATTTCTGTGCAGGTGATTGAGGAGGCGTGTCAAGAGGAGATACTTCACCTGAAACTGATCCACATCAGGGCTCCCTATATAACATGGCTATCAAGTCGTCTCCCTCCTTCCCATCATGCAGGGCTTTTGTTTGGTTAGCTTTCTTTGCTACATTACACTTGCACACACACACACACACCTATACACGTCAAACACTACTGATAATACTGACTTACATACTTTATCTTATTTTCGTATATAGTTGTTTAGCTTAGATCTATAAACTCTTTTGTTAATTGAAATCTTGGTGTGGTGTGGTTTCACATATTTTGTCTGAACCCAGAGCTGGTTCGTGACAAATGTTATGAGGAAAAAATCTTGGTTCATTCTCATCAACTTCAACTGGTGAACTGAAAACAATAAATGATCAAGGCAAGTGTTACGGCCCAGGGGGCGTGTTTGCTTGCTCTCTTCCCCCATGTGTTCCCTTATTGTCTTGCAGGTGCTGCTCCTCCTCCATCTTTCCTCCAGGTGTCCCCTATCACTAATCAGGAGGTGATAACTAGGAGGGAGGCACACCTGTCGAGAGGGTGGACATTGTTGGCAGCGTGTGAGCTGCGTGTTGGTGCAGAGCTGAGCAGAGCAGAGCTGAGCTGAGCTGTTCTCCCTTTTGGAGAACTTAACTTTAGTTGAACCGTATCTTTTGGTGTTGTCTTCCTTGGTTATTGTTCCGTTTTGTTAATAAACCTCGTTTTTTGCCCACTCCTGTGTCGTGTTGCTCGTCGTCAGCAGTGTTTAAGCTGTATGTTACTCCCCTCTTCCCCTAGGCTTTTGTGGGGATAACATAATTGGGAGCTCGTCCGGGATACCACTGGTTGGGTGAGTAGGCCTGTTGCCTGGTTGTTTGGTCTTGCTTTTGCTAAATTGTAACAGTTTCCTCAGTTTAGGTGGGTGGGTGTCCAGCTAGGCTGTTTCCGCTTTTCCTTCGGCACTCTTTTGTTATTTTGCCTTTTTATATTTTGGAGGTAATCCTGGGCATGGACGTAGTTCCCTGGTGGGGGTAGGCGTTTCAGGGCTTTGGCCACTGATGTGTGCCTTTCAAGTTGCCTCGAGCCCAGCACGCCTCAGAAGATAGGCATGTTTAGGTTTGGATTTAGGCAGGATCTGAGGAAGCTTGTTTGGAAAAGCAGACCTGGTTGTGGGTGGCAGGTCTCGCTCAGTGAATGTGTGTAAGATTGATTGTTGTGTGAGTGTGTGCACTCTTGGCTGCAGTGGGGCTATTGTGTTAGCCGCCTCAGCGGCTTAGCTTAGCCTAGCTTAGGTTAGCCTAGCTTAGCTTAGCCTAGCCTAGCCTGGCTTGGCCTAGCTTGGCTTGGCCTGGCCTATTTTAGCTTAGCTTAGCTTTGTTGAGTTTGGTGGACGCCGTGGTGGTGTCTAGCGGCTTTGGGATATTTTGGTAGCTTAGCCTAGCCTAGCTTAGCTTAGTTTGACATGGGACGCCTGTGATTGATGATGGAGTTTGTGCTGGATTGGTTTGTGGCCAACCCTACTCTTGAGCAGTTGGAGAAGTGTAGGAAGAGCAATTTGTTGGCTGTTGCGCAACATTATGGCATTCTTGTCTCCACCTCTCTCCGTAAAGATGATCTTAGGGCAGCAGTGTTAGATGGTTTGGCTGGTCAGGGGGTGGTGGACGTGTCAGTAGCTGTGGATGTTGCTGGCACGGGGGTTAAGACTACAGCTGTGGCATCGCCTGGTGGGGGCCACTTAGTTGCCAGGGAAGCCAGCTGCTCTGCTCCCCGAGAGGGAGAGGCGACTGATTGAGTGCCCCTTAGTGGAACCCCTCATCGACAGGTGGGTGGGCTGGAGGAGAAGCCGTACACGCTACCTCGTTTTGACCCTGACTCCATTGAGTCCTCTGCCAGTTCCCGGTTAGATGCTCGAGTTAAGTTGCGGTTGGCTCGCCTTCAGATGGAGAGGGAGGAGAAGAAGGAACAGCGGGAGTTCCAAAGGGAGCTGGAGCTCAGGAAATTAGAGGAGGCAGAAGCCATTAAGCTGTGTCAGTTAGAACTGCAGAAGGCTCTGGCTAGCTCTACCGTTAGCATGCCGCCAATCCCAGCTCATACCAGTTGACAATCAGGTTCCAGTTACTATATTGAGGGATACAGGGGGTTCCCAGTCATTCATCCTGGCAAGTGCTTTGTCCCTGTGTAAGGAGTCAGCTTGTGATGTGAGCACTGTAGTCAGAGGAATCGGGATGAGTTTTGTACCAGCTCCTCTACACCAAATCCACGTGCAGGTTGGAGGTCGAGGTTGGTTACGGGTTTTTATTCTGTAGCTGTCCTTCCATCTTTCCCTATTGAAGGTGTGAGCTTCATAATGGGTAACGACATAGCTGGAGGGAAAGTGTATCCAACCCCAGAGGTCGTAGACATCCCAATTCCTACGTCTGGGTCTGACATCTTGGCACGGGAACATCCAGACATGTTTCGGGTTAGTGTTCTGACCAGGGCTCAAGCCCAGAAACAGGGTCAGGGTGTTGATCTATCTGATTCCCTGTTTGCTTCAGTTTTTGCTGAGGACAAGCTGCCCCCTGCCGGTGATGCAGGGAAGTGTCCGGCTAGTGTGCATGAGGCAGTAGGGGAAGCTACTGCGATGGGAGTAAAACTGCCATTAACCTGTGATGCACTAGTTTAGGCTCAGAAGGACAATGCCTCACTAGCCACATGCTTTGCAGCTGTTGTTGACAGTAATGACACATGTGGTAAGAAACAGTCATATGTATTGAGCAATGGTTTGTTGGTGCGCAAGTGGGCCCCACGGGGGGGAGCTTCCGTTGATGACACTGGCGAGGACTGGAAGTCTGTTCATCAGATAGTCACTCCAGCTTGTTGTCGGCCACACGTGCTAGCGTTAGCACATGAGCACTTATGGTCATCTTGGTGTCACAAAAACATACGATCGTATCTTAAAGCATTTCTTCTGGCCGGGAATGAAGCGTGATGTGGCTCTTTACTGCAGAACGTGCCACACTTGCCAGCTTGCTGGGAAACCTAATCAGAAGCTGCCCCCTGCCCCCCTTCATCCTGTTCCAGCTATTGGTGCCCCCTTTGAGCGTGTCATCATTGATTGCGTTGGCCCCCTGCCAAGAACTAAGGCTGGTAACCAGTTCCTTCTGACAACAATGTGCGTTGCCATCAGTTTCCCTGAAGCAATCCCCTTGAGGAGGATTAGCGCCTCCGCTGTTAGTCAGGCTCTGATAAAGTTCTTTACCACTTTTGGGTTGCCACGTGTTGTGCAGACTGATCAGGGTACGAATTTTATGTCTAGAACGTTTAAACAGACACTATAGTCCCTAGGCGTTTCACACTCTGTGAGTAGTGCATACCATCTGCCTTTCATGCTCTTTGCGGTATGGGATGCAAAACAGGAGTCGCTTGGGTTCAGTCCTGCTGAACTTGTGTTTGGTCACAATGTCCGTGGCCCCTTAAAGGTGTTACAGGAACAGTTCATGTCTGGGGTTCCCCCTGACTCCAACGTGTTGGATTTTGTTTCAAAGTGCCGGGCTCGGTTACATAGGGCAACTTCTCTGGCGAGGGAGGCTCTCTCCTCCTCCCAGGGGAGCATGAAGAAGTGGTTTGATCGGAAAGCTGTGGTGCGAAGGTTTGAGCCTGGTGATCAGGTGCTTGTGTTGTTGCCAGTAGCAGGTTCTGCCCTTACAGCTCGGTTCCTAGGCCCATATGTAGTGAAGCAACAGGTTTCCGACACAGACTACATCATCCTCACCCCTGAGCATAGGAGGAGGACTAGGTTGTGTCATTTAGATTTAGACATGCGCGCAGATGGCACTAGGGACGGGGGGATATGACCCCCTCAGATTCATAGTGACCCCGATCTGTCCCCCCCATTGTCCCTACATAAAGCGACAAACATCGCCGGTAAAACAGAGGATTCATGTTCCGTTAGTTAGACTAAATTACATTGCAGCGCGCACTGAGAGCCCGGCGTTTGTGTGCTACGACTAATGGTGCATTCCAGTTGTACACGAATGTCGGAATTTCTGATCTCCAAGTCAGAATTTTAATCAGAACCCCCCGTGAAGTCGGATCTCCAACTCGGAGAGTCGGATTAATCTCACCAGCCCGACATAGAATTCATGCTATCTGCTACTCACGTAAACAGTAGTTACATGTTTTGTTGTACGTTTGTACGACTGGGAAGCGCTGGGAGCACTCAACTCTGGGGTTACGTTGTTTACGAGCTCCAAGTTCCGACTTTCAGTGTAAATTGAACACACCATAAGGCACGACTCTCACTCCCCAGGGTCCTAAAGAGGAACTGGTAGCTGCGCCTGTGCCTGTTGCGGTGATCAGACCATTGTCTACGATGACAGAGTGGGTGATTTCAGTTCAAATTATTATCATTTCAAATGTGAATTTCATTTACAGTATACATACTTATTTTTATTTATGTAAATATGTTGTTGTTTACACTTCTGAGTTCATACACAAATGTTTAAATAAAACATATTTTGCATTTAAAGGCATGACGTTTTGGTGGGTGATAACAAATAACAGTTTCATCATGTATGTTCCGTTACTGCTTTTATTTTGAAAAGTAACTCTCCTCTCGTTTCAGGTCACTTGCCCTTCCCTGTGTGTCACCTGTCTGAGTGTCTCCCCTAATCACTGATTGTGTTCACCTGGTGCTCCCTACCCCCATGTGTTAAATAGTCTGCGTCTCCCTTGTCTTGTGCCAGTATGTCGTTTGTCGTCTCACCAGCCTTGCCACAGATCTCGCTACAGCCACAGTCTTTTGCCTTGCTTCATCGTCAAGTGTTTTTTCCTCGTAAGAGTGATTTTTCTTTGTAATTTTTATAGCTTAGCGTTATTCCCTTAGTTTGTTAGCTGTTAGATAGTTTTGTTTTTCCTCCTTTTGGAGCGATTTTGTGTTTATTTAGATTGCTTCCCCTTAGTCAGTCCTCCAGTTTTTTGGAGTGATTTTCAGTTCAGCCTTTTATTGCTAGGTTTTGTGTCCTCCCTTTTGGAGCGCTTTTTGTTATTAGCTTGTGAATATTCTCATTCATCCAGGTCATAGTTATCTCAAGGAAATTGAATCGAATGCAACTGGATTTGGTTTTTGTCTTGAAGACGTTTCACCTCTCATCCGAGAGGCTTCATCAGTTCCTGCTCCCTTGACTAGGCTGAGACTAGTCCAACTAGCCGGTGTGTGGGTCCAGCTATTTAACCTCTCAGGAGGCGGAAACGTCTTCAAGACAAAAACCAAATCCAGTTGCATTCGATTCAATTTCCTTGAGATAACTATGACCTGGATGAATGAGAATATTCACAAGCTTGTTGCAGAACAATGTGGGGTAGCGACCCTAAAAACGGTGCGGGAACATGAAAAGTTGGCTCGGAAAATTGCAGACTACAGAAACCACTTACGGTTTAATCTGAGATGCAGACAACAAAGGCTTATACCAGCTAGCCTATGCCTATGTTCCACTATGGGAGGCCATAGAGTGGAAAAGATCATTGAAAAGGCACAAAACCAACTCCTCAATGAGCGTATAAGACAGGTCAATTTCACCATTGAAGGGCTGAAAGAAAAAGCAGATAATTTGCTACAGGAGCTAACATCACTCCTACCTGGTTCTATCTTAGAGAAAGTTGTGGATTTCACTAAGAAAGCCCAATTAGCTCAACATAACAAAAGCAAAATAAGACAGACCAGGAAATTTCAGAACCTACAATCAAAAAACAATAACAAAAACACAGAAACACTTACTTGGAGGCAAAAAACTGACATCCCAGCGCAGGATGAAACCCAAGACAGGTGGGTTAAGAATTTGTCAGACAGAGAACTTACCCACCCAGAGAAAGAGGTCCTAGCCAAGGGCTTAAACTTTGCCATGACACCAAAACAGTTACCTATAGTTGATTTGATCACAGCTACAGAATCAGCTATAAAAAAGAACAACTTAACTGGAACCGAAGCTGAAGAGCTCAGGTTAAAAGTGTCAGCAGCACTGTCCAATGCCAAGACCCCCCCTTCCAACCTCACTTTTGAGGAGAGGAAAGCAGTAACAACACTTAGCAAGGACCAAAATATCACAATCCTCCCAGCAGATAAGGGAAGATGCACGGTTGTGCTCAATACAACGGACTACCATGCCAAAATCTCTGCACTACTTAATGACACTGAGACATATGAAACTCTGAGGCGAGACCCAACCAGCGGGTACAAAAAGAAGGCAATAGAGTGTTTACAACAACTACAAAAAGAAGGGATTATTGACAGATTACAATATCACCGTCTTTATCCCCAGGACTCGATCCCCTGCCTATATGGTCTCCCTAAGATCCATAAAGAAGGGGCCCCACTCAGACCCATTGTCAGCATCATAAACTCTGTCACCTACAACATTGCCAAGTATGTAGCCACTATCTTGGCACCTTTGGTGGGCAACAACCCACACCACATCCAAAACTCCATAGACTTTGTGAACAAAGTCCGTGATTTAAAAATGGATCCAGATGAAACCATGGTATCCTATGACGTGACTTCCTTGTTCACTTGCATACCAACAATGGAGGCTTTGGCAACAGTAAGAGAGCGGCTTACACAGGACAACTCACTCCAGAACAGAACCAAACTCAAACCAGAACACATATGCCAACTCCTGGATTTATGTCTAAACACCACATATTTCCAGTTTAATGGCAAATTTTACAGGCAGAAACATGGCTGTGCCATGGGCTCACCGGTATCCCCCATTGTGGCAAATTTATACATGGAAACAGTAGAAAGCAAGGCCTTGAATTCCTTTGAGGGAACAACACCGAGCCACTGGTTCAGATATGTGGATGACACATGGGTCAAAATCAAAACCCAGGAGGTGCAAGCCTTTACTGAACACATTAACTCTGTGGACAGAAACATCAAGTTCACCAGAGAGGATGTTAAGGATAAGAGTCTGCCCTTCTTAGATTGTGATGTCCATATGGAAAAGGACAGGAGCCTTCACATTGGGGTATACAGGAAACCCACGCACACAGACCAATACCTGCTTTTTGACTCACACCACCCACTGGAATACAAACTGGGCGTTATCAGAACCCTGCAACACAGAGCTGATAACGTACCCACCAGCTCGCAGGCACAAGGGGAAGAACATCAACACCTGAGGGGTGCCCTCAAAACTTGTGGTTATCCCAACTGGACCTTTGTGAAAACTGCAGCAGGTTCCAGAAAGAACACCAAAGTGGTGGAGGAACAAAAGCAGGACAAACAAAACAACATTGTCATCCTGTATGTGTCTGGGGTATCAGAGAAACTCAGGAGGATTTTCAGCAAACATTGCATCCCTGTGTATTTCAAACCCAGTAACATACTCAGACAGAGACTGGTACATCCTAAAGACCGAACACCACACACCCACAAAAGCAATTTGGTGTATGCAGTACAATGTAATGAGGAATGCAAAGATCTTTACATTGGTGAGACAAAACAACCACTACACAAACGCATGGCCCAACACAGGAGAGCCAACTCCTCAGGCCTAGACTCTGCTGTCTATTTACACCTCAAGGAAAAAGCTCACTCCTTTGAGGACAATAATGTTCACATCTTGGACAGAGAGGATAGATGGTTTGAAAGAGGAGTAAAAGAAGCCATCTAAAAAAAACATCTCTAAACAGAGGAGGGGGTCTGCGACACCACCTATCTCCAATTTACAGTGCTGCCCTTTCATGTCTTCCCAGGAGATTCAACAACTTAGCCTCTAAGAACAATGGCTGTGCACAAAGGGCCTCATGTGACTCCAACGACTGTCGTTACAACACAATAGAGCACTAACGAAGTCGAAACCTACTTTCCACCATCCCCAACGACCATACTAACGACTGTCGTTTGGCAATAAGGGAGCACATACGACCCATAGGCATCAGTGGCCTTGTGACCGCCTCCTGAGAGGTTAAATAGCTGGACCTCCACACCGGCTATTTGGACTAGTCTCAGCCTAGTCAAGGGAGCAGGAACTGATGAAGCCTCTCGGATGAGAGGTGAAACATCTTCAAGACAAAAACCAAATCCAGTTGCATTTTTGTAATTAGTTTCCTTTATTTTGCCCCTTTTTCCCTCCCTTAGTCAGGATTGATTTTTCCCCTTTTTTGCCCCTTAGTTTAGGATAGCTCAGTTTTTCAGAGTAGTTAGGAGTTTTGTGTTTTTTCACCTTGTAAGGAATCTTAGTTTTAGGTCTGCCAGTTTAGTAGTTTCATAGCCCTTTTGTTTCCTCTGTTCGAGGATTAACTCTTGCCACCAAGTCAATAAATAAAGTGCCTTCTGATAACTCTATCTCTGCATCTGAGTCCTGCTTCAAGCCCGGCCTGACACTGCTACTGTCATTACCAAGCTTGATCTGCTGAAAGGGTATTGGCAAGTTCCATTAACGTCTAGGGCTTCGAACATCTCAGCCTTTGTGACCCCTGACCATTTCATGCAGTATACAGTCATGGCTTTTGGGTTGAAGAACGCTCCTGCTACTTTCCAGTGGTTGATGCACAGGGTGTTGGGTGACGTACCTCACTGTAGTGTGTATCTTGATGATGTTGTGGTGTACTCCAGTGACTGGTGTGAACATATCTCTAGTCTATGGACGGTGTTGCAGCGGCTTGCAGAGGCAAATTTGACTCTTAATCTAGCAAAGTGCGAGTTTGGTAAGGCAACTGTTACCTACCTGGGTAAGCAGGTTGGTCATGGGCAGGTTCGGCCTGTGGAGGCTAAGATCAAGGCTGTGTTGACTTACCCTGTCCCCTCCACGAGACGTGAGCTCCGTCGGTTTTTGGGCATGACAGGATACTACCGATGTTTTTGTAAAAATTTCTCAGTAGTGGTTGCGCCTCTTACCTCGTTGTGTAGTCCAAAAGTTCCTTTTGTGTGGACCGTCGAGTGCCAGCATGCTTTTGAAGCTGCCCAGTCTCTCCTTTGTAGTGCCCCTGTCTTGACTGCACCTAACTTTTCCACTCCTTTTAAGTTGGAGGTTGATGCCAGTGACTTGGGGGCTGGTGCAGTGTTGCTACAGGACGATGCAGATGCTGTCCCTCACCCTGTGTGTTTCTTCTCTGCAAAGTTCAATCGCCACCAGTTAAACTACTCCACCATCAAGAAAGAAACCCTGGCCATGCTGCTCGCGCTGCAGCACTTCAAGGTGTATGTAGGTTGCAGTGCACTCCCGGTCACTGTGTACACTGATTACAACCCCTTGGTGTTCTTGGCCCAGATGTACAACCACAACCAGCGGCTAATGCGCTGGGCTCTGGCTGTGCAAGGGTACAATATTGAAATCAAACACAAGAAGGGAGCTGATAATGTTGTGGCAGATGCCCTGTCCCGTGTGTGACATGCTGTGATGGTTCCTAATAATTGAGATGATTGGAACTGCTGTTATTGTGTATGCAGTACTGTGTTATGTTCACAAACTGTGGTTTGTGTTTTTATGGGGGGGAGTGTTACGGCCCAGGGGGCGTGTTTGCTTGCTCTCTCTTCCCCCATGTGTTCCCTTATTGTCTTGCAGGTGCTGCTCCTCCTCCATCTTTCCTCCAGGTGTCCCCTATCACTAATCAGGAGGTGATAACTACGAGGGAGGCACACCTGTCGAGAGGGTGGACATTGTTGGCAGCGTGTGAGCTGCGTGTTGGTGCAGAACTGAGCTGACCTGTTCTCCCTTTTGGAGAACTTAACTTTAGTTGAACCGTATCTTTTGGTGTTGTCTTCCTTGGTTATTGTTCCGTTTTGTTAATAAACCTCGTTTTTTGCCCACTCTTGTGTCGTGTTGCTCGTCGTCAGCGGTGTTTAACCCTTTAAGCACACAAGTCCAACTCTTCTCCTAACACTTGTGGGGATAGCAGGGGGAGACGAGGGTGAAGTGATCCTAGAAGGGCTGGTGGGTGTCAAAGAGGCAGCAGGGGCGGTCAGAATAGGGCTGAAAGTAGTGATGATGAGTTTTTCAAGTAACCTTTGCAAAATGAAATAATAATAATAATAATAATAATAATAATAATAATAATAATAATAATAATAATAATAATAATAGTTGTTGTTGTTGTTATTATTGTTATTATTATTATTATGATTACTACTATTACTACTATACTACTAATATTATTATTATTATTATTATTATTATTATTACTACTACTACTACTAATAATAATAATAATAATAATAATAATAATAATAATAATAATAATAATAATAATAATAATGAAGAAGAAGAGGAAGAAAAAAGAAGACAAAAAAGAAAAGGAAAGTGTCCTCCAATGTCAGAGCAGAGGGGGGTAAAAAAATCATAAAAAACGCCTACTGTTTACATGAGTTTTGTGGTGGTAATAGTTCTAATTTACGACTGTTGGCTTACAATTTACCTTTTCCCTGTTCATTTGATATGTGGACAACATAACAAATGGATGGAGGGGGTAAATCTGATGAAATAAGGTCAATTCTCTTTCAAAATATCAGGTATTTCATGGAAATTACATAATCCAATATGGCCGCCACCATATGACGTCACAATATGCAAATTAGATGGGAAAATTTACTACCTAGATAGACTTTAGGTCATCCTCAATATTTGTCTCATTTACACTTTGTCTCTATCTCAAAGCACTTTCAAGTCAGAGCCTTCTGAAATGTAGATGTCAAAATCTAGTATTTTTAAAAATAAAACCCGGCGCCTAAAGGGTTAAGCTATATGTTACTGCCCTCTTCCCCTAGGCTTTTGTGGGGACATAACAGCAAGGCATCATTACAACAAATCCACCAAATCACTTTACACACACATACACAAAACCTCACACACACACACACACACACACACACACACACACACACGCGCTATAATGGGTTAAAAATTAAGGACCACTGAACCATCTTCTGTCAGTGTACATAAAGCCTGTCTGATCCCCCACAGAGCCCTGAAAGAGTCCAGATTACTAGTCAGGGTATAGAAAGCGTGCTCTATTTTTAGACGAGCCACCACCAGACCCGTCAGACTCTGCACTACATCAGTCCAGCCCTGACCTAACATCTGATTCTTCCTGGTCTTCCAGATGGATAGCTTTGCAGCTCCAAACAGGAAATTGATAAGAACCAAATTTGATCTTTTACTCAACACATATCTAGGCCCAAAAACAAACAAGGAGACATTCTCTATCAAAGCTTCCACCCATTCCTGCAGTACTTTATATAACAGCTTTATCCAGGACATGAATCCCTCCCTACCCAAAAGTAGAAAACGTAGAACCTCTGCAACATAGAAAAAAGAAAAGCATGATAAACATGGTCAAAAGCCTTCGCTTGGTCAATAGATATGATGCCAATATTGATATCATATAACTTACAAATACCAAACACATCTCTCATCGGAAATAAATTATCCAGCATAGACCTATCCGGAACACAGTGAGTTGATCTGCACCAGGAAAATAATATTTGACCTTAATTGACTTACCGAGTGTGTCATCCAAAAAATCAATTTATCTCCTCTAAAGAATACAAATCTACATTTTGCGAAACACTGTCACTGACAGAAACACTATCTGATTCGGATTCACAACCCATATCGGCCACACCGACACCGTCTGCCGGCCTGACCACGGAGCCATCGACACCATCAGCACCAGCGACCCTGGGCACAGGGCTGCCAGCCCGCTCCATACAGGTGAGGCAGCAGGCTGCTGCCCACTGCTCCCCTCCACGCTGTCAGCCCTGCTGCGTGCCTGTGGGGACAAGCGATCCGCTTGTGACCCACATCTCCACACTCGAAACACTTGATGTTCCCAGAGCTTGCATACACCATGTAGGACCTCTCCTCACATTTGACACGGAAAGAGACATCCATTGTTTGAGTTGGAGACTCCAGAAACATGAACACTTGACTCCGCAGAGACTGAACATGTTTCCACTTGGCGTCCTTGCAGCTCAGACTCACAATCCGGAACCCACTCGCCAACCTCCCGAAGCGCTTCAGCTCTTTCTCCAGCACCTCGTTGGAGATAAACGGAGGGACTCCGGACACGGTGATCCGAGTGGAAGGCACCACCAGCGGGGAAACTTGTATGAACTCATTGTTCACACGTAGGCCGCTCTCTGTGAGCTAATGGACGACCCCTGCTCCTTCATGAGCACTACCACCGCTTTATTCATTTGAGAAATACACAAGATGTTTCGGTGCCCCAACTGTTCACCCAGGGGTGAAGATCCAATGTCAGAATTGGGGGGGGACACAAAAGTGATAGATTTTTTTTTTTGCCCGTATGCAACTCATAGCATGCCACCATAAATCACAACTTCGTAGAGGCTCGCCATATCATTCAAAAAGTACTGCACAGGGAATCATTTATTGTGCTTTCCTTTCTTGTTTATTTGTCCTAAACAGCCAACAGCCCGTATCACTGCTTAACTGTTATATTAGTAAATCATAATTTTAAGGGTCTCGGGCATGTAATGTCTACTCATGTTCTTATCTTTCGCCTCCCTCCAACCCTCCCAGATCCCCAATTCATCTCACCATCTTCCTTTTCTCCCAGTGTAAGGGACTACTTTAACCCTAACCCTATTATTAAATAAATAATCATCATACTATGAAACCTTACCTGAGACTCCCTTTCCCCATCATCTTGTCTGGTAATGTTATTTAAGCTGCTCACCACCTCTTCAGCTTTCTTCTTAACTTTCCTTGGCCCAAGAAAGAAATCTCTTATGTCCCCTCTCCTTTTTTCTGCCATGCTTTGGGAAACAGTGACCCAGACCACATGTACAAACAGGACAGACACTGGTTAATTATTGAATGATTCAAAATACTTCAACTTAACTTCACAGTAATATAGCTAGCTAATAACAAACACCCGATCAATGTGCACTAGCAAAAAGGCAAGCCATCTAGCTAGTGCATGTAGAAGTATTAGGGCTAGCACTAACAAGCAACCAACTTTAGCTAGCTAGCTAGCTAGCAACCACTAGCTGGAAAATAGCACTAGCTAGCTTCTAGTGAGGTTACTTCACTACAGGGGTCAAACAGTCTGATTATGTTTTTGAGATCACGTGATGTGATGTGGTAACAAGCGTCGCACGCTCCGTCTCTCGCGTCCTTGCTAAAATGTTTGCTCATCTTTAAACTCACCGTCTGTAACCTAACTCTCTCCGAAAACCTATCTAAAGTAGTAGATTCACAAATCTGCTGATTTATTATTGAGCTGCTGCGATCATGCCGAAAACTAAAGCGGTGCAGACTGACCCACACGCCGAGGCGGTCACCATGGAGTCCCTCACCCACCTGCTTGAGTCTCATCGAACCGCTATCTCCGAGGACTTTAAACATACTCTCTCAGCTCTCGAGACCAAGTTGAACGGTGTCATATCTACCGTGACAGAACACGCTGAGAAGCTTGAAACTCTTGAGAGTAAAGGTGACGCATAAGAGATATGCCTGAAGGCTGCCGAGGAAGCTATCACCAAGCTCCAGACAGATCATGCTAAACTAGCAGCAAAAGTTATCGACCTCGAGTCAAGGAGCCGGCACAATAACATCAGGGTAATCGGTGTACCTGAATCCATGGAGGGGCCACAACCGACAGCTTTCTTCACCAAGATGCTCGAGGAGGTCTTCAGAGGGGTCCTCGATTCGCCTGTGGAGTGTGAATGGGCTCACAGATCTCTGGCACCTAAACCTCCACCTAACCAGCGACCTAGACCGGTCATCATTCGTCTCCTCAGGTTCCAGGTAAAGGATAAGATCATCCGCCGTGCCTGGACCATGAGGCGTAGGCTGAAATTCCGGGACCATCCCATCCTTGTCTTTGAGGATTATCCTCCAGAAGTTGTGGAGCAGCGGAATGAGTTCAAGGCGGTCATGTCAGAGTTGTACGAGCGAGGCATCAAGCCGGTCCTGCTGTACCCGGCCAGGCTTCATATCAAGCTGGAGTCGGGAGGTAGGAAACACTTCCTCACGGTAGTTGAGGCTGAAGCCTTTATTGCCTCTCTGCCACCGCGGAACAACTAATATCATAGTTTGCCTAAATCCATGACATTTCTTATTTTCTTATATTTTTACTTTCTTTGGACTATGGATAATGTTTTCCATTGACAGCGGTGACCTACCTGTCTCTACTTTTGCTGATTTCGGGAGACGGACTCTCTATCATGCACTAATGTCTCCAATAGCCCACTCCCTTTTCTCGGGAGGCCCGAACCTTTTTGTTTGTTTGTTTTTTGTTTTCCATGCGGGAGGGCGGAGAGGTGAGAGACATTTTCTTTTCTTTTCAAGAGGCTTCATTTTTGCGAGCCGGCGGTGACTGCGGCGTGGTACAATATACCTATACAATGATACCAGAATACTTTTTTGTGTGTGTGATGTGTGTATGTGCATGTGTTTGGTTGTTCCGAGTGTGCCTGCGGCTGCTGCCGTATCAGTGTTTTAATATAATCCCAGAAAACTCCATGATCAATTTGTACTGTTTATATTATAGGTTTTGATGATTTCAACATCGTTGGAGATTCTCAGCACTGCATTGATATGGTTAGTAATATTACTTGTTGTGTTTTTGACCCTGATAATTTAAAACCAATAAATGATATATATAATTATTCACTGTTGCATCTTAATATCAGAAGTCTAAACAAACACCATTCTGATTTAGCCTCCTTACTGTCTAACTCAAGCTGTCATTTTGATGTCATTGGGTGTAGTGAAACCTGGCTTAATGACTTTTCATACGCTGATTTGCTTAACCTCGATGGATACAATCTACACATTAAGAACAGACCAAATAGAACCGGTGGAGGGGTCTGCCTTTATGTTAAGAGCAGTCTCCAAGTAAAAACCTGTGATCTTTATTTAGAGGATGACCACTGCCAGTCTTTATTCATGGAGATTGACAAAAATGACAAAACATTAATTGTCGGTGTACTCTGTCGCCCACCAGATTCTGCTCTTGACACATTTCTCTGTAAATTGGAAGATTTATTACATAAACTGAATAAGCTAAAAAAAGACTGTATACTCCTGGGTGACTTTAACATTGATATTTCCAAGGAAGATGGGGCAAAACATGACTTTATGAACACATTGCACTCCTCCTCTTTCTTTCCCACCATTAATAGATTTACTAGAATTACACAGACATCCAAAACGATTATTGACAATATCATTACTAATATCCAAAATATCAAGCTGGAGACGGGTGTCGTGCAGTCTGACATCACAGACCATTTTCCCATTGCAATATTTTTTGGCTCTGGCAAACTGTTCTCTCCTCCACTCTCTAAAATTAAATCTAAAATCCTTAATGAGAGAACCTTACAGCACCTAATTGCTAATTTACAGGCCAAGTCGTGGGACTCTGTCTATGACAGTGGGACTCCTGATGCTGCATATGACAGTCTGATAAAGATCATTCAAGATTCCATCAAGGACACGATCCCTGAGAAGACTGTCAGATGCAGCACTAACCTCCAGAACCCTTGGATCACAAAAGGAATTTTAAGGTCTATTAAATATAAAAGTAGGCTTTATAAATCCTATATGAAAAATCCCTCTAGCTTAAATAAAGAAAAATATACTTCCTATAAAAATAAACTAACACAGATCATAAGAAAAAGTAAAAGAAGTCATTACACAGAACTCTTACAAGCTTCACAGGGGGACTGCAGGAGGTCATGGAGTGTGTTAAATGAAGTCCTCAACAGGTGACATAAACCCACTGCTCTACCTGACCCTGGTGATGCCAAAGATGATCTCGCACAGAGTTTTAATAATTATTTTGCCTCTATAGGTGAAAATTTGTCTAAAAAAATAAGTCAACCCCAGGGTGTCACCTTTAAGCATTTTCTTTCTGGTAGCTACATACACTCATTTTTCATGATACCAACAGACGGTACTGAACTCCTCAAGATCATCTTGGACCTGAAGAGCTCGCATACGGCTGGTGTAGATGGTATATGTAGCAAGATCATGAAAGCCATAGCAAATATCATTGTAGAGCCACTGGCTCATTGCATCAACCTCTCTCTGCTTACTGGCTCTGTGCCTAAAATGACTAAAATTGCTAAAATAATCCCAATCTTTAAATCGGGCGACAAAAATGATATGGGCAATTATCGGCCCATATCAATTCTACCCACTTTCTCCACAAGTTATGGAGAAACTTTCTCCAAAGTTATGGAGAAAGTAGTATATAATAGACTCAGTGGCTATCTTGACAAACTGGATATTCTTGTTCCCTCTCAATACGGTTTTAGAAAAAAGAGCACAACCAGTATGGCAATACTCGACCTAATAGAACACATTAATGATTGTATTGAAGAGGGAAAATGTGGTGTTGGTATTTTTCTGGACCTATCAAAAGCCTTTGATACCACTGACTTTGATATTTTGCTGCGCAAATTGCATCATTATGGTATCAGAGGTCTAGCACTTAAATGGTTCAGAAGTTATCTACACGAGAGGGAACAGTATGTCCATGTCAATGATTGTAACTCTCCTTGTAAGCCCATAATCTTCGGGGTCCCCCAGGGTTCCATTCTGGGGCCACTCTTATTCATCTTATATATTAATGATTTTGTAAATTCCTCCAAAATATTTCATAAAATTATTTTTGCTGACGACACAAATTTGTTCACTTCACACAGGAACCCACTTATTCTACAAGATATAGTAAACTCTGAGTTATCCAAAGTTGACTCCTGGTTGTAACAAACTGTCACTGAATGTCAGCAAAACAAATTTCATTATATTCAAATCGAACAAAAAATTTAAAAACACTGATCACTGCCTGATTAAAATTAATGGTCAGGAGATAAAAAGAGTGTATTCCACTAAATTCCTGGGGGTCCTCACTGACGACTCTCTTAACTTTAAATGTCATATCGACCATCTTGTAAATAAACTGTCCAAGTATGTTGGCTTGTTCTACAAGATCAGACATTTCCTGCCTCTGTCTGCCCTTCTCACTTTGTACAAAACTCTCTTTGAACCACACCTTAACTACTGTAATGTGATATGGTGCAACACCTTCACAAGCCATCTTAAAAAACTTGCATCCTTGCAAATTCTCCCACCCACCTTCTGTTCCACCGCTTTGAGTTACTAAGACTGGCTGAACTAAATGAATATCATAATGCCTGTCTTATGTTCGAAGTAGTCAATAGGCTGAACCCTAGATTGTGCAGTCTTGTTCCCATCTCCAGCCCCCAGCACTCTCACCAAACGAGAATGAAATCACGTATATCGGGGAAATGTCGCCAACGTGTGCGCACCAGTATGAGTGTTGTCTGTAGGGGGCCACAGATTTGGAACATGACTGATGATGGTCTCAAGGTGTTGTCCTCTATCTCCAACTTTAAAAGACAACTAAAAAATAATCTCCTATTAACCTATATCTAATATAAAACTGTGTTACCATGGACGACTGGGATGTATGTGTATGATTGTATGTGTATGTAATGTTATGTATGTTTTAGTGCGCCCTTGTGTGCATCTTCCCCATCATCTTCTGCTTACAGGTGGTGATGAGCAAATTGCATGCAGAGAATTGCACTCATTTATGTTCAGTAATGTAACTGGGTATACCATTGTCGGAACCACTACCTTTTCATGAACCTTGGGCCCCCACCTATAAGCTTTTCTAGCTTCCTTGGGGGACCCATTCACTCTACCCAATTGATTTTGCACCCCAACAGTATTATTGTAATGTTTGAAGTGGTAGTGTGAATAAATTCATTCATTCATTCATTTAAATCATTTATGGGCACACTACTGTTCTAGTATTAGTATTCTACTTTCGATCAAAATTACTCACAGAAATGCATCTGCTTCTGCAGCAAATTACCAGAGCCCCAGGCTGCAGCCATTTTCAGGAGCTGAGAGAAAGATTGAAGAGGTCTTTTTTGTAAAGCCTGCTGATGTCATCAGCGTCTGTGTAAGAAACTACCCATTCATTTGCATTGTAGTGGAGGAGACCAGAGATGGAATGTGGAGTCAGAAATATATTTGTCAAACATTATTTGTTCCATTATTTCAATCATTTCTTTTTAGATGTGAATCTAAAATGTGAAGAATGTGAAATCTGAAAATACATTTGTTCAATTTTGAATAATTTAGGGTATTTTTATTGGGGGGACAATTTATGTTTTTCAGAAATTGGGGGGACGTGGGACAGAGAGAGAGTGGAGCCGGCTGACAGGCTGCAGCTTGGTCCGCTATGGACCTAGTTTGCCACCTGCCTCTCTACTCAGTTCTCTACCGTCTGCTGGTCTCAGAAAATGACTGTGTGTTGAGACAGTGGTGATTTAATAAGTTAACGTTAAACTATAACATGATTGTTATCTGCGTGGGTGGAGCATTGTGTGCGTGTGTGAAGGTGGGCTACAGTTATTATGCTCTTAGTTTATCTAATCTCTAATGCATCAATCAGCCGTAATATAGGCCTATGTTGTGCACATTTATGACGATATGTTCAATGATGTCCTGGTTAGGTGTCCTCCCGTATTTTAGCCGGGTCGCTACCGGAGCTTAAAAAAAAAAAAAAAAAAAGCTTGTCACCCCCGCACCTTCATTATTATAGACCTCAACCTCAAAGCTCTCTGTCCTCAGACTGTCCTGCCCCTGAACATCACACAGGGACAACACAGAGCTGCTTGTGTGACAGGTTATTGAGTTTTATTAACGTTTACATCAGGCTGAGTTCAATAAATCACTATGCTACTGCGATTTAAGTATTAAAATAATAAGATGTATGTATCAGATTTAACATCATCATAATAGTGTAGTGGCAGTAAAGACCAATTCACCTGTATCAAATTTTGTGTTGGTCAGAAGTTACTGCTTGTCTGTTGATTTAAAAAAGTTGAAATATTTCCATGTATGACCCATTCTGGGTTACATTAGAAGTCAACTTGAAGTCAATCGATAATTTGCATTCCTAGTCCTGGTTGCATTGAATCACGGTGTTTGAAAACGTTGAAATGCATTTAATTGACTGCTCTGTTTTATACTGACTGCTGACTTTCTTAAAATAGACTGTTGTAGGTGTTGGTTTGTTGAGTAGTGTCCTTAATTCAATACGTTAATTGTAATTCATCTTTACTGCAGCAAAATGTATTTGTCAAGTGTTTTTCAAGGTTCAAGCTTTCCCACACTTGAAAGGGAAGGGCCTCACTCTCTTCAAATCAAACGCTGGACTTCACTCAGTGCTCTTTAACCTCTTTATTCGTGTTGTACTTGGCACAGGTGAAAAACCTTTGATAAATCAAAAGAAATACAAAATTAGAAAAGATTATACAGTACATGCTACTAAATATCACTTAAAGAAATGAAAGACTATAGACACTCTTTAACTGAAATGTTAGTGGGAATAAAAGTAACTTCAAATGAAATTGTTACATTTAGGCTCATTAATTTAAATTAAATTATTCCCATTTTAAATTTTTAACTAAATGAGATGTTTTAATTTAAACTACATGTTTTAACAGATTTTACACCACAGTTTTATTGATATTTTTCCAAAGAATTAACTGAATTAACCTTTTAACTGAAATATTTTAACAGTGCATTTCACTGATTATATGAGACGCCCGGTCGCGCTCGTACTCTGGGTCGCAGCTCATAATTAACGGGCTCAACACCGCCAGGTCATGGCCATAGTGAAACAAGCAAGCAAACATGGATGCTTATCGGCAGTCCTTTTAGAGTTTTTAAGACCTTTTCCTTGTCCTCCATAAACGTCTGACAAACAAATCCTGGCGTGCACACACGAAAGCCTCGCTGCCCGCTCCCAGCTCCTTTAATTAATCACCTGCGGAGCTTGGCGTGGGCGAGCGCTCACCGGCGTCCTCGTGCACGCGCATTCCCCGCTGCACACGGACGGAGCGGAGCGTTTGAAGTCCCCTCTGACTCGCCGCAACAGTATTAAAAAATAAAAATGGGACAGAATATTATATTGTCAGTCTTGTCAACTCTAGTGTCCAGTCTACTGTTAACATTGTCATTAAAATTGATAAAATGTTTAAAATTTCTGCTGACTGCTTTACTATTCCCCAGCAAATTGTCATCTATGTTTTTCAGATTGAAATTAATGCAGTGCAAGTTCTGCAAGTTCACCCATGCCGTTGAAGCTGTTCTGCTGAAACACTATCGACTGCATCACAGAGGTTCAGCCTGGCCTTGCATCCACAGGGACTGCTGTTGCACTTTTAGAACCATTAGTGCTTTGAAATCACATCTTTCAAGATTGCACAGGACTGTCCAAAGGCAAGAGAATTTATCATTTCAGTGCTGGTTGTGTGAATACAGGGACATTTGCTGTAAAAAGAAAATATTAATTAATTTGCATCATCACCTTAGATGCAGGGAGATAGTGTGTTGCCCATTCGTGGGGTGCAGCTTTGAAACCAACTGTCTTAATAATTTTTCTGGACAGACTCCGACCAACACTCCCCGACTCTGTGGCTCAAACCCTTATACACGCCTTCGTCACTTCACGCCTGGACTATTGCAATGCCATCCTCCATGGCGTCACCAATAAAACACTGGACCGGCTTCAACATGTACAAAACTCTGCTGCCAGGGTTCTCACCCGCACTAAACCTTGGCATCACATCACCCCTACCCTCAAACACCTAACCTACAAATCTTTACATGCGCTTGCCCCTCAATATCTCACCAATCTCCTTCACGTTCACCAGCCCTCACGGAACCTGCGGTCAGCTGACCTGGGTCTCCTCGACATCCCCCGCACTAGCCGACGCACTTTCGGGAGCAGGGCCTTCAGTGTGGCAGCTCCTACTCTGTGGAACTCGCTCCCACTGAATTTGCGGCAAGCAGAATCATTCGACAGCTTCAAATCGTTGTTAAAGAGGCACCTGTTTCGGCAGGCTTTTGACTGTTGACTGTTAATCCTGGTTGTTTGTATTTAATGTTCTGTGTTGTGTGCATTGCTGCTCTTTATGTGTATTTCTTCTGTAAAGCGACCTTGGGTGTCCTGAAAGGCGCTATATAAATCTAAGTTATTATTATTATTATTATTATTACTACATCACAGAATCATAAAAACCATAAGCTTAGTGATTTTCAGTCTAATGACACAGACCAGCCATGTAATGTTGATCCTGAAGCTGGATTTTCTTTAACAAGCAGTCCTAGATTGGATTCCACAGAAAAAGGTGAACCTGATTATGTACAGAATGTAGACTCCGAAATACTTGAGCACAGATTAGCTTCCCTTTTTGTTCGTATGCAATGCCTGCTACATGTGTCGAAACATGCAATACAGGCAATTATAGAAGAATTTAATGATATTTTGTCCCTTTCCAAGTTTCATACAACTGAAATTCTCAAAGAGGTTTTTGCAAAACATAATATTGAAGTTGAGGAAGAAGTTATTCAAGAGATAAGTAACATTGTGTTTGAAAAAGGTACATTATCAACAGATTATAGGAGAAACAGATATTTCAGGGAGCATTTCTCCATCATTGAACCAACTGAGTTATTGTACGACCGAACTTCAAGAAAAGCCTTTGTTTATGTTTCCGTGAATCAGGTCATTGAGCTTTTATTGAATAGAGCAGAGTTTCTGGAAAAACTTGTTTTCAGAGAAGAGTCTACTCCAGGGTTTTACGAGACTTTTCAAGATGGTTCTTACTGAAAGCAAAATTAACATTTTGGAGAACAGGAGCTGCTTATTGCATTAGGTCTATATCTAGATGATTTTGAATTGTGTAACCCATTAGGCACATCAAAGACATTCATAAGATTACTGCTGTTTATTGGGTTATTCTTAATTTACCCACCTCACGTATCACTCCATTGCCTTGAACAGGCTGTGTGCTGCATAATGTACTGCAATTCGGGCCCGAATTTCCCGCGCAGTCCTGCGGACGTGACGTCAGATGGCGCTGAATGTGCATCCTCGACAGCTTGGAAACAGGAAGAAGACAAGCGCGGTGGACCCAAACTAGTGTTTGGGTAGTAATGGATTCTGCTACAGCCAGAAAACGACCCACCACCACACAAAGTCCACTAAAAAGTCATACTAAGAAGAAAACAAAGGTTTTATCAGCGAGTTGAGAGTCGAAACGAAATTACAACCAAAGCCGGGCCGGCACCCAAATAAATATCGGATATGCGTTCGGCTCATGGAGGCAGCTTCAACTTGAACTGGGTCTGAAAACAGATGCTGACATGGCTCATTTCCTAGTGACCAGGTAAGAAAACATTACAGGTCATGTTTAGAGCTTGATTTGAAATCATATCAGATCACCGAGGACTCAGAGTGACCTAACATGCAAAGTAGCGTTAGCTGCTAACATGTAGCTTAGTCCACCGCTGTGTGACACTGAATAGTTACAGACTGCACATTTTCCACAGCCTTTAGTCTAAAACCGAATAGTTAGAAATATGTCCCTTTATATATGGGAGCCCAACCTGTTATCCGGGAGGTGACGTTAGCAGCTGGCTGTAGCCACAGGCTAACGGTTTGTTTGTGTCTGTGTAGTAACATTAGCTGCTAGCATACAGCAATCCCGTGACAGAGACGATATTTTTGTCCCCCAGTATGGCGTCTTTGCTTTCGCCTGTGCCTTTCAGACTCGCCGCTTGTGTGTCGCTACACACAGCGAGCCGGCTTCCCGGCTGCTTCATGTGTGTAGGGGATAAGGCTATCCCTTACACACAGCACAGTTAGCAGCTGTATGCTACCAACGTCATTCTGCGGAAGCATGCGTGGAGGTCTTGCAGTAAACAGTCACCCTGAACAGCGAACACTATTGAGTCTTATTTCTGATCCTGCCTCCTGTCCCTTTAATTAATCTAGCTCTTCTTGGAAAGACTTGTGATGTTAAGCAGTTTCGTTATGAACAGTGTCTCAGTCCTTTTAATTGAGGATTTAAAGTCACTGGAACAAACAGGGGTCTTTGTGCAAACTCTTAACAACTACGTTAAAGTTTCAGTATTTTGTGTCTGTGCAGACAATTTAGGAGCTCATGCACTTGCCGGCTTTTAGGAGAGTTGTAAAGAATTTCTATAGATTTTGTTTAACAAATCGAGGTGAAATAGCAACTACTGCAATTTCTGAGAACAGCACAATACATTTCTGCTACAACTTCGTCATGACAATGTTCCACATGTAAATGGTGTCAAAAGTGAATGTGTTCTAAATAAACATCTGTCATATTTCCACCCTGTCACTGGTTTTCCTCCAGACATATTGCATGACTTTTTGAAGGGTTTATTCCTGTTGAACTGTCTTTGTGTCTGAAGAAATTTATTTCAAAAGGCTATATTACTTTGGACAGACTGAATAGCCTAATCAATTCATTTCCGTACAAATATTCAGACAGGGTGAATAAACCAAAGGCAATTTCTAAGGCAAATGTTTAAAAGGGCAGCATAGGTGGCAATGGCCATGAAAAGTGGACTCTGTTACGTTTCTCCCTTTTCTCATTGGAAAGAGCATACCAGAACAAGAACCTGCATGGGAAATACTGATGGACCTCAAAGAAATTGTTGTCTCACCTGTTTTTTCAGAGGAAATATTGCACTACTTGGAGATCAAGTTGTCTGATCACAGAAGGCTGCTCACAGACACTTTTCCTGATTTTAGCTTGCCCCCAAAGCACCACTTTGCTGAACATTATCCTTACCTTCTACGCTGCTTTGGTCCATTGGTGGAATTATGGACAATGAGGTCTGAGTCAAAAACATAGCTTTTTCAAGAAGACTATGCATGATGTTCAAAACTTTAAAAATGTACTCTTCACGCTGTCCTTAAACACCAGCAGATGATGGCGTGCCAGTTTGATAGCCAGAGTCTTTTCAAGCCAATGTTACATGTGGAGAAAGTAACTGACATCAAAACATCTTCTTTGGATGCTGCCCTGTGCACAGTGATTAAGAGAAAGTATCCACATTTTGAAATTGTGTCCCTTTCTAAAGACATTTATTTTCATGGGACCCGATATGTGGAGGGTATTGTGGAGAGCATCAATGCAGACATTGAGATTTTTGATCCTCAGACTCTCAACGACCATCGTCCATTGGATGCATACACAGTCGAAGGGAAGGTGCTGGTGACTCCAAAAGACACAGAATGGTAAGTCAACTCTGATTACATGTTATAGACAAAACTCTGTTGCTCTAACTCTCATTTTCACCCTTTCTCCAATTCAAACAATATGCAGTCACATCCTGTCTGTCATTTTATTTTGAATTTTTTTCTGTATGTGTTTCTGTTTTACTTCCTGTGTTTGCCCTCCTGAGTTGATTTCCTGATTTGTTTCACCTGTGTCTTGTTTCATTCACCTGGGTCCTGTTTGCAATCAGTCTTTATGTGTGTGTATAGGTTTGGTTTTCAGTTCAGTCTTTGCTGAAACCTTTTGTATGTTGTGTGTTTTTTGGCTGCACCAGCTTGCTCTGCCCATGAACATTTGCTTTTCTTGTTAATATTTGATCTGCTTGTTAGAACCACATATGCATTTATAATAATATAATGCTTTGCAGGTAGAACTAACACAGTCAAAGACCTTGCTACATTGTTTATGAATTTAACTTTCAAGAAATTGTCTTGTTTTTTTTTACCCTGCAACCTAACCCTTCTGTGTTTTGTCCTTGTAGGCTGGATGATTGCTGCTGGTGAAAATCTCCCCAAGAATGTCCTGCAAAGTGGCACTTCCTGAAGTACCTGAATCATTTGAACAGTTGCAAAACATTCTTCAGGAAAATCTTCAACTTCAAGGCAGCTTCACACTACAATATGAGGACCCAGACTTATAATGCTCTCTGTAATTTGATTGATATCCATGAGTTGCCACCTTAGCGTGCTATCTTGCACATTCTTTGGGATGAGTCTGCACTTGTTCAGCAAGAGTCAGACTCTTTTGATTCAGGGTTTTCCCTGGACACAGCTAGTTTATCCAGCAGAGAGTCACTCCAGAGTCCCTCAGCTTTTATCAAGAACTATCTGCAAAGTGTCTCAGAGTGGCCTTCACCTTTTCCCATCCCAGCCTTCTCCTATGATGTGGAGTTGAAGTTGCGCAAAGGCAATGAGGCATATGAAGAGACAAAGAAAGGTATCAGTTTAACAAGAGACATGAAGATAGAAATTTTGCTCAGGATTGCTCAGGCAGTTTTTGAAGTGAAAGCCTATCCTGATCAAGACCAGATTGAGTCAGTTGCTTCTGCACTCATCGGTAGACATCCCTGCCTTCGAGAAGCAGGCAGTGAACGGGTATGATGGATGGAAAATGAGCATAAAATACAAACTTGGCAATTACAGGTCCAAGCTGCATCAGGCGGGCTGTATTGAGGTTAGCATTAACGAGAAAAAGAGGAGCTGTGAAGATGATGGTGCAGGTCCTTCTCTGAAGAGAGCAAAGCAAGGTGAGATTAACCATGTCCCTGACCATCCAGAAAACCATAATGATGACTCACTGGAGGATGAAAGACTGGCTCTGGTTGTGGAGTTTAAGAAGAAGAACAAGAATGTTGCACTCATCAGACAAAAGATGGAGCTGACTTTCTCCTTGAGGTGCAAGGAGATCGTGGAGCTGCATCCTATGGTGTCAGAGGTTCTGGAACGGTGGCCTGCTCTGTTTTGTGAGGCAGAGATAAGCAGGTGAACCAAGAATGTATTATGTTGTGTTTATGATTTAGTCTTTTTTAAAAGAGTGGAAGAGTTATGTGCGTTGATTACAATGCCTATTTTAACATGAAGATGGTGTTGAAAATGTTTTGACTTTGTATTGAGGATTTAAATTTCCTGTTCACATTTTTCAACAGATTAGGGAAGAGTTTTATCGCATCACAAACAAGAACCTAATGGACAACTTCAGAGCAGCCCTTCATCAGCACACCTGGAGGCTCCTGAGACTGTATCGGGCAAGGAGGACAGCTTTTTCATCTGAAATGGATCAGCTCCTTAACAGCCTGGATCAGGCGGTGAATTCTAGATGTAGTAGTTGAATAACTCTGAACATTATGCATATAAAAAGGAGTTTTGCCGTCTATTGACAAACCCTCAGAATAAATGCATGGGTATCTAAGGGACTGACACAATAGCACAAACAAGTGAACCAATTCAGGTGGTTGGTCAAAGACATAAAACTACTGAGATATAGCGGCTTTCTCTTGTTAAACAAAGGGTATCTTAATCTTTATAAAAAGATCTTGCTCTGTAGGGATCCTTTTCATAATGTGTTCAGACACTGATAATGATATTAGCCTGTCAGTGACAGAAAAAGCACTTTCAGTGGACATACCTTGACAGTGGGCCCAAGTTGAAAAATGGCAAATTACCCTTTAAAAGGAGTAAACCTTTGATGTGCAATCAACAGAAAAAGTTCTAGATATGGAAGAGGACAGCTGCCTGTATGTTTACTCTACTTCTTACGTCAATTACATCTCGTAATGTTTCATGCAACTCTTTGTTTCTGACATCACTGCACATCGATAAACTGCAGCATTAAAGAGCCTTCCCTTGTATCTCTGTGACAGTCAGGAGAAGCTCTTCAGGAACTGTCTTGTGAGTGGTTATAAATAGAAATTGTAAATATGTTATTATACTGTATTTATAGTGCTGTATTTAATGTTGACTTCATCCATTACCTCTCTGTCCTCCTTGTTCCCTTCATCTTTCCTGATGTCCAGAGTGTCGTCAATAGTTGTACTGTCCTAGTTATGACTTGATGTAGCCTAATTGATGTCAGTTGATGTGTGTATGGGGGTTCAATTTTTGGTTGTGGGGTGTTAATTCTATTTGGAAAAAATGTTTATCCAATAATTTGGAGTTATTTTAGAGTAATAGCTTATTCTGATTCACAGTATTTTAATCTGATGTTTTGCAATCCATGTATTGGTCTTTTCCTGTCTGTCAACAGGGACAAGGACACTGACCCAGAAGAGGAACAGACAAAGGGCCTCATTGTGGGTATCCTCACTGTGTTGGAGGATGATAACAACGCAGCTCCTCAAAATGTTGTGAGTGTTGCTGTTGTTGTGGAAGAAGAGATTGCCCTTCAAGATCTCTGTGACCTGCCAACTGCTTTTGCTTACCTCTTTGGACTGATCTATGCTTTAAACCTAAAGTACCGAAAAGATCTCAGGTACACATTTGAAACTGTTCAGAAGGTTTTCATGGAACTTGGTACAGACCTCTCTGCAAGGGTCAGATCCCTCAAAAACAAACTCCTTCAGTGAATCCACAAGGTAACTGGCCTTTGTTGGATCTAAAATGTTGACCTCTAAATGTTTCCCTCTGTCCAGCAAACACCATGTTAATTTACTCTTGCTGTTACTCACTCTCAACTCTTATGTACCTCGATCTCCAACTGTCTTACATTTATTTTGCACTTTTATTGGGTTTTTCTTAAACATGTTACATGTTAAGATTCAGTGTTTGTAAATTGTCACATAGTATTGAGCAGTGTTACAAAAAATAATTTTGAGATATTTTGAGACCGGAAGTTATGGCGCTCAGTAACCTTGTTAACAGATTTATTAGATTCATAGCTGTGTATCATACTGGTTCTGTATGGTCTTGTATACATGACTCACTGTAGCACAAGTTGACTGCTGGACTGGGACAATTGGGTTTCATCAGTTTGCATTTACTTGGCCCTGTTGAAAGGGATTTGATGCTGTACAGTTTAAATAAAACAAATGTTTTGAATATATATGTTGCATCTGTAATTATTTATACATTTGATTAGAAGTTACTGGTTACATTATAGTACTTATATTAAATTATAAACTATTGCAGTGTGCAACTTTAAATTCCTCTTAAATAATTTTGCTATACTGACTTAACCAAATTTAAGTGGATTCTGTGTAAGAATTCAGTTATTACAATGTAAAATTATAAGCTAGAACAATTAACAGGAGAGTTGGCACAAATCAGAATTCAGAGTTGAGCAAACTCAAAAGCAGAGCTTAAAATATTTAGTTTAATTACCCAACTTGAGTTCTTGAGTTCACCCAACTTTTCTTTTTTTGCAGTGCACCACACCGTGCCCCCCTTCCTCTTTTGGTAAAAAAATAATCTCTTCTCTGACCCAGTGAAAATTCCCTGCCCAAAAAACAAATCCACCAGCTCCGACTGGATCTTGTTGATTAGTGATGGTGGTGGTGGGACACAAGCTATCTTATGCCACAGCTGTGAGGCCACCAGGTTATTTAGAATTACAGTGCTTCCTCTGAGGGACAGCTGTGGCAGTGCCCACTTCCATTTCTTTAGTTTGCCTTTTAATTTTTCTAAAATTCCTTCCCAGTTTTTTCCCATCACATTTTCGATTCCTAAAAACACTCCCAAATACTTAAAACGATCTCTTTTCCAATTTAACTCCACAGTAGTTTTAAAAGCCCCCTCCTCCACCTGCCCACCGCCAAAGCTTAACTTTTTTCCCAGTTTATTTTTGCTGCTGATAAAATCCCCAAATCTCTGATAATCTCTCCCAGCTTTTTAATGTTCTCCTGTGTTCTTACAATGACGATAACATCATCCGCATATGCTGATAAAATGTGGTTTCCTTTAAAACCATTTAAAAACAGACCTTCAATGTTTTTTCTTATTTTGCATAGCATGGGTTCGATGGCGATCGAATACAGCATACCTGAGAGGGGGCAGCCCTGTCTCACTCCCCTGCACACTTTAAAAGGGGTGCTCAGTCCTCCATTGATCTTTAGTACACTTTCAAAGTCCTGGTACAGAACCTGGATCATGGCTATGAGACCTGGGCTGAGGCCGAAAGTCTTCCAGAGATAAATGTGCTCAACCCGGTCAAAAGCCTCTTCTTGTTCCAACAAAATGAGACCAGTATCAATTCTCAAAGAACTGGAAATGTCCAAAATATCCCGAATCAATGACACATTGTCCAGAATAGACCTACCAGGCACACAGTAGGTCTGGTCCTGGTGGACTATCAGGTCCATAATATCTCAAGACTGTTGGCTAGTGCCTTTGATAAAATCTTGTATCGGTGCATAAAAGCAACACTGGGCACCAATACTTAATATACAATAGGTCACCTTTTTATGGCAGGGGAGTTACCACTGCTCTCCTGCAGCTCTGTGGGGGGCGATTGTCTTTGAAACTGCTATTAAAAACAGTTAAAAGGTCCTCCCCCAACACCCCCCAGAATTCCTTGTAGAGTTCTACTGGTATACTTGTCGATCCCAGGAGCCTTGTCCCCCTCCATGGCTTGCAGGGCTGTGTAAAGTTCCTGGAGAACCAATGATTCCCCTCTCAGCTCCAAAGTTTTCCGAGACTTTTGGCAGATCCCTACAGAAAGATTCAAATATGTCTTTATTTTCTTCATACTCACTGCTGTAGAGGTCTGTGTAGAACAGTGCAGCTCTGCTCTGGAGGTCAAACACAGCAGAGGGATGCTCCTTCTCTGGCGTTTTTTTCTCCAGTCCAAATAAGAATTTGGATGGAGCCTCCACGAGTGCTGCAGCTTGATATCTGGACTAAACCAGCGCCCCCTGAGCCTTTGTGCCTAGTAGGTCTTTTAGAGCAGATCTTTTAGACTTGAGATCTTTAATATGATCTCGATTTCCAGTGGATACTACTACTAAGTTCTGAATTTCCACAATCTGGGTTAGGGTTAGGGTTGGGTCTGCCTCCAGTCTCCAGATCCTTCATAGACCTGGTAATGTCCTGTGTGACGTTGAGAGTGTACTGCTGACAGAGCTGCCTTTTCTCACTCTTCCTGTGATCCCACCACTGTCTTAAAGAAATAAAATCATTTTTCCTGCTTCTAAAACCTTCACAAAATACCTAAAAACATCTTTAAAATTGGCATCTGACAACAAAGTGGTGTTAAAATGCCAGTATGCGCTCTTAGGTTTTAAGTTAGCGATAAAAACATTACAAAATGCAACAGAGTGATCAGTAAAACCAACAGGTGTAATGCCACACTTCTTAAAAATGCTAAAATGGTGCTTAAAACAATAAGACTGGTCTAATCTGGCAACAGAAATTAAAATCCCCCAGGAGTGAGCCCAAGTATACTGCCTTCCATCACCATGCGTTCTCCTCCACACGTCTGTTAATTCATGTTCATTTAAAACCTCTTTCAGAGCACTCTGGGATTCTCTGTGAGGCTCAACGTGATTCCTGTCCAGCAAGTCATTCTCTGTGCAGTTAAAATCCCCTCCCAAAAATAAAAAGTCTTCAACATTGACTTTACTTAAAACAATGCTTAAAATTCTTCAAAAGGGTACCCTGTCTGGTCCTGAGGTGGGGCGTACACGTTGATAAAAACAAGTTTAAAATGTTCATAAATTGTCCTCACCACCATCATTCCTCCACCACCTCCTCCACTTCAAATGACACAGGGGTAAAACTCTTGGCACCACCCTAACCCCAGACTCCAGTCAGACTCATTAAACGTGTCACTGTGAGTCTCCTGCACAAACATCACATCTACTTTTTTAAGATTCATCATTTCAAACAGCAGAGACCTTTTTTCTGCATTTCTTGCCCTGTTTATATTTATAGTGCTGATGTTAAAATTGCTCATGAGAGATAAAAAAAAAAATAGCCAACAAACCAGCACTGCTTTCACATCCTCATCATCATTAGCCGCATTGGTCAGTTCTTTCCTTATTTTCTGTACTACCTTTTGAATTCTGTAAACTTCCTGGTCAGTGTACCCCTGTCTCCCCCTATTTTTACAGATTTTGCGTTCTTAGTTTTTGTGTGGGAACAGTTTAATTTTCCCCACACTGTAACTTTTTTTCTATGAGAAAGCCCAGGATTGGCTTTCCTCATCCTCTGAGTCTTCCTCCACACAGGATCCAGACTCTGAGCTTCCCTGGGCCTCTGTTTGCTTCCACGGACCTGCTGTCCCTTTCTTGGCCTGAAGCTCTCCTGAATTTTTTCTCAATTTTCTATTAAAAGCTCATCCCCCAATTCAAAATCACTCTCGTCCACTGTTTCTTCCACCACCACTCTGTTACCTGCACTCTTTTTCTTTGGTTTTCTATTTTCCTTTTCCTCCCGTCTCCTCCTGCCCTCCCACACTCACCTGACTGTACTGTTCCTCCTCATCGGCTTCCTCCACCTCCACCTGCTTCCGCTGTTCCTCACCTGCCTCCTCCTGCACCTCCAACTCCACCTGCTTCCCCTGTTCCTCACCTGCCTCCTCCTGCACCTGCACCTCCACCTGCTTCCCCTGTTCCTCACCTGCCTCCTCCTGCACCTGCACCTCGACCTGTTTTTCCTGTTTCTCCTCACCTGCCTCCTCCTGTACCTCCATCGTTTTTTTCTGTTCCTCACCTGCCTCCTCCTGTACTTCCACCTCCACCTCCACCGTTTTGTTCTGTTCCTCACCTACCTCCTCCTGTACCTCCACCTCCACCGTTTTTCTCTGTTCCTCACCTACCTCCTCCTGTACCTCCACCGGTTTTTTCCTGTTGCTCCTCACCTGCCTCCTCCTGTACCTCCACCTCCATCTGTTTTTCCTGTTGCTCCTCACCTGCCTCCTCCTGTACCTCCACCTCCATCTGTTTTTCCTGTTGCTCCTCACCTACCTCCTCCTGTACCTCCACCTCCACCTGTTTTTCCTGTTTCTCCTCACCTGCCTCCTTCTGTACCTCCACCTCCACCTGTTTTTCCTGTTTCTCCTCACCTACCTCCTCCTGTACCTCCACCTGTTTTTCCTGTTTCTCCTCACCTACCTCCTCCTGTACCTCCACCTGTTTTTCCTGTTTCTCCTCACCTGCCTCCTCCTGTACCTCCACCTCCACCTGCTTCCCCTGTTCCTCACCTACCTCCTCCTGTACCTCCACCTTCCTCCTCCTGTACCTCCACCTCCACCTGTTTTCTCTGTTTCTCCTCACCTGCCTCCTCCTGTACCTCCACTTGTTTTTCCTGTTTCTCCTCACCTGCCTCCTCCTGTACCTCCACCTCCACCTGCTTTCTCTGTTCCTCACCTACCTCCTCCTGTACCTCCACCGGTTTTTTCCTGTTGCTCCTCACCTGCCTCCTCCTGTACCTCCACCTCCATCTGTTTTTCCTGATGCTCCTCACCTACCTCCTCCTGTACCTCCACCTCCACCTGTTTTTCCTGTTTCTCCTCACCTGCCTCCTTCTGTACCTCCACCTCCACCTGTTTTTCCTGTTTCTCCTCACCTACCTCCTCCTGTACCTCCACCTGTTTTTCCTGTTTCTCCTCACCTGCCTCCTCCTGTACCTCCACCTCCACCTGCTTCCCCTGTTCCTCACCTACCTCCTCCTGTACCTCCACCTTCCTCCTCCTGTACCTCCACCTCCACCTGTTTTCTCTGTTTCTCCTCACCTGCCTCCTCCTGTACCTCCACCTCCACCTGTTTTTCCTGTTTCTCCTCACCTGCCTCCTCCTGTACCTCCACCTCCACCTGCTTCCTCTGTTCCTCACCTACCTCCTCCTGTACCTCCACCTGTTTTTCCTGTTCTTCACCTTCCTCCTCCTGTACCTCCACCCCCAGCTGTTTTCTATGTTGCTCCTCCACTGCCTCCTTTTGCGCCTCCACTTCCACCTGTTTTTCTTTCTGACCCTCACCTGTCTTGTTAGTGTCCTTCACTGGACAGGCCCTGATCAAATGTCCCTCCTTTCCACATCCAAAACATTTGGTGCTGTCAGAAGAGACAAAGATCACATAATCATAGTCCTCCACCCTGATCTTGAACGCCATGCTCAGGTCTTGGCTCCTGTTGTTCAAGTTCATGAAGACATTTCTCCTATGAGACACCACATGCTTCAACAATGGAGACTTACATCCCGACAGCACTTTACAGATGGGTGAAACTATTTGAAACGGGAAAGCTCTTTCATTAATGTCTAATCTCTAATGAAGGGTGGGACATTAGACAAAATAACTTTCTTTACCGGTGTGGTGAGCGGCAACACGGAAACGAAAGTGTCATTCACCATGATGCCGCTCTCTGTGACAGTGGGCTCTGTCACTGAACACGACGGCCTTTCCTCATAAACACACCACAAATCTTTACCGTTGTTTGGGTTAGCTTCGGCGGTGAGTGCACACACCGTTTAGCGGCTAACTGTTCCCGGTCATAAAACACACACTCGCATAACCCCAAAATAAAACAAGAGAGTAGTGCGTCTGATCATACGTGGTTTTATTTGTGTACAACATAAGATAACAACTGTTCAGTTTTGATGGGTACTTATTGTAGTAGACCGTCAGACGCTGGTATTGCCCAGTGTGTTGGTTCATGCTGCCGTGCTTTCGCTTCCGGGGTATGGGTGCTGCGTTGGGACAAACCGGACTACCAATAGAGTGACGCATTTTAAGCGAAGTTGTCCTGGGAAAAGGGGAATTCAGGTGAGCTCATGGGGAGGGAGAAATACCAGAGTGATCACATGGCGTTAGTGATGTTTTGATTTCATATGCTTGATTTATCTTGTACCTCGCTGATGTACGATTGTATGACATCCCTGCATGAGTTGGTTAGGGCCATGGGGGTGTGGTTATAGGTTTAAAAACTGGCTGAGTAGGCCTGGTGGAGAGAGTGGAGGCTGAGACCTTCAAGGAGTAGGTACAGAGCCTTGTGAGAAGTTTAGTGCGTGTATTGTTTTGTGCTTGTCATTTTGAATTATTGAATTATTGATTTTTTTTTTTGCACTTGTGGATCCATTTTGGACCATTTTCACCTTTTTGGTGGCCTTGTTTTGCACAGCTAAAATAAAACACCTTTGCACTAAATTGCTATTGTGGTTAGATCATCATTTTTCAGCAAAAGTATTGGACCTTAAAGCAATTTTTCTGACAATTGGTGGCGGTGGTGGGATGGTCAACCGCAAAACCCATACAAACAAGGCTAAAAGAAGCCTAAGATCACAGACTGATCCAGAACCAGAGAAATCAATGGACACCACAGACGAAGAAGAAGATAAAGGAAAAGGGGCCAGACATAAGACCCGATCAGCTCAACCTACAACCCCTGACCAGAATGCAGAATTCCTTGGGCTAATGAGGAGCTTCATGGATGAGCAGCAGAGACAAACAGGCAGCACGTGGTCAGAGAGAGAGAGATAGAGAATGAGGAGCCAGCTAAATAACCTGGGCCCAGGCTGCCCAGGTGCATGTCATCCAATTTGTAGCTCCGCCCATCTACCTGAAGTGAGCCTGAAAGAAAACACAAACAAAAGGACGACCAAAGGAGAGCCGGGGTCGTCACACCCCCCCACATAAGAGCGGAGACCCACTGGGTACTCTGCCACAATCAACCAACTATTTACAGAACACAATAATATATCAACAACAGAATAGACAATACCCACATTCGCAGTATTGACAGAATGATACAAACTCCTAGTTTGTTGGAGTAACAACACTCATACCTTCAACTGATCCCTCAGGACTAACTCATCCCCTCCGCAACCTGGGTACCTACAGGAGCATATTTAAGAGAGAACCAGACAGGCCAAAAGGACATAAGACAAAGGCAGAAGAATGATGACATTAACTACTCCCAACTAGAAGGCACGAGAAAGGGCATCAGCCATGACATTTTCACTGCCTTTAATATGGCGAACGTCTAGATGATAGGGCTGCAAAAATAGTGCCCATCTCATCAACCGCTGATTTGGGTTTTGCAAAGAGCGCAAAAAGGTTAGAGGATTATGATCTGTGTACACAGTAAGAGGGGTTCCTGAACCAGTGTACACATCAAAATGCTGTAATCCCCAAATTAACGCCAGGGCCTCCTTCTCAATAACAGAGTAATTTAGCTGATAGGAGTTGAACTTTTTGGAAAAGAACCCAACTGGTCTCTCGATCCCCCCAGCATCGGCTTGTAACAGGACCGCTCCAGCCCCCACATGGCTCGCATCGACCTGCAATGTAAAAGGCTTGTCAAAATTTGGTGCTGTCAGTACAGGAGAGGAACAGAGAAGAGCTTTCACATTTTCGAAGGCACACTGAGCCTCATTGGACCAGGCAAACGTCACGTGAGACTTCAGAAGATCTGTAAGGGGGGCCACAACTGATGAAAAATTCTTACAGAAACTTCTGTAGTACCCCACCATGCCCAGGAACCGCATCAATTCCTTCTTTGCTGCCAGAGGCGGAAAATTCTTGATGGCCTCCACTTTAGCCTCAACAGGGCGAACTTCCCCTTGCCCCACCACTTTACCTAAATAGGTAACTGTGGCTCTCGCAAAATCACACTTGGCTAAATTAACAGTCAACTGTGCCCAAACCAGTCTGTCAAATAGCGCAGTAATTCTCTGCAGATGGTCCTCCCAAGTATCACTGAAAACAACATCATCCAGGTACACAGCGCAACCAACCAACCCATTTACCACGATGTTCATCAGCCGCTGGAAAGTAGCCGGGGCATTACGCAAACCAAAGGGCATAACTTTGTAGGAATACAGGCCTGTAGGAGTTATGAATGCACTTATCTCTTGGGCCCGAAGAGACAGTGGGACCTGCCAGTACCCTTTTAACAAATCAAATTTACTGACATATTTAGCTGCACCTACTTGATCAACACAATCCTCCATTCGTGGTAAAGGAAAAGAATCTGGTTTTGTGACACCGTTTACTTTCCTGAAATCAGTGCAGGGTCGAAAAGTTGAATCGGGTTTCTTCACTAGTAAACACGGAGATGCCCAGCTAGAGTTAGAGGGCTCAGCTAGATTATTATCTATCATGTACTGCACCTCTTTGTCCAATTCTGTCTTTTTGTCTGGTGAAACACGATAAAAGCGCTGTTTGATGGGTTGCGCGTCACCAACATCTATATCATGTTCAATAAGATGTGTTTGCGTTGGCGTATCTGAAAACAGAGCTGGGTACTTATTTATCAATGAAATTAGCTCATTGCGCTTTCCCTCCTCCAAATGACCAAGAAGAAAATCCAACGACCTCAACACCTCAGAGTTCTTTAGACGTACCTGTAGCACTCCCTCAACTGTCAACCCATCACCACCCCCCATAACTGCCCCCCCTGTAGAAGACATCTCCGTGTCCACACACAAGGCAGGATTCACACATGGGGTCTCTGTGGAGCCTGGGGACGAAGACATACGGGCATAATATGGCTTTAACAAATTTACATGACACAACCTAGTTTTTCCAGTTGGCATTGAAATCAGATAATCCTGCTCAGAAACTTGCTTCTTCACAGTGTACGGACCAGCAAATTTTGCCTGAAACGGCGAACCCACAACTGGCAACAGAAACATGACCTGATCCCCAGGACTGAACTGCCGCTTGTGTTTCGGTCAAACAATGATTTCATCTTCTTTTGTGATTTTTCTAGATTGTGTTTTGCCATTTTCCCCGCCATATATAGTCTGTGTCGAAACCCGTTTACAAAGTCAACCAAGTTCGTGGGAGGTTCTGACTGTTTGCAACCACTCTGTAACACTGCCACAGGACCACGCACTGAATGCCCGAAAACCAAGTCATTTGGACTAAAACCAGTGCTCACTTCAACTACGTCTCTTGCAACCAGCAACAACCAGGGCAACCCCTCCTCCCAATCACGATCAAGCTCCGTGCAATAAGCACGCAAGAGTGACTTAAGAGTTTGGTGAAAGCGCTCTAAGGCACCTTGACTTTGAGGGTGATAAGCTGACGCCTGGTTATGTTTGATCTGAAGCTGCTGCAAAACCTGGGAAAACAGTTGAGAGCGGAAGTTAGAACCTTGGTCAGTTTGAATTACTTTGGGAATCCCAAACACAGAAATAAACTGTGACAATGCCTTCACCACAGACTTTGTTGTAATAGAACGCAAAGGAAAAGCTGCTGGATACCTAGTAGCCTGGCACATCACGGTCAACAGATATTTGCTACCAGATTTGGAAGGAGGCAGCGGACCTACACAGTCCATAATTAAATACTCAAATGGCTGACCTAATGCTGGTACAGGATACAGTGGTGCCGGACTAATAGTCTGATTAGGTTTACCAGTCAACTGACACGTGTGACACGTCCTGATGAAAGCTGACACATCCCTTTTCAACCGAGGCCAAACAAAGTGACGCAATATTCGATGATATGTTTTGTGAACTCCCATGTGTCCCGCTATATCATCATGAGAGGCTTTCATCACCATCTCTCTAAATTTGGCAGGCACCACAATTTGAACAACTGGATTCCCAACAAAGTCATCCGTTTGTGAACACCATTTACGCACAAGAACATCATCTTCTACAAAATAACCTTGAGCTGCAGTTTCCATGTCCCCCACAGGAGACGCAAGCTCAAACAGTGACTTTATAGAGGGATCAGCCTTCTGGCCCTCAATTAACTCCTCACGAGAAATAATGTTTAGAGGCACAGGAATAACCACTGCTTTTGTCTCAGCTACTTCGTTTTTTTCAGTCTCATCTTGTCCCTGTCTCATGGCACGAGTTACTGCACAAACTGGAAACAGCTCCACATCAGGCAGAACCTCAGCTGTGTCTTCCACCTCCGTCTGTAATGGTGGCAGTACAGGAACCTGAGTAATGACAAACGGTGGCGGAACATCAGCCCAAACTTTACTTCCTGCCAGATCATTTCCGAGAACCATGTCGATGCCTTCAACAGGCAAAGCTGGACGGACTCCAACTGCCACCTCTCCAGTGACTAAACCACAAGACAACTGCAATCTATGCACTGGCACTGGAATAATGGTCATGCCCATTCCCCGCATCAAAATGAAATTTCCAGTATTTGACTCTGAGGAGAAAGGAAGGACAGACTCACAAACAAAACTGTGCTTTGCTCCAGTGTCTCTCAATATTTTAATTGCCACCTTCTCCCCAAACAGGGAGACATAACCATCTGAAATGAATGCGGAAAAGTCATCATCTCCTTTGGACTCTTCCACAGGACAGAGGTCATCAGAGGAACTGTGTGTCTGGAGCGCCATCTGGGCAGGAGAAACAGAGACAGCCAAAGCAGCCGGTTTTACCTGTGCACCACTTGAGAACTTTGATTTCCCTTTAAGCATAGGACAGTCATTTTTCCAATGTCCTTTACGCTGACAGTAGTTACAGACTTGACTGGGATCACCCTTCTTTCAGCTACGCTCAAACCGAGAAGAATTATACTCCCAATGTGGCAGAAAAGATTTGCCTGTGCGTGCCGAACCACTGCACTGTGCAACAACACGGTCATCACCAAAAGTACTCTTGTGAGTCAAAATATACTCATCTGCCAGCACTGCTGCTTCCTGTGGTGTTTTAACTTTTCGTTCATTCAAGTAAGTAGCAACACTGTCTGGCACACAGTTCTTAAATTGTTCAAGAGCTACTAAATCACAAAGATGCTGAAAATTATCCACTTCTGATGCCAAACACCAACGATTGAACTGGAGAACCATCTCCCTCACAAATTCAACATGAGTCTGGTGCTCCCTTTTTCTCAAACCCCTGAAACGTTGCCGATAGGCTTCGGGTACTAGCTCATAGACTTTTAACACAGCAGCTTTCACCTTAACGTAGACTTTGCTATCTGCTGGACTTAATGCTGAATAAGCTTCCTGTGCTTTTCCTGTCAAGACACATTGAAGCAACAGGGTACGTTCCGTGTCTGGCCACTCACAAGTGTCTGCAACGCGCTCGAACAAGGAAAAGAACGTATCAGGATCTTTTTCACTGAAATTCGGCACCAATCTTAACTTTGCACTGATATCACCTCTAGGAAAAAATTCACTAGAGGCCACATTGTCCCTGCCCGAACTCTCAATAAGCTTGCCCTCTTTAATCAAATTCAGCTTATACTGTTCCAACTCTAATTTAGTCTGTTCTGTTTTGAACTTCATCTTTTCAAGTTCCAATTGCATTTCAAGTTCCTTTTGTTGTTTAAGTTTCTCATATTCCATTTGCATCATTAACAACTCTTTCCGTTGTTCAAAACTCAACGATGCACTGGTCACCTTGGGCTGAAACTCCTCCCTTTTAAGGACTCCAGTTTCCACCAAATTTGCTTTCAGAATGGCTTTAATACTTTCTTTCAACCGTTTATCACCAACCTCAATATTATAATGGTCAGCCACTTTCAACAGCTGATCTTTAGTATATTGACTCAGAAGGTGATCAGAAGGAGAGTGAAAAAATTCATCCACTGAAGCCATTATCAAACCCTGATTTAAGGTATGAATTAAGCAAAAAACACAGTACAATCCACAATATATTTCCCCAATCACTTTATGCAAACCAGCATGTGGAGAAGCCGAACAAGGAGAATTTCCCCCAAAACTTACCTAATTTCCCAAACTTACCTAACTAACTCAACCCTAGTCTTCTGGCAGTCACATGTGGGGAGTACTTATGCACTCAAAACCAGTGGAGTGAAGAAAACAACCAGAAACTGGCCCCTTTCCCACATCCCTGGAGATGCTCCCGAGCTTTGCTCTACCCACGTTCACCACCGGCCTAGAAATTGAGCAAGGTGAACCCCCTAACCAGGATTCACCCCTTTTCCTACCTGGGGAAAACTCCAAACACAAAGGCTCTCTCTTGCCAGTTCACACAGAAGAAAATCTGGAAAACATAACAGTTAGTGGATCAAAACAATCAAAAAGGACCCAAATTTGCTCTCTTAACCAATTAACAAATTTCAAACCAGTTACTCATGTGTGAATCTCCCAAAATTTTACACCAGTAACCAAAACAGACTGACAGTTTTTGAAATCTGCCACTCTGATCAATCAACAGTCCCAAATGAACCAACAAACTGGCACAAAACCTACCAAATGGTAAGTCCAATTCTCTTCTCTAAATCTCCAAGCACAGGATAAAACATTACAGCCATTGTTTGCTAAAATCAGGGGGACCGGAGAGGTCAAGACTGTTAATCATTGTGGGGAGGAGTTGTGTGTAGAGGATGGTGTGTTGTACATTCGAGAGGGGGAGAAACGGCGACTTGTTGTACCCCAAAGTTGCAGGCATATGGTGTTAGAGCTGGCACACACCATTCCTTGGGCAGGGCACTTAGCTCATCAGAAAACTTATCAGAGAATCCGCTCACGTTTTTACTGGTCCTAAATGTACACTGATGTCATGACCTTCTGCAACACATGTTCGTAAATCTGACAGAGCCCCGCTGTATCCTTTGCCAGTGATCTCAACCCCATTCAAGCGCATTGGCATGGATATTGTAGGTCCATTGGAGAAGAGTCAGTCAGGATACCAGTATATACTGGTTATCTGTGACTATACCACAAGGTATCCGGAGGCCTTTCCCTTATGGTCTATTACTACACCCAAGGTCATTAGCGCACTGGTACAGTTTTTTTCAAGGGTGGGCTTCCCAGAGGAAATCCTCACAGACCAGGGGACAAACTTCACCTCTCGACTCATGAAACAGCTTCACCACCAGCTAGGTATCGCTGCTATTCGCACAACAACATACCACCCACAAACGGATGGTTTGGTGGAACGATTCAACCAAACACTGAAACGCATGCTCCGAAAATTCGTCAGTGATACCGGAAAAGATTGGGATAAATGGTTGCCATTTCTGCTTTTTGCATATCATGAGGTGACCATTTGAGCTGCTGTATGGGTGGTCTGTGCAGGGGCCATTGGACCTCCTGAAGAAAAGCTGGGAGACACCTGCCAGCAGTCCAGGTAATGTGGGAGTGGTGCAGTATGTTTTGCAGATGCGTGACCAGCTGGAGCAGTACCGTGAGGAGGCCCAGGAGAATTTAAAGAAGGCTCAGCACAACCAGAAGCGCTGGTATGATGAACACTCTTGACAGCGGGAGTACCAGCCAAACGAAAAAGTCCTGTTACTCCTCCCCACGTCAACAAGCAAACTCCTGGTGAAATGGCGGGGGCCATACACCATCACTCGGAAGATGGGATCAGTCACATGCGAAGTCCATCACCCAGACCGTGGCAAGCAGAAGCAGACCTATCACATCAATCTGATTAAGGAATGGAAGGAACGGGAAGAGAGTCCAGCTAAAGCTTTGATGGTGAGGAAGTTGGAGGAAGATGAAGGCCCCTGTGACCTCAGAGTCTGGCAGGAGCAGAATCCCGGGGATCTAAGTCATCTGAGTGAGGTCCAACGGGGGGAGCTGCAGCAGGTGTTCAGAAAGTACCCGGGCCTGTTCCAGGAGAGACCAGGGAGGACATCAGTGCTGCAACATGCTGTCCACCTGAAAGATTCCACACCCATCCGGCAAAGACCCTATCGCATTCCTGAGAGACTTCTAGACTTCTAGCCTTTTCCACAGTGTCCACAAACATAACGACAGCCCTGTTCATCCATGCCGCGGACTTCACACTGCTGTGGTCACGGACATCTTAATGCCGTGCTTCCTCATCAGTTTGCTCAGCTCCATTTTATGGCATGAGCAAACTGACGAGGAAGCATGGCATTAAGATGTCCGTGTCCTCTTCAGTGTCAGTGGAGGACTGCAGCATGGCCGTGGGTCAGGCTGTTGACCACAGCAGTGTGAAAGTCCGCGGCACAGATGAACGGGGCTGTCGTTAGTACACCGACCAACAAAACGCTGGTCAACTGCACCAACCCAAGAAACACACACACACACACACACACTCACACACCTAAAAACTTACAAAACACGTACACTGTAAACATTAAAAAAAGATTACCACATTCATACATCGCTAACAAACAATCGGTCGCTCCGCTCACAAGCTCACAGCACACTCACTCCAACACTCAGAGAGAGAGAGACAGAGATAGAGATAGAGAGACAGATAATTTAAATTTTGTTTTTATTTGCGAAACACATTTTTTAAACACAATGACATTGCATTGCAACAAAATTAAAAATAAAACGTTAATAAATAAAAATGAATGAATAAATAAAAAAACAAAAACCATAATTTAACTCAAAATGAGTCCAAATATCAGGTCATTCTTTTCAATAGAACATAAAACATTGTTAAGGCTCCATTATGTTTGAAAACTCTTCCACATTATTTGTGGTTCTGTAAAAACTGAAATCAACATGTAATCTGGCCTTCACCATTCTAACAAAAAACGTATGTGTATCAAAATCCAAAGAGGTTTCTAACTTGTTCCTTCTGCTGAGGTAGATCGCCATCTTAGCTTGACCCAAAATAAAGTTCAACAACTGACATTTCAGTCTCTTCTTCTGAGTATAAGTATAACCCAGAATGAACATTTTTGTAGAAAAAGTGTCTCCAAACATCCTGAACATTCGCTGCAGCAGCTGAAACAAGGAGCCCAGTTTCCCACAGTCCATGAAGCAGTGATACACTGTCTCTCTCTCTGTGAGCAGAAAGGACAGTTCTCACTTACATTTAATCACAGAAACAAAAGCATTGACAGCTACAATCTGGTGCAGAATTCTCCACTGCAAATCTCCAATCCTTTTAGTTAAAGGTGGTTTATAAAGTGCTCTCCACGCAGGTCTGACCTCATCGTTAAGCCCTAGATGAGCTCTCCAAGGGGTGTCAGTCCGACCGCTTCGCTTGTCCTTGTTCAGAACCTTAACCAACAGTTTGTACATAGCTTTGCCTCCCGTAACAGTAAACAGTCCAGTGTAAAACGGTTGCACAGTTTGTGAGCACTGAGGTCCATCAGAAGCAGAGGCTCAGTGAGACCTAAACCTCCAGCCTGGCTCAGTATGGCTCAGGCTATGGGCCTCCAGACGAGGTCTGCTGGACCGGCGAGGAGCCTCTGGACGAACTGGAGTTGGAAGGCAGCGCCCCTGCCAGGTGAATGAGCTCCTGTCCTCCGTCTTCCTTGGGAAGAAACAGCACGTTCTGCGGGACCCAGTGCAGATGGTCCCAGAAGAAATCCACAACACCACTTGTTTCTTGGCCAGGAGACGCGCCGGGGGGTCCACACATGCCAGTCGGTGCCATAGCACGGAAGACACCAAGTTGTTGATCACTAAAGTGCGCCCTTTACAGGACATATGTTGTTAAAATCCATTTCTACTTTTTGAGTTGTCCCTCGAACTTCTCTAAAACATTGTCCCAGTTTTTGCACTTAAAAGAATCATCAACAAGATAGACACCAAGATATTTAAAACCTCCCTTCTTCCATTTTAACCCCCTAGGCAAAATAAGCTTCCTGCTGTCTTCACTATTTCCCCAGTTTCCCCTATTTCCCCCAGACAATTTAAAAGCTTGTTGACATCCAAGGAGGTTTATACCTGAAAGACGCAATCTCAGCTTGTGTAGGAGAGGCTCTATGGTCATGGAGTAAAGCATGCCAGATAGGGAACAGCCCTGTCTGACTCCCCTCTGAACTTTAAAAGGTGCACCGTACAAGACCTGGATCTTGGCTATGAAACCAGAGTTGAACCCAGAAGCATGTAGTGTCTGCCACAAGTACTGATGTTCACCTCGGTCAAAAGCCTTTTCTTGATCTATAGAAATCAGACCAAGTTCACAGCCCAATGAACTGGAGAGGTCCAAAATGTCCTGAATTAGAGAAACTTTGTCAGAGATCAGCCTGCTGGGTACACAATAGGTCTGGTCAACATGAATGACATGCTCCATCACTTTTCTCAGCCTTGTGACCAACACCTTGGACAAGAGTTTATAGTCTGTGCAGAGCAGAGCTACTTATCTCCTGTAGATCCCCTGTCTTGGGGAGGAGGGTGATAACCGTCCTTTATTAAAACTGTCTCTGAGAACGAGTAACAAATCTTGGCCAATCACAGGCCAGAAAACCTTGTAGAATTCCACAAGAAGACCATCCATGCCTGGAACTTTTCCGTTATCCAGGCTCTGTAGCACAGCAGCTAGTTCGTCCGCAGAGATCTGTGCGTTCAGCTCAGCGTTGACCTCCACAGGAACCTTGGGTAGACTCTCGTAGAAAGATTCCACCACCTCCGGTCTCTCCTGGACCTCCTTCTTGAAGAGCTCCTCATAGAAGGCAACTGCGCATCTACATACCTCTGCCGACTCCTGCAGCAGCTGCCCAATGTCGGACCGCAGGGAATGCATGAGCCTTTTTTGTCCATTCTTGCGTTCAAGGTTGAAGAAAAATGAGAGGGAGCATCCATTTTAGCAACATTTTGGAAATCATCTGGATCGAACCAGAGCACCTTGAGCAGAGAAACCCAGCAGGACAGACAGAGCTGACTTTTTCCTTTTGAGAACTTTAATATGTTCTCTTTCTCTTGTGGAATCTGCTAAATCTTGCAGCTCCACTATTTCTCTCTCCAGAGCTTTCATAGACCTGGTCATGTCCCTTGTGACATTTAGAGCATACTGTAGGCACAGATTTTATTTTACCCATCCCTATATCCCACCACTGTTGTAAAGTGGTGCAATCAGATTTAGTCTCTGTATAGTTTTTCCAAAAAGAATGAAAGAATTCCTAAAAACAGTATCAGAAAGCAAGGCCACATTCAAATGCCAATAGGCACTGCCACATTTGACTTTTTTGACAAAAATAGAAACCTGTACAACAGAGTGATCTGACATACCTACTGGGTGTATCAAGCAACTCTAAAGCACATTCGTCTGATGTTTGAAGCAGTAAACTCTATCAAGCCAGGCCATAGATAAAGAGTTATCTTTAGCATGAACCCAAGTAGGTTAGTGAGGTGAAAATGCCTCCAATTGTCACTTAAATTATTTGCTTTAATTAACTTAATAAGACACCTCTTGGAGGCTCTATGTGGTTCTGGATGGTTGCTGTCTAGAGTTGCATTTGCAAGTTAAAATCACCACCCAGGAACATGTAACTTTCACCACCACAGTTGTTAACAAGAGTGTTTAAAGTGTCTAAAAAAAAACACCCTTTCTGTGCATACTGTTGGAGCGTATACATTAATGAATATCATTTTTACCTTTTTAAACAAAGCTTGTATTTTCAACAAGCGACCCTCAATAATTTCTTCAGTGACACAAGAACTGGGTAAAAGGCCTCTAGAAAACAGGACACCAACTCCTACACTGTTTCTGCTCTTATGGCTGAGGAAGACTTCCCCATCACACCCCCTCCTCCATGTAGGTTCATTCTCAGCTGTGCCGTGTGTCTCTTGCAGAAAAATGACATCTAACTTCCTAACTTTTATCAAACTGAAAAGAGAAGCTCTTTTGACGTCCTCTCTGGCACCATTAATGTTTAAGGAACTCAGCTTTATGTCACACATTGTATTGAAAAGGCTGCATCCAAACAAGGCAGAGAGGAACACAGAGAAAGGAGGACAACAGTGAAAACTCAATCATGTGCAGTTTGCGACCTAACTTTTAACACCAATTTTTTTTTTTTTTATTGGTTTTTAGTGTCAAACATTTCCACATCATTCATCATAGTTTCTGTGTGTGTGCTCACCACTATGACTTGAATAGTACAAATTTGAAAAAGTCTCTCAAAAGCACACACATACCGACACAATATAGTAAAGAAATAAAATTAAAGTAGAAAGAACAGTAACACAGTTAGGGAGTAGTCTGTTTGTGATGATTGATTAGCTATCAGTGAAAACAAAATCAGGCCTTTGGGGCGTTACAAAGTGAATCCACTTTTTAATGTATGAAGTAAATTGCTCTGTTTTATGATTGACAAATGCTGTTATCTTTTCCATTTTGTAAATGTCCATTGTGATGTCCATCCATCCATTCAGAGTTGGACTCTCCTGCGATAACCACTTCCTGGTTAAAGCCTTTTTAGCTGCAACCAACAGAATGTTCAATAAGTATTTGTCCTTTTTCATCCAGGTCTTAGGTAAATTCCCAAAGTACATAGTTTTGGATTCTAAAGGCAGAACAAATTTGAAAATGTCTTGTAGGGCATTGTGTATCCCCTTCCAGTAGTCTTTGATGACAGGGCAGTCCCAAAAAATGTGGAAGTGGTTTGCATGCTGGTTACCGCAGTTCCTCCAACATATAGGGGGGACTCCATCATAGTGGGATTTCTGAGAGGGTGTTATAAAGTATCTAATCAAGTTCTTCCAGTTATATTCCCTCCATTTCTGTGAACTGGTACATTTCCAATGAAAACTCCACATTATTGTCCATTCCTCTTCAGATACATTCATCCCACCTTCCTGTTCCCATTTTTTCCTAATGTATAAAGTTGAATGTGTTTTAAGATTTGACAGCATTTTGTACGCACATGAAATTATTCTCCCATTTACATCAGAGTTATACGCTTTCCTAAACATTTCTATCAAGTTTACATTTATCTCCAACACATTTTTCATCTTTATATTAACATAATGCCACATTTGCAGATACCGATAGAAATCCTGTTTTTCCAAAAGGTATTTCTCTTTGAGTGAATCAAAACTGAGCATTGTTCCTCCTTTCATTACCTTACAAAAAGCTGTTAATCCCTTAAGTGTCCAGTCCTTAAATCTACTGTCCAGTTGGTTAGGAATGAAGTCTGAGTCATATGCAACCCATTTAAGAAACATAATATCGCCTTCTAATTTATATTCTTTTATGATAGTTTTCCACATTTTTAGAGTACATTTCACCCATGGATTCTCAATACTGTTTATCTAATTTTGCAAATTATTGTCTGCTATAACTGCCTGTATGGGGGTGGAACATGTTTTCTCTTCAATAGATTTCCATTGAGCATTATATTTTGGGTTGCACCAATATATAATTGTTCTTCTCTGTGTTGCCAGGAAATAATCTCTAAGAGAGGGCAGATCCCATCCCCCTTTTTCTTTTGTCAGTTGTAGAGTTTTAAGACGGACCCTTGGTCTTTTGCTTTGCCATATATATCTTGACAGCATTTTTTCCCATTCGTTGAATTGGCTTTGATTGATCTCAATTGGTAGGGTCTGAAAAAGGTACAATAATCGAGGTAATATACTCATTTTAATAGATTCGATTCTTGAAGAAAGGCTAAAGAAAGGGATTAGGTTCCATCTTGCTATATCTTCCTTGATTTTTTTCTGTACTGGGAGGTAGTTACATTCTAATAATTTTGTAAGATCTATGGGTATGTAAATCCCCAAATACCTGATGGATTTTGTTTGCCATATCAATGGGTATTTCTTCTTAATTTATTCAGGTGGGCTGAAATTATATGAAAGTAATTGGGTCTTACCTATGTTAACCTTATATCCCGACAATTTACCATATTGTTCAAATGATTCCATCAATTTAGTTAGAGTGTTTGTCGGCTGCCCCAAAAAACACAAAATATCATCCGCATAACAGGCTAATTTATACTCGGTCTCTCTAATAGAAATTCCCCTTATATCTTTGTTTTGTCTAATATGTTGGGCCAATGGCTCTAAATATAGCACGAAAAGTAAAGGTGACCATGCACAGCCCTGTCTGGTGCCTCTTTCTAGGGTAAAACTATTATATAAATATCCGTTGACTTTAATTCTGGCCGTAGGATTGTTATACAGTGCCAGTATAGTTTTTATAATTGTATCATGAAGGCCAAACCTGTGTAACATTCTGTAAAGAAAAACCCAATTAACTGAATCAAATGCTTTTTCAGCGTCAACACTTATCACTATTGCCTCAGTCTTATTTTTTTGTATATAATCTATGATGTGTAATGTCTTTCTTATATTGTCTTGCATTTGGCGTTGCTGTATAAAACCTGCCTGGTCATTATGGATCAATGTCGGTAGGAATTCCTCTAATCGTCTAGCCATAATCGAGGTAAATAATCTGTAATCCACGTTAAGAACAGATATTGGTCGATATGAACCACAATCCGTCTCGTCCTTGCCTTCTTTTGGTATAGCCGATATGATTGCCTCCTTCCAGCTGGGTGGAGTTTGCGCCTTTTTTAAAGCCCAGTTCAGTGTTGGAAGTATAATAGGTATTAATTCCTCTTTAAATACCTTATACCATTCGGCTTTATAACCGTCTGATCCTGGCGATTTATTTGATTTAAGTCTACTAATCGCATTTTTTAATTCCCTTTGTGTTATATCAGCAGTCATCATTTCATTTTGTTCTTCATTTAATGTGGGTAAATCTAAAGAATTTAGAAAATTGTCGATTCGGGCTATATTTCCTCCTGGGACATCAGAGTATAAGGTTTTGTAAAACACCTCGAAAGCTTCCTGAATTTCACTTAATTTATTTTGCATTACTTTTGTTCTCGGATTTCCAATTCTATGAATTGTATTTTCTGCAATTTTTTTCTTCAATTTCCAGGCCAATATCTTCATATATTTAGACCCACTTTCATAGTATTTCTGTTTCAAGAACATTAGATTTTTTTTAATTGCTTGTGTAGCTAAATCATTGATTTCAGTCCTAATTTTTTTGATATCCTCTAATATCTTTTGCTCAGAATGTAATTTATGTTTTCTTTCTAGTTCTACTTCAATTTGTTTTGCAATTCCTCATTTAGATCTGTCGGTGAGGACTTCAAACTTTTGAAGGACTTGATGTTGGTGGAAGAATTTAAAAGGTGTGTCAAGGATGACATTAAGTCGTATCTTGATGAGAAAGATGCTTCGACACTCCATGAAGCAGCTAAATTAGCTGATGAGTATGCACTGACGCATAAGTCTAAGTTTGGAGTCCAGGACAGACCGTCTCCTACTAAGCAGACTGGCAGTAAAACCACGGCAGCGCAGCAGACCACAGACGCTAAAGTCAAGGTGGCTGAGGTTAAGAATAAAAGTGATGGTGCCAAAAAGGAGGCATTTACCAGTCCTACCTGTTATTATTGCAAGAAACCAGGTCATGTCTTGTCCGAGTGCCTTAATCTTAAGAGGAAAAAGGAGAAAGAGGCGTCTCCTAGTGGAAATGGTTTGGTGACATCTTTGATAGAAAGGCCTATTGGAATTGGTTCTATTGAGCCATATTGTCCTTGTGAGGCCAAAAAGGCTGAGTTGTCTGATCTTCTCAGGAAGGAATTTCTTCCTTTTGTGTCAGAGGGATTTGTTTCCTCAAGTGAAAGTTCTGATCCTCAACCCATTCGAATTCTTCGCGATACTGGGGCATCTCAGTCGCTTTTGTTGAAAGAGGCATTGTCCTCCTGTGATTGTGAAAGCACGGATATAGGTGACTTCACTCTTGTTCAGGGTATTGAGGGTAGAGTTGTCACAGTACCTCTGCACTCTGTGTTTTTGAAGTCAGACTTAGTTACAGGACAAGTTAAGGTGGGCCTCATGTCCAGTCTGCCCATTAAAGGTATTTCTTTGCTGCTTGGCAATGACTTAGCTGGTGGTAAAGTTGTCCCCTCTATGCAGTTGACTTCTCAGCCGAGTACTGAGGAAGAGCCTACCTTGGATTCTGATGTGTTTCCCTCATGTGCAGTTACTCGAGCTATGGCCAGAAAGGCAAAAGAAGAGGAGGACCAAGGGCCATCTAGTCCTTTGTTAGGTCAAGACATTGAGAAGTCTGGACTTCAAGTAGGTCATGACTGTGTTGAACGTAGCTGTCAGGATGAACTGTCAGACACTTTTCTTGGCACTCTGTTTGATCAGGATCTTGGTAGTTCACCTGTAGAAGTAGGTAAAGATCCTCATGTGTCAGATGATTTGTCTTTGTCAAGAAAACAGCTAACCCAGGAGCAAAGTAGTGATTCAGACATTTCTGAACTAAGAGAAAAAGTTCTCTCTGATGATGAAATTGTGACTGTACCAGTTGGTTACTACCTGAAAGGTGGGGTTTTGATGCGCAAATGGCATCCCCCTGATATTCCCATGACTGAGGACTGGGCAGTTGTCCATCAAGTGGTTGTTCCCAAAGCCTACAGGAATGACATCCTCACTATGGCACATTGCTTACCCTTAGGGGGTCATCTTGGTGTTAACAAAACTGTTAACAAGATTTTGAAGCAATTTTTCTGGCCAGGGTTACGTAAGGATGTGGCTAACTTTTGTAGGACGTGTCACATTTGTCAGATGGTTGGCAAAAACAAGTTGGATCCTCCTGTAGCTCCATTGAAACCCATCCCAGCCTTCGGTGAACCCTTTTCGAGGGTGATTGTGGATTGCATGGGACCGTTGCCAAGAACTCGGTCTGGAAATGAGTACATGCTGACTATTATGTGTGCTGCTACAAGGTTCCCTGAAGCAATTCCACTTCGTAATATCAAAGCAGCTAATGTTTCGAAGGCCTTGATTAAGTTTTTCACTTTGTTTGGTCTACCTAAATAGATCCAATCAGATCAAGGTAGTAATTTTACCTCTGGACTCTTTCAGCAGGTTGTGTACCAGCTGGGGATCAAGCAGATCACTTCAAGTGCCTACCACCCTGAGAGTCAGGGATCCCTAGAGAGATTCCACTCTACCTTAAAAACTATGCTTAGAGCATACTGCTTTGAGAATGAGAAGGATTGGGATGAAGGCGTTCATTTGTTGTTGTTTGCTGCAAGGGAGTCGGTCCAAGAGTCTCTTGGCTTCAGTCCATTTGAATTGGTGTTTGGACATCAGGTGAGAGGACCCTTGGCCTTACTGTCTGAACAGTGGACCTATAAAGAGACACATGTAAGTTTGTTGGATTATGTCTTGAACTTTAAGGAGAGACTTCACAGGGCATGTGCACTGGCTCGAGAAAAGCTTGAGTCCACCAAAGGAAAAATGAAAACTTGGTATGACCGGAAAGCCAGGGCTAGGACATTTAGACCTGGGGACAAAGTGCTTGTGTTGTTCCCACTGCAGTCCAACCCCTTGCAAGCTCGGTTTCATGGCCCTTATGAAATCCACTCAAAGGTCAGTGACCTCAATTACATTGTGTCCACTCCAGATAGGCGGAAGGCTAGACAGCTGTGCCACATCAACATGTTGAAACCTTACCATGATAGGTCTGTAAAGGTTGTGTCAGTGGTTAGCCAGCAGTTCAGTGAGAGTTCTGTAGAAGATGAACAGTTGCAGGATGAGGAACCCCCTATCAAGCCTGACATTATTCCCTGTAGACTGTCAAATTCTGAAATTCTGCAGAACCTTGACTCAAAATTGTCTCACTTAGAATCTGCGCAAAGAGACCAAATTGCCGCATTGATACTTAAGTACCACGATTTGTTTCCAGATGTTCCAAAGAGAACTCATGTAGTCATTCATGACGTCAATGTGGGTGACGCTTCGCCCATTAAACAACACCCATATAGAATGAGTCCTGAGAAACGCCAACTTGCTGAAAATGAGGTGCAGTACATGTTGCAGCACAACATTATCCAGCCGTCCCATTCTAATTGGAGCTCCCCATGCGTATTGGTGCCTAAGCCCGATGGCAGTACAAGATTTTGTACAGACTACAGAAAAGTAAATTCTGTTAGCAAAACAGACGTTTTTCCAATCCAAAGAGTGGACAACTGTATTGACCAAGTCGGACAAGCCAAGTTTCTCACCAAAATTGATCTGTTGAAGGGATATTGGTGTGTTCCACTAACTGACAGGGGTAGAGAAATATCTGCATTTGTAACACCATCGGGGTTGTATGAGTACAATGTACTACCTTTTGGGATGAAAAATTCACCCGCCACGTTTCAAAGAATGATTCACTCTGTGATTAAGGGCTTATCCAACACCAGTGCTTACATTGATGATTTGGTTACAGAGAGTGATACTTGGGAAGGGCATGTCGCTGATGTCGAGAAACTGTTTCAGCGACTGTCTGAGGCCAATCTTACAGTCAATTTAGCTAAAAGTGAATTTGGCTGTGCCAGTGTCACCTATCTGGGTCATGTTATTGGCCAGGGCAAAGTGGCTCCTGTTGATGCTAAGGTCCAGACCATAGTATCATTTCCAGTTCCCACTAGTAAGAGAGCATTAAGGCGATTTCTAGGTATGGTAGGATACTACCGTAAGTTCTGCAAGAACTTTGCGGATGTAGCCCTACCTCTCACCAATTTACTCAAGAAAAATGAAAAATTTGCCTGGACAGATGCATGCCAAAAGGCATTTGACAAACTAAAACTCTTGTTATGCCACACTCCTGTTCTCAATTCATCAGATTTCGCCAAGCCATTTACCGTAGCCGTAGACGCTAGTGATGAGGCAGCAGGTGCTGTGTTATTACAACAAAATGAGGGTGACAGTGTTGAGCATCCTATTGCTTACTTTTCTAAAAAGCTCAACCGACATCAGAGGAACTATTCAACTATTGAAAAGGAGCTCTTAGCCCTGATTCTGGCCCACCAACACTTTGATATTTATGTGTGTACTGGTCAGAAACCTCTGATTGTATATACAGATCATAATCCCCTAGTTTTCTTAGGAAAAATGAAAAACAAGAATAGGAGATTGTTAAACTGGAGTTTGATTCTGCAAGAAGATGACATTGTGATCAAACACATAAGGGGTAAAGATAATGTAATTGCTGATTGTCCCGATGTTGAAAATTGTACTGATGGGATGAACATGGCATGTGACTGAAAATTTTGATCGTTGGAATCAAAATTTTCCCTTTAAGGGGGAAGGTGTGATGGACAAATATTTTATTTTGTTTCCTGTATTTATGACATTTTTGATTTTTGATTGTGGTTGTATTCATTTGAGGTGTGTGCATCATTATGTGTCAAAGAATTGACATATGTCATCCCCTCCCAGTTTGAGCATGTAAATTAGAAGGAGGAGTTGCAGTTAGAGTCACGAGTTCAAGCAAGGTTCACAAGTGAGGCACCTCAGGGAGATGCAGGTCCCGCACTGTGATTGGCCCACTCTTCACTGGACTTTCACGTGAACTCCTCATGCAGGAGAGGTGTGTAGGAGCATTGCTGCAGCACACGTCTCAGATGTGCTCTCCACTGAAAGTTTGCAGTTTTTGGCTAACGCTTGGACTGGTTGGATTTTACAATTCCTTCATCGGATCATCCAGGAACTTTTCTCACGAATGGATAACGGAATGGTTGCAAACACTTTGCGTGGACTCTCGAGGAAACTACTGCACAAGAAGTCGGACATTTGGGACAATGTTAAGGACGCTCACCTGTGCGCTCATCTCCCCCGAGACCTGAACGAGTGTGAAAGACAGTAAGATGATGCACCACTCATTAGCCTGTATTAAGTATTGTCTTGTATGGTATTTTGAACGGGTTTTAAAAGGAAACCTTTTTGTTGTGACCTAGGCCTAGGGTCTTTCGTTGTATGTAACGTGATGAGGTTTTTTTTTTATTTTGAATATGTGAACATTTTCGGGGTTTTGTGAGATAAAGATTGAAATCTTTTCTATAACTTTCTGTGTTGGGCATTTGTTGCTAACCTCGCACGTAACACAAGTGTCAGTATCAGTGGGGGTCCCGGGATCTGATAACGATCCCAATTGCAGAAGGGAAGAAACTGTTCATGTGGTGGGTAGTTTTGGTCCTGATGGACCGCAGCCTCCTGCCAGAGGGCAGAGTGTCATAAAGTCTGTGACCAGGATGGGAGGGGTCGGCCACAATCATACCTGCACGCCTCAGAGCCCTGGAGCTGTGCAGGTCCTGAAGGGAAGGCAGGTTGCAGAAAATCACCTTCTCAGCAGACCGTATGATACGCTGTAGTCTGCTCTTGTCCTTAACAGTGGCAGCAGCATACCAGACGGTGATGGAGGAGGTGAGGATGGACTCGATGATGGCAGAGTAGAAGTGCACCATCGTCGTCTTTGGTAGGTTGAACTTCTTCAGCTGCCACAGGAAGAACGTCCTCTGTTGTGTCATTTTAGGTCCTGAATGATGATGATGCCCAGGAAGCAGCAGGACTCCACAGAGTTGACTGGGGAGCCACACAGGATGACGGAGGGCTGGGTTATTCCTGAAGTCCATGACTATCGCCACTGTCTTTAAAGCGTTAAGCCAGGTTGTTCTGGCTGCACCGGGTCAGCAGATGGTCAATCTCCCACCTGTAGGTGGAGGTTTAGGGTTATCCCCGCCAGAGATTAGCCAAATGAGCGTGGTGTCATCTGCAAACTTCAGGAGCTTGACGGACTGGTGACTGGAGGTGCAATCATTGGTGTAAAGGGAGAAGAACAGGGGAGAAAGAATGCAGCCTTGGGGGGAACCAGTGCTGATGGTCTGGGATTCAGAGACATGTTTCCCCAGCTTCACACGCTGCTTCCTGTCAGACAGGAAGTCTGTGATCCACCTGCAGGTGGAGTCAGGCATGTGGAGTTGGGAGAGCTTGTCCTGAAGCAGAGCCGGGAGGATAGTGTTGAACGCGGAGCTGAGGTCAACAAACAGGATCCTGGCATATGTTCCTGGAGAGTCCAGATGCTGGAGGGTGTAGTGCAGGGCCATGGTTACTGCATCGTCTACAGACCTGTTGACTCTGTAGGCGAACTGCAGTGGGTCCAGGAGTGGGTTGGTTAGGGATTTGAGGTGGGACAGCACAAGGCACTCAAACGACTTCATGACCACAGAGGTCAGGGCGACGGGTCTGTAGTCATTCAGTCCTGTGGTCCTTGGCTTTTTGGGGATGGGGATGATGGTGGAGACTTTGAAGCAGGCTGGCACATGACATGTCTCCAGCGAGGTGTTGAAGATGTCAGTGAACACTGGAGACAGCTGGTCAGCACAGTGCTTCAGGGTGGATGGAGAGACAGAGTCTGGTCCAGCTGCTTTGTGGGGGTTCTGTCTCTTGAAGAGCTTGTTGACGTCCCTCTCCTGCAGGCAGAGAGTCAAGAGTCATCACTGTGGTAGTGGAAGGGGGGCAGAGATGTAAAGTGGAGAGGCACAGGGTCCTGCTGAGCTGAGGTTTGGGGGGTTGGTGAGATGGGAGAGGGCGACGCACCATCTACCAAGAATAATACTACTGCTGAGGTAGTAAGGAACCACTGGTGGTGAAGATGGCCGTGCTGCTTGCTCATCAGGTGGTGCTGAAGACTGCCCTGCTGTCCTGCTGCTTCCTGGTCGGCGGCTCCAAAATATTTCAGAATTGCTCCTGCAAAGACAAAACTCCTTAGGTTACCAAGCAAAATAGATCCGAAGCAAATATTCATACTATATAATTGAGTTATGTTGCGCTAATGCAGGCACGGTAGAGATGCCAGCTGTGAAGCTCTCGCTGGATGATGATTTTCTCTGACCAATCTGCGAGCGTATGTATCGTCTTTGCTGACTTGGAACCTCAGCGGAGGTGCTACGGAAAAAAGTACCAGGTACTTTTCACACCTTTTCCTGGTGAAAAACCAAAAAAGTTGAGTCTAGTCGAGCCGGTACCATGCAGTGGAAAAGCAGGGGTCACTCCTCAGATATTGAGGCCGAACTTGCAACTTGAGGGGGCCCCCTAGTGATGCAGGGGCCCTATGCACCTGCTTAGTCCGCATATAGCAAGAAATGGCTCTGAGATCACCTTCACTGTCCTGTGTGCTCACCAAACTGTCCTCTGGCTGAGAGGAAGAGCATGCCATGTCTTTGACACCTTAGAAACCTGTTCTCTGTTTGGTTTACTTTCTGGACTTTTTCTTTTGATAGACAGTTTGTACACGTCATCATCAATCATATCTCCCTCATCAAACAACACCGACTCCTCCACCTGGGTCGCAGTGTGACCGATATTTACCTGCATCTCTGCTGCTGTTTGCTGCTCACCTTCCTGACTCAGGCAGGGATCAGGCCCTGTCCTCCTTTCCTTTCTCTCTGAATTGGTATGACAGAAAGGCTTGGCACACTGGATTTAGATTTGCAAATGCAGTATTCTGCTTCCCATGTTTACTTTTTAAAATGCCGGGGACAGATACTACATGGACTGTAACAGGAGTTAGAGATCTAAAACAATTATCAGAGGGCATTAAGAAACATGAATGCTCAAAGGTACACATGAACAACGCTGTCAAGCTAGCCATGCTAGGCAGGACTAGCATAGCTGCACAGCTGGATGAAGGACACAGGACTGCGGTGAGAAAACATAATGAAGAGGTGGATATGAACAGACATATTTTATCGAAGATTATTGATTGTGTGAAATTCTGTGGAGCTTTTGAGCTGTCACTGCGAGGCCACGATGAAATCACATCCTCCGACAACCCTGGCATTTTTCAGGGATTGGTAGCTCTTGTGGCGTCACTGGACGGTGTGTTAGAGGAGCACCTGAAGCCACTGTCTTTAAAGGCACCTCAAAGACAGTTCAAAACGAACTTTTGGACTGCATGCTGTCGGTTCTTCGAGACTGCATTCTGGGGGATGTAAAAAGGGCAGATTATCTAGCTATCCAAGCAGATGAAACAACAGACACTGCCACTCATTGTCAGCTGGTGCTTGTGCTACAGTACATTGACAACCTGAATAAAGTCCGAGAGCGTTTTTACGAGTTCATCCAGCTTCCAAACGGGACCGCTGACAGTCACCACTGTGGTGTTGGAAAGGCTGAAGACTATTCTTCCTGAGGGACAACAGGGAAAACTAATCGCCCAGGTCTATGACAGAGCTGCCGTGTTGAGAGGAGCCACAGGTGGCGTGCAGCGCAAGGTTCAAGACGTTTATGGGAGTGCCCATTACGTACACTGCTATGCTCATCAGCTGAACCTGATAATGCAGCAGGCAATATCCCACATCACCAAGTTAGGCGCTTTTTTTTTCAGATCTGGATGGATTTGCTGTATTTTCTCCAGGTCATCCAAAAGAAACCGCTGTGCTTGATAAAGTGGTGGCACACAGACTTCCTGGAGCTTCAACAACAAGGTGGAACTTTCACAGTCGTGCTGTTAACACCATTTATGAGCACAAGGATGACCTCCTGAAGTGTTTTCAGACCATCAGAGAGAAAGGTGAATTTGATGCAACAACTGGGAGAGAGGCTGGGGGTTTTGAGAGAATGCTAGAAGATGAAGATTTTTGATCATGGCACATGTAGAAGAGGAGCATCGACTCTGTCTACATCACAGGAGTCATTCAGAGGTTCACAAACGGCATTCAAGCTATCAGGTAGGCTATGTCATTTTTCACATTGACTGATAAAATGTTTATGAAAACAGCAAACATGTATTACATGTCTGAACACAGTAGAATAATTTTAATAATAATAACAAAGCCATTTTTCACAATATTAAAGACAATGGCCCTCATTTATCAATCTAATGTACAAACCAGCGCAGATCCGAGCGCAGAAATCATCTTACGACAGGGTTCACGTGGGATTCATAAAACGTTCGTATCTCGCCAATCACAGCTTAAGGATGATCGGGCGTTGATAAATGTGGCGGCTGAAAACAATCGTCATTTAAATATCACACCCTTAAATATTCTTAGTTTAGAGGCCTCGCCACTAGAGTTTACGACATGGAGATGTGTGACACGTCCAAGAAGAGGAACTTCTCCGACCTTGAAATTGAGACCATAACATGGCACGTACAATTAAACAAATTAGTTTTATTTTGCAGACTGAAAAGTGGCTTCACAGGAAGTCGGAAGAATACTGTATGGAAATAAATCACTGCTGCGGTCAACAGCGTTGCCGTCGTCAATCAAACTCCAGCTCAGGTTTGAATATTTAATTCATACATCCACGATATGTACATTCATATATATGTATATGTATATGTATATATATATATATATATATATATATATATAGTAATATTTACTAATAATCCTGAAAGAATCTCTAAGACTTTTAATCTATTATCTGGCCTGTCAGATCACAATTTTATCTTGTGCTCAAGGAAAATTAAGAGGAAGCATCTAATGTCGTCTCCACGGCAACGGCCGTGGGTTATCACCAGCCAGACGGCAGAGACAATGGTTGAAGCTGGGAGGGAATGAAGGACACAGGCTTACGCATACACGAAGACACATTCAACACGTACACCCCCCCAGTAACTCAACGCCTTCTTGGCCCCCCTCCCCCCTCCCTTCCCTTGTCGCAGTACAGCATGGAGGGTTGTTGCAGGGCAGCCTAGAGCGCCAGCACCCCCCCTGTGCCTATGCTGTGCCCCCCCCCCATCCCACATGTGCAAGTCTTTGAGTTTTGTTGTAATGTCATATTATGTTGCTTATGTGCCGAGGTGTTTTTTTTCCTAATCCCACACTGTGCCCCCCCCTACAGGAGCCTAGTTTGGAGTTGCCTTTTTTTCCCTCTCCGTCCCTGTTGTTCTCCTTTTCCTCTAAGTAAACGGGGCGCTGCTCGCGGCTGACCCACAGTTCTTCCCACTCCTGTCCTCCCCACGTACTGTCTGTTTTTTTTGTTTCTTGGATGGGTTGTAACTGAAATGGAATTTCCTGAGGGAGGCATCCCAAGGGATTAATAAAGTAAACTTCTTCTTCTTCTTCTTCTTCTTCTTCTTCTTCTTCTTCTAATGGCATCCACCAGAGGTCACCGATACTGTTTCATACCTAAAAGCCAGCAACAACCCCTGAATGAGGAAATTCAAAATGTAGATTGGTCAAATATTCTGGAAAATAATGACATTGAGGCTAGCTCAGATAACTTTATTAAAAAAGTCAATGATATTATAACGCATTTTACAAAAAAAGGTAAATCCAAGCAACATAGAAATAATCTGCCCTGGATGAACAATGAAATTATAAAATTAATGAAAAAAAGGGATAACGCTCTAAAGCAATCTTTAAAAACAAAAACTACAAGTGACAGACAAATCTTTACATCACTACGAAACAAAGTCTTAAGGATGACCCGTAAAGTGAAAGCAGAGTTCTATATTGAGACCATAAATGGGGCAAATGGTAATGGAAAGCTAATATGGAACAATCTAAATAAGTTATTGAGGCGGGATAAATCTCACTATCTTAGTGATCAACAGTTCCATGTAAATGATGAGCTAACTGACAATCCAGACATTATTGTGAATTATCTCAATAGATTTTTCATTGGCTCAGTTGAGGAACTTACGAAGCACTTTAAATGCTCACATATTCCTCACAATCCTGTAGATGCAAGTAAACCAATATTTAGCATAGAAGAAATATCTGTCCCTGAGGTAATAAAAATAATTTCATCCCTAAAAAGCTCAAAGGCAAGAGATGCATTTGACCTTACTAGTGACTTTTTAAAGACCCATAAAGAAGCTCTTGCTGACCCAATTGCACATCTGGTAAATCTATCCATAAAACAAGGAACGGTACCATCTACATGGAAGATTGCTAGGGTCACCCCAGTCTTTAAGGCTGGGGAGAAGACAAAATCTGAGAACTACCGACCAATAAGTATTTTACCAATAATTTCCAAAGTAGCGGAGAAATGGGTTACCACAAAACTGACAGAACACTTAAATAATGCCCATGCCTCTCTTCATCCAATGCAGTTTGGATTCAGGAAATTTCATTCAACAGAGACGGCTACCTGTTATTTCCTAGAAAACTTAAAGAGCTTGTTGGATCAGGGTGGCTTTGTAGCCACTGTATTTCTTGATTTAAAATCTGCTTTTGACACAATTAATCATGATGTGCTTATTGCTAAATTAACTCATTTCAACTTCTCAAATAGTGCCCTCTGCTGGATGAAATCATACCTGTCCGACAGAAAACAAGCAGTTAAAATTGGCGATTCGCTGTCTTCATACAAATCAAATCAAATCAAATCAATTTTATTTATATAGCCCAAAATCACAATCACATTGCCTCAATGGGCTTTACAATCTGTACAGTGAACGACATCCTCTGTCCTTAGACCCTCGATCGAGTGAGGAAAAACTTCCCATGTTGATGGAAAAAAAACCCTTTTAACAGGGTAAAAAAAAAAAAAAAACAATGGAAGAAATCTCAGGAAGAGCCACAGAGGAGGGATCCCTCTTCCAGGACGGACAGACGTGCAATAGATGTCGCGTATACCTCACTTGTTCTGCGGGAGTACCACAGGGCTCAATATTGGGTCCTGTTTTATTCAGCCTATATGTCAATAACTTACCAAATGTCTGAAGAAATGTAAAAATCCAACTATATGCTGACGACACTGTGTTATATTGTCATGCCAACTCAGTACAAGAAGCTGCTGCAATACTCTCAGGAGCCATGGTGCCAGTGTCCCATTGGCTCCAAAACTGTTGTTTACATTTGAATAAAAAAAAAAAAACAGTCTGTATGTTTTTCTCCCGGCAGCCAACAGAGGGACCGCAACCATCAGTCATGGTGGGTGGCGAGAGACTTGATGTGGTTGAACACTTTAAGTACCTCGGGGTAATCTTCGATTCTAATCTTAATTTTAAGCAACACGTTAAAAAAGTCACAAATACAATTAAATTTAACTTATCAAATTTCAAACATATAAGACCTTTCCTGCCTATGGAGTCAGCGAAGACCTATATGCATGCAATGATACTTACTCACATTTCCTACTGTTATACAACATGGTCACATACATCAGAGAGTACCTTAAAACCAATCAAGTCTCTCTTCAAGAGAACACTTAAAACTCTTGACAAAAAACCTATACATTACCATTATTGTAAAATTGTTAATAAGTACAAAATCTTGGACTTTGATAGCTATCAGTTGTTTTTGGATGTCTGTCTCATCTTTCAGGTTTTGAAAGGATTAGCCCCTCCACCATTACAGGACTTCATAATGACAAAATCCTCTAGAGTAAACACCAGAGCACAGACTAGAGGAGACTGTTATGTACAATGGCGCAGGACTAAATTTGGCCAAATGGTGGTGTCCATCAGAGGAACACAGTCCTGGAACTTATTGCCAACTCATGTCAGAAACTGTGATAATTACACCACCTTCAAAAACACCCTTAAACAGTGGTTGAAAACAACCCAGACCTGCTCTCATTAGTAACCTCTCTGCCTTTTCCATTTTTGTGTATGGATTTTAAATGTTGATGTGAATCAGGACTTTCTTGTGTGTGGGATTTCTATGTGTCGCATTTTATTGTCATGGTGTATTGTCTGTATGTTTTTTTTTTACGATACCTGCCTTAGGACAACGGACGAAATTTAGCAACTGTGCTAACTCCGGCATATTTACATTGATGCTCTTGCTGATGTTGATTAATGTGCATTGTCCTAATCAAATAAATAAATACAAAAAAAAAAAACAAAACAAAAAAAAATATCTATATCTATCTATATATATATATATATATATATATATATATATATTCGATTATATTGCAATTTATATTTAGGTCAAGAAAAAATGGTCAGACCTCAAACTTGCCACCGAAAGCGTGTTGCGGCCCCCAGGCGCAGTACCACACTGACTGGAGGAGGCCAGCTGGACCCCAGCCTTGCATTGACCCAGACAGAGGAGCGGGTGGGCGCGCTGATTGGGTCTGTTTTAATTGCAGGCATAAGTGGTGGAGGAGACACAGACGCACCACCTGAGTCTGAGCCGGATAATGGTAAACACTTACTAGCCTACTAATATTTTTTGTACAGGGTTCAGGTGCTGGAAATCCCTGAATGCTTGAAGCATTTTGCCTGTTTAGCCTATATTTAAATAAATAATGGTTATTTTACGGTTGCAGTCAGAGTTTATTTCTTTATTTAAATGATGTTTGAGATCATTCGGAGCCTGGCACGAGTGGCGTTGTTCAGGTTATGGCTGAAGGAACCGGTCTGGAACCAGTCCCACAGAGCCAGTCAAATGCGAGCTGTGCGTGCGGGCGCGTGTCCTCCACCACCCGTGCAGGCACACCACCACGACCCTGGATTCTGACAGCAGAGGTCTTGGGAAAACAAACCGAAATGTGTCGGTCAATGGCGGAGATAAATCGCTCACTTAAAGCAATAAACGACACTTTAAAAGAGAGAAACGAGGACCTGAAACGTGCATCACATGAATAAAATTTTTGACTAAATGTTGTGCATTGTCTGTTTCCCTGTATTGAATAGTTGCCAAACATAAGTATTTAACACTTTACATTTTAGAAGCGATGAATGAGGTCCTGTCTCCTTCGTGTAGCCTCCAGTTGGGGCTCTGCTGGCCAGGCTCTCTGGGCAAAGGTTCATCTGGCTGCACCGGGACATCAAATGGCTCCCTGTTTTACACATTATTGTGCAGAACCCCACAGGCTAAAATGATGCTGCAAACTTTCTCTGGCGTGTACAATAGGGTTCCCCCTGCGGATCCTAGACAGAGCCATCTGCCCTTAAGCAACCCGATGCAGCGCTCCAACGTGGCCCGTGTGCGTAAATGCGCATGGTTGAATCTGCGCTCCTGCTCTGTTGCAGGGTTTGCAAGAGGAGTTACCAGGTACTCCTGGAGGGGATAACCTTGGTCACCGAGCACATGAATCATTGCATGTATTGCTTGTAATTATGTCACCTGCCTCAAAATCTTTCTCAAAATGAAAGGGAAATTAATATTACAGCAACAAACTGTTAACCCCGTTAATTGCAAACTATTTGAAACTAGTAGGCTACATTTAATGTCAGGGATATATGGTCTAATAACAATTCTTGACTGGACTCTGCCAGATTTACTATGCTGCACAGCAAATCAACACTGACTTGAAAACTTGCGTACACGAGTTGAGACTTGACGTGAGATTTGATCGTAGCCTCCGCTCAAGTCCAAATTGATAAGATTCAAGAAGATTTAATTATTCCGAGGGAAATTGCTGTGCAACAGTTGCAATACAAAGTGGTGAAGTAATTCAAGAGAGAGATAAAATACACTAAATTAACTTAAAATAAATAAGTAACTAACTAAATGCAACAAATGACAGCTAATACACAGGTAAATACAATATACAATTTAATGCACTTTAAGTACAAACTAAATAAAGTAATGAAGTGAAATTGGATAAAGTGATATTCAATATTCAATAGAGTGACATATGGCATCAGGACATAATGTATCAAATGTATCAACTGTCCCTATCTCGATCAGAGGCAGATGAGTTATACAGTCTGATGGCCACAGAAAGAAAGGACTTCCTCTGGCTTTCTGTTTTTCACCGGGGGGGGGATGAGTCTGTTGCTGTAGGTGCTCCTGTGTGAGGTTAGCACCTGGTGGAAAGGGTGGGCGTTGTTGTCCAGGATACTATGCAGTTTACGCAGCATCCTCCCCTCAGACACCTCCAACAAAGAGTCCAAGGACCCCCAGGACGGAGCCAGCCTTCCTGATGATCTTGTTGATCTTGTTGGCGTCTGCTGCCCTCAGACTGCTGCCCCAGCACACAACATCAAAGAAGATGGCACTAGCTACCACCGACTGGTAGAACATCCTCAGCATGATGTTACATACATTGAATGACCAGAGCCTCCTCAGGAAATAGAGTCTACTCTGGCCTTTCTTGTAAACAGCCTCAGTATTCTTGGCCCAGTGCAGTTTGTTATCCAGGTGTACTCCAAGGTATTTGTAATCCTGGACAACATCCACAGTCACACCGTTGATGGAAACGGGTGTGGGGGCGGATTTCCTCCTGCGGAAATCCACCACCAGCTCCTTTGTCTTGGTGGTGTTGAGATGCAGATGGTTAGTCTCACACCACTCAATGAAGGAATCCACAACGCCCCTGTACTCCTCCTTCCCTTCACTGACACAGCCAACAATTGCAGAGTCGTCTGCAAATTTCTGCAGGTGGCAGGACTCAGAATGGAACTGAAAGTCTGAGTTGTACAGAGTGAACAGAAAGGGAGAAAGAACGGTTCCCTGTGGGGCCCCAGTGCTGCTGATCACAGTGTCTGACACACAGTCCTGCAGTCTGACATATTGTGGTCGATCTGTCAAATAATCTGTAAATCCAGGAAACAGAAAATGCTGAGCTTTGCGTGGAAATGACTGTACGCCCAGTTTTCTGTCGTAGGTTCGTTTGATAAATGAGGGACACTGAATCCAGTTGGGATGAGCTAGTTTTTTATGTATCTTCTGTTTTGTATCAGGGTCTCTGTTCCTCCATCTGTGCAGCAGCCATCCACAAAGAAACGGAAGGCACTACTAGGCCAAGAGGAGCAGCACCGGTTAGCTACAGAGGTAAGCTGTAACATTGTTCTATGTACAGGACATGAGGTGTTTTACCTTTGTATCTTTGTTTGTCTTCAATTCCTGTATAATTGTGACATTTTAATATTCAGAACTATTCACCACACAGCTACTGAAGAAAGTAAACATGCCAAAATGTTTAGATGTAGTTATTTCTTTATGATATTTAACAATAAGCTGTCTTTGTTTGTCCATACAATTATATGGTTAGCTTGTAAGGAGATAATAATGATATTTACATGGTGAGATATGAACATTTAATTCTACTGTTTATTATGTGTAGTGACTTTTTTTTAAAAATTATGTATCATTTCATAGGTATGTAATACCATTCTGAGGCATGCCAAGGAGAGGTTCTCTTTCACCAAGCACCTCATCAGTGCCACTCTGCTGCAAGGAGACTCCAACACAGCGTAAAGTTCCCAGATTCAGCTGAAAGACAGAAGAGCAAAGTTCATGAACAAATAAGAGCACTCACTCACTCACACACACACACACACACACACACACACACACACACACACACACACACACACACACACACACACACTCTCTCTCTCAAGCTCACTCACACACACACACAAACAAACAAACAAACAAACAAACTCACTCGTACAAAAAACACACATATACAACTCAGTATTTGCACACTCCAATTGGTACATTTTATGTTCCTATACCAGTTTTTCTGTGTATAGTTAACTTTAATCATCATCCACCTGTAAATATTACAATAATATACAGTAATATTGAATTAAGAGTATTCACTAATATACATCTCATGTCACTGTCATTATCTGTCAAACTGTTGATTTCTAAAGGGCAATTAAATAATTATTGTTTATCCCTAAAACAATCGCATTTTTTGGTTTCTTTTATTGTGATAGTTACCGAAAGCTTCTGGCACAACCAGTCCCACCAAGAATATTTTTCACCAGCCACCACTGCTGATACTACCTCCAGAGGCGGAGCGAAATTTCACCCCTCACCGCCTCTGAGACTTTCACACAGAGGAGGAGGCGGAGAATTGGCGCAGGATCCCCGCATTCAAACGGCAGTGTGAATGGGCTACTGTGTGACTGATCAGTAACCTCCACAACAGCACCTGAACCAACAGAAACTGGACCAGCTGTACCTGAATAAACAGAACTCAGATCAATAGCATCAGGATCAGCAGCACCATGATCATCAAAAACTGGGCCGACAGCACCTGAACCACCAGCCTGTGAACCAACAGAACCTGAACCAGCAGCCCCTTGATGCTCAGTCTGTTGTGTGCTCTGTGTGTTTTCTTGTTCTGGACCTGGTGCTGCAGTCTCACCATTATTTGTTAACATTTACATATACGCATGAACAATATAATCAAAAATCAGAGAGAGACAGAGAGAGAGACAGAGAGAGAGACACACACAGACAGATGTGGCTGCTCAGAGAGCAGCGGCTGTGTCCACACAGACAGGTGGAGACAGAGCAGCACTTCCTGCTGCACTGTGACACGCACACACAGACATCAGAACCAGCTCTACACCAACATTACATGCATAACCCCAAACTTCAACACACTCTCAGACCAACAAAAACGACTTCATTTACTGGGAGAAAAAAGTGCCGCTGCTGTAGATGCAGCAGAATATATGAGTGCTGCCACAGGACGACAACACCTGACATGATCTCCTCCACATGAGCCAGCTGCTCTGACTGGGTTCTTACCTGCACACTGATATATCCTTAATTAGCTGACCATTGTTCTGTAATTATTACCTTTATATGACACACACACACACACACACACATTCCTTTTTTTTTTTTTTTATTATTATTAATTATTTATTATTTATGTATTCTTGTACTGTAGCCCTAACGCTTTGGTAATATTGTAAAACAGTCATTCCAATAAAGCTTGTTGAATTGAATTGAATTGAATCGAGAGACAGACAGAGAGAGAGGCACACACACACACACACACACACACAGAGAGAGAGAGAGAGAGAGAGAGAGAGAGAGAGAGAGAGAGAGAGAGAGTAGTGCGGTAGAGAGAGAGCCGTAAACAGACGGTGTCACGCAGCAGTCCAGCAGCCTGTGGATGTGGATGTGGATGTAGATGTGGACGCCGCTCGTCACGGTTCCTGACTCATTGGTTTCGGTCGTATTTGTTCTATCCTCCCTGTGCGGATCACAGACACACTCAGACTCAGATCGGTGTTCATCCCAGCGGTGGAGCGGTGGAGCCACACAGCAACATCACCATGTCTCCTCCACGGCCAGCCCGCCGCCTCACGCTGCTGACGGCTAAAACACAGACGAGAGGTAACCAGACGCAGCGCCGGGCCCCGGGGAGGTGTCGGTGGCGCGGTGTGAGCGCAGGGATGGAGCGGCCTGGGGATGTGTAGGACGACAGCAAGCTCCCGCTCGGTCACTCTTAGCTCCGGATCAGCAGCACTGAGAGGACAGAAAGCCTCAGCTAGCACGACTCTGACAGACTGGTGTCAGGCTGGGTTAGCCCTGCAGCGTGCTGCCAATATACCGGCTAGTGTTGTCACTGCTTTCTTCTGGAGTGATAGATAAATTTAATGACAGACAGACAGACAGACAGACAGACATTTATTTTAATTGCACGGATTTGATTGATATGCCATAGGCCCAGTGGCGTAGTTGAAGTCGTGCTACACTCACGTTACACCTGAAATGTTCTATAAATCTACCCACCTCTAACTAAACCATGAAGTGCCTCAGTAGGTGGTAGGAAATGAGCGAATATGTGACTGATGTATCACAGAACCAGAAATCTAAAAATGTACATCTTGAAAAATGTCAATTTCATTTCATTTTTGGAAAAGGCTCAGGGAAACAAGTGAAATAGTGCATCTGTGGTGTGTTTGCAGTGGTAGATTGATGGTTCCCACAGAACAGGATGTTGATGGTTGAGGACTGCACATGGGATCTGTTGTCCCCTCTGTCCACACAGGACTGCACCTGCTGTCTCTGCAGGTATCCAAATGCCTTGTTGTGTGTGATGTATATGGTAATTGCCGACAGTGCTTGTTAGAAGTGCTAGCAGTAGAGTGCTACGTTTCAGAGACTCAAACTGTGTAAGGTAACAAACCTGGTCTCCAATTGAGGCTTATTTGTTATTGTACAGTTCTGGGAGGGCGTTGTGCTTTACTTCCATTTTAAGCTATTTAATAACATTCTTTACTTATTAGCACTGGCTATGAATCAGGATTTTCAGTCGACTGAGATAGAAATATGAGTGAAACGTTATAGCACACCACCTACAGCATGCAGTCATGAAGGCGGTGCAAGCGAAAGGTGTTTTTCGTGAATACACCTTTAGTCAGTGCAGCTCAGATTAAGTCTTATTTTGTTTTCAAAGAACTAAATAAAAATAGAAATAAAACAGCATGAAAAACGGAATGATGAGTGAAACAAATAAGACAAAGAGTCAAAAACTTTTCTTCAACACATCACGTTGTTATGGTGTCATGAGTTTTGTTGGTAGGTAGCACTACTAGCTCCTTGAAGATAAAGGTTCAACACTATCCTTCCAGGTTTTAATAATGCGGTGGACAGTTCTTAACCTAATTTTAGTAGTTTCAGCAATCTCCCCGGTTGTTTTCTTTGCTTGACGCAGGGCAATAATCTAACCCTTCTGAATCAGGGGAACATCTTTTCCACGACCACAGGATGTGTCTTCCGGCATAGTTGTTTAAGAATTGTAGAGCTACTCCCTGCATCAGTTGGGGTTAAATAACTTGTTGTCAGCTGAAACATATTAATCACTGCAGTTGTGTTTGTGTCAACTTTATGAATGTAAGTCCAATAGTCCCTCTCCTTTAAAGGGATATTCCGGTGTAAATTTAATCCATGGTCTAACACGCCTTGACACCGAGTAAGACTCCCCCTCGAGAGATCAAGTTTACGACCGCTAGCTTAGCTAGTTTTAGCAACCTCAGAAAAGACAGCACGAAAACAATACAGTGCAGCTTACGTCTCCAACTAGAAACCGCCATCAAAAAGCCACAATTAATGGTCAGAACAGCACCAAACTTCAGCAACAGTACATGTACAGTCCCAGCACACAGTACGAAGCATCAAACATCTGCTAGCTTTGCCAGATTTGCATTGAAAACACAGCACAACTCACCCTCTCCTCCAGCAGCCTGCCTGTGTGGGGAAGCCCTGACGAGTCCATTACCGAGTGCAGTAGATTTCTGCAGCTCAAGGATGAAAATGTATGATTATTACTCCATTACTTCCGTTCTTTTCCCTGTCAGCTCTCGATAATAAGAACTGAGCATTCCATGGAGTAATAATCATACATTTTCATCCTTGAGCTGTGAAAATCTACTGCACTCGGTAATCGACTCGTCAGGGCTTCCCCACACAGGCAGGCTGCTGGAGGAGAGGGTGAGTTGTGCTGTGTTTTTAATACAAATCTGGCTAAGCTAGCAGATGTTTGATGCTTCGTACTGTGTGCTGGGACTGTACATGTACTGTTGCTGAAGTTTGGTGCTGTTCTCACCATTAATTGTGGCTATGAGTGGCTTTTTGATGGCGGTTTCTAATTGGAGACATAAGCTGCAGTGTATTGTTATCGTGCGGTCTTTTCTGAGGTTGCTAAAACTAGCTAAGCTAGCGGTCAGCAAACTTGATCTTTCGAGGGGGAGTCTTACTCTGTGTCAAGGTGTGTTAGTCCATGGATTAAACTTATACCGAAATTTCCCTTTAAGTTTTGTTTTGGTCTTTAATACGGGGGCCACGATACACAGGTATTGGAGATAATTGTGATAGTTAAAAATGAAATCTTGATATTGTGTTAATACACCCAAACGGTGCCTCTTAAACCATTTCCGTTTTTTAGGTTTTGTCATGGGGGAATTGCAAATGGACCTTAAAGACACCAGCTGGCTGCTGCTGAAGATGAAAGATTGATTGGCAAGAATTTACCAAAATTGTAAAGAAAACTAAAGTCAATTGTGCTAACATGTCTTCCCTGTCTCCTATCCTCCTTGTGTCTGGCTGTCTTTGACCCATTGTCAGCAGACGGTGCTGTCGCTTCCTGATGCATCTGTCCAGCCACCATGCAGTGTTCTTGGAAGTCCATGGTGCTGTTAGCATTAGCCTCCATAGCTATCCAGTACACAGCCATCCGCACCTTCTCCACCAAACCTTTAAGCCTGCTGTGCTCTGTGGGCCTGGCACCCACGGGCCACGCTGGCAACTGCAGCCTCAGAGATCTGACACGACTGGGCCAGGAGACACTCGAGGCCTCGGACCAGGGCTGCGATGAGATCCTCCCTCAATCCCCCTCCTCTCCCTCCATCTCCCTACCCTCCTATAATGCCAACAAAAGAACCCACATCCTCATTCTGGCCACCACACGGAGTGGATCCTCGTTTGTGGGTCAGCTGTTCAACCAGCATCCAGAGGTTAGTATGTAACATCATCATCCATGATCAAACAATATGATCTTATTTGCTGGCCTCTATTAAGACAACATTCAAGAATGCACTAAGAACCATTTCTTTGACATGTTGATGAAGATTCTCAGTCATCCAGGTCATGGTAAATCTAGGTGCTGTATCGTAGGCAGCTGGACTTGTTTCAGTTTCTTGAAGAGGTTTAACCTCTCATCCAAGAGGCTTCTTCACTTCTAACTAACTGGAGGCAAGTTTTCTTTTCATAGCATTTCTTTGACACAACTGAGTAATACATCCCGTTTCTTTTTACTATTTCTGAGATGTGTCAAAAACTTGGATTCCACACGTGGCAAATTCAGTTTACTAGACATGATCTGGAAAGGCCTGTTTAGGTGAGCTAAAACAAGCTGCAGGGTGGCCACTGACAGACATGACGGAATTAATCTTCCAGGCTGAATTGTGGGGGGTCATTTGGTTAAACTAAACTTTATTTTGGATCAAATATAGAAGAAAACAGTTGAGCAAACACCTCTGAATAACACCTGTAACACATGATTGTTCACTTGCGTGCAACAAGTTTCAACAGCTGTACCGACTGCAGTTTCACAATCTCTTCTGTCCGACATCAAGTTGACACACATACACCGCTGCAGGTACCACATATCCCCACCTCGTCCCACTCTCTAAGACTATGGTAACAAGTTCATTGAAATCCTTTAATGAAAAACTAAAATGTTTTGCCTTCAATGTTTAGGCCAAAGATGGCACAGAATGTTTCAAGGTATTTTATCAAAGGTAGAAATTCCAATATCGTGACAACACTACGGGTCACAAGACAGCTGCACTATATGTACAAAGGCAGAAGCCAAGGGAAAATGGAATCATCATTCAATAAATGTGGTTATCTATCTAAATTCAACATGTAAACATAATACTATGTTTAATGTCTGGGAAAATGCAACAATGCACAAGTGGGTTGGGTTAGTCACCCTCAAGTTCCACATTCATCTTTCAGATTCTGCATTAGTATTCAGTTGGGTTTTGCATAATCTAAATTGCAGAGTGTATAGTATAGGTATTTCAGGGACTTTGCAGGTTGGAGCTTTTTCTCTGTTCAGTCAGCTCAGCCACCGTTGTGGCACTTAAATAGTAATACATGTGATATCACATGTGTAGAAAACAAATCACATTTGTCTGTAACACCGTAATATAACACATTACTGTTCCTAAATTCAGTAATCACAGTTACTAATTTACCAATTCAACAGTCAATTTTACAGTTCAACACAAGTTCATCAATTATCTTCAAATATGCCTCCTCATGCACGATGGTGCAATAATCATTTCCATGACATTCAACACAGCAATGCCATCTAGTGCATCCATTCCTCGGCCTCGGCAGTCTTGTTCTGACTCTGAGGAGGATTGAGGCACAACCACTGCTTTAGTGATAAACACAACACATAAACTGGACTATTCTACAATGAAGCCATGGTTTGGTGACTGACTTTACTAAATTAGTTTGAGGGTGTTTGAATGCGCTTCAGATGCCTTTTCAACATTAACATTTTTCTCATATTATTCTCATATTATTGATTGATATCTTTTTTTGAGGTAATTCATATTTGTACTAGGTGGTGTTAATAGGGCCAGCCTCTTTAATAATATCGTTACAGCTTAAAGCTCACATTTTTCTTTGAAGTGCTGTTTGGGCTGGATCCACCACCTTTACTATCAGCTTTGTGGTATTAAAGAGCATAAAGGAGCAATCTTGTGTATGTCTTCCTTGTTAACTAACTCAAAATTGGCAGAATAAATCGGTGAGAGACTTTACTTTGTATAAGAAATAGATACAATACATAATGGTTCAGTCCACCAATGCAAATGCAGGTGCGTGAAGATGCATCTCCAAACAGCTTAACGAGCGGAGTGGCTGCTGCTTATCAAGACATGTCTTTCCCCAAGAAAGCAAAATCAGGGAGTCTTAAACGAAAGGAAAAGGCAGAAAGGGAAAGAAAGCAAGGAGAGGGAAGACAACTCCTCACAAATTTCTTTCAAAAGGAAGGTGAGCACAGTTCTCAGCTAACACAGTTTAGTTGAAGGCAGTCAGACAGCCATGAAGCTAGCTCAGTTTCAGCAGCAGCAGGTTCCTCATCCACATCTCATCCTCATCTCATTCTCCTCTCATCCCTCATTAAGTGCTGACTGAAAGTTATTATTACAAGTAATCATTTCACATTTCAAGATTTCTATGATGCTTATGGCTTATGCTTAAAAACTGAGCCTGTGACGGCCTTCAGAAGACAGTAATGTTAATGCCAGATGATCCACCATCATTTTCAGAGGGTTAAAAGTAGGCCAAGAAAGCCAAGACCTGAGGTGGAGAATAATTCCAGCTTTAAGATCATGGTGATCAATGAGGCAGAGTATAATTAAAATAAACATGCCGTTCTGTTTTTCACATTTGATTAATTTCTGGCCTGTTTAAACAAGACAATTTCATTTAAAATATCACGTTACCTTGTTTTTTTCAGTGTGTTACTATTACTGGTGCATTCTAGTCAGATTTAATTATTTTCTTTATAAAAATAAGATTTAGTCTTCAAAAAAATGTTTCAAAAAGAGAAAAGGGGGGTGTCTCATAATCAAGGTCTATATGTTATATTATAAGCAGGTTGAGAGGTTTAGCTTTGTCTTATACCTTGGGAATGATAAACACAAATTAAGCATGATACTTCACCTGAGCAGATACCTCAAGTGCATCAGCAGCAGCAGCAGCAGCTGTCTGTCAGCCCCCTATAAAATAAAAATAGCCTGTAATCCATATTTATTTCAGAATGATTTTCATGTATTAAAAACAGTTCAGAAATAAAGAGCATATGTAAGTGTATATGTAATATAGTTCCAATTCAGCTATCACTAAAATAGAATGTTTGGTCAGTAGTTTGGGACTCTCACTGCTTTGCGGTAGGAACAGAGCAGAACATTTCTGGTGCATGCAGACTGTGTGACTCAATACAGCTGTCAATACAATCAGAGAAATGTTTATATTTTCTGGAAATCAGAAGATTAAATCGCAACGACCATATAGCCTCATATATGTATTTTTTCACCCCAAATCCAATGCCACCACCTGTGAGTCTACAGTTGTGGAGATAAATTAGACCTGCATGTGGGACTACAAGGAAGACAGTGAGCAGTAACCAAGTAACTGTCATGTTGTTTTTTTCACAAATATGGGAATGATAGTCAAAAATATCATTAAAATGCATAGTTTTATATAAACAGCATCAAATTTTTTCGCCGGCCTATAAAAGGGCCTAATTAGATTTCTTTTCATGGGGCCCAAAATCCCTGGTGGCGCCCCTGTATGTCGGGTTTAATGTCATATTCTTAACTGGCAATTACATGACAATGTATCTCAAGCTATGATATGTGTAGTGTAATGAATTACTTTCTACAAGAAGTACACAAGTGAAGGAATGCATTGCTTTTTTAAAAATTAATGAGTAATACATTCCGTTTTTTTGAGTAATAACACTGGATAACACCCGCTATGACAGTTATTTTGTCCAAAGAGGTACTCAACTTTTATTGGTTGCGGACTTCAGGTATGGGCAGTGCCATGTAAAGACGTGGTTTTGTCGGTCTCCTCACGAGACTACAAAAAAATCTCTCTTTTGTTAAATCTTTCGTTTTAAACCACGCTCTACGACCCTACGTGCATCTATAAACCAGTTAAGTCGACAAGATTTTTTAACTGCGGAGAGGAAAATGCCAAGAAATCACCAAGGAAACAAGTCGGAGGTGGAGGCTAACGCTATTGCTAACAGTAATGCCAGCGAAGCGGATGACAACGACGATAGCCAACAGGCGGTGTTGCTGGCCATTCAGTCTTTAAAACAAGATTAGATGGCGAAAATAGAGGAAAAGGCGGCCGCTCAGGTGGCAGTACTCCAGAGCGACATTGACTGAACTACAATGTGCAGTGGAAAAAGTTGATAAATGAGTGGAGGCGGCCGAGAGCCGGGTGTCGGAGCTGGAGGAGGAGGTCAGCGGGCGCTCGGACTCGTTTGCCGCTATGGAAGCAGATGTCAGTGGTATGAAAAAAGAACTGGCCACACTGAGAGACCGCTGCGAGGATTTGGAGGCGAGATCGCGACGTTGCAATGTACGCATAATAGGTGTGAAGAAAGGCCGTGAACATGGGAAACATCCATCTCAGTTTATAGCTAACACGCTGAAAGAAGCTCTGAATCTCGAGAAGCCCCCGACCATAGACCAGTCGGTTTACCCTCCGTAGTAAACCGACGCAAGATAACATCCCACCTCGGGTGTTTGTGGTGAAATGTCATTACTTCACTGAAAAGGAGTCACTTCTGAAGAAAGCTATGGAGATGAAGTCAGTAACTACCGCGGACGGCGACCACATTCGGATCCTGCCGGACTTCACCCAGTCCGTGAGTAAACAGCGGGCAGCCTTCACTGAGGTGAGAGGGCTGCTTCAGGGATGTGAGGGAGTCCGCTACGGCCTGAGATACACCGCGATACTAAGAATAACCATGGCGGATGGTCAAGAGGCAAGTTTCAAAGATCCAAAGCTGGCTAAGGAGTTTGTGTTAAAGAAGGTGATGCACAAGACTTGATAACGTTCGTGTTTTGGTAAGTGGCCACAAGTACCAGTTTTATTAAGCTGGGAGATGAAGGGGAGACACATCAAAGACAGTTTTCTTTTACTCTGAAAATCCCGGTGTTCCTGTTTGTCCCACCAGAAGCGGTCTTGGTGTCTCCGCTGTCAACAGTTGAATAGCACACTCTAGTGGAGGAGAGTTAAGACTTGTATTATGTTGCTCCACGTTCAGGACTGCATAACTCTGTCACGTTCAAAGAAGAGTCAAATTGTGGAGACAAGTTTGAATCTCCCATTGCGAGGAGCCAATTATGTGGGACATCTTCATCTTTTATTTTATGGGACTTAAGGTTTAGATCTGTTTATCTTCCTTGGAGTATTTTGATACTCTGAGTGAAAAAAGAACAATTTTGTGCTACGCCAAGGACAATATGTGTCAAGATGAATGGGTCGATTTTTGTTTTGTCAACTTACTAAATTATCAGCATAATCAGTTTTAATACATACACTGAAAGAGTTAAGACATTCACTGAGTTCTATATTTGTTCCTGTGGGGAGCTCACATGGTAAGCAGTTTAGGAGAAGAGGGTGACTGGAAGAGCAGGCAGTCTCCATGCAAGAGACAAGCGATGCTGTGTTCATGTTCATGTTTTTGTTTGCAATGTGTAAGATTGTTAGAGTTACATGTTGCCTAATGTTTTTTGAATGTGTGTTTTTTCAGGATTTGTGTTCAGATACCCCCCCCCCTTTTTTTTTTGGTTTTTGTTTGTATCTCCATCTTATTCCCTCTCTTTTTCTTTGGCTGTCACTCTATCATCAAGCCCAGGGAGCCTCCATTGCAGTATCTTCAGAACCACCAACAACAGGTCACAGGGATGGGGCAATGGCATTATGTGAAAGGTCAACTTGATGACGTGGGATAAAGGTACAGGCAGGGCCGACATCACGTTGGTGAGTTGGAATGTGAGGGGAATGAACCAACCGGCTAAGCGAAGTAGGGTATTCTCTCAATTAAACAAATTAAAAGCCGAAATAGTGTATTTGCAGGAAACCAACCTGCTAATTAAGGACCATGCAAAACTCCGCAGAGGAGGATTCACACAAAATTTCCACTCTGAATTGGTCACAAAAGTAGGGCGGTAGGCGGCACGGTGGTGCAGTGGTTAGCACTGTCGCCTCACAGTTCAAACCCAGCAGGGGCAATTCTGTGTGGCGTTTGCATGTTCTCCCCGTGCATGCGTGGGTTCTCTCCGGGTACTTCGGCTTCCTCCCACATACCAAAGACATGCAGGTTAGGGTAATTGGTAGGGGTGTAACGATACACAAAAATCACGGTTCGATACGTACCTCGGTTTTGAGGTCACGGTTCGGTTAATTTTCGGTACAGTATGGGAACAAAATGCAAACATAAAGTGCTGCCTGATAATAAGTTAAATAAATTATTCTCAAATAAACAAAATATATAAAATAAGCTTTCCAATAAATAAAATATTCTCAAACAAAAAATATATGAAACATTATAAAAATAAATTCCTCACAGCTTGTTAAAGGCTTTTAACAAAACTTTTCCACAAGTAAAGTGCAGCACTAACAGTTCCAGCATGTAGCCCTGTTCAGTTTTACTCAACCTTCATAATTTTTGCCAGAAAGATTAACTTGTCCACATTGACTCCACCCATGAGTTATTTGTGAGTACAGGCTTTCATTAAGAAGATATAAGGACGACAATATGCACTTTTGGACGATTTATTGACAGTCACGTTTTTTTGGACAGGCATCAGCACAGTCACCTACACTGTCACCGTGTGCTCTGTAGCGCTCGTCGAACAGTGGTTTGCAGGTCCCAGACCCCGACATCTCCGTGTGAAATAGTAGTGTTCAAGCCACGTCAAAATGAATATACATATACATGACTTGGATCGATGAGCAGGGCGATCGGAATGTTTTTCCTGGTTAGCGGACATGGCCGAGGACCCCTCTGGAGACGGGATTCTCAGACCACACCTCCAGCACACCTGGGACCCTCACCAGTTAAAATTAACACCAGTTAAACTGTCACACCGGAAACATACCCGATCTCAGCTGACCAATGTCGGCACACTGCCCTCGTTTTATCTACTTGTCTTTCTCCGTTGCAATATTTAACTAGGAAGCCGAAGTGTTCCCAAGAAGGAGACTTTAGCGACAAGTGAGGGTCTTTAAGCTCTGCTGGTTTCTCGCTAGCGTTAGCCATGACGTAAACGGGCTGCACGTGTAGCTGCAGGCGGAAAATAAACACACGCAACTTCTGTTCCGGGAACTCACCCGTGCACATCCCTGTACCGAACCGAACGTCCTGTACCGAAGCTGTTCAATACAAATACATGTATCGTTACACCCCTAGTAATTGGTGACTCTAAATTGTCCATAGGTGTGCATGAGAGTATGAGTGGTTGTCTGTCTGTGTATGTTAGCCCTGTGATCGGCTGGCGACCTGGCCAGGGTGTACCTCGCCTCACGCCCTAAGTCTGCTGGGATAGGCTCCAGCTCACCCGCGACCCAAGTGTAGACGACGATGAGTGAGTGAGTGAGTGAGTGAAGTAGGGGGGTAGCTATTCTCCTGCATCAAAATGTACTGTTTGAAGAGTCTAACATCATAAGGGACAAAAATGGTCGCTATGTAATCATTCAAGGGAAACTTTTCAATAAGCCGGTGGTGCTAGCAAATGTCTATGCTCCCAATTGGAATAATGTCGACTTCTTCAGAAATCTCTTTTCACTTTTACCGAGTCTGGATTCACATGATTTAATACTTGGGGGAGATTTCAACTGTGTTTTGGATCCGAAGTAGGACCGCTCCAGTACAAAGGTTACTTCACTTAGCAATTCGGCGCAATGCATTAATACTTTTCTTCAAGCCTATGGAGTCATTGACCCCTGGAGATTCAAATATCCAACTTCCAGACAGTTCTCTTTTTTCTCCCCAGTGCACCAAACTTACTCTAGAATTGATTATTTTTTAATAGACCAAAAATTACTACCTATGATTATTCAAGTAGAATATGGCAGTATAGTCATTTCGGACCACTGCCCAGTACTTTTGAAGCTTCGATTCCCAGAAAACATACTTCCTAAGCGTACATGCCGCCTTAATTCATGACTACTTGCCGATAAAAAAATTGTTGATTTCATAAATACACAAGTAGACTTATTCATAGAAACTAATGAATCCCCTGAGATAAGCTATTGCACACTGTGGGAAACCATGAAAGCATATGTAAGGGGACAAGTGATGTCCTACACTGCTGGTGAAAATAAAAAGAAATCCAAAAGGGCTACAGAGTTGATCAACAGGATTAAAGTGGTGGATCAACTACATTCAACATCACCCTCTGAGAACCTTTACAGAGAGAGAATTTTTGCTTCAGACGGAATTTGATTCTCTGACAAACGATAAGGCTATAGATCTTTATTTAAATGCTCGTCATAATCTATATGAATACGGGGAGCATGCCAGTAAATTATTGAGCCATCAACTTAAACAGTCAGCAACGGCTGGTTTTATATCTGCGACAAAGGACGGGGAAGGTAATATTGTTACTGGCCAAAGGGACATTAATGCCCAATCTAAGTCTTTTTATGAAAATTTGTATACGTCAGAGGCAGTGGACGGGGAGTTGGTAGAGAATTTCTTCAGTAAATTGGAAATGCCCTCCTTGGATGAATCAGACAAATCAGAATTGGAAAGGTATATAACCCAAATGGAGATTAATAGCACAATTTAATTTCCAATAGAATTCTTTAAAATATTTGGTCCTAAATTAATACCGTTACTATCGAAGGTGTTTAAAGAGGTCCTGGTTAAAAAAAGTCTTCCCCCAACTATGACACAAGCTTCTACCTCTTTATTATTAAAAAATAATAAAGATCCGCTATTATTATTATAGTCCTACCGTCCGGTCAGCCTACTGTGTAGCGACTATAAAATTCTAAACAAGGTATTGGCTGGTAGACTTGAGAAAATTATGCCCAAACTAATCCACCCAGATCAGACCAGTTTTATCGCAGGCAGACAACTATCAAGCAACCTTCGCCGAGTATTCAACATTATATACCAACCTAAAAATGTTGAGCCAGAGCTAATACTGTCCTTAGATGCGCAAAAAGCATTCGACAGGATTGAGTATAACTACCTCTTCACCACACTAGATAGGTTTGGCTTCGGTCCTACTTTCTGTTCATGGATTAAGATTCTTTATACGGTGCCTCAGGCTTCTGTGAGAACAAACAAGGTTATATCGGACTATTTCTCTCTCTCCTGCGGGACACGACAAGGGTGTCCCTTGAGCCCCCAGATATTTTATATCGCAATCGAGCCCCTGGCAATAATGTTAAGGAAGACCACTAATATGGTTGGAGTACAAAGGGCAGGACATTCACATAAAGTATCTCTCTATGCAGATGACCTTGTCCTATTTCTCTCAGACCCAAGTACTACTATACCAGTTGCTCTTGAGCTTATCACCAAGTTTGGGCAAGATTCAGGATATCAGTTAAATTTAGCTAAAAGTGTTTTATTCCCCATAAATGACAAAGATGTCATTCCAGGACTTCCCTTTCTCTGTCAATAAGGATAGTTTTACTTACCTGGGGGTCTGTGTCACTCAAAAGTATAGGGATCTGTTTGACAGCAATTTCAAAACAGTGTTTAAACCTTAAACAGGCAGGAGTGGAAAATAAGTTGCAAAAAATAATTTATCACTGAGTTATCACTCACCTCCTTAGGCCCGAAGAAAAATATTTCCAAATATATATATATATATTCAACATTTTGGATTTTATGAGTTGTATCTCCCAGGATGCGTTGTCCTATTAAAGTATTAACAGAGCCCAAATGATAAAAATATTAATGTTCAATTTTATGAAGATAAATTGTTGTATTCCTTGGTCATTTACATTACACATAGCACTTTAGATTACATAAATTACATACATTAGATTACATAAAAACAAAACAACACAGCAGTTTCATTTTCTCAAATGATGCATACACAACTGAACACTGGAGAAAGTTTTATGGGTCCAGGTTTTCCATGATGGTGGGAGCTCTAAAAACAATTCCCCTCATTTCCTGTCTATATTTCATTTTTTATGGAACACTTTGAAGCAGTTGCATGGGTTTTTCCCGGTGACAATGCAGACATTAGACCAAACCCAAGATTGGCTCTGCAAAGTGACACCAGTGCTGGAGCACATAAGAAAGAAGTGTCTGGATATTGAGAGTGAGAACCAGTTCTCAGTAGATGAAATGATGGTCCCTTACAAGAGAAAAAAAGCGTGGTCTCTCCAACAGTATCTCTGAAGCAAACCTCACCATTGGGGCTTCAAGATCTTCATTCGAGCAGGCGTTTGTGGGATAGTTTATGACTTCCTGACTTACAACAGAAAGAGCACATTTGGCACAGGCCAGGGTCTAGCCAAAGAACTTGGAGTTGGAGCCAATGTTGTCATTGCAACATTGCAGAGTTGCAAGACCATCAAGAACCCATTACAGTGTGTTGTCTACTTTGACCATTTTTTCACCTCCCTCCCACTCATTGTGCATCTGAAGGAGTCCCTTGGTTTGCAAAGTCTGGGAACCATCCGCAACAACATTCTTAAAGGATGCACACTTGAGGATGACCATGCTCTGCAAGGAAGGGGCAGCTATGACTACATGGTGGATAATGAGGCAGAAGTGGCTGTTGTTAAATGGTCTGACAACAAAGCTGTCACCTTTGCTAGCTCCTGTGCTGCAATCAGCCCTCTCAAGGAAGTCAGGTATTTCTCCAGACAGGAGAGAAGAAGAGTTGCTGTTCCCTGTCCGAACATTGTGTCACAGTACAATGACCACATGGGAGGAGTTGACCTTGCTGACATGATGGTGGCCTTGTACCACACCCCTGCAAAGTCCCACCGGTGGTACCTGTGCCTCTTTTTGTAAATGGCTGATATAGCCATCAACAATGGATGGCTGCTGTATCGCCGAGATGCCAAAAGCATTGGTGTGCATAAGCACAAAAAGCTCAAGGAATTCAGGCTGGAGGTTGCAGATGCCCTTATCCACAGTGGAAAGAAGAAGGAGAGGCCTTCCAAAGGAGAGGAGGAGAATGTGCACAGTCCCACCACAGGCCAACAACCCCAAGACCCATGGTTAATGTCCGCCATGAACAAGTGGATCACCAGCTTTCTCAGACAAGGGAAGGTGCAGGAGGACAAACAACAATCTACTGCACAAACTGTGGTGTTCGTCTGTGCATCAGAAGAATTTGCAGGGATCTCCTCTATCACTCATTCCTGTACTTCCCTTTCTTTTCCCATAAAAAGGACCGAGCCAAGATGCCCTGCTTGAAAATAAAGATTAGAATTTTTTTTTTTTTTAAGTAAAATATAGTTATACTGTTGTAATGGGCACAGCCGTGCATGACAATATCTGGTACTGCAGTAATTATTAACATGCCTTCCAGTTTGAATCTAAATTTTGAAAAATGCACATTGACCAAATTTCTACCCCTTATCTGGCAACGTATCTCAGGGGATACATACATTTTAAAAGCTGCTAAGTAACACCACAAACACAGGTGGAACATTTTTTATTCATCAGACTGTTTAGACAAGTGTCCTAATTAATTTTAGGAATTTATATTGTTGTTTTATTGAAAATAAGTAAGACTAATATATGATTACTTACCCCCAAGAGAGCAGGTTCTCCACCACTTGTGGCCATGATATTTTCTGATCAGGCTGACGAAACGATAAAAGATAGCCTGAACCAAATCATGTGATCTAGATGCTAATACCAGACTTTTGATAAATGCTAACTTGATTAGTGAAAACCTCCCAGCACACCCCCTACAGGATGTTAAAGAGTGTGTATCTCCTGGTGCACGTTGCCTGCCAAACAAGACATGGAGAGATGGTCAACCCTCCCTTTGTCACTTGCCGGAAAGATTAACTCAGTAAAAATTACTATCATGACCAGATTTTTATTTCTGTTCCAAGCAATACCAGTATTTAAACCTAAATTCTTTTAGGAATGGATTAGGAAGGATTTAAATAAGATCATATCTATTTTTATTTGGAACAAAAAAGTACCCAGAATATGGAAGGAATATTTAGAAAGACAGAAGGGAGATGGTGGGCTGTCTCTACCAAATTTTCTGTAGTATTACTGGGCGGCCAATATCCACAAACTGATGTGCTGGGTCTCTGATGCATCGGATGATGACTCTCCACTCTGGTGCCGAATGGAACAGTATTCAAGTAATCCAGTTTCGCTCTGCTCTTTAATTTGTTCCCAATTACCCATAAGTAAACGTTGTTGGACAAACACCCCGATAATTTCCGGTTGCTTGAAGATATGGTCGCAGTTTAGGATTCATTTTAAGCTTAGACAAGCTCTGGTTACTTCCCCCATTCTAGCAAACATTAATTTTGCCCCAGCTCTCACAGATCCATCTTTTCAATTGTGGCATAGGAGAGGGATTAAATGTGTGATGGACCTGGTTAAGGAAGGGCACTTCATTTCCTTAAAGAAAGACCTCAGTATCCCTCAGTCACATTTCTTTATATATCTACAGGTGCGGAGTTATGTTAAAACACAAATCTCTTTGACAACCCCTCACTTGGATAGATGAATGTCTGACCCTGGACCCAGTGGACAGAGGTCTAGTGTCTGTGCTGTATGATAATATCCAGAGGGTTGCTGTCGTATCACTTAACCGGATATCAAGGCTGTGGGAGGAAGAATTAAGAACCACCATTTCAGATGCAAACTGGCAGGCAGCAATTACATTGGTACACTCTTCCTCACTTTGTATCCGACATGGGCTGCTGCAATTTAAGGTGCTGCACAGGTTACATTTATCTGCAAGTAAGCTAGCCAAACTCTACCCTGGCTTAGACCCAACTTGCATCAGATGCAGGCAGGACCCAGCTAGCCTCAGCCATATGTTTTGGTTTTGCCCGAAACTAGATCTATTTTGGACAGGTATATTTGATACATTTTCATTCATGTGTAATAAAGTTATCAGTCCCAACCCATTGACTGCATTATTTGGGGTCACCCCTCAGGAGAAACCAATATCTAGGCACCAGGCTGAGGCTATATCATTCTCCACTCTGCTAGATCGACGTCTGATACTCCTTAGTTGGAAGAAGGTCTCACCCCCTTCTCATAGGCACTGGGTGGAGGACGTGATGTCCCATCTCAAGCTTGAACAACTTAAATACACTGCCCGTGGCACTACCCATAGATATTACAAAGTCTGGCAACCATTTCTGTCGTATTTTGAAGATGCATTCCCCTCAAAATAGGGTAGCCTAATCCCCACCTTTTTTATATATACTGTCTGTATACATTTGTATGTAAGTATGGCTACTATATACTGAGTAATGCATCTGTTCTATTTCCTGACTTCTCATTTATTTGTATTATTTTATTATCATATTATTATTACATTACTATTAATTGCACTATTGTTATTATTTATATATTTTACTTTATTGCTTTATTTTTCACTTTCCCTCTTGTCTGGGGTATTGAGTTCTACTGTTAATGTATAATGTGAAAATCAATAAAAATATTTGAATAATGATAACTTTTATTGGTTGTACCTCACAATATTTCCATATCCCAGGTCTTCTACCTTTTTGAGCCTCTATACCATGTCCAGCTGGCTCTGCTTCCTCGGCTGGCACAGAGTCGGAACCTTGCTGAGAGGAGGGTGATGCTAGGAGCAGCCAGAGACCTGCTGAGGTCCCTGTACCACTGTCACCTCAGCAGTCTTGAGAGTTACATCCGACCACGTCCTGCCAACCACTCCACTGACAAGCTGTTCAGACGAGGAGCTAGTAAGGGACTCATGTCAGCCCTTTGTCCACTTGTCCTGCTTTCATTCACATAATGAGATTGATACTACACTAATGTTTTATGGATGTAGCTGTACTTGCAGTGCATTGTTGTTATGTACAGTTTTCTTATATTGTATGTATCCTTTCTTTAGGTCGGTCTCTGTGCTCCCCCCCTGTATGTGAGGCCCAGCTGGGCCGAGAGGGGCAGAGCCTGGTGCTGTCTGATGAGGGGGAGTGTATGAGGAGGTGTGGACCACTCAATGTATCGCTGGCTGCTGATGCCTGTAGAGCAAAGCGCCACGCAGCCATCAAGACAGTCAGGATTCCCCAAATCAGAGACCTAAGAGCGCTGATTGAGGACCCAAGACTCAACCTGAAGGTAGAGAAATAATCACAACTATAAATATTATATTTAAAAGCACAATATGTAATTTCTGCTGCTATAGGGGCTCTCTATGAAAAAACAAAAGACGTTTGCCAAATGTGGCGTGGGGAGGGCTGGGCAGACCAGCTGTTCAGCAGCTCAGAGTCAGCCAGCTCTGGAGGAGAGAGTTGGGTGCAGAGTCAGACCTTCTGGAGGAATAAACACTCCTGTTAATCAACCAGACCACGGAGGTGACCTCCATGTCGGGTGTTTTCTGTTCTGGAAATTTTGATGGCTGACTGGAGCTGGAGGGGAAATGTACTTTACTTCATGAATGTAACATTGCAGAGAGGAGAGACACCATCAGAACCAGAGTCTCTGCTGAGTGCTGACTTCACATAAAGGTTCAGCCGGATTTAAACACAGACGTACACACAACTGTGATGCATGCCTTTGTCCCCTTGCTTATGGCTAATGCAGTTACCTGGCTTTTGGCTGTTGTATTAAAGGCGAATGGTCTCGTCACACTCTCCTCACTGGTAGTGAACACACCATTAAACAATCATCACTGCTAATGACAATCAATCTGACATTTCTCAGGCGCTAATGCTCACAGATGAGGTAATATTTTAGTTTTATCTACATGACTTTTAGTCTCAAGGGCTGGCGTCCTTCCTCACTCTGTGACTCAAATTTGTTATTATAGTTGAGTTATAGCGACAGGCAAACGAATGAAACACACCGCTACCTTGAGTAAACTTCTGGATTTCTCTGGTTTAAACTTCTGGATTTCTCTGGTTTAAACATTGTTGGAAACATTTGGGATAATTCAAGAACACAACTCAACAATATATGTAACAAAGATCAAGTCGCATTTTGGACATTTTAATGCAGAATTCTTACATATTACAGTATATCTTACACATTTTATAACATACAACATTTGTTTAAATCATACGTTTTGTCCACAGCTACACTTCCACCAATAATTATAAATTTGTTTAGTGGTTGGGACAGCAGACACATTCAAGCTAGAGATGTAGTCAGTAGCTGATTATTTTCATGTGGTTTCAATTTTGACTGAGCAGTATGACACTACTTAATCTGGAGGCTGGGTTAAACACCTCTTCTAATTCTATTTGAGTTTATGGTGGACTGGATGATGGAAGTTAGATGACCAATCAATGCAATTCTAATTGATTGAACACGAAGTGACAATGACTGCGGTCCCTCAGATATACTCAAAACACATGTACAGACATGTGGACACATAAACCCAACATGGAATCACAGAACAGTGGCAGTATCAGGCTAGAGTTAAACTCACTCTGATGTAATGAGTTTTGGCTGATCATCTTGTACACGTGCTGTAGCACAGACAGCACATAATCCTTTTATAAAACAAATTGAAATATATATACAGACAGACATACTACATTTAACATGTGTTAAATGTGCGAGTACATTTTGATGAATAAAGATAAGCAAATCCAGCAGACCAAAGGCACGAAAGCAGGCCACAGACTGGTGGAAGATTGAGACAGTGGGTAGGTTATTTTTTGTATTACACTGAGTCAGAGACATGATGTAAGCTATTTATCTGGTGTGACTGTAGGGCCAACAGTTGGGGGAACCAACTTGGAATAATCAGCACACCAAATTGGATCAAGCATTTTCAATGTCTGTATTTTGTGTTGTGTTAATGTCTTATTGATCCCCTAATGTAATTGTTATTTCAAACAGACAAAGGAAAGAACTGCTGAGTTGGATTTGGAACAAGATGTTTCCAGGTGTGTGTGTAGACAGGGGCCAGCTGTGGCTGGATGAGGAAATGAGCAACAGGTTTGCAGCAAGGTCCATCCCATTTCCCTTAAACTGCATCCACGTTTCCCTCACTTGCGTCTTTTCCTTGCATCAGAGACCCTCCAACTGAGGAGTCGTGGACAGGCACAAGGAAACCATGGGAGGAGAGATGAAACCGTGGGAGGAGACAAGTAAACCATGGGAGAACAGAGGAAGCCATGGGAGGAGACAAGTAAACCATGGGAGGACAGAGGAAACCATGGGAGGACAGAGGAAACCATGGGAGGACAGAGGAAACCATGGGAGGACAGAGGAAATCATTGGAGGAGAGAGGAAACCATTGGAGGAGAGAGGAAACCATGAGAGGAGATGAGGAAACTGTAGGAGGATAGAGGAAGTCATTGGAGGACAGAGGAAACCATGGGAGGACAGAGGAAATCATTGGAGGACAGAGGAAACCATGGGCGGACAGAGGAAACCATGGGAGGACAGAGGAAACCATGGGAGGACAGAGGAAATCATTGGAGGAGAGAGGAAACCATTGGAGGAGAGAGGAAACCATGAGAGGAGATGAGGAAACTGTAGGAGGATAGAGGAAGTCATTGGAGGACAGAGGAAACCATGGGAGGACAGAGGAAATCATTGGAGGACAGAGGAAACCATGGGAGGAGATGAAGAAAACATTGGAGGACAGAGGAAACCATTGGAGGAGAGAGGAAACCATGGGAGGAGAAGATAAACCATTGGAGGACAGAGGAAACCATCGGAAGAGAGAGGAAACCATGGGAGGAGATGAGGAAACCATTGGAGGACAGAGGAAACTATGGGAGGAGATGAGGAAACCATTGGAGGAGAGAGGAAACCATGGGAGGACAGAGGAAACTATTCAAGGAGACGAGAAAACCATAGGAGGAGAGATAAAAAAAAACATGGGAGGAAATGAGGAAACCATGGGATGAGATGAGGAAACTATGGGAGGAGAGAGGAAGTCATGGGAGGAGATGACAAAACCATGGGAGGACAGAGGAAGCCATGGGAGGAGACAAGTAAACCATGGGAGGACAGAGGAAACCATGGGAGGACAGAGGAAATCATTGGAGGACAGAGGAAACCATGGGAGGACAGAGGAAACCATGGGAGGACAGAGGAAATCATTGGAGGACAGAGGAAATCATTGGAGGACAGAGGAAACCATGAGAGGAGATGAGGAAACTGTAGGAGGATAGAGGAAGTCATTGGAGGACAGAGGAAACCATGGGAGGACAGAGGAAATCATTGGAGGACAGAGGAAATCATTGGAGGACAGAGGAAACCATGGGAGGAGATGAAGAAAACATTGGAGGACAGAGGAAACCATTGGAGGAGATGAAGAAAACATTGGAGGACAGAGGAAACCATTGGAGGAGAGAGGAAACCATGGGAGGAGAAGATAAACCATTGGAGGACAGAGGAAACCATCGGAAGAGAGAGGAAACCATGGGAGGAGATGAGGAAACCATTGGAGGACAGAGGAAACTATGGGAGGAGATGAGGAAACCATTGGAGGAGAGAGGAAACCATGGGAGGAGACGAGGAAACTATTCAAGGAGACGAGAAAACCATAGGAGGAGAGATAAAAAAAAACATGGGAGGAAATGAGGAAACCATGGGATGAGATGAGGAAACTATGGGAGGAGAGAGGAAGTCATGGGAGGAGATGACAAAACCATGGGAGGACAGAGGAAACACGGGAGGACAAGGAACCACGGGAGGAGACGAGGAAACCATTGGAGGGCAGAGGAAACCGTGGGAGGCTAGAGGAAACCATGGGAGGACAGAGGAAACCATGGGAGGAGATGAGGAAATCATTGGAGGAGACAATAAACCATGGGAGGACAGAGGAAACCATCGGAGGAGAGAGGAAACCATCAGAGGAGAGAGGAAACCATGGGAGGAGATGAGGAAACCATTGGCGGACAGAGGAAACATGGGAGGACGAGGAAACCATGGGAGGACAAGGAAACCATGGGAGGAGACGAGTAACCCATTGGAGGGCAGAGGAAACCGTGGGAGGACAGAGGAAATCATTGGAGGAGACGTATACCACGGGAGGACAGAGGAAACCATCGGAGGAGAGAGGAAACCATGGAAGGAGATGAGGAAACCATTGGAGGACAGAGGAAGCATGGGAGCACGAGGAAACCATGGGAGGAGACGAGGAAACCATTGGAGGGCAGAGGAAACCATGGGAGGAGACGAGGAAACCATGGGAGGACAGAGGAAACCATGGGAGGAGATGAGGAAATCATTGGAGGAGACGATAAACCATGGGAGGACAGAGGAAACATGAGAGGACGAGGAAACCATAGGAGGACAAAGAAAGCATGGGAGGAGACGAGGAAACCATTGGAGGGCAGAGGAAACCGTGGGGGGGGGGGGGGGGGAACCATGGGAGGACAGAGGAAATCATTGGAGAAGATGATAAACCACGGGAGGACAGAGGAAACCATCGGAGGAGAGGGGAAACCATGGGAGGAGATGAGGAAATCATCGGAGGACAGAGAAAACATGGGAGCACAAGTAAACCATGGGAGGACAGAGGAAACCATGGGAGGACACGAGGCAACCATTGGAGGATAGAGGAAACCATTGAAGGAGACGAGGAAACCATGGGACGAGAGAGAAAAAACATGGGAGGAGATGAGAAAACCATGGGAGGACAGAGGAACCCATCGGACGAGAGAGGAAGTCATGGGAGGATAGAGGAAACATGGGAGGACAAGGAAACCATGGGCGGAGACGAGGAAACCATTGGAGGGCAGAGGAAACAGTGGGAGGACAGATGAAACCATGGGAGGACAGAGAAAATCATTGGAGGACAGATGAAACCATTGGAGGATGAGGAAATCATGGGAGGACAGAGGAAACCATGGGAGGAAACGAGTCAACCATTGGAGGAGAGAGGAAACCGTGGGAGGATAGAGAAAAAACATGGGAGGAGATGAGGAAACTATGGGAGGAGATGAGGAAACTATGGGAGGAGACGAGTAAACCATGGGAGGACAGAGGAAACCATCGGAGAAGAGAGGAAGTCATGGGAGGCTAGAGGAAACCATGGGAGGACAGAGGAAACCATCGGAGGAGAGAGGAAACCATGGGAGGAGATGAAAAAAACCATCGGAGGACAGAGGAAACTATGGGAGGAGACGAGGAAACCATTAGAGGGCAGAGGAAACCATGGGAGGAGACGAGGCAACCATTGGAGGAGAGAGGAAACCATGAGAGGAGATAAGGAAACCGTTGGGAGGATAGAGGAAAACATTGGAGGAGATGAGGAAACCATGGGAGGACAGAGGAAACCATGGGAGGATAGAGGAAACAATGGGAGGACAGAAGAAATCATTGGAGGACAGACGAAACCATGGGAGGAGAGAGGAAACCATGGGAGGAGATGAAGAAAACATTGGAGGACAGAGGAAACCATGGGAGGACAGAGGAAACCATGGGAGGAGAGAGGAAACCATGGGAGGATAGAGGAAACCATTGAAGGAGATGAGGAAACCATGGGAGGAGAGAGAAAAACCATGGGAGGAGATGAGGAAACCATGGGAGGAGACAAGGAAGCCATGGGAGGACAGAGGAAAAAAACATGGGAGGAGATGAGGAAACTTTGGGAGGAGAAGAGGAAACTATGGCAAGTCAGAGGAAACCATCGGAGATCCCTCACCCTAAAGACTTTAACAGCTACAGACCAGTTGCTCCCACTTCACACCTGATGAAGACCCTGGAGTGGCTGGTCCTCATCCATCTCCACCCTCTGGTGGGTCCTTTTATGGACCCACTCCAGTTTGCATATCAACCTGGCACTGGAGTGGACAACGCCATCATCTTCCTCCTGGACAGATCACTTTCTCACCTGGAAAAGCCTGGAAGCACTGTGAGGATCATGTTCTTTGATTTCTCCAGTGCTTTTAACACCATACAGCCTGCACTTTTGGGGGACAAGCTAACCCTCGCAGGGGTGAATCAACACCTCACATCCTGGATCCTTGACTACCTCACCAACCGGCCACAGTATGTGAGGATTCGGGACTGTGTGTCGGACACAGTTGTCTGCAGTAAAGGGGCCCCACAGGGAACGGTCCTGGCCCCTTTCCTGTTCACCCTGTACACTGCAGACTTCTCCCACCAATCACCCCACAGCCATCTACAGAAGTTCTCTGACGACTCTACTATCATTGGCCTCATCAGGGACGGGAATGACAGAGCCTATAGAGAGCTCATTAAGGACTTTGCAGACTGGTGCCAACAGAACTACCTCCAGCTCAATGCCGGGAAGACCAAAGAACTGGTGGTGGATATCCGCAGGCACAAACAACATCCTGGGAACGGACATTGAGATGGTGACATCATACAAATACCTGCAAGTTCACATGAACAATAAACTGGACTAGACTGATCACACTGCAGCAACATACAAGAAAGGCCAGAGCAGACTCCATTTGCTGAGGAACCTCAGGTCCTTTGGAGTGCAGGGGGGCACTCCTGACTTCTTTCTATAGCCGTTTTTATTAGGGATCGACCGATTTATCGCCGCTGATATTCGGAATTTTGACGCATATCGGCATCAGCCTTTTTTTTAAAATCCGATAACGGCAGATAAGAGATCAACTTAAAACTGGGTTATTTTGGCTCTGATGCAGCTTCGCCTCTCTGTCTGCTGTCACTACGCTGTCTCCAGCATTGTCCCACCCACAGCACCATCCGATTGGTTACATGCTCTGGTTACACGCAGAGCCACAGCACAGGTAACAGCCAATCAGCAGTGAAAGCTGTGCATGCACACATTTTGACACCATGTAAAACTAGAGTTAAAGCCTGGCGCTGTTCCTGGGGGTTTGGTTTTGAAGATAAGTTAAGGCAGCAGACTCTCCTGAAATTGTAATAAACATCCCAGTCCTCTACAACTCACAACTATTAGTAACATTACTGTGAGCCCATTAACGTTATATAAACATAAGCAGCAGCTCTGCTCGCTCGCAGTCCTTCCAGACGTGTCTGTTAATCACTCGAAACAAGGTTGCTGATAATATCGATATGGAAATAGTCCGCGATAGTACAAGTCTGTAAATAAACTCAATTCAGTCCAGTTTTATTGCAGGGAAGCACGTTGAGGTGAAGGCTGATTAGCTTTTAGCGTAACGTTAGCCCACAGGTCCGCTTTCTCCTTCTCTGGCTCTAGACGCTCAGCAGCCTGTAGCAAAACTCTACAACTCACGACTACTAACGTTACTGTGAGGCCCAATACTATAGGGGCAGCTGTCTGTTCCTATGAAAAACACTGATTATTAAAGTGAAGATGCTGTAGGCTATTTAGTGTTTTTAACGGTTTAATCACTTGAAACAAGGTTGCTGATAATATTGATAGGGGAATAGTCAGTGATAAAAGTAAGAAGTGTGTGTGTGTGTGAGAGAAAGAGGAAGAGAGAGAGAGAAACTCAGTTTTATTGCAGGGAAGCACGTTGAGGGGATGGCTAGAGAATAGTGGATGTGTAAGCCACATGAGAAGCTGCAGAAACTGACAGCAAAGCACCGTCTGTCTGAGAGAAAACTGTCGGGCAATAATGGCTGTTTAACTACCAAGTTATTTTACTTTACCTTTTTCTGTGTTGATTGAGAGATCCCAAGCAGCAAAAAATGACATATTGTTAGATGAAGTGTGTCCTGAAGCTGTCTTTGACAGTTTCTTGTAGAGAGGAGCAGGATATTGCTGTTCAAGACTTAACACAAAATGTAGCTGCATCATAAAGCCTACATGAACTATTTATTTATTTGTATACATTTTCATTTAACTTTATAAGACATGCTGCTGAGCCTGCGAGCTCCTCGCACTTTTTGTTAGAATTTTAGAACAAAGATGTCTACTGTCTAAGATAAAAGAAAAACCCTTTAACATGTTGCAAATCTGATAAGCTGTTTAATAAACATATGCTTAAAGGCATTTAAATGAAGTTAAGTGTTGGAATTTTTTGTTTATTCAAAATTTTGACGCCAATATTTTCCCTTTTACTGCAATTGAATATCGGCTCCAAATATCGGTTATCGGCCTCCTTGACTACTAATAATCGGTATCGGCCCTGAAAAAAACATATCGGTCTATCTGTAGTTTTTATACTGGGCAGTAGGCCACCAATATGCCATCCTTTTGGCGGCTAGATCCGCAGATTTAGACAGAAGGCGGTAAATTGGAGGTATGTTTTGGTTTGCCAATTTGGCGCCTTGGAGTGTAGACTTATTTCCCCCTCCATTGCTATGTAAATCCAAGGCGTCAATGTGCCGGCAATTGCATGAGATGGGTGGAGGTGTCGATGACGTGCACCCACAGCCGGGAGTTTTAAAACCAGGAAACAGCTGATCACAGCAGTCAGTCCATCACTTCATCCGCAGACGTCAAGGTGAGCAACTGGAAAAAGTGTGTGAAGGAGAGGTATCGCAGGTCCTTCCTGCTGCTGTCAGACTCTACATTCAGCACTGCTCCCAGTAGCATACATAACTCATTTCTCATTTTTAGTTTGCACTATCTGGACATTTTTTATAAATACCCATATTTATTATTATTTGTAAATTACTATTCACTGCCATACTGTTTATAATTCATGTTAATTGTGTACAATATTATGTTCATATGTATATAGGAATTTATTCTATTCTATTCTATTCTATTTATTACCTTTTAATCATATTGTTTATTTTTTACTATTGTTACTGTTTTTTAAAATACTACTGTCCTTTGGCTGCTGTGGCAAGCAAATGTCCCTGTTTGTGGGACAATAAAGGAATACCGGAAATACCAAGAAGTCCCAGAAAAGCTTTACTTAGAGGGTCAGAAGGCTTATTTAAGTGGATATTGAAATCCCCAACAATAAGGATCTTATATGAACAAGCCACAAGATCTGCAAGAAATTCACCAAATTCTTTAAAGAATTGGAAGTAAGGCCCTGGAGGTCTGTACCACCAGGTGAAAGCCTGTTCCCTGGACAAGGTTGTTACTACTTGATGAAGATGGTTTTAAAACCTGAGCCTCAAAAGTGGTACATTTAATATCCTGGTTGGAGGTTTAACTGAAAATAGATTTATAGATTAGAACAACACCTTCCCCTGTTTACATGCCTAAGCAACATGGGCATAGTTGGCAGAAAAATATTTTGTTTCAGCATTGTTTCACATAGGCCAATCATGTCCAGTTATGCTCAGTAATAAAATGATTAATCAGTAAGGCTTGGGTTGACAGTGATCTAATATTAATGAAGCCAAATGTGGGGGTATAACGCTCATTGGAGCGGCAGTTTCCAGTGACAGGTTGTTCAGTGGAGCTCATGGTAGATAACTTGGGAATTGGAACAAGGTATCTTTTAGTAGTAGTATGGTTTTGACTGCTTGTAGGTAGGGATGACGGGATGCTGTTGTGATTAGCTTTGGTATTTTATTATGTAAGACTGTATATGGTGCTTGCTTAGACATTTCTCCACTGACAGAGGTGGAGATCAAAATTAGATGATAGTGATTTACACATTTAGAGGATGATTCAACAAGAGAGTGGCGAGGGAAGTTGGCAGTCTCAATGTGGTAAACTAAGCTATCAGTCTTATTAAGGAACCTGTACCTCTGCTCCCTATTGTGACGCGCCAGCCATCGGTTCATAGCTGTTAGCCTAATGTACGTCTCATCATTACCCCACTGGGGAAAGGGACCAGAGACAGTTAATTGATGCCAAGAAAATCTTTCTAGCAACCTGAAAAGTACTGACTAGGCTATCTTTTGTGATCTCCGACTGCTTCAGATGTATATTGTGGATGCCAGCATGAACTACAATGTTGCTGTAGCTAGTGGTGTTGGTGCCGGGGTTCCCTGTTTGTCCCTGCATGATGCCAACACCCTAAGATTAGCCTCTATGTCGGAAGCTCTGGCCCCGGATAAACAGCAAACTGTGGCTGGCGACGTTAACTGTGCAGGTAATGGAGTCTCGTAGCCTGCAGTGTTTAGCCCTGACAGTGGGGGCTGGTGAGGCATGCGAGCCAGCAGGACTAACAACTGGGCTAACAAGGACAGAAAACTGGTTAGCAGTCGGGAGTGGTGAGGTAAAAGTCTTAAAAGCCTAAAGTTAGCTAACGTAAAGTACCAGTGGGACTATGAAAGACTCAGAAATCAAATAATAAACAGTTTAGACAGATAGAGAAGGAGAGAGAAACAGTAAACAACAGCTTTTGATTCACGGAAATCCTGGTGGGCATCACAAGAAATAGCCTGTAGTGTCTAGAAGAACTAGTACTCATTCAGAGACATCTGTACTGTTGCTGATGTTGTAATCACATTTTATTCCTCGTGTTTCATCATCATCAGGTGGTCCAACTTGTTCGAGATCCACGTGGCATCCTGGCATCGCGTATTGAGACATTTCGAGACACTTACCGGCTGTGGCGTCTGTGGAGAGCAACCGGACGGCGACCCCACAACCTGGACCTGGGACAGATCAACACAGTGTGTGAGGACTTCCTCAGGTCTGTGTCCACAGGCCTGGCCAGACCTGCCTGGCTAAGAGGGCGGTACATTCTGCTCAGGTGAGAAGGACAGGTAGCATTTGTGGACTAGCCTCTTTGTGTAAGCCTTAGTGCTTTATTTTCACTACTCTGGCCCATTCACCTTCATCAGTGCAGCTGTTTGCTAGTAGGCAGGATGACTCCAACAGCAAAGTTTGGTTGGAGGTGGGGCTGATAAATAAGTGATGCAGACTGTCACCATGTGGTGGTTTATAAAGCACTGCACAGTACATTTTGACTTGTAACCTCTGAAGCACAGACACTAAATTATTTTTGTTTCTTGAATAGATATGATTAGATATTTGGATCATTACCAAAAAAAATGGTGAAAAGTATGGATGATCCTGACATGCTTGTAGCTAACAACCATAACCAAATTACTTTAAGGCATTGGTAATGATAGCCTAACATTTTTTCAGGCAAGCTATAGATGTTCTAAAATTCATGGTCACCATCTCCTGGTTAGCATGGCACTCAGTAGGTGTTGCACAAATTGTACAGTGCGCTTGGAACTAGCTTGGCCAACTAGCTTCCACAGTCGTATAGACCAAATCACTGTGACATTGCGGTGACATCAACCGTCACTTCCTGGTAGACAACTGGTGGTTGACTTCCATTGTGATGATATGTGACATCAGCAAATTCTCTTTAGTCTGTTGTCATATTCAGCTGTAACTGTAACCTTTAAGGATATATGGTTAAACACGGTGGTATAACCTATATGACATTCCTGCCGTGCTCAATTCATGTGTTGCTAGCATCTTTGATATCTACCCAACACAACTGGTTTTGGGTAAGCTCAAGCTGTCATTTTCTTTAGTCTGTGGCCAAATGGGTTAACCTAACCTATTGTTAGTGAAAGTTTTGTAATTAATGAGATATGAAAGCATCAAACATGCATTTTATATGGATTTGATGTACCCAGAAGTCATCATAAACAAACATTGTGATTGGTTCTATAGTGTTTGACATTGACTCTATAATGTTCTCAGTAATGTTGACAGCCAGTCTCTTAGCAACCTTAGCTTTCAAATTCACCGAGCTCACATGGGAAACACCTACTCAACAACGTCATTTCCTCAAATATGTCAAAAAACTATAGTAATATTTCAGTATAATTATAATAAATATTTCCAAAAAGTGGTTGTTTGACTTCATACCAGTCAGCCCCAACATTAAAACCACTGGCTTTATATTCTGCAAGCTTCTCTTGTGCCCACCAGAACAGCTCTGACCCATCAAGTAATGGACACAAGACTTCTGGGGCTGTTCTGTGGTGTCTGGCACCTGGACGTAGCAGTGGATCCTTTGGGTCATGTGGGTTGGGGGGTGGAGCCTCCATGGATCGGACTTGTTCCTGCATGTCCCACAGATGCCTGATCAGATTGGGATCTGGGGAATTTTGGGGCCAGGTCATATTGGGCTCTTTGACATGTACCTCAGGCCATTCCTCAGCAGTTTTTGAGGTGTTGCAGAGCACATTGTGCTGTTGGGGGGACCACTGCCAACTTGAAGTGCCGTTGCCATGAGGTTGTACACTTGGCACACAACAGTGTTTGGGTGGGTGGTGCATGTCAAGTGGCATCCACACGAATGCCAGTACCCAAAATTTCCCAGCAAAACATTGCATTGTAACGAACCGATCAATGTTGTTTACTTCATCTATATGTTGTGGCTAATCCGTATAATTATAATACCAGAAGCCTAACTGTATGCTCATGTAGAAAATCAGTTCGGATTTGGGAGTGCTACTCTATATGGCAATAAATTTATTAATCAGATAGCGCTCCATGATTTATTTTGAATTTGCTTCGTTTTATTCAAAATGGCACTTAAAATAACCTGGGTTCACATTTTTGCATCAAGCAACCTTTTGCAGTCATGAAAATATGAGTGTCCTCTGTAAGAATCAAAAGTGAAAACAGAGTGACTTTGTTATACCGTAGACCATATTCACACAGTGGCAATTTCCCTCTGATGTTACGCTAAGGTGGGAAGCCAAGTGTTGTACCGCTGTGTTCCAGGTGGCATGTTGTATAAACATTGTCAGATTCCCTCTGACAAATTATCATGTCACTGCATACTGACTGATCAGCAACCAAAAAGACAATGGATAGTGAAAATCTGGAGAAACAGAGGGCCACATTTCAAGGTAAAACAACGTGTTTAAGTCCCTTAGCTTCCATCATGCAATTAAGCTAAGATTAGCATTCAACCACTTCCTAGATAACATTACTGTTTAATAGTGTTACATAGTACAATATTAAGGGCATAAATTAACTGCAAAAACCCCAACACACCATGGTCAACAGTAATGTCAGCTAGGACAATATTGAATGCTTACGTCATCTAATGGTTTAATAAAATATACTATGTTTACATGACTTGCAACCGGCAACACAGCAGTACACCATTTGAGCTTCCTAACCTGAATGTGACTGAATCTGAAGAAAATGGCGGCTATGTGAATATGGTCTATGATTCAAAAGCTGTTCGAGTCCAGTGTCCAAGCAACAGGCAACATTGTTTTTTTTCTGTTCGCTACCCTCAACATGTAGTTTGAATTGCGCAAACAAAACTTTAACCATGACTCACTTATGTAATAGTCAAAGGTACAAACAAATGACTAATTTTGTCTTTTTGGGCCTTTTTTACTGAATGATATTCTGATGAATGATATGACATTCTTCCTTCCCTGTCCTTGGTCAGGTATGAAGACTTGGCCAGGTTCCCTCTGCAGAAGACCAGGGAGCTCTATAGATTCCTTGGTCTGGTTCTGGACCACAGTGTGGAGGACTGGATCATCAACAACACCCGAGGCAGCAGTGATCTGTCATCTCGGCAGAAATTCACCACAGTTCGGGACTCTGCTGCTAATGCAGAGAACTGGAGGGTGAAACTGTCCTTCGACATGGTGGTTTACACTCAGACTGTCTGTCAGCCGCTTCTAGAGCTTCTTGGATACAAGACAGTCTACCACCCCCGAGAACTGAGAAACCTCTCACACTCTTTGGTGGAGGACAGGACGTTCCTCCCATTTTTTTAAACAACTGATGACATACATACAAATGTGGGTTTAAGAAACCAGCAAAACAAGACGGTCCTGAGATTATATTGTCAAAGATGTTTGACCGACTGATCTGAATATCGTCATTAGGTCTGTCAAACCCAAAATCTATAAAACAATCTGACATCCTCTCCACTGGCATCAGTGTTACCTGCTATCTATCTATCTATCTATCTATCTATCTATCTATCTATCTATCTATCTATCTATCTATCTATCTATCTATCTATCTATCTATCTATCTATCTATCTATCTATCTCAGTCTCTTTTCTCTGAAGTACCATTCCACATATTTAAGCCACATTATGTTAATAAATGCATACATCTTGGTCATTTAAGGGGCTACTGTGTTTCAATCTAACTTAACACTTTATTTTGAATCTATAGTATATAGATGTTGATGAAGGTTCTCAGTCATCCAGGTCATGGTAAATCTAGGTGCTGTATTGTAGGCAACTGGACGTGTTAAACTGTGTGGGTGCGTCCTTATGACTCACACAGAGTTTGCCTACAATACAGCACTTAGAATTAGAGTAGATAGATTTACATTCTCGCTTGATCAGTCATTATAACACCATGTTTCACCACATGGACACACAGAATATGATAGTGTAATACTGCAACCTTTACTAAACTATACTTTCTCAGTGTCTCAATATACTTCTTAGAACAAGATCATTTTCATGTTATATTTTCAATTAATAATGACATATTTTTCTTTTTATAACTACATGACAAATGACAACTCTACAACAAAATATGTCACTATAGCAAGAAACTTTGTGATTATGACAGAAAACCTAATTCAATAAAACAAGATTTATTTTTTGGTTTTAATATGACAAGTTAGTACAAAATAGAAATTCGATGTGACTGCAGACTCAATCAACTGACACAAGTAGCATTTGGCCCATCATCACCACAGACCAAAATACTTTTCTCTATTTGGTTATTAGTATTTTATTGTTGAAACAGGCTTGAATTTATGTAAAATTTTACTTGGTTTGTTTATTAATGGTTTGTTGTGTAGCTACACAATATAATTGTTAAATAGTTTAGATTAAACCGGTTTGGGTGTCCCTGATCTCAGATCAGCCTCAACCATAGGATTTAACCCTCAGTGGAGAATACCAGACAACTACTGAATACGTGCATTCATTTATATTTTCAACAATGGCTTGTTTTTTTTCAGTAACAGCATGTTTTAGCTGATGCACTCTAACTGAAGGGGGGTCTATAATATCATTTAGTCCAGATTAAAAACTACTGAAACAAACGAGTGGACAATGGAACTGTCAAGGGTACCTAACATCCCTGTATCAGTATATTTCATGTCTTTGTTCACATTGTTACACATCCTTTAAATCAAGACTTCTTTTTGTCTCATCCAAAACAGGAAATTAAGCATACCCACTGCGCAAAGAGACGTCTAAACGACGTCTTTTCCAAGTCATTTTTACACGTCTAGTTTGGGTCAAATGAAGCTACAGTAAAATTAACTGGTACAGGAAACAGGTTTCTACCTTCTGGACACAAGACTACAGCCAGGTTAACAATAAATCACAATCCAATCCGACTGTTTTTTTCCCCCATCTTTCTTGGGAACATGTTATGTTGATTTCAGTTCAGAAAGTCTAGTTACTAGGCTACAATTTCAACAAAACAGCAGCCAGCATAACTCTCATTTAAGACACAAAGTGGTAAAATGCACACTCTAACATCGTCTGTGTATAACGTTACCAACCGCTCTATGTATTGATTTTTCGCTGGCTTCGTTGAAAACAAATTGTCGTGTTCAAAAGCTACACTTCTTCTTCTTCTGTTGTTTTGGTTTCAGAGCGGTTGGCACGCGGCGCATTAGGTGCACTAGCGCCACCTTCTGCTTCAGAGTGGGAAGGAGATATTATTTATCCATTTATCTGTCAAATAAAAACACTACTGCTCAACCCACTTGGCAGGTTCATTCAAATTGTAATGCTGAGCTCCTCCAGTCTTGCTACTGTCTTCCTTCATATATTGTCTTTCTAGTTCACACTTCACAATCATAAAAGACAGTGCTCATATAAACCAGTTGGACTTTTTAGCCCTCATCATACGCAACCAACTTAACTGATGTTACAGACATCAGACCTGGCATTAATGTTGAAAAAATAGAAGTAATAACAGTGAAATTGTACATTGAAATGGTATTTATAATCCGCAAAATAGTTTAAATTAATCAAAATTATCAGTTAAATTAACTCAAAAAGGGAGAAAATGTCACAGTAACTCAAAATATTTAAGTTAGTAGAATTTTCCTTGAAAATTAAGTTTAGACTACTCAACCTACTACTGCTAATAATGATAATAATAATAATAATAATAATCATAATAATAATAATAATAATAATACATCATGTCAATTCCCTGCACCTGTCTTAGACGTCCAAAAAAGTGACATAGCCCGACGTTCAAATGTTAAACTGCATATTGACGTCCAAATACAGTCATGATTAGACGTCCAAAAAGGGGACCTTGTTTGCACGTCGTGTAGAGGTCCAAAATGGGTCTTGGACCGACTGACGCAATATAGACATGATCTGCACGTCCATCAGACCTGTAATGTTTAGTGGGTAATCCAAAACCATGTAAATTATTCAGTTTACTAACTACTAAAATGTCTTCTATTTAGGCACTGGCTAGATCTTTTTCTTCTTATGACAACATATGGATGTTTGATTTATGCCAATAAAACAGTTTAGTTAGAGTTATAACAAAGGTTTCTTGATTAAAAAGATATGTTCAGTTTGTTTATTAACACAGAAGTGTTATGATATAACAAGATAAATGAATGTGCTGTTTTTACAAGAGAAGCTACTTAGGAAAGTGAATAATATGTTAAGTAATAAGAGCAAGTCATTATAACATGGAACAGTGGCGATTGCTCTAAGACTGCAAGGGAAGCTCAGCTTCCCCTAAAATGTCACCAAAAAAAAAAAGAAAAAAAAGGGGTGAAATATGTACTGCTGTGTGTACATTTCATTGACTAAATACGCGCTAGAAAGCCTTCATCTTTTGTTCAGAATCAGCTACTTATCACAGGTAACCGGCGCAACTTCCTTCTCATTTATCCCCGCAGCGCCACAGCGCTTTCCACAGTCGGACGCTCAGCTTCTACTGACTTCAGTGGGGAAGCGTAGAGCGGGTTGTTCCACTGCAGCGAAACCAGACGGTCATTGGATAAATGCTGGGCTTTGTCCCGCCCATTGGAAGCTCAGCTTCTCTGGGGGTCTATGGGGCAGTGGGCTGGCCTGGAAGCTCAGCTTCTGCATGATGATTGGATGAGCTGTCTGAGGCGGAATCCTTTTTTGATTGACAGCTAAATGAGCGAATCAGCGATCTTGAAGAATAAACATCCACCGGAGCATTTTCCAAGTTTTTCATTCCGTTGTTCTGAACTGATCCGGAGACTTTACCGATCCCCAGCGACTTTGTCACGATCACTCACACTCACAGGCGGTCACACTTCACAGTAGCCTGGCGCAGCAGCTCCAGCTGCTAGCATTAGCAAGGTGCACATCATGGCAGATAATATGAATGTTGTTAGAGTAGAGCAGGGCAGGTTAGCTCCGATTGATTTAGTGCAAAAGGTGGGCCAAAAGTAACAGGTCTTTTCAGGTGTCCTGAATAATAATAATATATATAATAAATAAACAAACACATTTATGATGTAGGCCGGAAAAATGAGCTTCCCCTCCTTGAAAGACCAGCAGCCGCCACTGACATGGAAATATACACCAAGCAACCACCACATTACAACTTCTGATAGGTGTAAGATTAAATGCTCAAATTATTAGTATTAATTTGTAGTTTAGTTATTGTACAGACCACTGTTAATTTCTTGACCAGCGATATGACCTCATAGTCAGAACCATATCACAGTGAAACCTTTTGCTGATCAGGCAAAAGTGGGTCTGTTAAAGCACACATTAATAAAGGGGAAATAATTAATTGTAACTAAAGGGTTAGCAAAATCGAAATGTGTTTAGTGACTGAACTGTGAAATGTACAGAAACCACAATCGATGACTTTACAATGTCAAACACTTATTCACTAATCTAGAGACAAACACGAGACAACAGCAAAACACAAACTGAAGTACAGTGAGGAAACACTGAACAAAGAGCGGAGAGGTTTGGGGTTTGGACCAGGTAGATGTAAATGGAGCTGCGTAAGCAACACATGGGTTCCACTTACCTGGAAGACACCGGGAAATCTAAGTTTGAACTTGGTATTTTCCTATCATAGCCTACACTTATGGGACCTGTAGACTGTCGTCTGATGAGGATGAAGAGGAAGAATACGTTGCGTTTATCCTCTAGTCGACCTTTGTTGCCGGGGGATCCTGCATCTCTCTCTCTATCTCTCTCTCTCTCTCTCTCTGCAGGTCATCTTCAGTTTCTCCAGTCCAGACTTAACTGAGTCAGGAAGCAAAGATGTAGCAGGCCTCCGGCTTCTTTTCTCCGAGCATGCTTGAGATGCCAGCATGCAGCTGAGGTTTGAATGGCATCTCATAAGCATGCGCGCAGATGGCACTAGGGACGGGGGGATATGACCCCCTCAGATTCATAGTGACCCCGATCCGTCCCCCCCACTGTCCCTACATAAAGCGACAAACATCGCCGGTAAAACAGAGGATTAATGTTCCGTTAGTTAGACTAAATTACATTGCAGCGCACACTGAGAGCCCGGCGTTTGTGTGCTCGACTAATGGCGCGTTCCAGTTGTACACGAATGTCGGAATTTCTGATCTCCAAGTCAGAATTTTAATCAGAACCCCCCGTGAAGTCGGATCTCCAACTCGGAGAGTCGGATTAATCTCACCAGCCCGACAGAATTCATGCTATCTGCTACTCACGTAAACAGTAGTTACATGTTTTGTTGTACGTTTGCAAGGCTGGGAAGCGCTGGGAGCACTCAACTTTGGGGTTACGTTGTTCCGAGCTCCAAGTTCTGACTTTCAGTGTAAATTGAACACACCATAAGGCACGACTCTCACTCCCCAGGGTCCTAAAGAGGAACTGGTAGCTGCGCCTGTGCCTGTTGCGGTGATCAGACCATTGTCTACTATGACAGAGCGGGTGATTTCAGTTCAAATTATTATCATTTAAAATGTGAATTTCATTTACAGTATACATACTTATTTTTATTTATGTAAATATGTTGTTGTTTACACTTCTGAGTTCATACACAAATGTTTAAATAAAACATATTTTGCATTTAAAGGCATGAAGATTTGGTGGGTGCTAACAAATAACAGTTTCATCATGTATGGTTAGTGTTGATCAGGTAGGCCTTTGTTTAACATGTTCATTGTTGTTTATCCATGATTTCAAATAAGAATTCTCCAATGGCTTTTAAGTGCAAACCATTGGCCCATAGGCTATTATGAAAGTAACTACTTGAGCGCTAGTTAAAGCCCAAATTACACAAAAATAACGTATTGAATTGAAATAATTTGCTGACAGCTTGGCCCCCCCCAGTTCAAAAATTCCATCTGCGCCCCTGCTCATAAGCATGACAAACATCCATGTATTGATACACTGACATCTTTAAACAGGAACAGTGAATTGAAACAGAATTCAAATCAACACAATGTTTGTCCAGTGATTGTTCCTTCTTCTTCTGCATGAGAAACATGTAGTGTGAGTTAACACGCAGGCATGTAGATAAGTACACAGGCCACGGCGCCCTGGGGTCCGAGGTCCTGACAGAACAGTTCACACCTCTTTGTGAACCCTGGGCTAAGTCTGAAAATAGTGGATAACCATGTCTGGTGACAGTTTATCAGATAGGTAGGTGCTCTATCCCGCAATAAACTGCCATTTGGTCTTTCACTCTTTGATGTCCTGGAGACAATGTCCTGGAGGGTTGGAGGAATTTCATGACTCTCAGGGGGGTGTCCTGAAGACACCGGGCTGAATCAAGATTTTTTTTGCATGTGGCTGATAATCCTACACAGGTGAAGTGATTAACATCAATAATGTTTTTTTCAATGTAGTGTTCTGTTGGGAAACCTTGGGTCCTGGTATTAATGTGGATGCCACTTAGCTTGAATCATCCACCTAAACACTTCTGCAAACACCCCTGCCTCCCCCGTCAACCCGGCCTCCACCACCTGGCCTCAGCTTCAATGGGTCAGAGCCAAGTCTTATCCACTGTGCAGCCTCTATGGATGGCTCCATATTATTGTTATCATGAATGTCAAATGAATGCTTGATCAGATTGATCAGATCAGATAAGACAGGAAAGCTCTGCATCTGATTAAAACCACATAAATCATCATCTGATGCTCTGTAGATGGTACCCAGAAGTGAGTCGTCTGCACAGAGCCCAAAGGATACAAAAAGATACCACGCATCCCAGCCACAATCTGTTCACCCTGCTGCCATCTGTTAAAGATACAGAAGTATCTGCTGCCTTCACACCAGACTGCAGAGCAGGGGTCCGTTTCACAAAGCAGGTTCAACAAACTCTGAGTCTAATCCTAAACTCTGAGTTGATCTACTCTGAGATAGAAAACTCTGAGTTTCCGGTTCCAGAACAGCGGATTTGAGTTAGTTTAATCAACTCGGAGTAGTTTCACCTGGAGTTAAGCGCGTGCGCCACAACTATAAAAAGCCAGCATCAATGGAGCCCCGATTCGATGAGTCACCATGGCAACGGGGAAGCGGAGGGCTATGTGTTTCAGCAACCTCGAATTGGAAATCCTAATGCGCTCATACAGCGAGTTTCAAGACGTTTTTAGGAAGAAGCGCAACACCGCTGCAGCTGCTAAAGAGAGGGAGACGGCGTGTGAGAACATTGCTGCTCGGGTCAACAAGTTTAAATGTAGTCCTTTGCAATCACAATAATATTACAGGGGGAAACTACTTGAATGGTAGCCTATTCATTTATTTCATTTAGGTGCAATCCCGCGGGGGAGAAGCACACTTGGCCTCCGCATTTGAAATGATGTATGCAGCATCACATGTGATCTTGACAGTGCAGAGAATGACAGATGTTGGAACTATTTCACATTTTGAAACAGAAGTCAATTTACATGTACCTGCACATTTATGCTGTGAATGGACTTCCTATTCACATAATCGGCTTCATTATGTGAGGGAGCCGTGATGGGGATGTGTGTGCCATCTATGCAGCCAACCACACTGGGAAATCCTAAAAGAAATGAAAATTACAAATCCCAGTCTGAGGTTGCAGCTCATGTCATTAACAGAATATAATTTAAAATGAATTTAACAGATCCCTACATCATTCACCTGCAGTCCTGTGGAACTCCTAATTGATGGCTCTGACAGGTTTTTAAAACGACAAACATGGGTAAAAGCCGTTTCAGGGCGGGGCACACTTTTCTCCGACATTGTACAAAAAAATTAAATTTGCAAAGAAACGCAGTGCAACACACAATATCTGCTGGGATGTGAGAGCATGACTACGGTTGGTAATGTTGCAAATGTAGGATTAGGATTAAAAGGACAGATTAGGTTGTGTAGGTAAATGATGGACTGACGTGAAACGGTAGCGCTCAACAGGCCTGGATTGGCCATAGGGAGTACCGGGAGTTTTCCCGGTGGGCCGGTCAATAATGGGCCGGCAGTGTCTGCCTTTTTTTTTTTTTTTTTTGCTGCAGCCCAGGGAGAGAGACATGCACCGGCCCACAGAGCTCAGCTGCAGCCCACAGACCTTGCCCAGTGGCCCTATAGGCTACAGAGGCCCATAGTCCCACCCACGCATTTTCCAGACCCCTCCTCGTCCAATCACCTTTAATGATGAGCAATCATTACGAGAGAGAAGAGAAACACACACAAAAAACAAAGATGGAGAAAAAACAAAAAGGCGGTGCAGAAAAGCTGAGGGAAAAGAAAAGAAAAGCTCTCGCTACTGATGCTGCTAAGAGCAGAAACATGTTAAACATGTTTGCTGCAGCGGGGGCCGGCGGCGGCGTGGCCTCCGGCTCCAGGGCTTCGGCTGCGTTGGCTGCGGCGGGTCCCTCTCAGCAGGTGTCGCAGGCGGACGGTGAAAGTGAGGCTCCCGCTGCCATGGTGGTACAGGAGGAGGAGGAGGAGGAGAGAGACGTGACCCAGCAGGGACAGATTGAGGAGGAGGTCAGAATAGCTACTGTCAGCCCGGTAAGAAGCAGCCGAAATGTTAGCAGAATGAAGAGGGACGTTTCATGTAGGGAGGGCGGAGGGCTGTGTGTGTGTGTGTGTGTGTGTGTGTGTGTGTGTGTGAGTGAGTGAGTGAGTGAGAGAGAGAGCGAGAGAGAGAATAATGTTTTCAAATAATGCTATGAGTAGACTTGGTGTCCAACTTACAGTGTTACTTTAGCTTGCCATAAAGTTACAGCTTACAGTTATTATTATCATGTAATATTAGTGAAACATTGCTTTGCTGAAATGGATGATTCATCATTGGTAGGTAAGCAGAGAAATAACACTAGTGAAACTAACATTCTCTTTCTCTGTGTTTAGTCAAGCCGGACTGTTGAAACAGGAGTGCAGGAGTCACAGGGAGATCAGGCACTTGTAGACTACTTTAGCCGTTTTTCATACTTTAAGGTGCCACTTTGCTGAGGAGATCTTTATTTTACATGGATTTATGGTCTTACTGTGGGCATAATTGTGTATTTGTATAAACAGTATATTTCATTAAACACTGAAAAGTCATCTCTAGCAGTGTTTCTTTGACACCCACTTTCACTTCAAGATGGGAATTGTGACACTGTGGCCATCTCTCCCAAGATGAAAGTCTCTGTGAGTAGTGAATATCAAGCGTATCAATTTTTTAACATGGTTACTCTCTTCCATGTAGGCTACTGCGCTTTATTTAAATTTTTGAAACAACACAATGTGCGCATATATCCTCTCGTATGTCGTGATCCTCCGCATATCGTATAGATAATAATGGTGGGCCGCCATGACCAAAAATGCCAGGGCCATTTTTTGGTCCCAGTCCAGCCCTGCCACTCAAACAGATAATTGTCTGGAAATGCTAAAACATCTATGCGCGGTCTGATAACCATCTCCCGACGAATATTGAATTCTCTGCGCAGTAATGCTGCACCTTCATCCACGGGATCGTTGTCAAAAGGACATGCCACGTTCGTGAAAAAAGTCGCCTCCTATTGTGCCTAATGGACTTCTGATATAGCCTACTGACTCTGATTTATTAAATGATTTTTGACAGACGGCAGAACAAGGCTACACCAAAACTCACCTGCTGACTGAATGAATGAAAGAGGAAATCAAATGGCGTGTGTGGCTGAAAGTGGGCGGAGACAGAGAGAAACTTGAGGTTCATTGAGAAAAACCTGGTCCCGACCAGGTTAGGTTCATAGAGTCTGTTACTACGGTAACTGACCGAGAGCTGAAGTTACCTCTCTCTGTGAAACAGGCTAGAGTTACTCCTCTTTCTCTGGTTTGAGTTACCTCCCTTTGTGAAACGGAAAACTCAGAGTTTCCCTCATTTCAGGGTTAATAAACTCAGAGTTTTAACTAAACCTGCTTTGTGAAACGGGCCCCAGCTTTTCTCCTAAGACTCCTGAACTCATCCTCAACACTCCACCATGATTTCATTTATTTTTCTGACTTGATTATAGTAAATAACTCAAGAGGTGACAAGAAATCTCTGGTTTCATTAACATGCTCATGTCATACAGTGGAATCCAGCAGCCTGGGTCAAAGAAGCTTCATTAGTAGTTCAATACCTGTATTATTATTATTATTATTATTATTATTATTATTATTATTATTATTATTATTATTATTATTATTATCACTACCCATAGTATAACCAAGGGTGCCTTTTTTTCGTTACTTCTCTCTTTGTGATAACAAAAAATTAATTTCAGTTCTAACCAGTTCAATCATTCACTTCTAGAGAAAATATATCATATCACATCACGTCACTCAGTTTAATTTTAATTTCTGTAGCATGTTTCTGTACTTCATATAAATCTGGAAAATAAAATACTTTTTTAAGTAAACTGCAAGATTTAGCTGTTCCTGCTGCTTTAATAAAATAATAAATAAAAATATAGATGTATAAAGATAAAATAAGATGTAAGCCCTTCATAAATAGAGCCCCTGAAAACAGCACACAAATAAATATATGTATATATGTATACACGATCAGGCATAACATTATGACCACCTGCCTAATATTATGTTGGTCCCCCTTTTGCTGCCAAAACAGCCCTGACCCGTCGAGGCATGGACTGTGCTGTGGTATCTGGCACCAAGATGTCCCTTCTGACAGTTGCCTTCTGTTCAGTCCTTTAAATCCAAACTTCAAACTTCAAACTTTATTTATTTATATAGCACCTTTCATACACATTAAAATGCAACACAAAGTGCTTTAACAGTTAAAAGGCTGAGCCAGCCCCCAAGGGTGACACCCCATAGGCAGATCAGACTTTCCCGGTGTGGAGGGCCCCCTGTGAGGATAACACTGGAGCTAGAAGATAAAAGGAAGTAGTAAAATTCAACAATAAAGGAAGTTAAAAGTAGTTATAAAACGACTTAAAAAGCTAAAATAAAGTTCATAAAACCTTAGCAAAAATAAATGAAATAAAAATAATTAAATGAATTAATAAAATAAAGATAGAAAAAATAAATAATTAAATCCTGAAAGCAACCTAAGATCAAGTAAAATACCAGAATCGATTAGAAGCAAGTCAGTTAAAAGACAAGTTAAAAAGGTGGGTCTTGAGCCTCTTTTTTAAAAACATCAACAGTCTCTGCGGCCCTGAGGCTCTCCGGCAGGCTGTTCCACAATCGGGGGCCATAATAACTAAAAGCCGCCTCCCCGTGTGTTTTAGATTTAACATGTGGTATGGTTAAAAGGCCAGTGCCGGATGACCTCAGGGTCCGTGAGGGTTGATACGGTAAAAGTAAGTCAGATAAATAAGAAGGCCCAAGACCGTTAAGACATTTAAAAACGACTAAAAGAACCTTAAAATCAATCCTGAAACGTACGGGGAGCCAATGCAGCGATTTTAAAACTGGTGTAATGTGCTCCCGCCCTCTGGTCCTCGTCAGCACTCGTGCAGCTGAATTCTGCAGTAATTGAAGGTTAGAGATAGTCTTTTTGGGAAGACCAGAGAGCAGGGCATTACAGTAATCTAAACGACAGGAGATAAAAGCATGCATCAGCACCTCCGTGCTGGCCTGAGAGAGAAACGGGCGGACTCTGGCTATATTCTTAAGGTGGTAAAAACCTATCTTTGTTATGTTTTTGATATGTGGCATAAAACTGAGCTCAGAGTCAAAAATCACGCCCAGATTTTTTACAGTTGTAGATGGTTTAAGATCTTGTAATTTTGTTAAAAGTTTCTCTTTCTGGCCTTCAGGACCAATGACTAGAACCTCTGTTTTGTCCTGGTTAAGCTGGAGGAAATTTGCTGCCATCCATGACTTGATATCTAAAATGCATTTTAAAAGGGCATCAATAGGCCCTGTGTCCTCAGGAGACACGGCGATGTACAGTTGTGTATCGTCAGCATAACTATGAAAGCTGATGCCGTGTCTCCTGATGACGTCCCCAAGGGGAAGCATGTAAAGATTAAAAAGAATTGGACCTAAAATTGACCCCTGGGGAACCCCACACTTGATCTGATGGATTCCTGAGGAACATGTATCCATACTTACAAAGACGTGTCGATCTGTGAGGTAGGAGACAAACCAGTTAAAAACAGTACCAGAGAGGCCGACCAGGTTCCTCAGTCTGCTTAATAAAATGTGATGGTCTACTGTATCAAAGGCGGCTGTTAGATCCAGTAGTACCAAGACTGTGAGTTTGTGTTCATCTAAGTTGCACCTGACATCATTTAAAATCTTTAAAAGGGCCGTCTCGGTACTGTGGTTCCTCCTAAAACCAGACTGACACCTCTCTAAAATGTTGTTTGTGTTTAAAAAATCATTAACTTGATTAAAAACAAGTTTTTCTAAAATTTTACTTAAAAATGGTAAGTTGGATACAGGTCAGTAATTATTAAGAATGTTGGGGTCTAAATTGCTCTTCTTCAGAAGGGGCTTCACCACAGCTGTTGTAGCGCCAGTTGAAAATTGATGCACTCCCACCAAATTACAAGTGTTTTATATAAACATAACTTAAAACACGATTAATTTCTTTCCATTTAATTAGGCTACTTAGTATACAACAAAATGAACACATCACCACAACAGATGTTTTTGTTTCTCTCTCTTAGCTTACTTAGGAGGCCTCTACTAGCAGAACTAACTTATGAACTGGACGTTCTACCACAGACACTTTGCTCAAGCGTTCACCTCTTTTGTTCAGATTTCTGTCTCCTAGAAATATCTTGACTTTCCTTACAAGTCCATCATTATCTGTCACAGTCTCTGAGACTCGTCCAAGTCTCCATGCAGATCTTGGTTGCTGTTCCTCTGCATCTATCACAATGTCACCTACTTGAACGTTTCTCTTAGGCGTATGCCATCTTTGTCTGAGCATGATGTTATGGAGATACTCTTTTCTCCAACGGCTCCAAAATTGCTCTGCCAGAAACTGCACTTGTCGCCATCTTTTTCGTCCATACAGATCCTCTCTGACAAACTTGCCTGGGGGAGGAAGTGCAGTGGCAGCCTTCATGGTGACAAGATGATTAGGAGTGAGTGGTTCCAAACTGTTTGGATCGTTCAGGTTATCCGTTGTGAGAGGGCGGCTGTTTACGATTGCAGAAGCCTCATACAATAAAGTCCTTAAGGAGGCATCATTGAGTCTTCCAGGTGAGAGTGAGAGTGTGGAGTAGAGCACATTTTTTACAGTTCTGATCTGTCGTTCTCACACTCCACATGCGTGACTTGCATGAGGTGTATTGAACACAAAATCACATTGCTTTTCTGCAAGGAAGGTTGCCAGTCTCTCAGCATCAACTTCCTGTAGGGCTGCACTCAGTTCATTTTTGGCTCCTACAAAATTAGTGCCGTGATCACACTTAATCTGTCTCACTGAGCCTCGCAGTGCAACAAAGCAACGCAGACTGTTGATGAAAGCATCAGTTGACAGATCACCTACCATTTCAACATGGATAGCACGAGAGCTAAAGCATGTAAAGAGCATTCCATATCGTTTTTGCTCCTTTCGACCTTGTTTAGTCATAAGAGGGCCAAAACAATCCATCCCGCAATATGTAAATGGGGGAGCGGATTCCATCCGTTCTATGGGGAGATCACTCATTTTCTGCCCTACTACACGTCCCCTTAATCTCCGACATACCACACACTGGCGAATGTAGGATGTGACTGTTTGACTTAAACCTGGGATCCAGTAACCATTGGCCCGTATTTCATTGATGGTGAAGCCTTTGCCCTGGTGTTTAACTCTTTCATGATAGTGTGCAATTATCAGTTTTGTGAGATGATGCTGTCTGGGGATGACTGTCGGGTGTTTGACTGATCTAGGAAGGGCTGAATGACGCAGTCTTCCTCCCACCTTGAGCACTGCATCTCTGTCAAAAAAGACATCAAGATGATGTAACTTGTTATTACTAGGTAATAGATTTCCATTCCTTAATGTCTTTATTTCTTCTGAATATGCTTGTCGTTGCAGGTCTTTGATGATCACAGGTTCTGCATTTTGCCGTTCCTCGACTGTAGAGTGTGCGTTTGATTTGTCTTTTAAGAGCCTGCGTCTGAGACGTGCCACAGCACTGACAGCCTTAGACCAGGATGAGAATTTCACCAGGCGGTCAGTCAGACTTACTTCTCCAGTGGTCTTTGTTAACAGTGTTTGAACCTTTTTAACTTCTGGGTCTCCTATTGGAAGATCCAGAAAAAACGATGCTGGAGGAGGTATTTCCCTTTTCCACAGGAAGCTGGGACCTGTGAGCCAATCAGATGATAGCAGTCCATCCACTGTTGTTCCCCTGGATGCATGGTCTGCAGGGTTTTCCTTGGTGGAAACGTACAGCCACTGCTGAGGTGTTGTGCTGTTACGAATCTTTTGCACTCTATTTGCAACAAAAGTGTGGAAGCGTCTTGCTTCATTATGTATGTATCCGAGGGTGACTTTAGAATCTGTCCAGAAGAACTCTTCCACAATGCTATGTGCTAGCTCTTCTTTGAGCATATTACTCACTGTGACTGAGACTGTTGCTGCTGTGAGCTCTAACCTAGGAATAGTGGAGATCTTTGTGGGGGACACACGAGCTTTTCCCATGATGAAGGCACAGTGAACATCACCATCCTCATTGATAAGTCTCAGATAAGAACACTGTCCATACCCAGTGTTGCTTGCATCTGAGAAATGATGCAGTTCTCTTTTCCTCACCTCTCCAAAGTCAGCAGGCACACAACATCTGGCTATTTGTATTTTCTCCAGATTGATGAGATCCTTTCTCCAGCACTCCCACCGTGGTTTTAGGTCTTCAGGCAGTGGATCGTCCCAGCTGGTACCCTGATGACACATTTCTTGCAGGATTTTTTTGCCACTGAGAAGATAGGGAGCGACAAATCCCAAAGGATCATATACAGATGCAATGGTGGATAATATTCCACGCCGTGTGGGAGGTTGATCTTTCAGTGTGATGTTAAATGTGAAGCAGTCTCTTTCTATATTCCAGTGAATTCCTAGCGCTCTCTCTATTTGCATCTCACTGAAAGCAAGGTCCTTTGTTTTGATGTCAGTTGCATGTTCTGATGTTGGTATACTGTTTAGAACAGTGTCGTTGTTTGAAACAAACTTGTGCAGCCGGAGGCCACCATTTGAGCATATTTCTCGTGCCTCTTGTGCCAGCTGTATGCCTCTTTTCACTGTCTCTACACTTGTCAACCCCATCATCCACATAGAAGTCTCTGGCAATGAACTGGGCACCTAGAGGAAATGAAAGGTTGTGCTCCTTGGCCAGATGTTTTAATCCATAGTTTGCACACCCTGGGGAAGACACTGCGCCAAAGAGATGTACAGTCATCCTGTACTCTTGTGGTTGTGTGCTTAAGTCTCCATTTTTCCACCATAAGAAGCGGAGGTAGTCACGATCAGTCTCTTGAACCTTGAACTGATGGAACATTTTTTCTATGTCACACATTAATGCTATCTGATGTTGCCTGAAGCGTATGAGGACACCTGTTAGATTGTTTATCATGTCTGGCCCAGCAAGCAGGTGCTCATTGAGACTGGCCCCCCTGTGCTTTGCTGAACAATCGAATACAACACGCAGTTTTCCTGGTTTCTTTGGGTGATAAATACCATGGTGTGGTATATACCATTTCTCGCCGGGAAGTCCATCATCCTTAGCTTCTTCAGCATCGCCTCTTTTGATTATGTCATTCATGTACTTAACATAATCTTCCTTGTATCTCTCATCCCTAGACAATCTCCTCTTGAGGTGGTTGAGTCGAATCTCGGCAAGCGATCTGTTGTCAAGCATATATGGCCTTTCCTTAAAAGGCAGAGGCATTTCATAATGTCCTTGTTCATCCTTTCTTATGCCTTCTTTAAGTTTGTCCAGAAAGATTAGATCCTCTTGGGACACTGTTTTGTCATTTTCCCTTACTTCTCTGAAGTCGCTCTCTAGTGCACGAATTGCATCCATAGGAGTTACTGGGGGGATCTCTTTTACAGCCACGCGGTGACAGAGACTGTTCATCATGCCTGTTTCATGGTGGGGTGCTTCACTACCGACTATGCTCCACCCTAGATCTGTTCGCACTGCATAAGACTCATCATCTTTGCCTAATATCACTTGTCTGGGTGCTAGTGCCTTTGGGCAGTTATAACCTATCAAAAGCCCAATTTCACAACTGAAGAGTGGTGGGACTTCATCAATGATTGGTGATAGGTGACTCCAGCGTTTGGCAGTTTCGCAGGTTGGTATGTGCTCGCGGTTCACAGGAATGTGGTCCTTTGTGTATGCAGGAGGGAGGAGGATGTGCGTTGCAGAGCTATAGCCCCTAACAAGGAGACCAGGCACTCTCTCACTGCTTACAACTGCATTTTCTCCCATCATGGTGGTAAGTTTTAGTTTCACTGGACATCCATTCACTTGCAGTTCACGGCTTACCTCCTGATCAATGAAGACAGTGTCACTTTGAGTGTCTAACAGGGCATAGACAAGTTTTTCTCTGTGTGGGTTAACAGCAGATGATACCCACACTGAAACAATCATTGAGGTACTAGCTGATTGTCCTTCCCTGGCAACATTAAGTGACACAGCAATTGTGGTCTCTGACATGCTATTTTGTGTTGTTTCTGCTGTATTCACTTGCCCTTGTCTTTTCATTTCTTTCATGAAGTTGTCATCATGAAGGCAGGTAGGGTGTTTTCTCATGCATGTGTCACACTTTAGGCGATGGTGACAGTCCTTTGCACTGTGCCCTTGTTTCAAACAGCCATAACAAAGTCTATTTTCCTTGACATATGCCCTTCTTTCTCCCAGCAACATTTCATTAAGTTTGGGCATTTTTGGAGCTGATGTGTGTTTTGACATAACATGCACTGAGGCCCCGTGTTCGCTCTGGATGGTGTTTTGTCACTGTGTACAGCTGTTTCAATACTGAAGACACTCACTTTATTCCTCTTGGTGTCTTTCAGATTCCCTTTGTCACTGTATAGCTCTGAAGAACGAAGAGCATGGATGGAGGTGACTGGGTTGCAGGCAACTTCTGCTTCCAACAACAGAAATTCAGCAAAATCACTGAAGCTGGGAAAGTCTTTGCCATCCAACTGGGCTTTTGTCACTTGGCGGTTCCATCTAGCGGCTGCCCAGTCAGGCAGTTTCTGAGTCAGTTTTTGGTTTTGTTCACAGTCGTTTTCCAGGCCTTTTACATGAGGAATGGCTAGCAAGCAAGCATTTATGAAATCTGCGAAGCTCCTTAGTCCTTCAGCATCCTTCCATTGTATTTTCGGCAAACTGGCTAATTTCTCTCTAAATGCTCTTTGGACAACAAACGCTGATTAAGTTTTTTCCATGCATCTTCATGAGCTTGCTCATCATTTCTATAGAACGTTCCTTCTAAGCATTTACGAGCTGGACCGCTGACATACCTTTTCAGATAATACAATTTATCAGCAGCGGAAATGCCCTTTTGGTCTATCAGCGATGTGAAAGAGGCTTTCCATTCAATGAAATGGATTGGTTCACCACTAAACACTGTTGGCTCGGGCATTGGAAGTCTGTTAATTGTTATACTGTCCTGCACAGCTTGTGCTAGTTGAGCAACATCAGGGGGTACAGGAGGCCAAGGTGTGTTGAGTGATGAATGTGGTGCAGGGGGCTGGGGAACTGTATTTGGGCTCACCTGCTCACTTTTAACTGACTGAACATCACCCATCTGTATCATTTCTCTGTTATAGGCTTCCAGTCTGGCTCGAGCTGCCTTCACGTCCCTTTCAGCCTGCAGACGTTCTAGCTCAGATCTTTGACTTTCAAGTTCTTTCTGTTGTTGCTCTTCCAAAGCCTTTATCCTTTCCTTTTGTTTACTTTCCTCTTGTATAATCTTATATTCAGCCTCCTTTGCCACGAGGTCTGCTGCTGCCTCAGCTCTTTTCAAGGCGATGCATGAAGATGAGGAATGATGTGTGATGCCTGAGGGTGCAGCGGTGGAACCGTAAATGGAGATTGCATACTCACGATCCAGCAGCTCACGTAGACGATGTCTTTCATGTTCAGCATCGAACTCTCCATCAATGCCAGTTAGTCTCTCATATATGATTTTGGTAATGTCACGAGTTACCGCTTCACATGCGTCAATTTTTCTCCTCAAGTCGGCTGATGGTGCTATGTGACTTCTTATTTCAGTGTAAAGTCTCAAAATGTCATCCTTTCCCTTTTCTAAAATGTCCACAAAGGATGACATGTGTGCTTCAGTTATGTCTGACTTGAGTTTTTCTCTTGCTTCACGCGCTTGTGTTTTCCACTGCTCATATGAACTGATGAGCCTTTTCTCCTTTTTACTTACTTCTTCTTTCTGATAAGCAAGTATTTTTTCTGTTGGAACCTTGGGACGTACAGAGCGACGAGGTTCTTCTGCAGTACTCTGGACTTTACACTGTAGCTCAGCCAATATTTTTTCTTTACACTGGATTGTTTGCTGTATATCCTGCCTTGTATTTTCACTTGCATTTTGAAGCAGTCCTTTATAATCCTGAATTTCCATTTGCAGGCAAACATTCTGTTCATTAATGTCCATTTGTTTAGCAGATGAAGCCTGTGTACCTTCCATATTCCTTTGCCGTTTCAGTTTTCAGGCCAACTTCTGCCACCTGCTGTCCGTTGTGGGTATGAACCTTGAAACGTGGAGACCAAGTTGTGCAGCATGGCGGCGAATGGTCAAGCTCTTACTGTAGTGCCAGTTGAAAATTGATGAAGCTTTACTGGTGGTCTGAAGTACTTTTTTCTTTATCTCCCAATCCGACCAACAACAACAACACCATAAGAGCTTGAAATAAAAACAAATAAAAGCCATTAGTCCGTACATCAATAGTAGCATTTAGCTTTGCTTCACATAAATTAACTAAAATTTCAACAGAATCATAAATGTACCATAGACCTAGTTACCTTGTTGCCACTTTCAACCGGGTTAATAAATAACTCTTATAGTGAAGTTTCACACCGTAGTTATTTCCTTTATCCGTGTGTCGCTTGTTTTCCGTTCTCTATCCTTTTCCGTTTACCAAAAACCCTTTCAAAATAAAATACGTCCGTTTGACAGGAAACAGACACCAACATGCACTATGTTGATGTCCTTTACAGCTGTTTTAAAGGAGGTGGGGAAGACCCCCGTCTGAAGAGAGCAATTCACTATGTTTAAAAGCTGTTCCTCAAAGAATCCATAAAATGTTTTAAAAAATGGTGTGGGAATTGGATCTAAAAGGCAGGTTGTAGGGTTTACCTGGGAGAAAACTCGACCAAGTGTCCTCGCATCAACCAGGACAAAACTCTCCAGTGTTTCCTCAGGTAAAAGTAATGAACCAGGTGTGGAGACAGCTAAGGTCTGTTGAGATAAAAGACTGGATCTAATGTCGTCAATTTTACCTCTGAAGTGGTCTGCAAAGTCCTCACAGAGAGTATCTGTTGTTCTTTTATGGGACTTGTTAACATTGCCGTTTGTTAAACTTAAAACTCATCTTTTCGGCTTAACTTCCAATAGAAATGTTTTTGCTTTAATTAATCATTTTGAAGTAATTGATTGCACAATACAAAAGCTTTAGAATAATGACACCATCTGTGTTTCGATTGGTTCCAAACCTTTTCTTTCACTACACACTTTTGTCAGCCACCTGCCAAAAAATCTATGGAAAAGGAAGGCTGACTGGTGACATCATTTCTATCCACCTGCATGTCTCCATTATTATAACCCTCTGTTTGTTGTGCTATGAGCACATGAGTGTCTAAGCTGTGTGCCTCACTTCCTCCTCCTATAGGAGAGAGGCTCTCTCTCTCTGTCTCTCTCGATTTTTTTTCTCCAATTCAATAAGCTTTATTGGCATGAATGTCAGGTGAACAATATTGCTGAAGCTTTTAGGATTATACAATTAGAATACAATTCATGAAATAAAATAAAATAGATAAATAAATAAAAAGAGAAAAAATGTCAGAAACCCGTAAACAAAAACAAACAAAGAAGAGCCCAGATGAAGTAGAGGAGGTGGTTGGTCAGAGAGGGTCATGTGCTGTGGTGCTGCTCGGCTCTGAGGCTGTGACAGGCTCTCTGCTTCTGTGGCGCTGACACTATTTTCTCCAAGTACGTGTTGCATTTTAATCTGGTCAGAGAGTGAATCCACGTCTTGGAGTTTACATTTAATTTGTGTAAAGAACTTTGTTCTGATGTCTTGACATGCACTACACTGTAGCAGGAAATGTATCTCAGTCTCCACCTGTCTCTGTGGACAGAGCCGACACAGCCTGTCTTCTCTGGGCAGCAGGTCTGCCTGTGTCGGCCCGTCTCTATGGCCAGGCTGTGATCACTGAGTCTGTACATGGTTAAAGTCTTTCTCAGTTTCTCATCAGTCACGGTGGTCAGGTACTCTGCCAGCATGTACTGTCTGTTTAGAGCCAAATAACATTGAAGTTTGCTTTGAGTTTTTGTGGTGGGTGTCCAAGAGTTAATGTAATTTAGAAACAGCGGGTCCCAGGCACTCAAAAAAGTATCAAAAAAGGAACACGTTAGACCTCTTGATAGAGGAGGGGATAGAATACGCAGGCTCAACCAGCGTGAGTCTTTTTGGATCCATCAGCTGGATGCGCTAAGGTATCCAGGCCTCAATGAGGACATTGAATTCAAGTGTTTTTTATGATTATCTGTTACTTTGGATTTGTAGGCTACTTCATGCCTTGCTTTTCTTTTCTCTGTCTCCTTGTTTATGTCTAATGATGTTTTTGCTTTGTTTACCCCTCAGATAGCCTACGTTGAAGGAGAGTTGTTTATTTTATTTCTTTGTTTTCCTTGATTTACTTTGCTGTGACGGTCCCAATCTTGTACACCTGCTGGCCTTACTTGGCCAATTGATTAGATGACGCCTCATTAGGTTAGTTGAGTGCACCTGCATTATGGGTGGGACTTAACCTATATGAGTTGGACATTCTCTTTCACTGCATTTCAATGCCCTGAAGAAGACCACTTTGTGGTTGAAACATGTTGGCTCTTATTTTAATGATTTAAGCCATATTTAAATAAAGGCTTTTTATCTATTCCTTCTCCTTTTTTGATACTTTTTTGAGTGCCTGGGACCCGCTGTTTCTATATTTGATTTTTTCCCTACCCCAAGAGCACCCACGGACTGATCTCTGCCTGAGCGCCTGGTTGAATTCCTCTTAGTTAATGTAATTTTCTTTTTCTTTAGCTATAATTTGGTTGGTCCAGATTGTGTGAGGGCTGTCCTGAGGCCTGGTGCTGTTGGAGGAGGTGAGCCTCAGGACCAGCTGGCTGAGGGGACTCCTCTCTATCTTCTCCTCTTGGAGATGGAGAGCTTTGTAGTGGTAGGAGTTTGGGTCACTTGCTTTTAGGTGTAGAATTTGATTGCTCTTTTTTGTATCCTAATTAAAAGGGGAAATTGGCCGAGTTCAGCTCTACATCCATTGTTGGGTGTGTTCCTGTGGACTCTGAGGATGCTCTTACAGATCTCAGTGTGCAGGGTTTCTATTGGGTGTTTGTCCCATTTTTCAAAGTCTTGGTTAACGAGAGGACCCCACACTTTACTACCATATAGTAAGATTGGTTCGATTATAGATTTAAATATTTTCAGCCAGATTCAAAAAGGTATATCTTTGTTTGAAGACTTTTTTATAGTGTAGAAAGCCCTTCTTCCCTTGTCTCTGAGATCATTAACGGCCAGATTCCCTGTAGAAGTAATTTTTAGTCCCAAATATGTGTAGATGTGTGTGTGTGTGTGTGTGTGTGTGTGTGTGTGTGTGTTCTATGTCAGTGGAGTCCAGTGAGAACCTGTCTGGATTTCCCTGACACCTGGGGCGTTTCCGGAAGACCATAATTCTAGTCTTAACAGTTTAAGTCAATCATAGAGAACAAAGCCAACCAATCACAGGCGGAGTAGGGCAGGTCTTATGAGAACATAAGTCGGATGCATAACAATGTGTGATGGTCTACTGCACAGCCTAATCCACTGGCTGTTTTAACTGCGGTCGCAGCTTTTATTGCCGCATGGAGCCAAAGTAGGTGGGACTTACCCCGAAATTCCACCAGATACTGTCCACTGCGCTCCGGCTCCAGTTTTGCTCCGCCATCCGCTGTCCGGCAACCCCTACCAGCTGCGTTTTCAGTCTGCCACTGCGCAGCACTGCCAGACAGCTGGAGTCGCGAGACCGAGGAGTTCCCGTGATAATTACATAATCACTTGCGACCGCAGTTATAGGTATGTGGTATAAACACAACAACACGAAGTGTTCCTGGTCGAAGGATTTGTAGAAGAGCTTGTATTTGTCTCTTTTTTTAGATTTTTGTGCTGCCGTCAACACGGAGTGTTTTATTTTGAAAATAAAATGTTGTTGTTTCAGTGCGTGACTTCCTGTCTGCTCTGTGCTAAATTCGGCTGAATTGCTGCGTTGTGCGCCGGCATCCACCAGAAATAGAAGTGCTGCATATCTGTTCCGGAGGGCTCCGGACTGCCGGAGCTGGGACGGAGCAGATACACAGCGGACCTGGTGGAAGTTAACACATAGACGAGAGCGAAACCTATCAGCTCCGCTGCCGTGGCCGAGCCGTAATGCAGCGGACACGTATCTGGTGGAATTGAGGGGTTAGGAAGGGTCAATTCTATGATACACGAAACTGCGAAGTGTCATAGAAGCCTTACAAAGACCCACACAGAGAGTGATGGAGATAGTTAAGACACTCAGGCTAAAAGTAGAGAAACACCATTCTGAGGCATGCAGCAAATGTAGTATGATTTTATTTTATACGTATAAAAAAGTAGCTTCACTTCAACAGTCAAACTACAAAATTCACACAAATGGAAACATAGTTTAGTCTTCATACTTTCACATCACAATAACCTACTTTTTTTTTAATCAAAAGTGTATCCTCATGTTATATCCCTTTTTGCAACAGTTTTCTGTCTTTTTTCATAAAACCTTTGTTCAATTATTTTTTTTTAAACTAACAGAAGGCAGAGTGACTGCATAACAAAGTCCAGGAGGTACAGCTGTGACACTCAGTGAGGTCAAGCTGTTGCACCCCATTTATTTCTGGCCAACTGACTAATTTAAGTTCAATGTTCACTCACGTTTTAGCTTGAGAGCTGTCTTTATTACCAGGCCTTTAATGTCCTAATCAATCCTAATCAATCAATGACAATAAATTGACCTTGTACCTTGTATTTTTGGACGTTTCCTAGGGAAAAATTTCATATTCTAATTGTAGGGAGAAAAGGAATTTCCTCGGAAGAAGCAAAAACCCACGTTTACATTTATTATTCCTTTACGGATGGGGTTTTCTCCACAAATAAAGAATTGTTTGCTCTCCTATAGACATATTTCAGTTTTTGTATGTTCAGATGTTCGCTGTGCATTGACTTTATTAAGGTCTCTATTTTCCCTATAATTTATCACGTAGTTCTTTCCATGGAAATAATCAAAAAATACGGATCCACAAAATTAAACAATTTGGTCCACAAACTCCACACAAAAATATTTGGGATCAATTTTGAGCACTGAGAGTCTAATATTTACATGTTGCATTGTATTATGAACTGTTATTGCTATTTTGTTGGGCAATAAAAATAAGATAATAAGTTAACAGTAACATTTTACAATAACCTTCATTAAATGGTAAATTCATAGTAAATTTAACTGTAGTTATTTACTGTGGACAAACAAAATGCTTTATAAACCATTTATCAAGACATTGGTTGCAATTTTACAATTAACAATGTTTATAATAATCAATAAATAGTTAATAAATACTGTGTAGTTCATCTATAAACAGTATTTGGACTGCCATTATAAAGTTGCACCTGGTGGGATAAACCTTTACAGTGTCTTAATAAATGGTTAATAAAGCATTTCAGTGTTAACAACAAATAACTATTAACTAAAGTTTAATGAACTATAAATGTACCATTTTTAGTGATGCTTATTCTAAAGTATTACCAATAAAAGTCACTGCCAGTTCACCCAAACAAATGATCTTATCTTATGAATTTTTACCATGTACCAACTGCAACGTAGAGAACAAAGCTCACAATCATTCATCATGTGACTCAACAGCAGTAAAGCCTGCAGTTGACAGCAGACATGTAAAAGAACACAGAGAAGACAAACCTAATCCCCAGTAACACATCACCCTCTTCACTTTCAATATAGTAACATAGGCTTTCTCTGCCTTTGCTCCCTTGAATCAAACTTCATGATGTTTGTGATGTGACTTTCTTTTACACTTTATAGTACATTTTACAAATCATTTGCAATTGTGATTTACGAATGTGATTGCAACATTTGTTTTCTACCAAAAAATCTTAGAATAGGAACACATGAATGTTTTGACTTGGGTTCCAGTTAACATAAGGGTTGTGCAGTAAAAACAATGGTAAAGACATGCACTGCTAATCAATACATACGTACATCAGAGAGATCAAGTTAAGGTACATAATCCTAATACTAAATAACTTTACTTCCCCATAACAGGTTTTTTATTATGGGTATCTTTTTTGTATGAAATGACATTTCACATTTTATTTTATTGATGTAAACCTGAGATTTAACATTTACGTACCATAGACTTTCATTCTACTTTATGCAACGCTGTCCTGACCATCTGTCTGCCGAAAGTAATTTTCTAACCTGGCACTCAGTGGCTCTGTCCTCTCTTACAGTCTGTTGATTTGACTATACAACTCAAGTCTGGTGTTGGTGTCATGAGCACAACAACCACAGACATGATTTTGATTACTTTGGGGGGTGCTAATATATCTGTCTGTGGAGAGATTTCATCAATGCGGCAGTGTCACAAGAGTGCAAGATTCAGTCCCAAAACTTTGCAAGTTCTTAGTTGAGATCAAAACAAAGGCCAACTTCAAGGATGGATGTGGTCCAAACAAGAAGTTAGGGGTGGTATGAAGTAGGGAAGCAACTCAGTCGCCAAAATAATTGTTACCAACACATGTTTCTACAAACCACGGACAATTTTCCATTTTGTTTTGTGACAAGGCTGTGCTTATGGTTGGATTTGAGCAAAAAAAAAAAAATCACACTTGGTTAGGGTTTAAGGTACCCAATGTCTCGCTCTATTTAAAAATGTTTGTTGCAGGAAACACAACTGGCAACTTTGCTCATACGACACTGTGGCAACACTATAAAATAAAAAGGACATGATCATTTGAGATCATTGAAAAATATTGGTGAGGTCTGCAATTATTCACATAATTATTGTATTGCTGTTTAGTTGAGTATACTAAGCACAGCTGGGGAAAATACAACTCATTGACTGCTATCTTATTTGGGCAACCCACCCTTACAAATGATCTGATCTCATTAATTCTTAGTGTCATTGAGTGTCTCATGATCGACATCACTCAAACTGTAATGTAGCAACCCAAACTTAGTCATTCACCATCTGACCCTACAGCAGTAAAGCCTGCAGTTTCACAGTGACAGGAAAGCAACTGAGTAGCCTAACACTGGCGGGAATTACAACTTCACAACCAGTTCCATGTTGTTGTTCCTTCGCTGCTGACATGTAGGCTGGATCCACACCTCTGAATCACGGCATTGTACTTGTGAATGGCTTCTTGACCCCAAAAATTGCTTTTAATAAAGTGCTTTATGAAAGGCTACATTGTGGCGCTATCCATACAAATTACTATATACTTGCGTGTTGTCCTGACCATTTCCAACATTAGCACTACATCGAAAAAACAGAGCATCAGTATTGATTTAATGAGACCATTTTGTCTGCACAATAGATTACTTTGTAATGTGAACAACACAAATACTGTTTACCTTGCAATCAAGATAGGGGATAAGATGACTGTTGAAATGCTTTCCTAAAATTCTGTCTCAAAGTACTTCAGCTGTGCTATGAACTGGTATTTGATAAGCCTTGATAAGACTTTTTTTTTTCAAACTGCAGTACTATTTTTGCTCTGATCAACTTTCAACCCTTGTTAAATATAGTTCTAACCAAGACTTAAACAGAAAAAACAAAGACATGGGAGCAGGACAAGCCAAAAAGATTTTTAGTTAAGCCAGCTAGATTTTTAACATAAGCTAACTGGCCCAGCCAATTACTGACTGCGTAAACCATCTCTAGGGTTAACTAATCACAATTGATTCCCTTTTGGCTCTATGTTAAGTGTCCATGTAAAAACAGCAATAATGCCCTCTGAGGAGTCATGATGCAGAAAAATGAACTCATCTGAGGAGAGAAGTCTTACTTTGCATTGCAAACAACTTAGCCTTGTCTACTACTATGCCCTTCTACATCCCAGCATATTGTCACGTTATTGGTCAACATATCTTCTTAATTTAATCATGCATTTTCTAAACCTGCTTAACTAATGCTGAGTGGCCAAGGCAGCAATAGTACAACTCAAAACTCAAATGATGTACAACAGGTCATGAAAAAGGCATGGGAAGAGGGAACATGAGACAGTATTTGTCAGATTCAACAAAAAGATGTTTTTAAACATACGCAGATACTGGTTGAGCCACTGAGAACAGAACAGTTTAAAATGTGAATGTCAAGGAACATTTTGATAAATGTATGCCTGGGTCTAATTCTCATAGTTGTGTCTGATTAACAGGGTTTGGCCTCTCCAGCTCTGTTGTAGAAATGTGGTGAGTGCGAGTTGGTTATGTGAACATGTTCTAAAACCGCTTCAGCAAATTTGACCATGTAACAGAAATTTAAAACAAACCCACAGAAAATGAGCAGACTCGGGCACCATGGTAACAATGAGAGATGTATCACTCATTCTTGATTCCCACTGCAACTATTCACACTCCTACCAGAACAGTACAGTTAGGGACAAATCATGTGATCAAAAAAACTCAAACACAAAATGTTGCAATGACAATGTAGACGGGCGTCTAGAAGGGCACACTCGCACTTGGCCCAGTTGCTCCATATCATGCCGAGGCACGATTGTCCCTCCTCCCAAGTCCCCTGCTGGCCTGCACTCACATTGCTCCAGATGCAACTGGGCTCGAGCATGGGTACCTCTTGTACATGCGTCATCAGGTCATAGCACGGTCGTATCACAATGGAGAACAACACAGAGAACATGACTAACTTTACTGACTTCTTTGTGGCTTATTTTGTGTTGTTGTGGTCATACACGACCCTCTGACATTCCTGGATTTCTTGATTATGCAAGGTGGTGTAATACGCATGATTATACTTCATGTCAATGTTACACACCCCTGCTTCTGCTCTTGCATGAGCAACCGTACTGTACCGAGGCACTCCTCTTCCAACCAGGGCCAAGGAAGTGTACTGTGCTTGGGCACGGTATGGATTGCCAAGTGTGAGTGCGCCCTTATAGCATCCTGAACAAAATATGGGTTTCTTTTTAAACCAAGGAGCTGGAAAAATGTCAATGTGTTCAGACATGCAGATACAAAGAGATACTGTCTGATGTCTGCTGCCCCTCACTGAATCTCTGATTGGACAGTTATTTTTATTTTCTGTGGCAATCTGACATGTTCCTCCCATGCATCATCAGACATTCACATAACATTTTCTTAACTCATCATTGTTGCGCGCTTGTTGTGCCTCTGCACCACTGATGGCCCTGCCACCTTGTGTAGCAGATTTCCACTGACAATGACTGACATCTAGCTGCGTTTGTATCTTTGTAGCTGCATGAGTGAAGAAATGCTTTAATCTGGGGAACTTCGATAAAAGTCCATTTGAAGCTTTCGAGGTATTTTGCTTTCGTTTGCATTATACATATCAACCTACATGCGTGCACACATACACACACACACGCACACACCAGCCCACTGTCCATCAGTCAGCTTTGTCCTTCTTCCTTGGTGTGACTTTACTTGCCACCACTGATCCCACTGCTCCGACACCTCCTGTAACCATGGAGACGCTCCCTTTGACCAATCCCACACTTGCTGCCGGCACACTGGTCACAGCTGTCTTGGTGAGCTCAAAACTTTTAGTTCCTACCCACGCAACACCCCCCAGTGTTGCACCAACAGCGCTTCGTGTCATGCTGAAAAGGCCGCCGCCCACTCTCCACATGACTCCTCCTTCTTGCCTTGGGTGGTCCTTATCGGTGTCTGACAGGGAGACAGAGACAGATAAAGTTAAAGACAGAAAGATGGACAGAAATGGAGTGACAAGACAGAAAGACACACATAACCAGACAAGTGATGAAGAATTGAACTGAATTTAAAAATAGCTTTATTAAACCACAACAAACAGAAAAAACAACATATATACTAATTTCCCATTATCCCCAGCAGGAACACGTTGGATGGGGCTAGAGAGAGAGAACACTTATGTGTATATATCAAGTCCCCAGCAACAGCAGTGGGCTTTTTAGACAATTTGACATGGAGCCAAACCTTGCGACATCAACATGATTCACACTGGCCCGAAATGACTTTCTCCCCAGAAACTTACATTGTGATAGAAGCAGTTGTAAAACAGTGGATGCATTTTTGAGTGTCACAACCCTTGTAAAATGACGAGTTTCACGATCAGATTTTGATCCATTTGGTTTGATAACCCTTGGAAAGTGTAGAAGAGGTTAGCCGCTCAGTCAGTGAAAGTCTCCACTGGGAAGTACTGTGTACTTTGTGAACAGTCTATGGGCTGCACACTGTGAAGGCTATGTAGAAGATCTGGGTATTTTTTTTACTTGGGAATAATGAGCCACTGAGAAACTACCTACACATAACTTCTGGGGCACTGAACCTACTGAGCTGTGTCAGTCAAAAACTAATTAGCCAATGGGGACGCTCTGCTGAAAAAGCCCGCCCACCCAAGAGGTTTGTGCCAAAACTGCTAACAAAAAGTCAGGAAGCGCAAACGAGAGAGAGCTGCAGAGAGACCGCAAAGCTGAGAGTCAGCGCAAAAGTCTGAGCGGAGAGAGAGAAGCAGAGGGAACCGTGAACAACATAATGCATTATTAGAAGAGTAAAAGACCAATACTGTACACTATTTGACAAATGATTTGATTGCAAGTTATAAGTTTTATTTTTGAAATTAGTTTTATGTTCTCTCAAATTCCTATTTTTGTTTGACATTTCAGAAGTTTTGTTTGTTTCTTTTGGCACAAATCTAATTCCATAGACTCCCAGCCTCTGTGACTAAACCGTTGCAGCGTACCCAGAACGCTGCAGCGCGCCTCGTTTTCAGTCTACCCAAACTCTCCCATGTGACCCCCCTCCTCTGTGACCTCCAGCTTCCTGTTGCGGTCCGCATCCGATTCAAGACGATGGTGCTGGCCTTCAAGGCCGTCAACAGAACTGCACCCATCTACCTCCAAACACTGGTCAGATCTCACGCCCCAGCGCGAGCACTTCGCTCCACTACATCAGCTGGCTGGCTGGTACCACCATCGCTGAGAGCAAACAAAGGTCACTCAGCGGGGTCACGACTCTTCTTTGTTCTAGGGTGTCAGTGGTGGAACGAACAACCGACCAATGTCAGGACAGCAGAGTCACTCGCCATCTTCCACAAAAGACTCAGACTCACTTGTTCAGATTCACCTCGATCCGCATAGTTTGAATCACACAAAAACATAAAAACACAACTTTCCCCTCTTCCTCAGCAACAAAATGCCGTGCATTGCCATTGGTTGATGTGGTGCATTTTCCCACCAATAGAAAAGGGGGTGTCACGTGTTTTTGCTTGCGAGCACTTTCTGCTTGCGAGCACTTTCCTTAGAATAGCCCTTTTTTACCATTTCCTCCTGCAACAAACGCACACCAGATGTGACGATAATATTCAGCAAAAAGCATGGTGTAAATTATTAATCGTCAGTGTGGTTTTCCCGGCCTATCAACGCAATTTAAAAACTGGTACATAGTTTGACACTTTCGACACAAGTTGAAACAGAGACTCAGCAAGGCTGCGTCTTGCTGCTACGTCATCTTAAATTGGTCGTGATTTGGACGCGCCGGCACGTCTGTCAACTTCAGAGGGTTAAATCACAGCACTTATGTACTTAAGGTATCCTTGATAAATAGCAGCTACTATGCTACTATATAGAAAATTGTTTCTATTTTTTCATTCTTACTTTATTGACGGTGATATGTTGTGGTTTCTTTTTTGTGACAAATGAACTTATTGTAAGTCGCTTTGGAAAAAAAAAGTCTGCTAAATGCCCTAAATGTGAATGTATGTAAAGTTGGCTGCACAACACAGAAGTAGACCAGGGAGTGGGGAAAATAACATCTTGAAGCTTGAAGCACACTAAACATCTCCTTAAGCTTAGCACAATGGGTACTTCCTCGCTTGAACCGGAAGCTGTTCCTGCCCGCCATCTTGCAGGCCATCCCAATTCTCTTATTTGTGCTCTGAGGAGCGAAGAGTGAGGAGCGACCTCTGAGGAGTGATGAGCGAGGACACATGAGAGCTGACTTCACGGAAGTCTTTTACTGGTGACACGCCTCTTTAGTTGGTATCAGTTATTGATTGGACGCTGCAGCGGATCAGACTGATCTGATAGGTCACAGCATGACTGGAGTCTCATCCAGAGTGAAGACAGATTACAGATTCAACTCAAGTGTATCTCCATCAAGTTTTATATTTCATTTGTTTTCTGGTTCATCAGTGAGTTAATGTGTCAGCCTGACTGTAGGAGAACAAAAGGACCACAAAGAACTTTCTTCATTTATTACAAACACTTTTCTTTTCATGGTCTGTTAAACATGTGAGGCTGATCAATCCTCAGCGTCGGCTTTCATATGTTACATCATTTCAGTTTTCCCGCAAACATTTAGTCTAAAAATAGCTTCCAGTGTCCAGAAGACACCATCATCACATTCTGGGTTATTAAATGATGATTTCACAATCAGAATATCACTGAATACAGAGGCAAATGATGAATCAATTTAAAAACACGTTCTGCCAGTAGAAATGGTTCCTGTGTCTACTGTGTTATATACTGTGTACAGTGTATTTATACTGTGTACAGTGTATTTAGTGTGTGCTGTGTATGTATACTGTGTATTTATATTGTGTACTGTGTATTCACACTGTACTGCGTATTTATACTATGTACAGTGTATTCATACTGTGTACTTTGTATGTATACTGTGTACTGTGTATTCACATTGTGGACTGTGTATTTACACTCTGTGCAGTTCATTTTTAATTTGTTTTTGATTGAATCCTTTATTTATTCAGGGAAGGTCGATTGAGAGCAAGCTTGTCAGGACTGGATGGTATACGTGGCTGAAGGACCCAGATGCACAGATGGGAGACCAAGGTTACAGGGATTTATCCAAATTTAATTATCTCAAGAAGGGAAAAAACATGAACATGGCATGGCTAAGACAAACAATGAAACGACACAAACTGAACAAAACCCAGGACTTAAATACATGACACAAATGAGGGAACAAGACACAGGTGAGCCACAAGAGGGCAGGTGCACGTTATCAAAACAGAACAGGGAAGAGGAGACATGAGACACAAGACTACAAAATAAAACAGGAAGTGACTAGAACTAAAAACATGAAACTTGACAAAACAAAAACACAGAACCATGACAAAGCTCTCTTTTCAAATGACGCCCTGATTACAAAACACATGAATAAACATACACAATATGATCATAATTCACAATTACACTCAACTGCAGAACATTGAACAATAGGCATTTGAAACTATCTAAAGAAATAAGACGATCTAGTTCAAGAGCACGCTGTAAGTCATTCCACTTCTGAGGGGCATAGACCTGAAAAACAGTCTTCCCCAATTCGGTCCTTACAGTGGGAATGTTTAAATCAAGGTCTCATAAAACTGGTAAGATAGACAGGTAAAACATGCAGCAGGGCCTTGTAGATAAAAATCATGCAGTGCTCCTTACAGATAAAGATGGCTATCCAACTTTATCATAAAGAACACAGTGATGAGTTCTAAACTCAACTGTAATAAACCAAAGTGCAGAATGATACACTGCATCAACGCTTCAATGTTGAGAGAGCATGCATGTAGATGACAAGAAGGTGACAATCTTGTGTATAACATGTATTTTGTCTTTTTGGGATTAAGAAATAATTTAAGGTCAGTCACGAGCTTGTGCTATAATGTAAAAAATCAGTAGGTTTTTAAGAGCTAGATCAGCAGAGGGGGTGACTGAATAGATGATAGTGTCATTGGCATACTGATGAATTGTACTATTTGCAATTCCAATACTAAAATCATTAATCAAAGAGTAAATAAAATAGGGCCGAAGATGGATCCTTGAGGAACCCCTTTTAATACACTTAAAAAGGTTGACTGATAACCATCAGCTAGCACAGCTTGAAATCTGTCTGATTCATTCAAGGTGCCTTAAAAGTAACGAGTGGTCCACTGTGTCAAATGCCTTAGATAGGTCAACAAAAAGAGCAGCACAGACCAGTTTATTATCTAAAGCATGCACAATATCATTGACAACTTTAGTTGTTGCTGTCAAGTGCTGTGTGCAGATCTGTAACCAGACTGATGAAGTCTTAAAATATTAAAAGTAGTAGCGCTGGGTGATAAATCAGTAGAATCAATTAATTCGAGTTTGTGGTTTAGGACGATTTAAAGAAATGAAAATCGATTTTCTCTGTAACTTGCTCCTCCGCCGCTCCCCATGGGCTCCCATAGTTCATAGTGGGCTCCGCCCTCCCCCTGCATTGACTTTCCACAGAGAAACAAACACAACAACATGGCAGCAAGCCAAGAGTCCGTTACTAAAAGGGCACAGTCTCGTCTCTTGTAGCGTCAGACCTCGAACAAACCACGGTCCGCTGAAGGCTTGTTTAAAGGCTGTTGCAACTAAAGGCAGCGGACCGACACATTTATTTCAGCATCTCAGACAGACGCCTGCATCACAGTGGGACACTAGTTGTTCACTACGAGATGTACAGGAGCGCAGCAGCCCACAAACACCGGCTAAAAAGCAGCCAACATTAGTGGAATCATTTAATCACTGTGTCCCGGATGAGAAGAAAGGGTCCTGGTGGACAGCTTTTACGGATGCAGTCACGTTGCATATCGGTAAAGATATGGTGCCCGTATATACAGTGGAAAAGCCGGAGGTTCATCCACAAGCTGAAAACTTTAGGCCCCAGGTTTGTGCTAGGAAGCAGCAACGGGGCATCTGAAGCCAGAGGCAGCAGACAGGCTCGTCTTCCTGCCAGAAATGTGTTCAAAAGACAGCAAGCACACACCTCATGTCACCTCTGTACATCCACCAACATGTGGTGTTTACTATGCAGCATGCAGATGTTTCATTTAGTTTCCATATCTGCAGGAATACAAAATACTGTTTGTGAACAAAAGGCACCTTCTGCTAAATAAAGTATTGAATGAAAGTTCTGTTCGCACTTTATCAGTCCCAATATGGAAACTGATCTGCTTTTATAAAAACATGTTCAATTTAAGGGACAGACTTTTTTCAAGTGAGTTTGAAGGTGCACTGTTTAAAATGGCGGGGCAATTTTGTTTACAATAAAAGCATTGCAATAAAAGTAATGCTCTTAATAATTTCTTTGTCATTTGTAGTTTGTTTTTGAGAAGTAAAAAAAAATCTATTATAATCGTGAATCGAGTTTGGTGTGAAAAAATTGAAGATTCAATTTTTAGGCCATATCGCCTAGCCCTAAAAAGTAGATAAAAACATTTTCAATTGACTATTAACAAGCTGCTCTAATATTTTAGCCAGACAATGCAGTTTTGAGATTGGGTGATAATTATTTAAGTCATCCACAGGACCACATTTGTGCAATGGAGAAACAAAAGCAGTTTTCCACACAGATGGAATACTTCCAGTTATTAAAGTTAAATTAAAAATATGCGTCAAAGCATCAGTTATAACAGGAGCAGCTAGTAGTAAAAGTTGTGGATCCAACTGATCGGCACCAGTAGACTTTTTAGGACTATTGCCACACAGGGCTTCAAATACTTCGTGACCAGAGAGGGGCCTAAACGAGAAACTACAGTGCTGAGAGCTAACTGAGATGGTAGGAGCATCACAAACTGAGTCAATGGCTGAAAAAACAGATTTCTCAAAGAAATTGCCTGCAGCAACAAAGTGCTTGTTAAAGGCATCACACTGATCTTGTTTGTCAGAAATTTTGGAAGAGTCACTAGTAACTTGGTTTGGTAATATTGAAGTGTGCCAATTAGATATGGTCTTTACAGTCTTCCAAAATTTTCCTGGATTTCCACTACAGTCGGAGAGGGAAGACAGATAATAAGATGCTTTGGCCTTTCGAATCATGGCAAGACACTGATTGTGCAGTCGATGAAAATCCTGCCATTCAGATCTCAAGCCAGAGGCACGTGCTTTGTTCCAGGCAGTATCTCTGACCCTTAGCATCTTTGAGATCTCTGAGGTGAACCAAGGATTGCTTCTATTTTTTTACTCTAATTTTCTTAAAAGGGGCATGCTTTTCCGCTACAGAATTAAAGGCTCTAATGAAGTGAAGTGAAATGAAGCAATATGAGGGCCAGGGATAGAAGCAGAGCACGAGATGGCACTGAGATATAAGTCATGCAAGATGGCTTGATCTACAAAATGTTTAACATTTCTTTTAAAAATTATTCGAGCATGAGATTTCTGTAGTCTAGTGTCCTTAATGCAGGAAATGGGACAGTGATCACTGAAATCAAGTGGAAGAACACCACTAGCTTTAAACTTATGAGGCCTGTTAGTTCAAATAAGGTCTGAAAGAGAACCACGCTCAGGATTATTTGTGTTAGGCCTCGTTGGGGCAGCGATTAACTGTGTTAAATTCAAATTGTTAGATAGATTTTTCAAAGCATTTGACACACCCGATAAAAAGTTTAAATTCAGATCGCCTAATAACAGAATTTCTCACTTTTCATGGGCAGATTTTAATTTAAATAATTTCTCAATAGCACCAGACTCTGCAGAAGGTGGACAATAGGCCCCAATAAGAAATACATTTTCACAATTTGCAGTGTTCCCTCAACAGACATTTAACGCTAAATATTCAAAACCTTTAGGCCTAGATATAGACTTGACAACAGAGACAGAGGCATTTTTTCACAAAAATTGAAATCCGTCCCCCTTTTGTGAAGTCCTGAAAACATTATAGCCATCAATTGCAATGTCTTCATCCTCAGTAGTATTAGACAACCAAGTTTCAGAGAAAACAAAGATATCAGCGTTTGTTTGTTGAGCCCAAACCTAAACATAATCTAATTTTGATATGAAACTACGCACATTCATGTGAATAACCCCCAGACACTTTTTGTTTGATGAAGTCTGCTTGGGACTCGTGAGCTACAAGGACAGACCTATGATCTAAACCTGGTCTTAAATCTCAGTAAGCTTTTAAAGAACAGAGGTTAGTTAATGGTATGAGATTGTTACTATTTACACCCTTATCACAACTTCGAGGATGAGATGAACCAACAGATGTGATGGGACTAACAGTTAATGCAGGTGTTAAAACTGAGTCAGGGGTTGCAGACTTAATAAATGTATTAGTGTTACTGTGTAAAATCTGTGTATTATAATCACACGTTCGATGAGAAACCAAGACTGGAATATTGTAGATAGACGAGGCAGCACCAACAGAAACAGGGCTGACAGAGGATTTAACATGGATGAGAGAGTCAATGGAGGAGACAGATCCAGCACCAATTTGACCCACACTGTGAGGGACAGAGTATGGGATGCCAGGTTAGGACACTGGGCAGGGTCTAGCTGGGGAAAGTCTCATTTTAGATGGAACGTGGTGAAATTGATGAGATTGTGAATCAACCTGTTGGTGCCCATCCTATTTAAATATAACCCATCACTTTTAAACAGGTCCTATTCAGTCCAGAAATAGTCAAAGTTGCTAATGAAGCCTAGTCCAGTGGCAGTTGTGAAGTTTTGCATCCATGTATGCAGGCTAAAAAGGCAATTAAAACATTCTGAGCATTTGGTCATAGCAGGAACTGGTCCAGACAAAACACAACATTTTCAAACCAAAGACTCAAGTTCATAGTAGAGTTTTGTGGATTGTCTAGACATTTACATTGCACCCCATCAGAGTTTAGAACTGGGTTCTTAGCGGGTGCTTTTAATTTGAAAGTATCGACCGCTATTAGCTTGCCGCTACAACAACAAGCGGACAACCAAGACAGCTACAGAGAGCGAGGAGACGCTAGCATCTCCCGGATCTCAGTGGCTTTCCAGCTGCTCATCTTCGTGGATGAAGTGATGGACTGACTGCTGTGATCAGCTGTTTCCTGGTTTTAAAACTCCCGGCTGTGGGTGCGCAGCAGTGCCCGTCATCCACACCTCCGCCCATCTCAGCATTTGCCACCACAATGCCGCCTCGGATTTACACAGCAATGGAGGCGCAAATAAGTGTAACGTTACCCTCTGAGGGGCAAAATTGGTGGACCAAAACAGACCAATTTGCCACCTTCTGTCTAGATCAGCGGACCTAGCCGCCAAAAGGACGACAAATTGGTGGCTTACTGCCCAGTATAAAAACGGCCAGTGTTTGCTACCTTCGAGTCATCTGTGCTGATGACGTCATCACCTGCCTCTGGAGTTACCGGTCCATGTGGCCGGAGAGACGATGGCTGTGGGTCCAGCTGCGCTTTTAGCTGAGTATGTTTAGAGCTGGAGGGCCGAGGAGGAGAAGAGCGTCTGGGACGTTTACTTTGTGAAAATCAACGGACTTGTCGGCAGGCTGCGACGTTTCCTATTGAGGGAGTGGACTGGGAGTGGATGTCCCGGGGGGAGCTGTGAGCATGTGGCCGCTAGCTCAGTTAGACTCTCAAGAGGGGTGAAGAAGTTGTACAGCGGTACAGGCCATCATCCTCTGGAGTAAACAGAGGGAGAGAGACCCGTTTCCCCTTCCTAACAACAGATGCCCAGTAGGGAGAGTGAGGTTCAGATGGCCCAGGAACATTCTCTGCCGATGGACATTCAGAGCTGCGAGGAGCGCCCTGCTGCAGTGCGTCAACCTGGGAAAGGAGGAGGGCCTGCCGCTGGAGGACATGCTGGAGTGTAGTTATACGGTGTGCTGTGTATTTATACTCTGTGCTGTGTATTTATACTGTATAGTGTGTAGTTATACTGTGTACTGTGTAGTTATACTGTGTACTGTGTAGTTATACTGTGTATTTATACTCTGCACTGTGTAGTTATACTGTGTACTGTGTAGTTATACTCTGTACTGTGTAGTTATACTGTGTACTGTGTAGTTATACTGTGTACTGTGTAGTTGTACTGTGTAGTTATACTGTGTACTGTGTAGTTGTACTGTGTACTGTGTAGTTATACTGTGTACTGTGTAGTTGTACTGTGTACTGTGTAGTTGTACTGTGTACTGTGTAGTTGTACTGTGTACTGTGTAGTTGTACTGTGTACTGTGTAGTTGTACTGTGTACTGTGTAGTTGTACTGTGTACTGTGTAGTCAATTGAGCCGCGTGTAAATGCTGAGTGCACACATTCCTATTCCACACAAAAGCCCAATCTGAGCGGGTTTAAGTGGGAATTTTGACAAATGGAATGGGGTAATAGCGCTGCTTTATGTTCTTAAGCAGACAACAGAGATGATCCGATACCATTTTTTTCTTTTCCAATACTGATTCCGATACCTGGGCTTTGGGTATCGGCCGATACTCAGTACCAATCCAATACCAGTGCAGCTGTATAAACTACTGACCCGGTATGGATGTGATATGATTGCCATCACCGTTGTATGGCCTGGCTCAGGTAAAACCTGGCAGAGAATGAGTTCAATACAACATTCTTTTATTATATATTTTCAGCCAAAACCAAAAAAGAACAAATCAAGAGATCTGGGAATACATAACAATTCCTTTTAAAACTGTTAGAGTGCAGACACTTTTGAAATACAACAGTTAAAACAGTAGTGCAACAGCAACATAAATGAATCTAGGAATAAATAATTCCCTTAAAACGTACTTACGGAATTCGTTTGCTTGCAGCACCTCACTTTGAATGGCAAATGTTGACGGGGATACTGTGTCTACCCATTGTGCAGACTCAGCAAAGACATGTTGGAGGTCCAAATGTCAGTTGTAAAGCTGACTGCCTGCACGTCTTTCAGCCTACATGAATACGTTCCTTCACTGTCTGGTAAAGCTTGGGGAGAGCAGTAGAAAACAGTAGTTTCAAGTTTGCACAGTGCAACTTCCTGAGTTGGCTTTTAGAGCAGCGAAGAAGAACTGATTTCAGGTATGTAACGTGAAGCAGAGCTGACAGAGCTAACTGGGAAGTAGCAGGGTCCTGTTTCTAAATTACGAGGTATCAGGATCGGTGCATAGACTCACGTACTCGCTGACACTGATACCCGCAATTTTGGCAGTGTTGGCAGCATTTCCGGAGCAACGCTAGTTTTCACACTCAGTTGCTTCCCTCGCTGGTCGTCACACCTGAACTATGTCTGTAGCTGCCAGTTAAGGACACTGATTGGTTGGACCGCTGTGCATTTGGTCACAAGCATACAACTTGCTTTCTTGCGAGGTAAATAGCGCCATATAGTGTATACTCTAGAGCCTAAATCCCCTTCTGGTCATTCTATATAAGGTCTGGGTTATGGCAGCCATCCCTGAGTTCAATAATAACAGTAATTTTGGATGGCATTACTAAAATGACTATTTGAGACATCAAGTTTCCTCAAACTGCAGAAGACCAACTCTAAAACATAATATGCAGTAATATCCAGTTTCCTTTTGGCCTACTGTGTTATGTGACTCAAATTATAATGTCTCTTATATGTGTCATTGTCTTCTTCTTTTTCAGAAATGATGCAAACATACTGTACTTCTTGTGAGAACTAGTGAATAGATGTGGTTCCTCACCATTTAGTTGTTCCTCTTGGAGGTAAGGGGGGACGTCCTCGTGTTCTCTGTCCTCACTGCTGTGGTGGTTGCTGCAGTCAGCTGGAGATGAGCTGCTCTCCTCCTCTACCTCCTGCTCTGAAGTCAGCACCTGAAGACAGCATGAACTGTCGATATTACACAGTGCCAACAGTTCTGTGTAGAAAGAATGTTTCCCATTTAAATTAATTCATGGAATTTGTGCCCATAATTTAGCTTTTCAAATGATTTTAAGCTATTTCAAACTCTAACTAACTAAAAGTTACATTTTCAACTTCAAAATGTAAACACTTTTTTTCAGTTTCACACTCCATTCAGATCTTCTAACCCAGAGTGCGTGACATCACAATAAGGCCTCAATCAGACAGAATCAGGTAAGAGGAAAGGAAGAATCACATATTTTTATATTTTTTTGAACAAGCAAGGTAAATATTATAACCTAAGGTCAGTGGCTTAAATGTATAATTTGCAACAAATATGTGGACTATAAAGCTGTACATTGTAAGTTACTCATAGGTGACGCTTTTCCAAGTGCAAACATCTTTGGACACTGACTCTCACTGTAAGTTGTACATTAGTTTGCCAAATGGGGGGCAGCAGAGAGCCAGTGGGTCACAGTACATCCAGGTATGTCTGGTATTTGGCAAAAGTTGTAGAGAATAGCAGGAGATTAGCAACAGAGGAACCTGGTGAGTCACGGAAAAAAGAAAATTCAGTCAAGTCACTAAAAACAACACTGTTTGACAGTTAAACAAAAGTCCAGGACAAAGGAAGGCAACAGCTTCTTTTTCAAGTAGCTAGTTTGACGAGAAGTCTTGGCTAATTGCGTACGGGGAGGCCAGTGCCTTATTTCTGTCTTTTCTGTCTTGTGTTATAAATCCGATGCAACTCGCTCTCTTACAGCAGAGCACTTTTCTTCCCTCCCTCAAAGCCCAGAGTCACTGCGGTCAGGTGAAGCATCCTTTGCAAAACACCACAGTCAAGTCAGCCCCGGTTTGGATCTGGTGTGCGTCTCTCTGTGGAGTACCATTGCTTAGAGTGGCCAAAAATAATGAGAGTCACATTTCAACAATCCTTTCTGACAATGTATCAAATGAAAATTACATTATAATACACATAATGAAAAAACGTTCTGTCAGTATTTATTGTATTAAAATATTGCAGAGTATATTATTATTTATGACAAGACACTTCTTGAAGTAAGAGGAAATCCATGTTAAAAAGATGTTGTTTTTTTTTAAGTCAATTAAATGCATGATGTTGCCAAAGTCATATGTAAATCATGATCTCAGTATGGAACAAAATAATATAATATAATATAATATAATATAATATAATATAATATAATATAATATAATAATAATCATTGTATATGATTTTTGGCAGAGTTGAGCACTCTTAGTATTTATATTCACACATCATTTTCATTTTCAGCTCAGCTTAAATTTATCCAAATCCAGCCTCAGAGAAAGGAAGACAAACAAAACAATAAAATAGAAGTCTGTAACGAATATGACAATGAGACTGAATGAAGGTGTGCACTGGGCGGCTGTCATCAGCTTGTGTCGGTAAGTGGGCTACAAGTGTCACATCAACACCAACACCTGCTCTGTGTCCTGCACAGTAACCAGCACACGCTCTTTCTGATGTCAGCTCAGTCAAAATACAATATTTCATCTTGAAATGAAGCCTGCACGTGTAAGGCTGGAGATGATCATGACATTGTCAGAAAAACTCTGAGGCACACTGCGTTTCATCGACTCATCCTTGTGAACATCACTGAATGGTTGAAACAAAGGAAGACTTCCACTCGTCTGGTTTCACATTGTGTGTCACCCTGCTGACCTGGTAACGTCAGAGCCGTTCAGATGCGCTCTCCTCGTGCTTGTGCACAGCAGCACCGTGTTTCACAGCACATCAGGAGTCATTACACACCTGCAGGTACCTGCTGACACCGTCAGCTCGCATCCACACAACGACGCCTCCACTGCGCGCTGATCTGCTCATTGATTCAGCCTGTGTGGTGTTGCGTTTACTGACAGGCTGAGCCGGAGCTGTGTCTCCGGCCGCACTGCTCCGTCCCCGCTGTCCTCATCAGCCTACTAACAGAAAGAAATCAAGGACTCTCTCTTACCTTCATCCTGGGACAACACAAATGTTTCCTTGGTATGTGTTTTTATCGCTCCTGCTTCTGTTGTTTTGCTGTCAACCTGAGAGCGGAAGTGACGTCGTGTTGTTTACTGAGTGCTGGCAGCTGTAATGCCCGCGTTCGGCCGCGCACTGTCAGCAGAGACACACCGGGTGGCGAGTCTCAGTGCACGGAGGCACTTCCATTACTCATGCATGTTTAACAAGGGTCTGGACTCAAATACCCGAAATACAGCACAGTACAACACAATCAATCCGCCCGATTTATACAGCCCCAAATCCAGGTCACTGCCTCAGTGGGCTGCACAATCTGTACAGTGAAGACATCCTCTGTCCTCAGACCCTTCAGAAAAAGCTTTCCATGGTAAAAGAAAAGAAATGAAACGAAAATAAATAAATACACTTGCAACATTCTTTTTAACATCAGTACGGTTCAAGGTGATTATTTGTCCTTATACAAACCCTGTGTTGTATAAGGACAATCACCTTGAACCGTAACTCCATAATGGAGTGACAGTTTGTAAACTGCTTCAAGCTACACAAACACAACACAGGCCTACACAGTTATTTCTAGTGCATTATTTCAAATTGTCATCAAGGTGAACTTAAACAGCAGCAACAAGACAGGGTTTATAATAAGGTCCGCAGCTTCATAGTTAAGGCTCAACATCAGGTAATCACTGTGTGAGCACTTGATGTTATAAACACAGGGTTCAACAGCTTGATCCGAGATGTTGTAGTGGAGACAGGTCTCTGTAAAGATGCACAGTAAACACAACAGTCTCTGACTTCCTGTTGTTTGGCCAGCCTGAGTCTGATTTTGTCCATTTTTGTAATTCTTGTTTCAGCAATAACGCCAAAAGATTTGTTGGAGTTTTCAGGGTTTTTCATTGCAGTTAAACTTTTGTCACACCATGTCTTCATCCTTGCGCCACAATATGCAGTTGATGTACAGGCCCCTGTTGTAAACAAGAGACCATTTTTATGAAATCCCTAAAGAGTTGAAGAGGAAGTACAGGGAATGTAGAACAGGAGGAAAATGCCAGGTGAAGAAAAGGAGATACAAGCCATTTTGCTGGCCAACAAGATGGATGAGCTAGCAGCCCTGGTGGTGAGTCAGAAAGATTATGATGAGAGCAGTGTTTCACAGAGAAATGGTTACACAAGGACGTCCCTAACTCCAATGTGTCCATAGAAAGCTTCCTGTATAGTCTGGATAGGAATTGCAGTGAGTGTGCTAAGCGAAAGGTGGGATACTTGCTGTTCCTGTGAACAAGTGATGCAAATCTGGTCGTATTGTGGTCAAGGAGCCTGTGTTTGTAGCTCAGGCAATGAACTGCTCACTTTGAGTCTGCATATCGTTTAATTCATGAGGTCATTGTCCTGGTTGTTTACAGTCCTTCCCCACACCAGCTCTCCCTAGTTTCCAGCTACTGGGTGATATTTGCTGACCAGGCATTTCATCACAAAAAACAACCATATACTACAAAACATATTTGCACTTCTTGTAAGGCAGCGACCTCTAGAAATAGTTACGGTTCACATCAGGAGGTGCTCAGGGATGGATGTTTGGGTCAAGCATCAAAGTACAAAGGACTTTCACCCACTGCTCAACTTACTTATTTCAAGCCAATCCATGATGTTTTCCTAAACCTAACAATGTAGGCTTTATTTGATGCGCTGCAACCGTCATGTTGTTTTGAGTTTGCAGATAATGTCACCTTGTAGAAGTGTATCAAAAGAGTCAGAAAAGGCAGCAACATTTATATACTGAGGAAAAATTTACAGAAAACTGTAATTCTTAAAATATGTGATTACTCATGAAAAGGGATCAACTTTCAGGAACTTTTCAAAAACCATATAATTACATAATCTATGGTATAACTAATCAGACTGATGGAAGGCTTACTGTATTCCTCCACACTAGGCATTTGAACTATTTAAATAGATGATTACATTAATTGATTTTTAATGGTTTTATTGAAACTTTAACCATATGTACTGTTCCCAGTCACAAATGACTGGCCATAGGAAGTGAGTACCTGCTCAGCCACACCTGCAGTGTTTAAAACCAGACACCATCTTGTGACGGGATCACACTATCTGCAACACCAGATCGGCGCATGATGCTATGGATGTCATTACAGAATTGAGTGTAGTAATCCTACGAAGGATAATGCAGAAAATGTTGGAATGGAAAAAAGTTACTAGGAGCTACCAGAACTTCATGGTGTGAAAAACATAAGTCTAGTCATCTCAAGGAAATTGAATCGAACGCAACTGGATTTGGTTTTTGTCTTGAAGACGTTTCACCTCTCATCCAAGAGGCTTCATCAGTTCCTGCTCGCTTGACTAGGCTGGGACTAGTCCAGTCAGAGCTGCAAAACAATCACTCCAAAAGTCAACAAAAATGATATACATCATCAATACAATCATGAAATTTAGTCTGGCTGCCACAATTGTGGAAGTGCAATCGACCAACCCTTCAAACTGGAGACGCTTGGCTGTTTTTTGTTTTTTTTTAACTAAGTAAAAGATATATTACTGGTATCAGCAGTAAACATGAAAAATAAAGCATCAAAGCACTCACAGTAGATGTGGTCTGTTGTGAATGGAGCAAGTGTGGAGATTGGTCTGGATTGAATTATTATCCCAGATCACCTCTGTTCAGAGTTATGATGTAGTGGGAGATGTACCACTTATCTTAGATTTCATCATGTCAGTCTTGCAGTACTCAAGTCCATTAAATAATCTGGGCTAAAAGCAGGAGAAAGTGTTCTTGTGTAAACTGACCTGCAGTGTTTAAAATAAAGCAAATATTATCGTTGTTGTTAATTTAGCATGAAAATGTCGAAGGTTTTGTAAACTATCCATCCAAATGAAGCAGAAAACCTCTTGCTTTCTTTTCTTCCACTTCAGTTCAAGCTGTCTGCACAACCTCTTTGAAACACAAGATGTACCTGTAAACATAGCCCCACTCTGTACTTCACATTAGTCCCACTGTTGTCAAAGACATAAACTTCAGATTTTTCTAAAAAATAATAATCCGGCAGTCTTTGAAAAGCTCTGTCTACAACACTTGCTGTTGTAAACTTTGATAACCATCTGGGTTTAAAAAATATTCCACGTGCTGCATGGAAAAAAAAACTTTTTAATTTGATTCTGAAGAATTGAAACGTAACTTTGCCATCCACATAAACAAATACGGCCATGAGGTATTGTGTTATTATCATTTGGGGGACACAAAAATCTCGGGCAACATTCAACTATGAATTACAATATCTTCATAATAAGAATTCTCGCTCGCCGATAAACAAATTGTACATATGGGTGTTTCAGCATCGTTATTTTTCATATTTATTATAAAATATCTTAAATAATAATAACTTATTTTATTGTTTATTCTCCCTCTAACAAAAAAAACACAACACACATTACAAATCTTAAGGAACCAGACAACTTAGGAGGTGAAAGAAAAGAGGACTAAATAAAAAACTACAATATACATTCAAAAAGAGAGAAAAAGAGAAAAGTTCAAATCAACAATATGAAGGTTTTCACATCTTTCAGTTCAGTTTAAAAGACTGATTAATCATCACCCTGCCTCACAACAACTACACCCAGATGGCAGATGGGCTACAAATGCATTGCCAGCTGGGAAAGAGAAGAGAGACAGAGAAAAATAATGAACAATGAATAAATGATTGGATGAACAAATTAATAAGTGAAATAACCTTCACCCACACCGACCAAACAAGCCCCCTCCCATTGGGTCTGGGGGCTGTCCTGAATGGGTAAAGGAACAGCGGGAGGTAGACTCATGCCAAGCGTTCTCCCTAGGGCCTGGGGCGACTGAGAAGGTGAAAACTGATAAAGAAGAACTGACCTGAATTCAAATGGAGGAGGGGGATGGAGGTTCACTTAGTCTTGTTGTTGCAGTTGCTTTTGGTTAGAGATACATCAGATACATGGACCGTACAATAGAAGTGGCTGTAGCTACCATGAGTACCCAATGATGTGTGGCCTACTATTTGAAGTTTGGCATCTAGTTGTCGCCATTTTGATTCCCAGCAACACTGTGCATAGTCTATATAACTGTTTTAACCACATCTTGGCCAAACAATTAATCTCACCTCCAGAACTCACTCAAACCAAAAGACTTCATACATTTCTCAAAATAAGTTGTTCAGTCAGAACCCTGGCTCCAATCCTCACTCAGAAAGCATACAGTATCACTCATAACACACTGACCTAACACTAATAATAGGGAGTGTTACAGTAATGTAACTGCAGAAGGCTGCAGAACACAGGGGAGGAGAGCAACCTTTGTTCCCAAGGCTGTTCTGCTCCTAAACTCCCATCCTCCAAGTGTTGTTGCTATGGTGTCTACACAGGCGGTTTCACAATGTACGTACACTGATTTTATGATTAGAGAGGCTGCTTTCAGTTATTTTAGATGTTTCCATGCACACATTAATGTACTGTAACAAACATTGTGGCACATTTAATCCACAAAATTAAAAGCTGTAGCTAGCCTGTGAATCACTGATTCTTGAGAGTCGGGACAAAACATGTCCCACATAGACAAGTCTTATTTATATCAAAAATAAAGAAATTAATAATGATTGACATACTCACAGAGTTAGATCTAAAGGAATTGTGAATACTGATGTTATGTTTTAGCATAGATAATTACCTTTTGGGGGGATATTTGTTTAAATGTATGACCTGTGGTTAGACGGCCCATGTTATTTCTCTTGTCCTCAGCAAGAGGTCACAATATCCACCAGCCCCAAAAAACTTTAAAAACCTCTACAATTGTAAAAACATTTGTATCAAATCAAAGATAAGGGTTATAAATGTATAAAACAATGCATGCCATGAACATCTAAAAATATTTTCCATAGAAATTTGCTTATCAAAGTTGTGTCCTCTGTTTTCGTCAACTCCGTCAGATTTTTTAATAAACCTCATTAAATCGGGCAATAGCATGGTCAGCTATATCCCTGAGGGTCCCTTTTCATTCTCCTGGCTGTGGTGAATGCATCAATACCATACATGGCCTGGTATGTTTGACATTCTTTGATATTTTAGATGAACAATGTCAATTTTACTATGGTCACAGCTGGAGCATGTCAACACCATCTCTCCATGATGATCCTTTTTATTAAACCATAGTGGATTCAATGAAGTATTTTATTGAGATTATGGAGACAGCTAGCAATAGCCAAGAAACTAGCTAGCTAGCTACAGTGTTTTTTTCTGCAGAGGGAAAAACATGCCATTTTGTCAACTCCATCAGAGTCAACTCCGTCAGGTTTTATGTCTGACGGAGTTGACAAGTCCACCAATAACCGCTTAATGTGCTAATATTATACTTTTTTCGAACACAGTAAAGGAATAGAATGTTATTTTAGGGTTTTATCTGCACATTAATGTACATATATAGAATACAATTACATTATTTTACAATAAACTGACGGAGTTGACACAAATCAAGTGTTTAAGGTAAACATATGTTAAAAATGTTTTTTAACCTTCAGCCTGCACCTTTACATGGTTAAATAGCACAGATCTTCATCTACATGAATATATAACTTTAATTAATATAGTGTAAATTTTCAAAAAAGGTTTTTCAGAAAGTGTTTTGTCCCGACTCTCAAGAATCAGTGGAATATTCTCATTCATCCAGGTCATAGTTATATCAAAGAAATTGAATTGCCTCTCGGATGAGAGGTGAAACGTCTTCAAAGACAAAAACCAAATCCAGTTGCGTTCGATTCAATTTCCTTGAGATAAAAGCTGTAGCTATTAACTCTCCAAAGGAAACAGAGTTAAACTTTTGTCTTCTGAAATAAATATGTTTAGACAGGACAGCTGCTTCACTCCAAACTTTTACTGTATGAATCTGGACTGTGTGGGAGCTTTTGATGTGTAGAAGAACACAGAACATTAATTAACATGAAATACCAAGAGATCCTGTTGGTGAGTCAAGAGTTTTAAACAAAGAAGCTGTTTCTTGTGCGCACATGTGCATGTTAAAGTAGAGATAACTATATCATTTCTGCTGCTGGAGGATCGCTGCAGGTGATGTCATTAATATTTTCGTTATTAAGGAGACACACTGATCAGCCACAACAATCAAAACCACTGACAGGTGACGTAAATAACATTGATCATCTCATCACAATGCAATGTTCTGCTGGGAAACCTTGGGTGCTGGCATTCATGTGAATGCCACTTGACACGCACCACCCATCCAAACACTGTTGTGGACCAAGTACACCTCCTCATCGCAACAACACTACCCGATGGCAGTGGCCCCCCAGCAGGACAATGTGCCCTGACACACCACAAACACTGCTCAGGAACAGCTCTAGGAACACAATAAAGGGCCCAAGGTGTTGACCGGGCCTCCAGATTCCCCAGATCCCAATCTGATGGAGCATCTGTAAGACGTGCTGAAGCAGGTCTGATCCATGGAGGCCCCACCCCCCAACATACAGGACCCAGAGGATCCACTATAAAATGCCCTGGTGCCAGACACCACAGGACAGCCTCAGAGGTCTTAAGTCCATGTCTTGACAGGTCAGAGCTGTTTCGGCTGCACAAGAGTAACCTTCACAATATTAGGCAGGTGGTCATAATGTTATGCCTGATCGGTGTATCTCTCGCCTCATCCCATCAGGATGACCCGTCCCTCCTGATCCACGAACTGACATCAGCGCACACAGAGGGATGCGCAGCAGCGCTCCTCCTCCTCAGTTAAATATCAGTGTATTTTCTCATATGAAGTCAAACAGAGTTGTCAATGCGACAGATGGTGGTGAAATGGTGGGGCAGAAGGTTCAGCAGCCGAGTACCACATCCCTGCCCCTCAGCGAAGATGAGTGCAACTGTTAAATGTGTGCCAGGTCCTGGCCTGGACAGAGAGCGATGTGGGTCAAGCAGGCGCTGGTTATGGAGCGATGAGCAAGTGAGAGCTGCACGAGCCTGCTCCAAGCCTCCTGACAACGGTGGAGATGAGCTTGGATAGACGGGACAGCCACTTCCTCCTCCTGAGTGGGGAAAAGAGGGGGCTGAAAGCCATTAACAGCCATAAATGGGGACATACCTGTGAACGATCTGGTGAGTGAATTTTGAGCAAATCCAATCCAGGGGAGATGGGAGCTCAAGAAGATGAGATGTCTGGCCATTGGATTGGGGGTGATAACCAGAGGTCAAACTGAAGGCTGCACCCATAGACTTACAAAACGGCTGCCACATTTGCGATGCAAACTGAGGATCCCAGTCCAACATGATGTCCATGCGTATGTCATGTATCCGAAACACTTGAGTCACAAGGATAACAGCAGTCTCTAGGGCAGAAGGCAGTTTAGGCAACATGCTATAATAAAATTAACAGACTTGAAGAAGCGACTGATAATAGTGGGGATAACAGTGTTACCATTGGAAGGAGGCAGGCCAGTGGCTAAGTCCATAGCTATGTGTGACCGCTGTGACTGGGGATAGGAGGGCAATGAGAGGCTTACCTTGGGCACAGACAGAGCAGGTGGCCACAAACTCCTTAGTGTCGTTAGATAAGCTCGGCACAAACAGCCGGTTAACGGCACCATTACCTGGGTCTGGTTGAGTGCATTGAGCCTCATTGAGCCCCCTCAACTATGGCCTTGATTTGCTGCTGACACAGTTGTGCAGCACAATCTTGGTGCCGCTGTTCACATTCTTATTGTTATAGCCTAGTTATTGATCTTGGTGTGGATGGCTCTGTACAATCGCTTGTCCCCAGATCGCAGCGCTGGAGCTTTGATCCCTGGCTCTTACAAACATAGCCTACTTTATTCAGTTCCTCAGATTAGTCACACAGTTATTATATTTTTTTTGTCTGCAATTTCATTACACTACTGTACCTGCTATTTAAGCTCACCACAGAGGAATGGCTTTAAAGAAACATCAAATTTGTAGTGTTACGAAGGCTCTTGCTCTCAGTTAAATGTTGTTGAGCAATAAAGGAAACTCCATTTAACTGGAGGAGCACTGCGGTTCGTCTCCGTGTGCATAATGTGGTGTGCGGATCTCTGATCCTCTGATCGGACAGGACAGGTCATAAGATCTATCCTTCTGATTAATAAGGGATAGGGCGTGGGTGGGTGAAATAATTAATCTTTGATCAGGAATATATTAAAAACATAACCTGCAAAGGACTCCAGTAGCAGAAGCATTAGGTGCGTCTTCCCCTTAAGAGAGACGATGCACCCATTTATGCACAAGTTTAATTTAATTGATTATCGCAATCTCCTGACTCTTGAGCTCCATCACTGCTGATTCCTCTGGAGAGTATCCTCTGTACGTCCTGTTTATAACTTCATAACATATTTAGAGATTTTAACTGCTTAAATGAGCCATGATGTTTGCAAGAGTGACATTACTACATGCATGGAAAGAAAAATGACTGAAAGCAGCCTCTCTAATCATTAAAGGACAGTGTACATACCTGCCTATGTACCTGCATCTTACTATATGAATACTGAGCCCTCTATAAGCAGGTAAAACACTGCATCATTGACTTTAGATCAAGGGTCCATCTTATCACTGCTAACGCTTTCTGCTGCTGAATGATAGTTCTTATGACCCGTCCTGTCCGATCAGAAGACTGAGATCACATTTAAATAGAGCATTTTTGTCAGTCAAACAGAATTTTTTGTCATCATACTGATTATTGATCACTATCAATAAACTGTTGTGTCCTTTGTGAGGAAAGACCGGATCCTTTGGATGTTGAAAAGGGCAAATCTGCAGGATCAGGCAACAGCAGTGATATTGGGGTGCAGTATAGTCTGTCGTCGAGAATAATGCCCAGGTTCCTCGCAGTCAATGAAGGGGATACTGTGACGTCCTTGACAGTGATTGACAGGTCCATGTGAGGGCAATCTTTCCCAGGATGAAGAGGAGTTCAGTTTTATGAAGGTTGAGCTTGAGGTGATGCGCAGTTGTCCAAGCGTAGATGTCTGCCAGACATTCAGTGATGTGCATTGCAACGTGGGTGTCGGAGGATGGGGGTAAGAGAGGAACAGTTTGGTATCGTCTGCATAACAGTGGTAAGAGAATTCATGTGATGTGATCGCAGAGCCTAGTGATCTAGTGTATAGTGAAAACAAAAGTGGTCCTAGTACTGAGCCTTGAGGGACACCAGTTTCCAGAAAGCAGGTTTTGGACCAGGAGCCATTCCATATGGCCTGAAAGGTGCGATTTGTCGGGTATGATGTGAACCAGGTTAGAGATGAGTCAGCGATGCCAAGTTCATCCAGAGTGGAGAGGAGGATTTGGTGGTTGATTGTGTCAAATGCAGAAGATAGGTCAGCTGATTAAAGAGAAGAGGGCAAAATGCGCACAGATTGGGAATCCCAGAGCACAGTTTCAAATCTGTTCACACGGATTTCCACATCCAGTTTTTTTTTCCTACCATGTGACCCTAGAGGGGCTCCAAAGATACGGACCGAGTCAATGAGGAAATAAAACAGCATGCCTGGTTCCCGGGGGAGGAACCCACCTGGTGGTTGTTGGTGCAAAATCAGCTGGATATAATAAATGTTCCCCCTCCTTTCCTGCCATGTCCCAGGACCTTTAACGCAGCGGCAATGGCATCCTATCAACTGATAAACATCTGTAGGTAGACAAAACACAAAACAGTTGAGCATGTCATTGAGAATGTCATTAATGAGGGCTTAAAACACTGCAGGGGCGTTGGTTAGACCATATAACATTACAAGGTACTCAAAATGTGTGTTGAAGGCAGTTTTCCATTCATCTCCGTCTCTGATGCAGACGAGGTGGTAAGCATTGCGGAGGTCCAGTTTGGTGAAGATCTGCGCATGACAGAGAGGCTCAAAGAAGGGCTCAATCAGAAGGAGAGAATACTTGTTTTAATGATTGTGTCGTTTAGTCCATGGTAATCAATGCATGGACATAAAGTCCTTTTCCTTGTCCACAAAAAAAAACCCAGCCCCAAGAGGAGAGAAAGAAGGTCGGATTAAACCAGCAGTAAGAGACACACTGATATATCTCTTCATGGCTTCTCTCTCGGGGCAGGACAGGTTATAGAGTCTGTTGGTAGGGAGTGGAGCACCAGGGAGGTCCATGGTGCCTTCATAGGGTCTGTGGGGTGGTAGGGGCAAGGCTAAATCTTTACTAAAGCCCATGGCCAGATCATGATATGCTGTTGGCACAAGAGACAAATCAGGTGCTGCTGGAGTGGTTGTAGCAGGAGTTTTTGCTGTCAGGAATTGCTGCGCGAAGGCAATGTGAGTGGCAGAAAACACTCCAGCTGGAGACAGTGGCTGGGACCCAATCAATGTGTGAATTGTGACGCTTCAGCCAGGGGAAACTGAGAACTACAGGTGAAGTGGAAGAGGGAATGACAAAGAGCTGAACCTGCACACAATGATTTCCAGAGATAACTAGGGTTAAGGGGATTGTACGCTTATTGACTGTGGCTGCCATCTAAGGTGTTTACCATTTTAGGGGATTGTAGGGTCTCCACTGGGATGTGAGCTTGTTCTACCATCACAGCTTTCGTCTGCACCGTCCACCAGGATGCTCACAGGAAGTGTGTGTCATGTGACCATTGTAAAGTGGCTGGGAGATTTATGCATTGCGGAGAGCTAGAAGAGGTTTGGCTCACCAGGGTCCCCTCTTTCACTCGTGAACCTCGTCTTTTGACGTTGAGGGGCACAAGGTGAGGTAGCGTCCAGGTTAACCACAGTAGATGCAGAGTCTATTCTTAAGCAGTCTCTGGCATTCCACAGGTGACAAATAAGTCTGTCAGAGCTGCATGGGCTCTTCCACAGCAGCAGGGGGAGCACCAGAGTTCATGGCAGGGTTTTTAGGGGAACTTAGTGCTGGGAGAGAGCGAGACTGTTTGAAAGGGGATGGCAGAGCTAACCTGGGGGCTTTGCTAGCTTTCTCCTTATGTCTCTCCCTCAACCTGTTGTCTGCAAAAATAGCTAAAGGTGTCAGTGCTCTGAGGGAATCTGGTTCATCATGAGTGGCTAACTCATCCTTAAGGTTGTAACATAACCCCTTAAGAAAGTTAGTGTGCGCTTATCCCACCCACCCTCAGAGGCTAGAATACGGAATTCAATAGAAAAGGAAGCTACTGACTGGGAACCCTGACGTTTAGCATTTAGCAGCCTCCTGGCCCTGCAGTGGATAATCAAACACTTTATGCATCTCAGAAATAAAAGTTGCATAGGACTCAATAATTACTGACTTTCCCACAAAGCTGTTACCCACTGTCCGTCCGTTCCTCTCAACAAATACATGACATACACTAAATGAGCCCTACCTATGAGGTATCTGGAGGGCAGCTGTTCAAACACTAGGGAACACTGAAGTAAGAAACGGCCACAGGTGCCCAGTTCGCCAGTAATGCTCTGGAGGAAGAATAAAAGGCTATCTGGTAGAGGGGAGGGGGGAAATTGACCAGGAGGAATCACTGGGTAATTACCCAGTGGTGTAACCAGTTGAATGGAGAGCTGATTGAGCTGTCATATGGTGACATTTGAGCTGAGGCCATACAGGGAATCCATTACCTTGTGGACCATTTGTTCATATTTTCGTACTAGCACTCCTTGTACACTGAGAGCTTGATAAGGGGTGCCTGGATCTGCTGGGTCCATGCTTGGCCAGATTGTTCTGTTATGATTTGGAGGTTGGTTTCTGGCTCAAAAGTGGACGCCAACCCAAGAGGAAGGGTTTAAAGGAATTTATTAATTTGCTCAGGTAAGCTGGAGCTTGAACTCAAGCAAAAAACACAGAAAAAACACGACACACATCCACAATCATCATCACCCTCAGATTGGTTTAATCTATGTCATGCCCAAAACATACCCATGGCCAAGTCAGAGTTCAAATATAACTTCTTTGCGCCATGCACCTCATTTTGCGTTCAGATTATCTGCTGTTTAACTACCAAAATGGGCTTGGACACGCTCTAAATGCACTAGTGCCTTGCACTTTAGACTAAGCACAATAGACAGTTTTAAAATACGGCCCCATATGTCTAATTTAGGGCAAAAATCAAAGGTGACCAATCATTTAGTTGTCTCTCCCCATTGACTACTGTATTAAATGTTTCCAAAATGAGGTCCCATGGGGCACGCCAGAAGGGGCGGGTTTTCACCTCTGTATTGAACCAACGAGCCAAAGAAGCCAAAGCGGTGCCTACAGGTTTATATGGGTATAACACTAGCACTTGAACTGCTGTCAGTCAAACCCAGAACGCCGTGAGACAAAAAAGAAGGTGTCTGAATTTTTTTCTCCCTATTTGATTATAAAATCTATTGAGTACATTTTAAAAAACATTAACATTACAACAGGGATGACTATAAGATTTCAGTTGAACCTTAAGTACTGAAAATGATTATTTAAACTCTGAGAATCCTGCTGTCTCTAATCAGTGGAAGAAAAAAATCATCAGATGAATCCATAATGATTATATTAATAACTATTCACAGAATAGCCTCAGAGTTGAGCTTTTGATGAACATTTTTGATCACAAGAGTAAGAGAACTACTTACAGAGAAATGTTTTTTGTTAACTTCCGTCAGCTGCTCAAATGAGGATTTTCCTTCATTACGACACATTTTACTCAAAACTAGAGATGTCCCGATCAGGGTTTTTTTTACCCCGATCCTGATCAGAGTCCTCTAATATTTAGTATCTGCTGATACCGAGTCCCGATCCGATACTTGGCCTTAACTAATATATTCCTGGATAACAGGCTATAGCTGCATTAAGAAAAAAAGTACCTGCATCCAAGCTGTTCCTGAATAGGTTTTTTATTTTGTTGAACCAAAGCATACTTTATGGCTCTTTCTTATTCTGCATGCTATTGCAACACTGGCCTCCCACCTTCCTTGTGTTAGCAGGTGAGTATGTGATGCTGCACTGTGACAGCAGACCCTCGTGCACAGCCAGCTGAAGTGTGTGCGACACGCAGCCCACGCTTGGTACCTCCATATCATCCATTGCTATTTTTCATATTCCTTACGTTGTGAGGTAAAATGACGTGGACCTGCTGTTTGTCTATTTCACACGCGTTCGGCATCTCCACGATCGCCTGTTTTACATGCTCTGCTGTATGAGACCCATGAAACTAGTACACATACTGCCACGTTGTAACTTGAAAGTGGAGTCAATGTAATGTGCGAGTGTGTGTTGCTTCGGTGTCTTTGCTTGTGTTGCTTGAGTGAACTCGTTGTTTAACTTTGAGTGTTTTTGTGTTTTATATGACGTATCAAATGTGTAGATGCAGCTCTTTTGTTGCCCCCTCGCGAAACAGTCATATTGCAGATGTTACATGTCGTTGTTGGACTGCTTTCGCTTTCCAATTTAAGTTATTTCCACACTGCAGACATTCTGATGAATCTGATCTGATAAAAAATAATGATAATAAATATACAAATATATATATATATATAATCTCCGATCCCTGATCGGGATGTATTGTCAGATTCCGATTGAGTCTGAAACCACGTGATCAGCCCCGATTTCCAATCACGTGATCAGATATTGTTTGTATCAGATTGTATCAACTTTTGCATTTTAGGGTGCCTTTTAAGATCTGGCTAGGGACAACAGATGGGAATTAGCACTTGTAGCTAACTCTGGCTTGTTTACAGCAAGTAACTTGTCTGTTGATTAATGAGCATTGTCCCTATCAAATAAATAAACAAATAAAATAAATAGATCGGGACATCCCTAATCAAAACATATATTATCTGGACCGGATACCTGTTTCAGCCAAGCACTTGCTCAAATCTTCCAACTACAACTGTAAAATCCTGCTTTTAATCTGCCATTAATACTTTTAAATTTATAACTTATCCAACCTGGATAAGTTGTAATCCGATCAGGTGAAAGGCATTAAGAATAACTGTAATAACTATATAGAAATAATCAATCTTCTGTTGATTGACTGTGGTTTGTTTGTGTAAGTCATATCAAGGCATCCTTAGTTGTTTTGATTTGTTCCTTACTCATTTCTTAGTCAACACTCACACTTCTGTAAGGTGTTGCCCAGTTTTTAGTGATAAAGCCTGTTTGATTGTTGCTGCAAGTTCCTTTAAAGGTTTTCTGAACAAACACCAAATGCTGGACCACTGAGGTGGTATCAGAACCGACCTTTAAAATCCAGATTAGTCAAAACTTAATTTGACTCATGTACACAAAACTTTGGCCATTGTTGTTGGAAAAGCTGAGTTACAGTATGTGAACACAAACACCACTTCCGTCTGTTTCCTGTGAGAACTGACCTTTGAACCCTACATCTTGCTCCCAGCATCGAGTCGGACACATGATATCCCCTGGGAGCTTGACAGCATGTGCTCTACAAGGTCCCTGCTTTCCTTTGCTTGATTCTCTGTGTATTTTGTAACTCTTAAAATCTAAAAATATCGCTGAGTGCGGATGTTGCTGCTGTGTTACATAAGCTTGTGGGACTGAAGTGTCAGGAATAAGAGGTTGTACAGAAAGTTTCTGGATCTTAGTTCTCACAAAGTAAACAATTATGGAAGAAAGGACAGTTTCCTGGAACAGCTTCACAGAGAAAAATCTACACAGAAATAACTGCAAGCTTCATGTTTTGGTCACTTTTTAATATACTTGAGGAAAAATGTCACAGGTTTCCTGTGCTCCACTGTAAAAACCGGCAGTAATGAAATTGATTACTCAAACTGTATTTAGTCTATACTCCAGATTTTTATTCACCATAGCAGTGTTATCATTCCCAGCTAAAGAATGTCCCTTCATCCCCAGAAATGAATCCTGGATAATGTCACTGTCAGCCTCTCGTTCAATCCCTGCAACTGTAGAGTTGAGTATTATTAGCATTTTTATTTCTTGCTATATCATCTAATGAATATAGTCAATAGATTTTCCAGTCAAAAGAAACAGAAGTTAATGTTTTTTATTTTAGGTTCACTTTAGCTAAAGAATCCATCCAGTGCTTTTAATAAGACTCAGCAGATTTACATTATTTTATTCTCCTGTCCCTGAGGGCTCATTTGTACAACTACATTACGGGTGCACAAAAGACAAAAATGGCATACTTCAGAAAACAAAGATTTGATGTGATCTCTGATTTCTATAACTGAATATTAATATTCTGTCAGTTAGATAACGTGGTTGAGGTGAAAAGAGGCCACAGGTCACATGAATACATGTGTTTTGGTAACAAAAAAACATCATATAGACATTGGCACATTTTGACAACGATCCCCGTGAAAGGCTGTGGCCGCATGACAATACATGTTTGGCCTGCCTCTGCTTCTGTCTTTTTAGTCTGACTCACTAGATGTAGCCTGTTGGTTTAAGCCCATCATTAGGCGCCTAATTCAGGACATCATAATTAATGTTGCTCTAGGACCATCTTTGCAAATTGCAATGCAATTGTTTTTGTAATGATATAGCTTTGCAATTCGGGGAAAAAGACCAGAAAATATGCACACAGGAGAAGTTATCATTTTTTACTATGTGGTTAGAAAGGAAATGTTTTTTTTTACAAAGGATATTTTCCAAAACCTAACCAAACAGTGGCAGAAAACGGAAACGGAAAAGAAAATGAAAAAGGAAATAATGAGTGAACTTGGGGGGAAAAAGTAGTGTTATAATATGTTCCAAACAGCACTCTTACTAGCAGGCTACAAACCCCAGTCTATTTAGTCAGAGCCCTGTATAGGAACCACCCCAATGCAAGTCTCACAAATATGACATCAGAGGAATGTGAGCAAACATTAATTATTATGTTCTAGGGACAACACCAAGGCAGCGATATCAGATACAACCTTTGGGTGCAGGGGGACCGATGAATGTAGGACCTACTTGTCTCAGGCATACCTGACTGCCTGTTGATGCAGGCCATACGATGCAGTTGTTTGTACTCATACGTGCCTCTTCTGTATCAGGGACTTGAAATGTTGGTGGTGGCCAGGGGTGCTCTTCCACTAGGTGATCTCAACCCGAACCTGGTTAGGAGTAAAGTCAACTGGGCTGTGCGGAACTTGGCCCATTCTTTAGACTTGGCCATGACAATGAGGTCATCAACCTTAAAAATATTGCCAACATGCCCTGGCTGCACAGCTCTTGTGGTTGTCCTTTACTGGTACGTTGTGTTGGTTTTATTTTATGTCAGTGTTTCCTGAACAGTGTAAATCGAGCAGGAGGAAAACTATAGCACGCCCTCTCCTTTTTCACTGACATCAGAGAAGTGAGTTAGTGGAGCAAGAAACCACTGGCAGAGATAGGGAGGGAGAGGGAGAGGCAGAGCAAGAGAGAGATGTTGGGTGTGCTCTGGGGTGGTTGATCTTGTAGTGATTACAGTTGAGTACAGACAGAGAGAGAGTGAGGGAGGGCACCTTGTGTTCATCAGAGTTTTATCGTTGTCTAAGTTTAGATTTTGGCTCACAGACGGCTTCTCAAGTAACAAGGCTGCAGGCTCACACCAGAGACAGAAACAGAACTTTAAAGGGAAACAAGTAAAGGCACAGAAAAGTGGCAAGTCACAATATAATAAGAAGAGAGGAAAGAGCCAGAAGCTGTCTTATAATGAGACATTTTGAACACGAGACACAGAAGTAAAGCGAGGAAGAGCACAAATTGGACTACTCTGTTTGGAAACAACTCTTCACCACATTAGTTTATCTCTGCTTTTTACCTGCTTGGACTGGACAATGACAGAGGAAGCAGAAGAGGGAGCCGACCTCTCTCCAACCTCTGGGTACGAGCAACAGGCTCCACATTTTTTGCAAGATGTCATCTTCCATGGCAAGTTTAAGGTGAGTTTCTCTGGAAGGGACAAACAGAGGAGACTGAGACTGACAGCAAGTTAGTCAAAGGAGAGTTACTAAAGGATAAACAGACAGTAGCTACATAGATAGTATGGACTGTTCAGAGATACCTGTTGTAAACAGCATTACAAGGAGTGTATTGTGATTTTGGATATTGGTATTGTACAAAAGAATCTCAATTTTTAAGCTTTTAAAAAAATATTTTATGAGACAGATTCAGATTTTATTGATTCACAGAGATTGAAGCACAATTCCCTTGGCTTTGATGTTGATGACCTTTCCCCCTGCACCATCACTGCTACCTCAATTCATGAAGAAGATTGAAACTTTGATTGAAGTTAATTCTTCTTACTGATAGAACTCACACTGCAGCTGATGTGTGACTCTACTCTGGTGGTCTGAGAACAGAAAGCTCATAACTGAAGATGAGAATGGCAAGAAAGTAGGGGATGTGGGCCTCATTCATGAAACGTCCATTCAAACAGATCTGGTTCTTACTCATGTGGACAAACTGAGCAATGTCGGATACATAATGTGATACAATGTTTTCTCATTTCCAAAATATTTGTAAGCTAGAACAAAATTGGATTGGTTAAGACAACATGATATCATATCACAAGATCATTGATATGATATGAAGATATGAAGAGTCGATAGAGTCGAGTTGATAAATGAGAGTGAAGATAAATCCACTCTTTATTACCAAAAGTTAAAAAGTAATCTCTGAGCTTGACTCCTGTCAGTAAACTGTTCTGAAATCAAAGCAGAATCCGATGTGACTCTGAGCGTTTATTCCTCCAGAAGTTAATAGCTGTCATGGAGCTAAATGAAAAAGTGTTCTGACAAATGACCTCATGGTGAGATTTTTTGGTCAGTTTCATCTCAAAAATGGTTAGTTCTTCCGTGATACAAAGATGGCCTGCTGACTAACTTGACATTGGGTGCTGGTGCATGGCATGGCTGCAACTGCCTGTAATGGAGCAGCTTTCTGAGCTGACTGAAAAAAGTTAGCCATTACATATAGCCATAACAATATTTCAGTCTGAAGCCCTTGTCAGCACCCTTTTTTTTCTCTCCTTAATTTTCTGGCATACAGATTCACGTGCAGACCCTGTCATAGCAAGGAAATTCACTCTAACATTAGCTCTGAGGCCATGGCTGGCCACCCCCTGGTTTATTTTTGTGAGTATTTTGGTTCAAAATAAAATGTGATTATTGCTTAAAGTAGGCTGTACATGAGTATTGCTGGCCTTCATGGACCCCCTTAGCGGCTGGGCCCTAGAAAGCTTTCCTCATTCCGCCTTTTTGGCAGCCCTGCATAAAATAAGTCACTATTTTTGGAAAACTTGAATACACAGATATAAGTTGAGTTGCTAATTACCTTTTTGTCGTGTCTGGTGTCTGGAGTGGAATTTTCTTCTGTGCCACAGGTGTGTGTGCCATGTCTCTTAGGAGTGTTTCCATGATAAGTGTTCACTTCTCGTGACCTTAGTAATGTGCCTGCCAGCTGACAGATGTTTATTGGTTGCCAATATTAAATAACAGAGCTATTTTCATGCCCAAACATGTGATATGCAGTCGTAATGGATTCAGCAGTCCAGTTGCACACCAATCCCTTCCTGCTAGGACATGCACACTCTCTATCTATGATTATCCAACCACCTAGCCATTAAAACAGTTTATCTTGGTCAGGGTTTTACAAAAAGCAGGCATAAAACATCTAGTAAGATTCATGAAGTTATTTATTAAAGATTTAATATGTAGGAACGTCTAAAAACGACTAGACCTTTTATTTGGTTTGCTCTTGGCTGACATGTAGCCATACAATGGCCTGTCTGTTTCTCAGATCTGGTAAACGAGAATTTGTTTACCAGATCAGCACTCACCAGAGACGCTGTTTCTCTCCTATATCTCCCCTCTCCTCTCTTTAACGTTACGTTCATGAAGTACATTTCCCTTTCAGCTTCAGTCAGCAGTCATCATTACAGAACATACATACAAACACCTGACAGTAGAGTCTGAGCAGAGGCCCAAAGGTAACTGAAGTGTCTGAGCTACTGTCTTGTGACAAATGTACTTATTGTAAGTCGCTTTGGACAAAAGCATTTGCTAAATGCCCTAAATGTAAATGTAATGTAAATGTACGGTCAGAATCATATGTAGTGAGGATGAGACCAGTGTAAAAGAGTATAGGGTGTTCAATGAGTCAGGTTACTCACACAAGACATATTTAAAGAAAAAAAAAAAGAATGATCAAATGCGAAGCAGCAGAGTCTGACTTTTTTTAGTTCCTTGTATAGGTTAAAATCCAAAAATGTTGGATCCTACATTTCCCATAATGCAACTATAAGCACCCTTTAATTATTCCCTCCCAGCCTGGTGAATGTCCACATCTTTAAACTCCAAGTTTGTAAAACAAGCTTTCTGTTAAAATACTGTAACTCTGATGACTTCACTATGACATCGTCACGATTATTTTCTCAGACTTGACAAAGCTCCTCCAGAGCCATAAGCCATCACCTGTTTTTTTGCAGGCTGAGTAGTACTCACTATGACCAGAGCTGCAAGAGAGTATCAAATATAATTAAATGTAGCTTTCAGCATTTGTAATTAACTAAATTCATAACCATGAAACCCCGAAGATCCTTGACCTTATGTCAGCTGAGAAGACAAAAACAGTAGCATTGTAAGTGGAAGCCTTGTTTATGTTCACCACTTCCAAGTTATTGGACTGAAAATATTAATATGATTTTGAGCTGAAGTTTAACTGGGAGATCCTCTTGAAAGTTAAGTGATGCATCATGTATATCATTTAGGAGAAGAATGGCAACTCTTCTCGTAAAGAAATAATCTTGGTGATCTGTTGGTTTTGTTGGACACCACAAACAGTCTTTCTCTCACAAATAAAAAGTACAGACACCAGAGAGCACATTATACAGACAACAGCAAGATTTCATCTAAGCTGTTATAGTTATTATCTACAGCTAATCATGATGTTTGTCATTTGAACCAGCGAAAGCGTCCAAATGAAATGAGAAGCTGCTATGTGAATGTTTTCTATATATCTCTTTGCTCTACAAGATAAAAGAGTAAAAGGTCTGTTAAGGTCAGAGTTTAGGTAGTCCAGGTATTTTACTAACCGTGAACTGGATCCAGCATGTACCCAGCTATCAAAGCCCAACCCTAGTAAACTGATCTTCAAGTGTAAAATGGGTGGAGTTTCCCTTTAAACATTGGTTCATGTTTCTGTGTAGTTTGATCTGTAGACACCTCCTCTCAGATCAGCAGCCAGACTTTATGAATAGACTTCATGAGGAGAAATACTGTAATAGGCTCAGGTCATGACACAGCTCATAATTCACACAAACTATTTATGAAGCGCCACAGTGGGCATGGCAGCTGCCATCCCGACTATGGCACCCAACTGCTCCCTGAGCTCCTGAAGTCAACATTTTCACTCACCATTTATCTATGCGATCCGAATTCCTGAGATGTGGAGCAAATTCAGAAGTCAATTTGTTTCACCAAAACTACAAGCCTGAAAAATAGGGCACTGTGCCAAATATGTGAAATGCACAGCTGCTTTCACACACAGTGAATGAGCCAACAACTGACAGCCTGCTGCATAGCTGCATCTGGAGCTCAGGCCGGACGTCAGAGCTCTATCTGCGTAGACCTAAACTCAGACAAGTCAGTGATGGATGTAATTTATTGTATGCTAAATTGGGTTCCACAGTGATATGAACCTTTAACCTGAATAAACATCATAAAAACTATCATAGCTGTTATAGTTTTTGGTATGGTATTTGGTATCATGTTTGAAATGGAGAAGACCAACTTCTGCCCTTTCTTCTGTATATAGAGTCCTTCTATTTAAATGCAACAGGATGAAGAATTCTTCAAAAACATCAATCTACCCTGTTGCTAAATCAAAGTCAGTGTGCTGCTAACCAAGACCCCGATCTGAGGTTTGTTATCTTATAGTCATGACTGTTATCTAGGAATATATCATATGTGTAACTATGGTTAACCTCTGTGTCAATTGCTTGAATGGAACTGCCTAAGGATGCAAAACGAAAAGTTGTGTTGTACCATCTCGTATTTGGTGTACCACAGTGTTATTATCTGCTTAACTGGGTGGAAAGATTTGCTGTTTAGGACACATCCTTATATTATTATCTCAACAGAAAAAAAGAAAATTCTTAAGTCAAAAGAGTAAGAACAAAACTTAAATGGCTGGATCAAGATTTTTTTCGGACTTTCTTTATATAAGTCTTCCTGAAAAACCGGCCAAGTAGAGAGGGACTTATCGTGGATATTAATTGGTATTTATAGTAAACAAAAACGTTAGCGCTGAATGTGAATTATGCTGCCCGCTGTCATATCTCGACAAGCTAGGCTAAGCATGTTTTCATGTTTTTTCAGTAATTTATTTCTATTTCCTGTTTCATTGTGGTGTCTATCTGTGCACTCACACTAGGCAATCTGTACCGTGCCAAGCATGTTTGACCACCAAAGTCCAGTTTGTTTGACTATTGTAAGCGCTCCGTACCATGCTCAAGAAAGGTACACTTCCTTGACCCTGGCATAGCTGGAAGACATGTGCTTTCGCACGGTACAGTTGCACAAGCACAAGCACGGGTGCGCAACATGGACTGAAGTATAATCATGTGTATTCCACCACCTTACATAATCAAGAAATCCAGGAATGTGAGAGGGCCATGTATGACCAAAACGACACACAATAAGTGACAAAAAAGCCAGTAAAGTTAGTCACACACTGTTTTGAATACTCAGTCCTTTTGCCTAGCCCTTGTGATTTGTTTGCCTGACCTCTCTGTGAATTTCCTGTGTGATGACACATGCCATGCTGCTAGCTGATAGCTGAATGCTTGACTGTGAGCTCCCAATGAACATGGTTGATCAAGTGATAGGGCTTGTCAAACACAGCAACATCCAAGTCCACCACTGTGACGACAGGGAATATAGTACCAATGTGATTGTCTTGCTGGATTTGCCTGCTGACAAACTGGGGCCTAACATAAGTCAGCTAGCACAACTGCTAACATTAGATGAATGACTGAAGGAGCAAGCAGGTAATTGTCTAACAGCAGCTAGTACTAGATTCCCTGTTGTCAAACTTGCCACAGTTGGCCTGGGGAGTCTGTGTTTGGTCTGACACCGACATCAGTTAGCTGCTGTTAGCGGTCACTTTAACAACAAGGGAAGCCATCTGTTCATGAGAAAATCATTACGGTTCAGGCCGGAGGACATGAGATGGAAAACCAAAAAACATTGTCTACATAAAATATAATCCAGTTTCACCCGAAAATGGAAAAGAAAGAAAGTGTTTCTGAGGTCCAACCCCAGAAACACTCTAGCTTCATCTTCTGACATAAAATCTGAGCTTTGTGCCACTTGCTTAAAGATTGTTTGACGGTGGATGACATGTTGATACTTCTTGAAATTGAATGGTCCAAGCTCCTGTTAGTAAGATTCTGAACTCATCAAATGCTGATGCTTTGGGTTCCCCCAACTCGTCAAAAAATGCTGCTTTCTTATAGCGTCCGACCCGACCTACAATCCCAAAGCGTCTTACTATCTTACTAACAGGAGCTTTTGAGATGAAAATACATTTATTTTATCATATCTTGTTAAGTAGGTGAACAGCGTTACGACAGATGTGATCTAAAATGGTTAAAAAGATATTTAATTTCAGTTACTACCATAACATTGTTTCTCTTTTCATCAACTTATTGTTCTTCGACAACACAATGGAGATTATGATTCCATCTGCATTGTTTGTTGTCCTGGTGGTTGGCTGTTACAGATCTGGTCATAGGTAATATGTTATGGTTATGCTGTTATAGGTGGATTAGAATTTGGATCTAGGCAGGGCTATCAAGTATGAAAGTGGATAAGGCTTGAATGAATTAAAGAGCTGTTGGGTCTTGTTGGATGTATGCACTCTACTGAGCGCCATTCTTTTCCAAAATGCTTTTGAATAAGAATTTTTAAATACAAGGTTACTGTCTTCTGGATGTAGTCTGATGAGGTGTATAATCTGCTACTTTCTACACTCTCTGTTTTTATGACATGTACATGATGAGGATTGTGACACTCATTCGTCTACTGGCAATTTGAAAGAAGTCAATAGCCTGTTTTCAGAATTAAAAGAAATCCTGCATAGATCCGCTAATGTTGGTGTAAAGTTGTTGTCAATTGCACGTAAGTGTGCCTAATTACCATGAGTAGCAGTAGCTGACATAAAAAGAAGCATAACGAGTAGTCCCAGCCTTTTAAACAAATGCTTAAATAAATAATTGCCTACATGCAATTTCCTCTGTCCTTAATTATCACCTGTCTCTGTCTGCCCCATGCTGTCAGCTGCTGAAAGCTCTGACCCCAGAGGAAAACACCCACTGCCAGCACGGCCTCTACTTTGAAGACGGTCAGCGGCGTGTTGACTATGTCCTCACTTACCCTTTGAAGAAGCAGGCCGGGGGGCGCTCCTGCCGACAGTCAACGCACCTGCTCACTGAGAATGCTTTTGCCCGCAGCCTACGCCGTGGCCCCCATCACATCTCTGAACATCTCCGACATTACACAGTAAAAAGGGCAAAAGACTCATTGTCCCCACCGTCATCACCAAGGGCCGACGCAGAGCTGGGATGTCCAGGAGGGACCTTTGGCAGCCATGAGGATCATAAGACATTCAGGAGGGAGGAGTTTGAGGGGAAACTGAGAGAAATGGGACTGGAGCTGGAGAAAGATGAGGACGTGAGTTGACATCTTTATTCATTTATTTTTTTCCGGAAACACTGTCAACTCTACCTAAAATATAGTTTATAATAGTGTCTGTGATGTACTTTATGGACACAAAATACATTCCATTTACAAAGGTTACACAGTTCAGACAGTACAGACAAGCACAATGTAATCAAGTAGGAAACACTATTGATGGGTTTCCATCCCACTGTTTATAATGCTCTTTTTCAATCAGCGCAAAAAAAGAAAAGGAAAAAAAAATTCTTGGAAATATTACAAATATTACAATATTACAAAATAAAAATTTAAGTAGAGCTGGCCACCAGTGATGCCATCCCTGAATATTTCGCCACGTCACTGGCTTCCACCTTCCATCTGCCAGCCTGTTTGTTTGGTCTGTCCACCTTGCCTTCAAGGAGAGAGTTGATAGTTGCCCTGGTAGTAATATATAAATTTGCAATGATTTGCCCATGTCCATCTCTCTCCTCTCACAGTCTGTAAATTCTGTATTATTATGTGATTATAACAAGAGATGGTGTTATGAACATGCTACTTGTTTAACCCAGATAAAAGATACATACAAATACTGTACAATATATTTACTTTTCCACATAGAAGCACTGCTTATGCTATTGTTGACATTACACTGTTCTCTTAACACATCACAGAGCATGTTTCTACAAGCTCTGATTGGACATCATGAAGGCAGTATTTTTTAACTGCATCTCTCATAGGACTTGATATCATCCCCAAATCAAAACAAACACAACACAAATTGTTATACACAATTGTTTTTGATATTCCTGAACAATAATGTGTTGTACACAAGGAGTCTTACAGATGCAGCCGCCTTGATTTTCCCCTCCCAACCAAAGGCCTGTCGGTTCTCAGTTGATGTCCTGCCACTGGGAGTCCTCCCACGACCTGGAAGTTTGCCTAGATTCCACTGTAAACACGCCCATTCATTCAATTGCAAGGTGTCACCATGAGATGCCGCTTCCCTCACAGAAAACATACACAGGATAAATACCTTTTAAACCTACTTCATTTACTTCATTATATCTCAGAGGCAAATATTACACATTTATTATTTTAAAACTTTCGTAAGTTTAGTTAGCATTTGGCCTACTGGTTACATTACTAGGTTTATTTATACTTTATATGAATAATCTAAAGTTGGAGCTAGGTTATATTATTATGGGTTAAGCTGCCCAACAGTATATACAGTTATTGAAAAGTTATGAAAACCTGAATGCATCAATAGTTGTGATGCATGAGTTTATTATAATTATATTATTCTGAAATGGACCATTTAAATTCAGTTTATTCAGTCATGAAAACGAAGACCATGTGTTTATTTAGTTTGCTTATGACATGAAATCAGTCAGTGAAGATATTTCTCTTGTGAATAGAATTCCCTGGAAACTACATGCACTGTAAAACAAGGTGGTGATGAGCAAACATGAACCATGGTCCTGTTCATTATCTATTTCTCTCCTAAAATATTTTAAGAAGCATAGTTTGGTGGCCTGTTTAGCTGTAATACCATGTTGTTTGACACCAGCTGCATAAAGCACAGCCCCTTTTTTCTGTTTTCTCTGGTAATGTAGCAGCAGTTTTTCAAAATATTTGTGTCTTTCTACTGAATGGACAGCTCACTTTTGTGTAAGGGACCATCTTAAAAGAACCACAAAAGTAAAAGTACGCCTGCGCATTAAGAGTTTAATCCGAGTTTATTAACCTCTGTTTTTATAGTACATAAACATAATGGCGGGGACTTCTGGTTCACGAGCGTTCTCCTTTTTAGCTAAGTACTACACAAAATTTGTTCTTGCTTTATATTTTATCCGCACAGCCAGGTTCAGACCGTTTGATCTGAGTTTAGAAAGCGTGCGCAGCAGCGCCCGCTCTCGCTCTCGAGATGTGTCCATGCTCTTTGTGCCTGTGGATGCACACTGACAAAATGCAGGACAAAATTCACTCATTGATTCAACAGTCCTGCAGCTGCCAGATGAGAGTGGGGGGCTGGGAGACCTGTTGGGATGGCCATTGAATAAGAACAAAGCGATGCACTGTAATGCAAATGATGTGTTCGGCCTCTGCTACCTCCCAAGATAAGCAGAGGATGTTTGTGAACACACTTTTATAAACTGATTGCATCTCTTTTATCATCCGCCACTGCGTGAGGAATTTCTGATAAAAATATCAGAAAAATTATGTATTACTTTAATTATTACAGCGCACTGACAATCATTTCTGCTGAAAATGAAGCCAGTGGAAATCACAGAGGAGGGGGGTCACATGGGAGAATTTGGGTAGATTGAAAAAGAGCTGCACTGCAGCGTTCTGGATACGCTGCAACAATTTAGTCACAGAGGCTGGGAGTCCAACCAAGAGCGAGTTGCAGTAGTCCAGGTGGGAGATGACCAGCGCTTGTACTAGGAGTTGCATTGTGTCCATTGTGAAGAAAGACCAGATCCTGTGGATGTTGAAGAGGGCAGATGTGCAGGATCAGTCCTCGCAGTCGATGAAGGCGATACTGTGACGTCTTCAACAGTGACCAACAGGTCCATGCGAGGGCAGTCTTTCCCCGGGATGAAGAGGAGTTCAGTTTTATGAAGGTTGAGCTTGAGGTGGTGCACAGTTGTCCAAGTAGAGATGTCTGCCAAACATTCTGAGATGCGCGTCGCAACGTGGGTGTTGGAGGAGGATGGGGGAAAAGAGAGGAATAGTTGTCGTCTGCATAACAGTGGTAAGAGAATCAATGTGATGTGATTGCAGAGCCTAGTGATCTAGTGTATAGTGAAAAAAGTGGTCCTAGTACTGAGCCTTGAGGGACACCAGTTTTCAGAAGGCAGGGTTTGGAGAAAGAGCCATTCCATATGACCTGAAAGTTGCAATTTGGCAGGTGTGATGTGAACCAGACTAGAGCAGATTCAGTGATGCCAAGTTCAGCCAGAGTGGAGAAGAGGATTTGGTGGTTGACTGTGTTGAACGCAGAAGATAGGTCGAGGAGAATGAGGACGGATGAGTGGGACGAGGCTCTGGTGGCACGGAGGGACTCAGTCACTGTGAGGAGGGCCGTCTCAGTGGAGTGAGCAGTCCTGAAGCCTGACTGATCTGGGTCAAGGAGGTCGTTTTGTGAAAGATAGGAGGACAGTTGGTTGTAGACGGCGCGTTCCAGGGTTTTAGAGAGGAATGAGAAAATAGATACAGGTCTGTAGATTTGGATGTCAGCCAAGTCTAGGGTCGTGCCAGTCGGGAGGTGAGGGGACAGAGAGCGTCTAAAGAGGAGGAGAAGGAGGATAAGAGAGTGGAGCAGGCTTCCTCGATGGACATTAGAGAGAATTGGTCTGTGGATGGTAGTGAGAAAAGAACAGTTGAGGAGAGAGTGGAAGGAGAGAGGGATTTCAGGTTGTGGCGGGTGGCTTAGTGTGAGGTGTAGGGGCGAAGAAAGTGTTGGACTTCAAGGGGAGAGAGAAAGTGACAGCGTGATGGTCGGACACACACACTAAACATTAGATGTCTGATGGACGTGCAGATCGTGTCTATATTGCGTCAGTCGGTCCAAGACCCATTTTGGACCTACCATTTCAATGTACAATTTCACTGTTATTACTTCTATTTTTTCAACATTAGTGCCAGTAGTGTCTGTAACATCAGTTAAGTTGGTGCGTATGATGAGGGCTAAAAAGTCCAACTGGTTTATATGAGCACTGTCTTTTATGATTGTGAAGTGTGAACTAGAAAGACAATATATGAAGGAAGACAGTAGCAAGACTGGAGGAGCTCAGCATTACAATTTGAATGAACCTGCCAAGTGGGTTGAGCAGTAGTGTTTTTATTTGACAGATAAATGGATAAATAATATCTCCTTCCCACTCTGAAGCAGAAGATGGCGCTGAAACCAAAACAACAGAAGAAGAAGAAGTGTAGCTTTTGAACACGACAATTTGTTTTCAACGAAGCCAGCGAAAAATCAATACATAGAGCGGTTGGTAACGTTATACACAGACGATGTTAGAGTGTGCATTTTACCACTTTGTGTTTTTTTTTTTTAAACTTAAATGAGAGTTATGCTGGCTGCTATTTTGTTGAAATTGTAGCCTAGTAACTAGACTTTCTGAACTGAAATCAACATAACATGTTCCCAAGAAAGATGGGGAAAAAAACAGTCGGATTGGATTGTGATTTATTGTTAACCTGGCTGTAGTCTTGTGTCCAGAAGGTAGAAACCTGTTTCCTGTACCAGTTAATTTTACTGTAGCTTCATTTGACCTGAATTAGACGTGCAAAAATGACTTGGAAACGACATCGTTTAGACGTCTCTTTGCGCAGTGTATAGCCCCTATAAGGACGTACTGTAGACGTCATGAATGGACTTTCAGTAGACGTCAAAAAAAGACATCGTCTAGAGTAACAGTCTGCACCTTCAGGTGACCCGAATTAGATGTGCAAAAATGACTTGGAAAAGACGTCATTTAGACGTCTCTCTGCACAGTGGGCATTGAGCGGGGTACCGGAGAGTGCCGAGGTACTACAGGACCAAGACAAGGTCAAGTTGATTCCCAGCCTGGTGGGTGGGTGGAGAGGGGGAGAGTGTGAGGTCAAATGTGGAGAAGAAGTCGATGAATTCAGATGAGTGCAGCTTCTCTGGGGGGGATGCTGAAGTCACCCAGGACAATGAGTCGTGTGCCATCGTCAGGGGAGAAGCTTAGAGCATCCGTCTCATCATGGAGAGGACTGGTACAGCTACAGATCACCACAATGTTGAGCTTGAAAGGAAGGGTGACAGAGACAGCGTGGAATTCAAGTGCAGATCTGGGTAGGTGTTCCAGGGGAAGGACCTGGCAGGACCATATGGGTGTGATGAGGAGAGTCTGCAGGGAGGCATAGGCTGAAATGGTGTCTGCCTTCTTGACTGCAGACTGGCAGTTCCATAGTCTCCCTAGTACTTCAAGTTCATGTTGGGTAACAGAGATTGGCTGCGTTTCCCAGATTCGCTCTTAGCGCTTAAGAAGCTCTTAAGCGCTAAGAGCTTCTTAGGAACGTTCTTAAGAGCGCTGTGAAAGAAGGACGTGTTTCCCAGAGTTGTTCTTAGTTTAAGAAGATCTTTCACTAAGAAGGAAGTGTAAGATCGCCCTGACCCACTCTGAACAGCCTTCTTAGCGACCAAACACTCAGTGCAGCCGCATCAGGGAAAGTTATATCGGACACTCAAAGGAATACTAAAACCATGCGTAATGATTAATGTGCGCTCAGAGCTGCAGAACACTGACGCAAGAAAAATGATAGAATAAGAAGAAAAATAACGATATAAAAATAAAGAATTGCCCATGTGTTCCTGTAACTACATACATAAAATAAATCATCATTTCTATCACTCGTTACGTTTTCACAAACATTTGGCATCTGCATCTGAGTTTACAGTAGCTATAAAACCATCAACCACCCTGTGGTGTTTCACAGATATGAGGGAAACTGACAGGTGTAACTGCAAACCAACAGCATCGCCGTGCGCGAAGCCAGACGGTTTATATACATGCTTATGTGCGTCAGCACGTCTCCCCACTCGACGTGCTGTCGGACCGGGCTGTCCAGTCCAAGTACCGGCTTCCCCGTGAGGAGATCCAACGCCTCGTCACGCTCATGTCACCACACATCCAGAGGGCAACCCGCTGCAATTCTGCCCTCAGCACGGAGGTGCAGCTCCTGGCGTTTTTATGCAGTGGGGAGCTTCCTGGAGGTGGTGGGGGATGGTACCGGCACTGATAAAGTGGTGGGTGATCGATTTGCCTGGCGTCGATTGATTTATATTTCAGCACCACGGCGGTGGCCAGCTCCCACTAAGAGCTTCTTAAGAAGCTTCTTTGGCGGGATCTTAAGAAGGCAGTTAAGAACGCGTCTGGGAAACACCCCATCTTAGTGCTCCTTCTTAACCGAACCCTTCTTAAGAGCCTTCTTAAGTCCTTAAGAACGACAGAATCTGGGAAACGCGGCCATTGACTGGGATACAGCCTCAAGCAATGGGTCTCCGGTGAAATCTTCTCCAGTTAGATGTCCTGACTGGGATTGGGTTGGACAGTGATTTACTTGGACTGCCTCGATGGACTCCCGCAGAGAGACTCTCTAAGTCTTCGTTCGGCCGCCCTGATGCTGCAGCTGATGCTGTAGTGACTAGCCCATATGTGCTAGACTTACCTCATGCAGGTTTAGCTCCACCCTACAATCAAGCCTATTTGCCACAGCTGTCATGGCCGAAAGTGACTGACTCAACTTCAACAACAATTTCCTTAGGAGGAGACATCCACTTCTGAATGTCCTCAATTTTGGAGGCAGCCAATTTCTGTAAAATTATTTGCAGGGTTGCAGCTTAGATGTATCTGTGTATCAGCCGTGTAAAAGGGTAAACTGATATTGTGCATATGTATAAGATGTCCTAATGCCAGCATATAAATAGAAAATAAGGCTCTCCACAGCAGTAACTTGAAATGGCTGACCTGAGGTTGCCAGTACAACATAGAAATTGGGCACAAGGGCAAACACAAAATCCCAGTGCAAACACACATATGTGATATTTGCTTATCACCAGTATCACTGTGGTGAAACCAACTGGCTAATCTACACGTTTGCAAAATATGATATTCTATGCAAAATATCAGCCTTTATTCATGCAACGACAAAAAAAAAAGGAGTTAGGAGAGACTGTAATGAGAGTTTAGGGAAAAAGGGAGGAGCAGATGAAATGACAAGTGAATATATCAATATCAATTGGAAACATGTATGGCAATTTTGTAAAATGATTTTAAATGTATTTGTTTTTATCATTTTTTTATGTTTATATTTCCACTCAGAGCTTTTGCCTGCAGCTCTGTATTGAGGCCCACAGTTGTCAGGGAAATAGTAATAAAGCATTTCACTAATTGTACAATAAAAACAGGCATTAATAAATTATTTTACAAATTAATTTATCAATCTATCAAAAAATTACAAAATTACAAAGTAATTCATTATTTTATGTTTTAATCTGCAATACAAAGAGGAATTATAAATAGAATTTACAAATGAAATATCAATCTATCAATAAATAGTTCAAATTAAAAAAGAGATTTACAAAAACAACAGCCAATAAGGACATCATTTCAAAATACATTAATAAATTCATAAATAAATAATGGAATTTAAAAATCTATTTAAAAATGCAGTTTAAAAAGACAAATGAATAGCTGGATTAAAAAACTGTAAAACACTCTAAACAAGCTAAAACAATGCAAATTAGCATTGTCATCTGCAGACATATGACATGCCTGCATGTGCATTTGAAGCAAGCGCACTGGAGACTTCCACCGACTGAGCTGGCTAACTTCCGGCTTAGTGCGTGGCTATCTTGAAGGTGGATACAATTATTTTATTTTATTTTAAATTTTCCAAATGTAATTGGACCGATTGGCTCCAGGTATGACAGTGAAACGAGTCATCCGCAGGGGTTATGGCACTCAAAAAAGTGTTTCCACCATTACAGACCCTTCTTTCACAATGTGAAAGGCTTATGGGAAAAAGTCTTTGTGGGCCACAGTGCATCACATGACGACGTAATTAAACGGTTTGGCCGATTCAAAAAGAGGCTTCAAAGCCTGGCATTAACCATGTAATTCCAAAAAGCCGCTGGGTTACCTTGATTAAATCACATGCAAATGACACCAGGCTCATCCAAAATAACAACACAAACCAGTGATAGACTACGGCTGGCAGAGAGGCAGGGACAAAAAACATAGAAAAGGGCACCAGGACAGTTTTATTATGTAACTCTGAACACCTCTGAAAAAACACATGCAGGGAATTATGAAATACCTATTTCACCAATTCATTTTCTAGCACAATGTAGAGGACCCTTTATCATGTTTTATCTACCATAGGGACATCCAAGAGGGCACTTTTGCTGTGGTTCTTTTTTTTTCTTGTCCACCAGTGACACAAACCTCGACTCACATCCAACTGGTCGGTCGTAACTCAGCATTCTGCCTATTATGCAGAGTATTGGGGCTCGTTAATACTGTGCTTTCTTTTGCAGTGTTCATTGCCTGTCTTGTTTGCATTTCAGTACAAACACTGCTCTATCATGATATGATGTGACAATTTTACACATGTGATGTAATCATTTATCAGATTTTTGACATGCAACAGCCTGTTCATTTTAGAAGTTCCTGTTGTTTTTTCCTGATGAAATCAAAACACAGTTTTTCTGTGTTAAAATTGAGCCTCACTATGTTCTATGTCCCTTAGGCCAGAATTCAAGGGGTAGGCTTTGTGAAGATTCATACTCCCTGGAACGTTCTCTGTCGAGAGGCCGAGTTAATGAAGCTAAAGATGCCCACCAAGAAGGTAAGACTGTGTTTATATATGCATTACACACCGTGACATATGTAACTGCGCAGAGGATTGTGGGTCAGAATAGTCAGAAAAGCATGCCGGCTTCATACTGCAAAATGCCACATATAGTAGTTCATCCTGGTATTTTTGGCATGCTGCATTTCACATACTTCATATTGGGACATACTTGTACTTTTTCTGGCATACTAAATAGTATGGTAGTATGGGTATTGGAATGCAGGGCAAATCTCTTTCCGCTCTCTCTGTATCTCCGTCTGGGTGGAACATTTAAGTAGCCACTTTTCTTTGAACACAGTTCAAGAAACCCAGCTGTAGTTCTACCTGTATGAACATGTACCATGTTCGTCCAAAACAACTAACAACTGTATTATGATATTATTAGTAGTATTAGTATTATTCAAAGGAGCCTCTACATTACTTAAGTAGGAGGCCAAAATCTGAATGGCTCACTGAATCCCATGTTATCTGACCTAGTCAGTGCACAAAAAACTGACTCGGATGTCTTATTTCACAGTTTGTGGGTTGGCAGGCACTCTACATACACAAATGCATTTGCTGTTACACTGAAAAAGTGAGTTTTTAATAATATATCTTCTTTAAAGTAGATGCGGTGCAATAAAAAACACCTTATACCTCAGCCTTACATTAGGTGCTGTAGGACTGTTCACAACCTGCTAGGTTCAGCCCAGGTGAGACTACCCCCCTCACCTCCCCCCTGACAGTCAACCAGTGAACATACTGCACATATTCAACAACTTCCTCCCCATCCAAAGACTGATGTGTCTGTCTACACCAACATCTTTGATGAAGCTCTGTTGAGGGGAACTGCGGCTGATGGGACACAGTGTTTTTCCAATATGTCAGGTCTGACTGCAGGGAGGGAGGGAGGGAGGGAGGGAGGGAGGGATACAGAATGGCCATTTTGATCTTATGGCCATGCCGAGATTGATAATGGCTGACGTACAGACATTTCAAGGTTTTTCCCAAATAATAATGAGCAACTTTAGGTAAAAGAAACACTGTATGTTTCCAGCGTATTATTTGTACTTTCTCCCATAACGTATTTTGAATCAGGTACATCCCTACTGAGTACAGACGCACACTTGTTTTCATTTAAGTGTCCTCAAATTACTCAGAATTAACATTAATCAGATAGAACTGACAAATCAGCTACCAGCAATGATTGTCATTTTATTTAGTGAAAGTTCCAGTCATTGTCATCCATAAGACAGAAGGAGGAGCGATAAGTAATTTAATGAGAGATTTGTAGGAGAATTTAGGGCACCTTAAGGATTACCTGGTGTGATCCCATCACAAGAGTGATGATGTCTGCTGATTGATGTTTCCTTCACTCATGTTTTAATACCTGTAAAGCAGTGTGTATTTATTAGTTTTTTTTTTCTTATAGTTGGTTGAATATTGTGACATGTAATATGATTTATTGAGTTTTGTTAACTAATGTTTGTTGGTAGTAGGCTAATGTAATGTTGATATTATGGCGGTTAAATATACATTTGTGAGTTTGGGTTTCAAATTTGGGTCCGGGGATAATTCAAATTGCATTTGAATATCGATTTCTTTTGGCATTAGTGCTTATTTAAGTGACGCCAATGGGCTAAATGTTGTGTTCTTCATAACTAATCTATTGTTGTTGTCTTGCTTTGAACATTTAATGTCTTTAACACTTTTCATGCTTCCATTTTGAATTAGTGAAATCAGAGTTGCTGTTCTGTACCTAAGCTCCACAATTAGAAAAAACACTTTGTAATGTTATTGAAAATATTAGCTTATCGCAAGCATTCAATTAAACCTACTCTGCTTCAACAAACAGTAAATGGAAATGTTTCATGGTATTTCATGTCCTTAACAGAGTGTGTGTGTGTGTGTGTGTGTGTGTGTGTGTGTGTGTGTGTGTGTGTGTGTGTGTGTGTGTGTGTGTGTGTGTGTGTATGTTTCATGGGGATTTCTAGGTGTATGAAGTGAAACAGTCAAGCGGAGTTGTGGAGAAGATCAGCTCTCTGGTCAGTAAAGTTCTGGAGCCTCTCCACCCTCATGTTGAGGAACGTCAACCCAAGAATATTAAACGCCTGTCACACACTTTTTCCAGGGAAAAACAACACCTGTAAGTATACCTTTTACATCTGAGTGGAAAAAAAGTTTGACTCTTGCAATCTGACAAGACTGTAGGATACATGTAGAAAATTGCCTAACAATGAAGTAGAAAGCAAGTGTTACCAAAGAGGTGTTTCGAGGAAGACTTTGATACACTGTGGTATCATTCTCTCTCTTGTTCCTCTCCTTACATACACCCTTCTGCTACTGACATTTGTTACTGTTGCCTTATTTCACCTACTGAGCAGTGCTTTAAGTGGGCCAGTACAGACTGGTACACATTACTGACACTTTTACAGTTTTACTTTTTGGCATACCATGACTTTTTCTTGCATACTGACACTTCTCACAACCTGCCGGTACTCTTATGTGCCCTTTCCATTACTGCTGGGGGGGGGTGGGCCAAGAACTAGTGCCCGCTTCCCTTCCCGCTACCCATGATAGCCAACTGGGCTGTGCAGACAGTGCGCACTGCTAGTAAAGAAACATCTATGAGAAATAGATTTTACTTTGTTTTTATGTTTTTTCATTTTTAGCAGGCAGACACAGACACACACAGATGAGGTCAAGGTCAAGGTCAAGTTTATTTGTATAGCACATTTACAGACGGCTAAGCCCCACCAAAGTGCTTCACATAAAGTGCAATTAGTGCAATAAAAACAGGATTGACACAAGTAAAAAAAAGAAACAAATAAAAACAATAACAACAGAGGTTAAAGGGATAGTTCAGAATTTTGGACATAAGGCCTATTTTCCAAGTCAACCGGTGTGTTTGAGATGTCTGGAGACGTTTTCAAGACATTTCATTCAGGTTCTCCTAGTCGCCGAGTTCGCTGTGCTATGGCTAGCGCAAGTCAACGGATCTTGTTAGCATGGCATTAAAAACACTCATACCGACTCCACAGTGCACCCGAGGCAAATCAATTGTAACGGCAGACTATCGATGTACATATCTGTGTTGATAGAATAATATTTGAAACAAAACTAACCTCGCATCGCATGAATCATCCATTTTTTTGAGGGACTAGAGAGCGACAGAGGAGCCAGGCGGTGAATAACCCTGAGGTTGTGGTGGAGGGAGGACCAACAGAGCAATGATGGACAGCCCACAGAGTATTGAGTATGTAGGTTTGAAAGTTAGCGTTGCTAGGCTAACAGCTGATCGGCGAGGCTAACAGCTGATCGGCGGGGCTAACAGCTGATCAGTGGAGAAAGGTGAGTCCACGGAGCCAGTTGTTCAGGTGTGCAGCCTTCAAAGTTAGTAGCACAGCCCCAGAGTTTGTACGGACAACTTGGCTTTCTTTTTTCCAACAGAAAAAAGCAGCTATGCTACGGATTGAGAAGCGGCGATATTGACGCCAGCGTCCTCTCGCATCCGGTAACATATAAGTGCTAGGTGATATCAGTCCACCGCTGCCTACTAGGAAGTATGACACGCTGCTGCTGCTGAGACATAAATCCTTAAAAATGCAAGGTTGGTTTTATTTCAAACATTCTATCAACACAAATATGTACATCGATAGTCTGCCGTTACAATTGATTTGCCTCGGGTGCACTGTGGAGTCGGTATGAGTGTTTTTAATGCCATGCTAATAAGATCCGTTGACTTGCGCTAGCCATAGCACAGCGAACTCGGCGACTAGGAGGACCTGAATGAAATGTCTTGAAAACGTCTCCAGACATCTCAAACACACCGGTTGACTTGGAAAATAGGCCTTAGGTCCAAAATTCTGAACTATCCCTTTAAAAAGACAATGCCTGCTAGAGTTGGCTAGTTGAAGGCAAGAGAGAAGAGGTGGGTTTTTAAAAGTGATTTAAAAACATTTAGGGACTACGCTGCACCGATGTGGAGGGGAAGGCTGTTCCAGAGCCTGGGGGCTGCGACCGCAAAGGTCCTGTCACCCCTGGTCTTTAGCCTGGACCTGGGCACCTTCAGCAGCAGTTGGTCAGCTGACCGTAGTGCTCTGGTGGGGGTGAGGTGGTGTAGGAGGTCAGACAGGTAAGTAGGGGCCAGACCATGGAGGGATATGAAAACGGTTAGAAGGAGTTTGAAGTCAATGTGGTGACGCATGGGAAGCCAGTGGAGCGATGCAAGGACCGGGGTGATGTGATCACGTTTTTTGGTGCAGGTGAGGAGTCGGGCGGCAGAGTTCTGGACCAACTGCAGGCGGAGAAGCTGCAATTGGTCCATGCCGGTGTAGAGAGCGTTGCAGTAATCTAGCTGAGAGGTGATGAAGGCGTGAATAGCTCTCTCAAGGTCACTCCGAGGCAGGTATGTTTTGAGCTTGGCTGGTGTTCTCAGGTGGTAAAAGCTTCTCTTCACAACTCCACTAACCTGCTGCTCAAATTTAAAAGCGCTGTCAAAGCGGGGGGTGGCAGAGGAGTCAGAGGGCCTGAGTGCTACAATCTTGTCAATGAAGAAGTTTAGAAAACTTTCACAGAGGGCGGGTGAGGGCACAACAGGGGATTCATTTCGGGGGTTTATGAGAGAGTTTAGAGTATTAAAGAGAAACTGGGGTTTGTGGCTGTTTCTGGAGACCAGGGTGGAACTAAACTATGATTTGGCATTTTTCACAGCTCGTTGGTAGTCCGCTAGGCAGCTTCGGAGGATTTGGAGGGACACATGGAGGTGGTCCTTCTGCCACTTGTGCTCAGCCCGCCTACAGGCTCGTCTGAGGACACGTGTTGCATCATTGAGCCATGGTGTTAACTGGGCTTTAACCCGTTTGGGTTTGAGAGGGGCAACAGAGTCCAGGATGTCCGAGCAAGCTGATGAGAACGCAGAGAGAAGCTGATCAGCACTACACTCAGAGCTAATACCCAGTGGCGGCCAATATAAAGGGGAGTTGTTGAAAGTGGCCGAAAATTGCCCAGCAGTCGAGGAGTTAATTGAGCGTGAGAACTGTTTCGAGACACGAGTGGTACTACCTGAGTATGGGACTGGCACAGTGAACAGAATTGGGGAGTGGTCTGAGAGAGACATGGCACAGATTTCAGTAACAGAGGCAGAAACACCATATGACAGCACAAGATCTAGTGTGTGACCCTTTTCGTGTGTCGGGCCGGTGACGATGTGCAGATAGACAGACACAGGCTGTGGACAGTGGACATGATCTCCACACAAGTCTCTGATCCTTTTAACCTCATTACTGCAGACGAAGCAATGTCCTGTTCTCCATCCAGGAACACACAAAAGGTTATAAGTTAAATATCAGCTGTATGTGTGATTAGAATCGAGCAGAGGGGCAGAGAAATGCACTTCCGGCTGACTACTGTTTCCAGGTTTATTGCTATACTGTGGTAAACATTACAATAATTGGTCTTTAACAGACCTTAACAAGTGTGGATGCTTTTGTGTTTGTGTCTTCACAGGTTTGACCTGTCAGACAAAGATTACTTCTTTGACAGCAAAACCAGGAGTTCAATAGTAAGTCCACCAAAGTTTGTCTGTGATGTATCCACCAAAAGCACTCTCCCACAGAGATCATGCACACTTCAATGTGTAGTTCAGTTTGAATAGAGACAACTGGAAGTTTGTTTCAAGTCAGTTTTACTAAATGCAGATTAGAGCTTTACCATTGTTATATTATAATATTTATTACTAAAAATGTGAACAATCTGTTTCCATGTATATTTTCTTCAGCAGCATGGTAAATTTACTTCAGTTCTTCTGCTTTCCATTCCCTTTAAGGTCTATGAAATACTAAAGAGAACAAAATGCAAGGCCAAGTACAGCATGGGTAAGTTTGTATCTCTATCACTGTTCCCAGAGCGCTTCCTTATCATCATCCATGTCTTTGCAGTTGTATCTGGTTGTATTTTTTGTTAATCTCAAACAGATATGATAATTTTATTATCCAAACCAAAATGCTGAATCGGTCATCATTCAGCTCCTTCCTCTTCGTATTATTCATTGGTTCCCATGACACTACTGTGTAAGGTAGCTAACGAGTGAGCATCAGTTGCAATTGAGAAACTTACACTGTTTTTGTCCTCCTCCAGTGCACCTAACAGCGGGCTTGTTGTTTTTGTTACTTCTAAGTTGTCATTATGCAATTGATTTTTACATTTTGTCACATAAAAGAAATGTCTGGTTGCAGATGTAGAAACTAAATACGAAATGAAATAATTTCATAAACCACTCAGCCTAGTTATGAATAGAATTAGTAGGCCTACAGGCCTGAGTGATTCTACTGGGGTCACATTCCCTGAGCTAGTGTATACAGATGTAGAAGCCATGTGTACACCTGTATCTGTGTTTGTTTTCTCTCGGCAGGTATCACCAGTCTATTGGGTAGTGGTGTCTATACAGCAGCTTACCCTCTTCATGATGTGAGTAGTTCATGTCAACATGGGCATAGGAAGCATTTCAAATGTAGGCGGGACAATCTGACGAGGGTCTGAGGGTTCCCCCCTAAAAAATGTTTGACAGAGTAGATGTCATTCCCTGTATTCCGGTTCCTTTCACACAGGAGGAATGATGCTTTCATCTGGACAAACTAGCATGAGAAAAATTATCTGTACATTTGTCAAATTATCTGGGCACATATTTGAAGATATTTGAAAGCTGAAAGTACAGAAATGTGTTTGATGACTTATTTGTTTTATCTTTGTGTCACAGGCCCCTGAAACACTTTTTTTTGGGTTAAAAATATATATTAGCTAACATCTCAAATAGGAAATAACTTAAAATCCAATTCATAGAATCAAAAAATCTGAAGACATATCGATGTGAATGTGACACAGTTAATCCCCAGCAATGACTTAAGGGGGTTGGTAACTGGTCTTTATTGAATGAATTCATAACCTCATAATGCTATCAGGTGCTCAGTGGTATTATTGAGTATATATAACGGTGATGCTGCAAATTCAGTTCAAAGATTTGAGGATAATAATAAAAGCTTACAGCTAGAGCTCCTTCATGCCATGGTGTCCATTATTTACCTCTTCATTGTATCCCTTTCTTTCTTTCACTCTTTTTTAATCTCATTTGACATCTTACTTTCTTCTTTCCTGTCATGTTTGACATCTTCCAACCTCGAATACTCTCTGTGCTCGAGGCTTTTTGTGTTGACAGTGTGACCCTGTTAACTCAGCTAATGTTAGCAATGAGCTCCTGTGTCAAGTTTAGAGAGATGAGGTGACTTTAGAAAACGACTGGAGCTCCATCTTTCTTCAAATTATTCTATCTCAGATGATTAAATCCTGTTTTACAATCTCTTCAACATATTTTTCATGTGCATGCTGAAGAATCACAATAGACAAGGTTGATGGATACGAAGAAAATGTAAGAAAAACATCTTCACTTTAGCAGAAAGGAGGTAATAAGTTCTGATGTAGCAGACATACAGTATAACACATGACTGACCAGCTGTTTCTGTTCTGATGGAAGCTTCTGCTCCACTGTAGAGTCAAAAAGTAGTGGCAGATTGAAACGTCTATACACACACAAACAGAAATGTCGTATTTCTTTTGTGTACTTTGTTTTTCACCTGGTTTTAATGGTGCTATTTTAATTTGTTGTTGTTTTATTGCAACTTCTGACCGGAGAATTAACGCCTCCCACTTCTTGGGCTGTACCTTACGCTCGGTGTAAAGCGGTGCACAGGGCAAGTGTCATTGCTAGTTCATGACCAACTCAGTTGGTGTGTGTAAATAGCAAATGTACTTGCGCCCACCTGTGTGCTCCTGGGTGTGTTGGTCTTAAAGTGAGGTGTGGTCAGGTGCACTGATGTTGGATTGTTATCTTGAGGCAGTGGAAAGTGACATAGACCAACAAAAAGCTGGTCTGAAGTCAAAAGTGCAGCCTGTTTCCTGCCATTTAGAGGACACATTAGATGCCCCTACACAGGCGGGTTCACACCGTGTATATACTGATTTTATGATTTCAGAGGCTGCTTTCAGTTATTTCAAACATTTCAATGGATGCAGTAATGTAGTGTAACAAATACCGTGCTACGTTTAATCAGCAAAACTGAAAGCTGTAGTTATAAACTCTCCAAAGGGAACGAGTCAGTAAAATAAAATAATCCAAAAGGTTTATCAGCGCGTACATGTGCATGTTAATGCATATGTTAACACATATGGTTTCTGCTGCTACAGGATTGATCCAGGTAATGTCAGTAATATTTTCCTCATTAAGGATATACTTCTACCCGTTTTTGATCAGGATAAAACTTTTTTAAGACCCGTCCCTCCTGATTAATGGACTGAGATCCGCTCACACAGAGCAGCAAAGCCCTCCTCCTCCTCCTCCTCCTCCTCCCCAGTTAAATATAAGTGTTTTTTCTCATATGTTGTCAAACAGAGTTGTTGAGGGGACAGATGATTGTGAAATGGCAGGGCAGAGGGTCCAGCAGCCGAGGATAACAACCATTCCTTCAGCATAGATGAGTGCTACTTTTTAAATAGAAGTTGGTTGAGCACAGTTGTGGGTCTTTGTGACCCGAGGACAGTGGAAGGGTTAATGTGTGCCGAATCCTGGTGCACCTGGCTCTTAAAAGGAATGGGAGGTGACACTTGGATTGGTTTAATTTATGTACCACCTAAAACACACCCATGACAAATTCAGTCTAAATACCACCTCTTTGCGCCTCACTTTGCGCCCAGATCATCTGCCGTTTAGCTAGCAAAATGAACTTGGACAGGCCCTAAACGCAGAAGCATGCTGCACTTTAGATCGAGCGCCATACACGGTCTAAATAGGGCCCCTTATCGCAATTAGTTACAATTTTATTTGCAGATTTCCTCAAAATTCAGATTAAAATTTCCAATTTAGATGGAAACCTGACAAGGATGAAGACTAACTAGCTTTTTTTCTTTCCTTTTTCAGGGAGATATTAATGAGGAGAGTGCAGAGCCCAATGACAGAAAGGTGAGAAAATTATTTTTAAAATTATGGAGTCCAGTAATAAACACAGACTGGTGTTCATCTTTTGCATTTGTAAGGCTTTACACACTTGGACATGTAGAGTCACACTGAGACACACTATAACCGCTAAACAATCTGACACCACTTCAACTTAAGTTTGGAATAGAAACACACTAGGCCTGATTTGGTATGCTCCTCCTCCTCTGCCATGGCTCCACACAAAAGTCCCATCAAAAGGCAAAACACGAATTGTGTGTATATCAATTAGTTCTATATCTTGTTGTCAAAAACTATTAAAGACACATAAATGAGCCACATTTCAAATAAATTTGACAGTAGAGAGGCTAAAGGCATGATAAACTAGGACAAATATTGTAATAAGATGCTGTTGATTATCTTCCTCAGCTTCTGTATGAGGAGTGGGCAAACTACAGTGTCTTCTACAAGTACCAGCCCATCGGACTTGTGCGGTAAGGACATGTTTCTGTAGCTATCATCATCATTGTATGGTACCAACTCTGATAATGAAGTAACCCCCCTCCGTCTGCCAGGACTTTTATTTTGGAGGATTGTAATTCTAGTTCATCATTAACATTTGTACATATTATACTGGACCTTGGACCCTGGACAAGTATGAGTTAAAAACTACCTTAATTAGTTATTTAAAAATAAAATATATATGAATTAGGCATTACAGTGTCTTAAAACAACTAGACCTCTATTTTTTTGTTGTCAGTTGGCTTACATTATGCCAGATGTTTCTAACAATCTTCAAAGCCGAAGAAATGCAAACGTTTACTTAAGGTAACACTGTGTTTCATGTCGCTATTACTTTAGCGAAAACGGGAAAGACTCATTAAGTGATTGTAGGTGCTGTGCTCATGAATGGAAACTGCGAATTACGATAACAGTGCTATTTTTAATTTCTGATTTTGCCATAGATCATTTTTTTTAATGACCCGGAAGGCACCGTTATCTCTAGGCTATGTCTATTCATGAGGCGATCTCAAAGTTCTGAAGTCCTCATCATGTCTTTAGATGAATATTCTATTACAGCCAGGAGGTCAAGTGGGATGTCCTGTGGTGATAAAGGTTGATCCATAGGCCCTGTGCAGTGTTCCCCATAGTCTTTAATTATATTCAGAAGGATGTTCCTTCATCCATTATGCTGCGGCTATATGACCATGTGAAGACATGATGAGGACTTCAGAACTTTGAGATCGCCTCAGGAATGGATGTAGCCTAGAGATCAGGTGGTGACTTTTCTGGGCCCATTTTAATAGGGCTTGTTTGACCCACCCATTAGACTCAGTCACAAACACTACAATGGAAAAGTCTAAGGAGCTCAGCATTGATCTGAAAGGTCTCATAATTGATTTGAACAAGTCAGGAAAGTCACTTGGAGCCATTCCAAAGCAGTTACAGGTCCCAAGATCAACTGTACAAACAACTGTTTGTAAGTCTAAAGTGCATGGTACAGTTGACTCACTGCCACCATCAGGAAGAAAACACAAACTATCACCTGCTGCTGACAGAAAACTGGTCAGGATGGTCAAGAGTCGGCCAAAAACCACCAAGTCAAAGTCTGCAATGAATCAGAAGCTGCTGAAAGACAAGTGTCAGTGTCCACAGTCAAGTATGTTGTACATCAACATGAGCTGAGAGGTTGCCATGTTAGAAAGAAGCCCTTGTTTCAGAAGTAGCACCTTAAAGCTCGACTGAAGTTTGCTAGTGATCACATAGACAAAGAAGAAACCTTCTGGAGGAAAACTCTGTGGTCAGATGAAACAAAAATGTAGTTGTTTGGCCATGATGAGGAATAATGAAGAAGGGGGACTATCTCCAAATTCTTCAAGAAAACCTAAAATCATCAGCCAGAAGATTGGCTCATGGGTGCAGGAATGGCTAAATCAGGCTAGAATTGAGCTTTTGGGATGGTCTTTCTAAAGCCCTGACTTGAACCCCATCAGAACATGTGGACTGTGCTGAAGAAACAAGTCTGTGCCAGGAAGACAACAAATTTATTTGAATGTCACCGATTCTGTCAAGAGGAGTGGTTTAACATTCAGCCAGAGGATGACCAGAAGCTTTTGGATGGCAATCAAAAGCAGCTAATTGAGGTGAAAATAGACATTGACATTAGAGACATTGAAACAAATATTAGATTTACTGTATGTATATTTTTGATCCAGCAGATTTGGTCACATTTTCAGAAGACCTATAATAAATTCATTATTGAACCAAACTTCATGAATGTTTTTGTGACAAAGTAGTTTGTGTTCCTGTCATTACATCTCAGAAAAATGAGAGCTGTAGAAATCATTACAACTCTAGACTGCCATGATATATACATGTTCTTTACAAGAGGAACTGTATACGGTAACTGTATACGGTAAATGGTAAATATACTTGCATTTCTATGGTGCTTTTGCAGTTTAATGACTGCTCAACATGCTTTACAACATTTGTCACTTTCACCCATTTACACACACATTGATACACTGATGGCAGAGGCTGCCATGTGAGGTGCTGACCTTCCCATCAGGAGCAGTTTAGAGTTCAGTATCCTGCTCAAGGACACTTCGACGTGCTGACGGGGAGCTGGGGAATCAAACCAGTGACCTTACTGGAAAGTAAAATACATTTCCCCTCCAGCTCCAGTCAGCAGTCAACATTACAGAACGCAAACACCCAACAATGGAGGTCACCTCCACAAATCACTGCTGCAGTCAGGTTGATAAACAGGAGTGAAGATAAATCCACTTTTTAATCGCAAAAGTTAAAAAATTAATCAGTGAGCTCCCCTGCCGTCTTTTGATGTGAATCCAGGTGTTTATTTCTTCCAGAAGGTCTGGCTCTGCAACCGACTCTCTCCTTCACAGCTGGCAGGCTCTGAGCTGTTAGGTAGCAGCTATGCTATGTTTATTTAGAGAAACATGTCAATATTAAAAAGAAAAATCTAAATTAAAGAATGAAAACATGGCATAGCCGCCACTGTCACAATGTTTGAGCACAGGTCATTTTTAGACTTACTTTTTACTCTAGGACTAGCAAATCAGTCAGTCTAGTCTCCAGTGTCCTCATATCAATATGGCAGTTTTGTTTGACTAAATTATTAATTTCCATCTTTTTGTGTTGTTTAGAAAGTACTTTGGTGAGAAGATTGGTCTGTACTTTGCCTGGTTGGGTCTGTACACCCAGATGCTGATTCCTGCTTCTCTAGTGGGGGTGATTGTCTTTCTGTATGGATGTGCAACAGTTGATGACAACATACCAAGGTACCCATGCACACACGCACATATACAGTACACACACACACACACACACACACACACTGTCAAGAACAGACATTAAGGAAAGTCAGTGATTTCAGTTACCCCCAGAAAAGTTGTTGTTATTCGATGGATGCCAGGTAACCGACAGATGTTGCTGGTGGGCTGTCCAACTATTACATCTGTTTCCAGCTGACCTGCCCCACTGTAACTCAACTGTAGTTTTAAAAATATCTTTTCTCTATTCCACATAAATATTATTCTAGAATTGATTTCTTTTTGGTATCTAAAGTATCTACAGAGCTTGTATCAAGTAGCAGTATTGGGAACATTCATGTATCGAATCATGCCCCAATTACAATAGAGAACTCTATTACTAAGTCACATAAACACCAACATCCCTGGCAGTGTAATAGGTCAATATTGTTGAACCCTGAATTTTGTTGTATGGCAAAAATTAAACTTTTGGAATTCTTAGAAGTAAATGACAATGGGGAAACTAATCCATCAAACCTATGGGAAACCACAATAGCCTATTTGAGGGGCATGATGATATCCTACTGTGCTGCCAGTGGAAGAAAATATTGAAAGAACAGAGAAGATCAGATTTAAAAGCTGCAAAGTGCTGAATCAGAGCATAAACTAACTTTGTCTAAGGAAAGCTGGGACAAAGTATTAATCACTCGATCTGCACTTAACACACTACAATCCCAAAAGTCAGAAAAGGCTATATTCCTACAGAAACACAAGAGGTATGAATATAGAAATAAATCAGGACATTATTTAGCTAATTCAATTCATTAAAAAATATATGTATTTTTTTTTATTAAAAAATTAATTAAAAATCTATATTAATTAATATAGATTCCCAAATATTGGCCAGTATTTTGTTGCCTAAGTTAGTGGCCACAGATCAAACTGGTTTTGTTTGAAATATCCATTCATACTCAAATATCCGACGACTACTGGGCATCATGCTGTATGTAAGATTTAACAAGAATAATGCAGTAATAGTTACACTAGATGCTGAAAAAGCATTTACATAGATTAGAATGGAATTATTTATTCAGAACACTTAATGAATTTTCTTTTGGTGATATTTGTATTGATTGGGTCAAATTGCTTCATGCATCTCCACAAGCTGCTGTATCTGTTAATGGTTTGACTTCCCAGATATTTTCCCTAGAGAGAGACACAAAACAAGGCTGTCCCCTGTCTCCTTTACTTTTTGCTTTGATGATAGAGCCTTTAGCTGAAACTGTATGAGCCAGTGACCAGATGAAGGGCATTCAAACAAATGTTAGAACACATACAATTTCCTTATACGCAGATGATGTTCTTTTCTTTACGAAGGATCAATATAAATCTATACCAGCTTAGCTTTAATTAAGATAATTGATGAATGTAAGTACTTTTTCTGGATATAAGATAAATAATGATAAGTCCATGGCCTTACCTCTTGGGAAAAGCACCAGTGAGGGTGTTTCAGAATACCTGCCTTTTAAGTTGACTTACAATGGGTTTACAAATGTATATATTTTTTTGTTTTCACCCAAGCTCTCTGATTTAACTAAATGAAATCTTTTACCCAAAGTTACTAAAATCAAATTGGACCTTCAAAGATGGATGAATTTACCAGTGCCTTTACTAGGCCGGATTGCAATTATTAAAATGAATGTTTTGCCATGCTGATTGTGTCCAATTCAGATGCTACCTACCTGTATTCCATTAAAGTTGTTTAAATTAATACATAGTGCATTTCGTAGATTTGTCTGGAAAAATAAACACCCAAGGTTGAAGTTACAAAAGCTCCAGTCTCCCATAAGAAAGGGTGGGTTAGCCTTATCTAATCTTATTTATTATCACTGGGCCTCACAACTAAGATTTGTCACAGACTGGGTAAAATAAGCCAGTTTCCCTTTACAGATCTGTAAAGTATAGGTCTAGATAATGTATCAATGTCAGACCTTCCTTTTGTATGTTCCAGGAAGTTACAAATCAAGATGACGGATAATTTTATATCTACAAATATATGCAAGTCTTTGAATAGCATACGAATACATTTTGGACTTAGTCAATTTTTATTTTTAGCATCCATTGCTAATAACCCTGACTTTGAATATACTTGTGTAGATGTGGGGCTGCTGGTATCACAGTCTTTACAGCAACTACAAGAAGAGTTTAATCTCTCTCAAAATATCATGTTATATGCTGCACGCCTTTCGGTCCCGCAGGTTTGGCTTGACGTACATCCTACTACAATATCAATGTGGTACGATAAACTACTATCATTTCTTCCTTATGAATGGTTATCTCATGTACTACAAGCAACCCTAGAGGATTTGGTTAAAGAGTGGTCCCCCCCTTATTCATTTTGGTTGTGAGTGGCCAGCAATTATAAGTATTGGAGTAAATTAAGATTAAGCATAAGCATGCACTGATATTATGAATCCCCCCACACAATTGTTCTTTTCTTTTCATGTATTTATTAATTCAATTATTCAGTGTTTTTTTGTTTGTTTGTTTCTTCTGTGTTGTTTTGCATTTTGTTTTGTTTTTTCATTGTGTGTATGGTCTTGTATTACATGTTATCATTTTGTGACCACAGCTGTGGTCATATGTTACACGCCTGATGAGTACTTGTTTTGCTGTCTCAAAATAAAAATTAAAGAAAAAAAAAATCCTAAAATTTAGGCTTGGGATGATAGGCATATCTTTCTATTCAGCACTATCACAATACTTAGATGCCAATTTGATTCAGAATCTCAATTCAAAACCAGTCAGGTTGTTGCAAGTCAAGTAATTGTTATGTGTGTGTGTATTAGTCAATTTAATGTTCATATGAAAACATTGTCACCCATTTTACAACAAACTGATTAAAGCATCAGTGGTCATGATAAAACAAACAAAAAAAATGCAATCAGCTTTTAGAAAACACCTCTCTAAAGTTTTGGAAGATGGATTTTGAGCTCCTGTCAGCCTTCAGAAACTGCTGGAAAACTTAGAGTATTCTTCAAGGTCAATTAAATATTAGGACTAAGTAATGCACAGTTGGGAGCTGTTTAACAGAAGAAAATCTCAGTGGATGAAGAAAAGAGTAACAACAAATCCAGAGAGAGGGAGACAAAGGAAATGTTTGATGAATGAGTTGAGAAACTAGGACCTCCTCTCCGTTCTCTACCTGCCTCTCATCATCCACAGGATATTATGACACATGCTGCCGGCTCACTTTGCACTCACTGCACACACACACACACACACACACACACACACACACACACACACACACACACACACACACACACACACACACACACACACATATACACATACACACATACACACATACACCTACACACATACACATATACACATACCCACACACAGACACACACCCTAGCCCACAAGCACACAGTTAGACAAAGCAGACCTGCAGTCTGTCAGGTACAGAATGGTCAGTGTGTTCAGCAGTGTTCAGTGTCAGGAAGTCGACTGCTTCAATGATGATGGAAATCATTACAATGTCTTTATATTCTTTATTTCTTTTTCATCTTAAAATTATTTTACTTATGTTTACACATAATGGATATTTGAGCTAACACGCTGAACTAGCTGAAAGCAACAATTAGCCTCTTTGTGTTATGCCTATTGTATCACCGATTCTTGAAACTTTGGCAAAAATGTCCCACTAAGAAAAGTGCTCATTCTGCTGGAAATTAATAGCATTTTCATGAATAAAAAGAATCAAGGTGATAATCAGGGGCTCCTTTGCACATATATAAGGTTCTTTTATAGGTTTATTTTTTATTTTCATTAATTTAATGATTAAATGCTGGCCCATTGCCTACAAAATCAGTTGTCCTCAGACAGGAGACAATCATTCAATAATTGAATTGAATAATATCTTCACCACATGAAAGAGTACATTGTAATATGTATTAAAATCTACAAACAGTGGGTTTTGAACTATATTTACTATTATTTTGTGGTTGCTCAAAATGTGTCCCACATATTCGTCACCACCGTCAGATATTTATAAAAAGCAATAAAATCAGGCAACTACAAGGTCAACTACATTCCTGAGGACCCCATTTTCAAACCTTCAGCTCTACTGCATGCTTCAAGATCACTCAAACTCCCATAAGTTTGCTATTTTCTCTCAAACTTTTTGGACACTGCTACTGTCACAACCACAACATGTCAACACCATCACTTTTCTATAAAAAATATTAGATTAGATTATGACATGAGGGGAAACAAGATGGCTAATGTGAACAACTCATGCATATCATGTCAGCTTTTCTGTCTGACGGTGGTGACAAAAACCTCCAAATGGTCCTCAACGGAGGCTAGAATATAATTGTTGATCTGTAATGTTTCATTAACCTCTTTTATATTTTATTTATGTAATTGTCCCTATATTTCTTCCATAACGTCCAACCCTAAGGGATGAGGTGTGCCTTCCCTCTCTCTCAGTTCACTATTATGCCATGTTCATTCGGCTTACGTCAGTTGGGACGCACACCTACTACCTACCTACATAGCACATAGTATACAATATCCCTTGTAGGCTATGCATCTCCAATGACTAAAGCCAAATGAAAATGGCATGACAACATTTAACCAAATCTAACATTCACTGTAATTACCCCCAATTTCATAGTCATTACACTCAACTTTATGTATTTTAGGAAGTTCTGGCTAGGCAGCAGCTATCTGTGGAGGAGAGAAGGAGCAGAAACAGGGAATATCAAAAGAAGCGTAGAGAGAAAACACACAGTGATGCAGAGTTAAAGGAGGAATACCTCAGAACGGAAAGGCAAAGATGGAAGAAGAGGGTGGAGGAAGGGAAGATAAAACATATCAATGACTTGAATGAAAGGGAAAAGAGAAGTCAGAGAAAGGCTTGGAAACGTTCATTTATCTGTTCTTCACGTCCAATATACAGTTTACAGTCCAGTTTACAGAAGAATATGATCTATATTATTTAATGAGTGGGGGGCACTACATGACAGTTAAATATGAGGCCAGTGATGAATTCTATCTTATTGCTACTGGTAATGATTTCTTTTTTACTTATGATGATTTGATATTTGATGATATGAGGATGGGTACTTTTAATAATGATATTGCTTAATTGTACATTATATTCCTTGAAAAATGTTTATCACAGTGCTCAGGATTGTTATTTTTTGGACCAAATAGTTAATAAAGTTGATAAGCAAGAAGCCATTGACTTGAGTTGTATAAATGATGGAATTGTATGTTGTAATGAGGCCACTGTCACCACCGTCAGTTCTAAAGTCACCACCATCAGAGGGCGTTTTATTTGTTTTAAATGAATATGCTTACAATATGTTCCTTCAATGCTGTTGAGTTATTAAAGTAATAGTCTCTTTTAATACAAAAATATGTTTGTTAAATAAAAAAACAGTACTTTTTCTATTTCTGCTTAAAGTAAATGCTGTATGATGTCAGATCTTTTAAAGGAGTCCACGTGAAACAGTATAAAAAAAATAACAAAAGTGAATATTCAACATTTAACAGCATTTATATGTACTAAGAATGTCAGATAATGATTTAAAAACTCTAAATACACATTAGACCAAATAAATAAAAAACAATTTGCTTTTTATTGTGTCTGACGGTGTTGACAAAAACAAAGTCATAACTGGAAAAACGCCTATTTAATGAAAAAAATACAAAATGAGGAGGTTGCACCGGTGCATTGCTGAACAGCCAAGACCTTGGTCTATAATGATGTACCTTCAGATTTTGTAATTTAACTAACTTTTTATTTTCAAAATTAAAACCTGTTTTATCCAAATTCCCAAGAATCAGTGGTCTACATTCTTAGTTGACAGATTTATATATGAACAAGCATGATTTTATCATTTGTATCTTTATGAAAGTTGGCACACACAGCATTTTGGTCAACAGTAAACTTAAGTAGTACAGAAATAAGATTCTCCAGGAGAAACTGATACCAGTACTGACTACCAAGATGAGAAATTACTGTTAGTTAACAGTAACACACGCAGGTCATGTTCAGTTCATTGAATAAATGTTAATCAGTGCATTTAGTCATGACTGGAAAAAAGTGGTTGATCAACATATAGGTCCAGTTGTGCTAATGCGTAGGTTCATGCAGAACTCAGCTGGATCCCTGTGCCCTACAGAACATGCTGCTGAGCAGCACCCAGCCTACCCTGAAAGAAAGAAAGCGGCTCCAGGCTGCCCAAAATCTCTATTGTAAGATAACAAAAGTTAGAAATGTAACGATCTTTGAATTCAACCAGAAGCTGACCAATGCTGCCTGCCTCTGCCATTGGGTAGGAAATATGTTTTCATCCTGCTGAGCCCTTGTGAAAAAAATGACAGGGCTTTTCATTTAGTATTGCCAGGTGTATGCTGCCCTCTGCTGACCAACTGTGAGACTCAGTACACTTCATGACTTTGTTATGTGTTGCGATTCGATTTTCATGTTGCATGGAAAATTATGTCACAGTTAAAAATAACTCATTAATAAAGAAAAGAAGTAAAATAATTATTTTGTTTTTCATTAAAATGCGTACATGAAAAGAAAACTCATAATACAAATAAAAAATGTAGTTCACTTTATTTCTTTGATTTTATCTAGGCATTTTAAATCTCCCATAGATAGAAAGAGTCAACTGTATTCATTTTTTTAACTTCTGTGAAGTAAACTGCTGTGAAGTGGCTCCATTGCTGTACCTGCTTGTAGTATGTCACTAGCTTCTCTCTCTCTCTCTCTCTCTCTCTCTCTATCTGTGTGTGTGTGTGTGTGTGTGTGTGTGTGTGTGTGTGTGTGTGTGTGTGTATGTGTATGCCTGTCACGTTTAACAGCATGGAGATCTGCCACCCAAAGAACAACATCACCATGTGTCCTCTGTGCGACAGAGTGTGCAGCTACTGGAAACTAAGCACTGCCTGTGGAACGGCCCGGGCCAGTCACCTGTTCGACAACCCGGCCACTGTTTTCTTTTCTATATTCATGGCTCTGTGGGGTGAGTGAACACATATCAACTCACCCAAAACAAGCAAGCAAGCAAAGAAACAAACCAAAACATTCACTCAGAAAGTCTACCTCACTATTTCTCTTTTTGGAGCCTGTATTTTGTTCTGCTATTGAATTGACTCATTATTGAGGGTGCACCCTGTAAGAACTTTAGTTTGAATATGAACTAACATTATCAACAGAATGTGAGGAAATAGCAGTTTTATGTCAAAGATGTCTTTTTTTGTTACACAGATAACTATTCAAGTTAGCATGCTAACCAGCTAGCCCCTAGCCACTTTGTACCTTAAAAGTTAATAGCTGGACAATAAGCAACACTTTCCTGGTGCTCCGAGACCTCTGGGCACAGTCAGCTAATATAGCACACAGTTAACTGAACATACTTGCTAAATGCAGCTACAGTTAGCAGTTACTCTGGTGATATGCTGCACCCTATTTGTTTGTACATTTTCCATTCTAAAACTGTATATTTAGCTGAACTGAGGTTGATATACAACTTGAAATGTATGTAAGTTCTTAAAAATACCACAGGCAGAAGTATCAAAAGCGGGATTAGTACAGTAGGTAGTGAGCTACTTAGCTGGCATGCCAAGAAAAGTGTTGCATGTGTTCCAGTGGACCATTGTGATTTGTGGATTATCTGCGTCATTGCAGGGTTGTGATTTGGATGGATGTAATGGGTGCTGCTCTACTGTGAAAGTGTGTATGTGGTTTTTATTGCCTTGTTTGAGATGGTTTACTGTCTGAACTGATGTTGTGATGCTGTGTATTGGATATATGTCTGGAAAATCTAGAGAATGATTTCAGGTGATTCTCTGTGTTCGCATGGACTTTTTGTTGCTAAGGCAAAGCTTCCATCCTGAAGTGGATCAGAGGGTCTACCACAGGCTTTGGCAGGTGGAGAAGAGGTTGGAGTATGTTTTGGTGCTTGCTTGATCGAGAGGTGTTAGTGTTGTCTTCACTAGGTGCTATATTTTTGATTTTTTCAGGCGAGCCTTGGTCTTTTGATTCGGTTATATCAATGGGTAGTCATCTACCGAGGTGAGGCATTGGATGGAGTTGGTGGTGGCCTTGCTGACAGTTTCTTTCCATTTGAGGTCAAAGAGTGGATCTGAGTGACAGGAGTGAATGTTTGTGGGTGATTTTTAATAGAGTTGCTTTGTATTTGCTTTTTGTCAATGATTTTGCCTTGATGCATTAGAGATGATATGTTTTTCATTTTCTGCCAGAAACTGTGTGGGTTGGATCCATAGTCATGGTCCAGTTTCATGTACCTGAACAACTGTTTATTATACGTCCCTTACCCAATTTATCTTCAACATTGATCAACCATGTTTTTACGTATCCCACTATATCAGTGAGGCTGATAGACTATTTACCTAAACAAATAGTCTTCCAACCATGTACCTATACTGAACTCTCCTGGCCTCCTTACCCACTGCACCTGGTCACCCAAATACAAAAAGATTTTCTTTTGGAGTGTATATGCTAAAATAAATTGAAGTGTCAGAGTATTTGTCTAATTGTATTCTCTGTGGTTTGAAGCTGCCATGTTCATGGAGCATTGGAAGAGGAGACAGATGAGACTGAACTATGAGTGGGACCTGACTGGGTTTGAAGATGAGGAGGTGAGTGGTGCCCTAATCAGCAACAGACAACACTGAGAATGTATGAGTGTTATATATTATCATGACTCAGTCGATGCTGAGTTGTCTCTTTTTGATGTGTGCGAAGGTTAACAAGTTGGTGGTTATATCAATACATTTCAGTTGTTCATATGCGTGCTAATCAAGTTTGCCATATATAGTGTCTTATTGCACTCCATGTGTATGGTGGCCCCTTGCAGTAAAAGCATGAATAGTTCTGAAATGCACTCTATATCCTTAAATGCTACTAATGATAAAACACATACATTTAACTTGCAGTAACTGATTTTTCAGCCACTTTTGGGGCAGCGGAAAAATGTGGACACAGCATTGACATATTATCAAACTTGTTGGCAAACAGTTGCTTATTTACACATCCAGCAGTTACGGAGCAAAATCATTATTCATCATTTTATTTGGAATTACATTTCAAGCCTTCCGGCAAACATAAGTCTAATATTCCGTGTCTTTTAGCTGTGGTTTTGGTCTCAACCAAAACTATCAGGCTCTTCATCAGCTAGGTCTTTAACAACTGCAACAGTGTTTGTCAGTGGTTTGATGCTGAGCAGGTAGTGAACAGTAGGTGTTAGAGCAGGTAGTGAACAGTAGGTGTTAGAGCAGGTAGTGAACAGTAGGTGTTAGAGCAGGTAGTGAACAGTAGGTGTTAGAGCAGGTAGTGAACAGTAGGTGTTAGAGCAGGTAGTGAACAGTAGGTGTTAGAGCAGGTAGTGAACAGTAGGTGTTAGAGCAGGTAGTGAACAGTAGGTGTTAGAGCAGGTAGTGAACAGTAGGTGTTAGAGCAGGTAGTGAACAGTAGGTGTTAGAGCAGGTAGTGAACAGTAGGTGTTAGAGCAGGTAGTGAACAGTAGGTGTTAGAGCAGGTAGTGAACAGTAGGTGTTAGAGCAGGTAGTGAACAGTAGGTGTTAGAGCAGGTAGTGAACAGTAGCTGTTAGAGCAGGTAGTGAACAGTAGGTGTTAGAGCAGGTAGTGAACAGTAGGTGTTAGAGCAGGTAGTGAACAGTAGCTGTTAGATTTTTTTTTTTTAGATCTGTTTCTGTGAAAGCATGCACCTGCTGTGGCTGAGAATAATGCTATGAGAGCAGTGAGCATCAGCTGTTTGAGTGAAAAGTTTCTTAAACAGTAAGCTTCATCGAGATTGGCTACATCAGCTAAGAGTTAGTTCTTAAATAAATCCATGACATGATCTCATCTAGCAGCCTCCCTGTCTCTTCGTCACTTGAGCTCATCATTAACCTTTGTGGCCTGGAGCACCTCAGCTTTATAAATAAATCTTATCCAAAGGCCATGTAGGTATTTATGATATGGGATACTTAAAACATGCAGGTTTTCTTACCAAATACTTTATCTTTTTCTAGATTGTAACGTAAGACTTACTGTGTGCAATTAGTTTCTGAGTATATTCCTTTTTCTTCCTGCATATAAAGATGCTGTCATGATCATCATTACTTACTTATCTGGAATAAATGTTAATTTACTTCTGAAGTTAGAAGTTAGATAAAAAATATATCCAGTGTGTCCTCAGGGTGGTGTGCAGTTGCAGTGTGAAAATAAAGTGAAAATAAATGACTGCATGTTTATGCAAGACACATGAACAATATTATATACAATACAATATATACAACATAATTTACCTGTAATCTGATAAATGTTAAAACAGATTATTGATCATTGCTACATACAATTTTAAGCATCTTACTCATCTTACTTAAATACAAATATTCATCTTTTTGTTGTTTACCTGATGAAAGTCAACCTTTTAAGACAGTCATTTAAACTGTTAAAATAAGGATGTTTTTCTTTAACTCTGGCATTTTCTATTAATTGAATGGTTCAGATTCCCAGAGCAGGATGGTGGTGTCAGGGTTGAATCTGATAATCCAGACTGTAGCATCTACTGTATATCAACTGTTTAATAGCACAAGGTTTGGGGAACATGGTAATCAATAACAGTGCTAAATCTGCTGTGCTTTTCTGCTTCATGACATTCAGTGGTCCTAACCTGGGTGTTTAGAACAGACTGTTTGGGGAATTATTTTACCATTCATCTTTGTTTTCACCTCCAGCCCCAAACTGTCTGATTGACTGATAGTCTTTCTGTTGTATGAGCATAGCTAATTCTTCTTTAATGTAAACCTTCGTATAATCACACTGCAGGTCTGTGGTGTGATTATATACCGAAAAGTCATCTGTAAAACCCTTAAAACAAATACCAAACCAGGTCACCTGAATGCAAGAAATGTTTTCAGCTACCAAAGAAGCCTTCCTACTGACTTTACTTGATTGTATTCAAAGACAATATTGAATTCTTCTTCAATACATGTGATGAAATTAATGTAATAATTTGAGTTAAGTTTATCCTGGCTGTTTTTACTGACTCTAGCCACTAACCCCCCACATCCTTGTCCCCTCTCCTCTCTCCCTTTCTCTCTGGGTTTATTCTTCACAGGAAGCTCTCAAGGTTTGGATGAATTCCTTTTACTAGATCAGCTCCTCTCTTTTCCCTCTATAGCCTTTCTGCTGCTGCAGACCTTTGATCACGATACACCGCACAAGAAATGCCTGCAAATGTTGTATTTGTTCTACTCACATTGTGTACAACATAACTAAAGTTTTCTCCATCAGTATAGTTTGTAGTTGCTTCTCTCTGAAAATGTCTTGATATTGACATTAAAGGTCCAGTTAGGCCAAATAGCAGCAGAATTGCTTCAGTCAAAAAAATTCAAAATCATTTGATAAAACAAAGTCACCTTCAGAGCACAATGAGGACAAGTCAGAACTATTTGAGCTAAGTGGCAGGGATACAAATCCAACCTCAACCATTACCAAAGAACTGAGTCAGAATCAGAACCAGACTTTTAATATATAATACAAATCTGTTCCAAACTGGGATTTAGGTCAGTGCTTCAAAAACACTAATTTCCAAAGACAGTGTGATAAATCTGACACCTCACAATGGAACATACCCATACTGCCAGTGGTGCAGAGTCAACATTTAAGGAGCACTTTGTAAGATATGGCCAGAGTCTTAGTTTAAAACAAAGAAAAAATGAACGAACATTGTCAACAGAATGTGAAGAAGAGTGTCTACTGAAGTTAGCATGCTAACCAGCAAGTCCCAGCCTGTCCTGGCTCATAATACTACTCTGTAACACATGAGGTGACATCTCCCATAGTTTCAGCTGGGAGATGTAAAAACGGCGAGTTGGCAACTTAGTCTATTAGGTAAGCAAAATAGATCACTAAAGGAGATATTTTGTACATCTTTTACACATTTTTCCCTCACTAAACAGAAAAATACAACCATTCACTGTCTCAATTACTCTTCATGGGTATTTTCTCAACCATTCATCGAAAAGAGGGTGAATCAACTGTGGACAAAATGCATTCTGGCAACACAGTAACGCAACATCAATTAGTATTGTAACTGTTATATAATCACTGATTTGGAAAATGAAATCCGTTATGCTACTCGTTACTGGGGAAGTAATAATATTACAGTAAGAGAGTCATTGAGTAATGCCATCACTGCTTACCGTACATTCTTCTTTTTTCAGCATTCTTCAACACCTGATTATCTAGGAAACTTGTATGCATGGTTTTTGTACTTTTGTACTCAATTTTATATATCTGTCTTTGTGACAGGACATTATATAATCTTATAAAGGAAAGTGGTATATATCGAATCCTAAAACATTCTATTTGAATAATGAATAACAGTATGCAAGTTGTTTGTAGCATTCTGTTCACACACACATAAACCATGTACACACTATAATCACAGTCATAATCACAAGAAGAATGTGTAGTGAAGATTAATGCATGTGATGCCCATGGCAGTAGCCAGTCCAAATTCTCCCAATTTTATAATCACATTTTTTGAAAGACTATCCAGCTGCGGGTGTGAGTGATCACTCTACAGAATAAAGGGCTTTGTGTTTGCTTCATATCAATGTTACTAGTGGACCAAAACATTATATTCCAGCACACACCAGGATATGTTGGACACAACTTTGTTAACATTTACAGGCAAACGCCACAGAGCGAACTATGCACCTCATGTTGCTTCATCAGAGCTGCCCTCACTTTGCTAGCTTGATCACTGTTGCTTCTCCCTCTGACAGTCACACTGAATGGAACCTGCGCCAGGTGCAAAAAAACAAAAACATTCACTTCTATAAGAGACAAAAAAAGACAAATAGGATCACTTTAAAATATATTTTTGTCCAATACAACAACAAACAAACTACACAATCAAAGGTTGCCATGAAGTGAAATCAACTCACTCACACTTTTTTCCTCATTCATGTCAGAAATTATGCAAACATATGAATATTTAACCACCTGATTTTTTATTAAATTATTAGTAATAACACATTTTTAATGATAAGAATATGAGGAGTTGCCTTACTGTGTATCTGATGTAGTCGTGTTGGTGTTGTTCCTAGAACATCATGACTAATGTTGTTACAGAAGCATCATTTCTAATTACAATCACAGATGAAAAGCACACAGCAGGCTGTGGCTGAGTAGGTCGCATATAAGCCTCTCATTCAGGAGATTGAGGTTTGAGTACTGTTTGGAACATATCAGTTCATTTATTATTTTTATATTATTTATTGATTACCGTCCTGGAGCAACATTAATTGTGATGTTTAGAGAACACTTACACGTTACATTGTTAATTACAGAACAGTCATATTCCAGGTTTCATTTGCTGCAGGTGCTATAGCTGCTATCAGCCTTGACAATTTTATAATATATCCTCTCTTTCAGTGCTGTGCTTATTTCCTGACTGTTCACCTCAAGCTTATTTGCTTCTGTTCACTTTTATTCTAGCTGTGAGTGTTCACTTCACTGTCTTCTATGTTTTATATTAAAACACCTCCAGTGATTCATGTGGTGAGTACGACTGGGACCGACTGTATTAAATGGCATGTCAGCCAAGACAAAACAAGTGGCACCTGTCAGGGGTGTGTAGGGGAGTGAAGAGGAAGAAGAGGTTGACTGGAAGTGTACTGAAGTTCTTTCTCTCTTTCTCTCTCATATTACTATATCAATGTTAAGTAAACCTGTGAGCAGGTATACGGGGTCCAATCCCTCGACACAATTTGGAAATTAAAGGTGCAGCGTCTCAGGGCACACCACTGAATAGCGAGTAGTTTGAGACACTGTGATGAAGGTTTTACTCACTTTCATTCTTTTATCCCTTTTTTGTAGGCTACATTAGTGTGATATGATAAGTGCATTGTATCAAAATATTATTAAAACAGCTCTTGGACAGACCAGTCTTTTTAACCGTGGACACATATCATGGTAATTACACTTTAACTGCTCCTCTATAAGTTTCACTGTGTGTGTGTCATTTCTGTTCATGTCACCATCACAGGACCACCCCAGGGCCGAATATGAATTCAGGGTCATGCAAAAATCTCAGAGCAAAGATCGCAAATCACAGCACAAGGTAATTATAAAGTCGTCCTTACATATTTGGATCTTTGAGGCATATGTGTCAATTCATATTTTTGTATGAGAGCACTTTTTTAAGGGTTGTTGGTGCACCTTATTTCATCATCTGCTTCAAACTCAAGGAATGTCTTTGTGTCTTATTCTGTCTGTTTGCTTTCCTATATATCTCTGATCAACTTTGATTTGCGATTTACATTTATTGTACAAACAAAATACTATGGGCTCTATCTTACGCTCGGTTCTGCTTGGCATGTTGGTCTTAAAAATTTTTTTTTTTTTGAAAAAAATGATTAAAACAAAAAATTTTAATCACTTTTTAATGCCAATGAGTAAAGAGGCTGTTAAATAAGTTAAATAAGTATGACAGGCATTCTCGCTCCAGAGTGTCTTTCTCAGCTAGCTCCTGGTTAGCAACAGAGCGTCGCAAAAACTCAGGAATGGAGTCCACTAACAAGTGACCAGTATCCTCCACGACACACACCCCAACACAGACTGCGTGTTAGCCCAGAACAAGAGAAATATCCACTGAAGCCAGTCTGGCCAAACAGGAATTGGACCGACATCGGGCGAAAAGTATAGCAAACATTTGAGGTGGATTCGACTCATGGAGGGAGCTCTGCTATGTTTTGAAGCTCCAAAACAACGCAGATGTTGCTTTCTTCCTGTTGGACAGGTAAGATAACATTGCAACAAAGCATGTGAAATAGTTGTGTGTGTAAATAATCTGATATTGTGGTTGCTGTTGTCTTGTTAGCACAGGATAGCCAGGTTAGCTCTCTTGCTAACGCGGACAACTGCGGAGTAAGTAATGTAGCAATGTACTGTCTTAAGTGGATAACATCAGCGAATTCATCCGGACTCTAGGGGCTGATACGGCTGGAAAATTGGCTGGCTTGTTGTTTGAAAATTATATTGTCAGCTAACGTTACAAAGCAATCAATGCCAGATCAATGCAGCGTAGCTAAGTTACTACTGAAATGTCTTCTACTACAGCAACCGATAGCTAAGCTGCTATTGGTGGTGGATGAGCATGTACATGACACAGCATTATTATTTCTACTGAAATGCCATTTTATTTGTGGGTATGTGGCAAGGGGTGCTTCACCATGTCACAGGCGTGCATGAATGGCCCTTGGCAGATGTCACATCCACCTCTGGATGTGCGAGTCACAAGAAAGATTGCATGATATCTGGTTCTGCAGCACATCAGGCACTCTCACAGATTATTCTCAATAGACACTGAAGGATGGTGAAAAGTTTCTGACCTTTTGGTAAGACTTAACACCATTATCTTGTCTACTAAAGTATGTGTCAGTTTTTAGTATTTATGATAGGTGAATGTGGAAATAGAAATGTTATAGTGATATTATCAACATGATGCCCCTATATGACTGGGTTGTGCAACAGGCATATGTCTGAAGTAATTTTTTTATGAATGCTGAATTTTTTTCTTTGCACTACAGGACAACATCAGATCTGGACTCCTCTTAAAACCATGTTTTGATATATACTTGCAAGCGATTTGTCTTCTCTCCTCCAGTGCATGAAGCAAAGATCCTCCTTGCTGCACTGGACTATAATCACCACAACCCTCAGCCAGTGCATGTCAACCAGAAAGGTGAAATTTCCTAAGTCGTTCATGTGAAAACATATTTTATTGTTTGTTTGCCTGAGGAATTATAAGGGGGTTCAACAAGTTCACTAGAGAATGATGCCACCACTGACGTGATAGAGCATCTCTCTCTACATGAATTAAAAACCACACAGTAAAATGTTGCTGTGCTGTCAACTAATGTTAAACTTGTTGTCTTTCAGACAAAAGAGAGTGTCCAGCAAGGAGTCGAAACGTTACTGTGTCCATACAGTAAAAGTTGGCAAGGACTATAGCTACATCCTTCAGCTGCAGCATATTATTTTGGGTAAACGATTGAACCCTGCGGAGGGGGGGGACTCCCAAAACAGAGAAGTCTCAGGCCAGATGGCCCACTGGCTCTTAAGACTTCTTTCTGGAGTTGTGCCTCCACAAACAGCTGAACTGGTTGAGGCACAAATCATCCGCCTGATTTATTATTTCTGCCAATATGACACACATGCTTGTACTTCATAGATTTCTGCATATAGTCATGTAATGAATTTACCTACTGGTTCACCTGCCATTTGTGTAGGTTGTTATTCTTGCTCTCTATCTCTCCATAAATGAAATGACTTCAGCTACATGACAATGGGAGCAAGAGAATTCCTCAGTTATTCATTAACTTTTGACAAACTTGTAAAAAAAACAGTTCTTTACATATCCACACACAGAGACACACACACACACACATACTGTATATACACACACATACATGTGTAAAACTTTGCAGACACTGTAAAATTTTTTCAAAGATATGACATTGAAAAAATGTGCATTTTAGTTTTATAAATAAAGGAGTTTGAATAAAAAAATAAACACTAGTTTTTCTTTGTAGATAATGAACTCACACTGGAACACTGAACATTTTCACACAACATACAGATCTTTTCTTTCACTACAAATGTTTGTAAGTAAAGATACTGTCTGTTGTCAGGGTGCTGCATTGTACACACAACTGGAATCCTGAAATTAAAAAAATGACAGTGTATATAATGTTTTATTGTGATACATTCCAAATTTGATGTAGGTTGATTGACAGTAACAGTAAAATAAACATTGTAAGTATATTTATAGGTTACAACAAAGGAAATGACTATTACTTAAGAAATTATGAATACTAATAATGATGGGGGAGAGGGAGTCATGCTATGCAGGGTTGAGGTGTAGTCTGAACACATGAGTCTTGAGTCTTTTGTGGAAGATGGCGAGTGATTCTGCTGTCCTGACATTGGTCGAGAGTTCGTTCCACCACTGAGGCGCCAGAACAGAGACTGAGTTCACTGAGTGAGCTTTGTTTGCTCTCAAGGATGGTGGTACCAGCCGGCCAGCTGATGTAGTGGAGCGAAGTGCTCGCGATGGGGCGTGTGGTCTGCCCAGTGTTTGGAGGTAGACGGGTGCAGTTCTGTTGGTGGCCTTGAAGGCCAGCACCATCGTCTTGAATCGGATGCAGGCTGCAACAGGAAGTCAGTGGAGGTAACTGAGAAGGGGGGTCCCATGGGAGAATTTAGGTAGATTGAAAAGGAGGTGCACTGCAGCGTTCTGGATATGCTGCATCGGTTTAGTCGCAGAGGCTGGGAGTCCAGCCAAGAGCGAGTTGCAGTAGTCCAGGTGGGAGATGACCAGCGCTTGAACTAGGAGTTGCGTTGTGTCCTCTGTGAGGAAAGACCGGATCCTGCAGATGTTGTAGAGGGCAAATCTGCAGGATCAGGCCACAACACGTCCTCGACAGTGTCTGACAGGTCCATGTGAGGGCAGTCTTTCTCTGGAATGAAGAGGCGTTCAGTTTTACTAAGGTTGAGCTTGAGGTGATGCGCAGCTGTCCAAGTGGAGATGTCTTCCAGACATTCCAAAATGCGGGTCGCAATGTTGGTATCGGAGGATGGGGGAAAAGAGAGGAACAGTCGGGTGTCGAAGTTTCCAGAAAGCAGGGTTTGGAGAAGGAGCCATTTGATGTGACCGAAGTCGATGAATTCAGATGAGTGCAGCTTCTCTGGGGGGGATGTTGAAGTCACCCAGGACAACGAGTGGTGTGCCATCGTCAGGGCAGAAGCTTAGGGAGTCCATCTCATCAAAGAAGTCACGGAGAGGACTGGGAGGGCGATAGATCACCACAATGTTGAGCTTGAAAGGAAGGGTGACAGAGACAGCGTGGAATTCAAATGCAGATCTGGGTAGGTGGTCCAGGGGAAGGACCTGGAAGGACCACGTGGGTGAGATGAGGATTCCAGTTCCTCCTCCTCAACTTGTTTGTCTCAGGGAGCGTGAGAATGAGTAGGCAGTTGGGAGAGCAGCTGGAGTAGCAGTGTTTTCTGGGGTGATCTAGGTCTCTGTAAGGGCCAGGAAGTGGAGAGTCTGCAGGGAGGCATAGGCTGAAATGGTGTCCACCTTCTTGACTGCAGACTGGCCATTCCATAGCCCTCCTAGTACTTCAAGTTCAGTGCTGGTGGAGAATGTTGAGTAGCAGAGATTGGCTGGGTTATAGCCTTGAGCAATGGGTCTCTGGTGAAATCTTCTCCGGTTTGATGTCCTGAATGGGACTGGGTAGGACTCATGGCTTCAATCTGTGGTGGACAGTGAGTTACTTTGACCAATTCAGAACAGTTAGCTGAAAATTTGTCTAATGTATTACACTGAAACATTAACGTATCTAATCAGCTAAATGACAGTTGTAATTGAAACTCGCTTCAATAAAGCAGTGTGGCAACTCTATAATTACATTATAAAATGGCGTTTAACTAGTTCACTAAACGTAAATATTAGCATGCAGCAAATTCAGCTGTGCTGACACTGCTGATGTTCATGCTTAAAGCTAGACGAAACAGCCATTAATAAAGCTGACCAAGTTACTACGTTAGCAAGCCAACGGCAACCTCTTATATGAATTTACAGTATCATGCAAGAATTCAAGTTCAAAAGTTCAAAGTTCAAATAATACACTATATTGTGCTAGCTAACAATCTAATAACGATGTTTTAGTGTATGAATGCTATTTCTAATAAATATAACGTTTGCCAAATGGTAAAAAGTGACTTTACTTAACTCTTCTATCAACATGACACCGGTCAATCTCGTGTGGTGCCATCACTGTTTGAGCGAGCAGCAGAATGCTGACTGCACGTCACTTAACTGTCACTAAGATCACTGAAGAGAACAATTTTTTGAATCTTATCTAATGTTCCGTTAATGTAGAGATGCCTGTATCTATAATAAATAAAAAGAAGAATACGGAAATGGCAGGAGGTCCCCCATGTGCAGGCTGTGGTGTGTGCATAGCTGCAGTGGATGGGCATGATGAACATGTGTCTTGCCTTGACCACAGCCAGGGAGGCAAGGTGCCCTCTTGTTTAAAGAAAAAAAAACATGCCATTTCCACTTCAGTAGCTCAGCAAGCTAAGCATCCCAGGAGAGCAGGGCTATAGGAGCTAAGCTCACAGTGTAGTTCAGGCTATACCCCTGTCCACACCCCCATCCCTCCATCCACCAGGATGAGCAGGACAGGGATGGCTGCAGCGCCTTACCTCCTGCCTGCAGATATAGGAGCGGAGGAGGAAGAGGAAGTAGATGTTGAATAATTTTTTCCAGACACAAGCGGAAGGCCTCCTCTTTGGTCAGCCACAGGCAGATCCAGAGGTGGAAGGTGATAAGCGCACCACACAATTGGGCCACCTCTCTAGGTTCCTGGTGGAAGGGGCTTCTAAGGTCCTTGGCATGGATCCCTAATAATGGATGCATTGTTGGCTAAGATGCACAGAGCCATGGCTTTCCAGGTGCAACTAGCCAACACAGGGGCTATCCTCTCATTATACAAGCAGCATCTTACCCAGGATTTAGGGGGAGATTGCAGCCCTCAGCTGATGCTGGAGCTAAAGCAAATTCCTTTGCTTTCCTAAAATGTAAATGTAAAAATATAAATATATATGTAGCTGGGTGGAGAGATAGTCTCGTCACTCAGAGAACCACTGTTACAATGAAACCTACAGTTCCTTGTAGTATGTTTAAATTATAAACCTGTTTTCGTTATATTTTTATTTTCAGATAGAAAAGCTCTCATGTCGTGACCGCCTACCTGCCTACATGACCAACATTGTCATGATGCTGTTAATGGTAAGAAGAACCTGATTCTCAGAACATACTGTACATAACTGATGATTTACAGGAAGGTTGTGGATATATTGTCACTTTCCCCCTCATAGTCTGTGTAATCTGTTTGTAATCATGCAAATCTTTACATTGTCAGATTGGCGTTACATTTGCCATTGTGTTTGGTGTGATCCTCTACCGAATCTCCACCAAAGCTGCCCTTCATATGAGCTCCAATCCAATCACACGGAATCATGTACAACTAACGGTCAAAACTACTGCAGCCATCATCAACCTGGTGGTCATCCTCATACTGGACGAGGTGTATGGAGCTGTGGCACGATGGCTCACTGTGCTAGGTACGTTAGGTTAGCTGTACAACAGGCTCAGGCCATCAAATAGGTCAGTAGGTCATATGACTATGATAATGGACAATCCACAAAAAATCTTCATTAGTGGGTCACTCTTATTTTTTTGTGTACAGGCACCTTTTTTTGGTATTGTTTTTGTCAAATGTACTTGATATAATATTGGGATATGCATGTACATATTGCTATGGCTGTGCCTTGTGAATAACAAAATAATCTATATACTGTGCAGAAATGAAAAAGGGAACGGTATCCAACAAGGAATTATTCACTAAATGCTGTCCAAGCCAAGCAAGGTGCCTTTTGAAGTTCTGTTCATGGTTTTATAGAACCACAATTTGATCACTGTACTGATGCAAGGTTTTTATATAGTTATTTCACACAGTTTCATAAGCAGGTACAAACTCAGTTGCACAGTAAAGTTAAGTTCTATTTTCTGCAAACGGGCGCCCAACACAGTTTCTGAGTGCGACACAACTGTGGTAGATACAAATCCTAGGTTACTGTAACAAATTATCAGATGTAATGTAACATTACGTGCTTACTACAAAGAACACTTGGCATGTCACAACAATGGTATAACAGTATATATATAATTTTAATTGAATTGCCACACTGGAGGCAGTTTATCAGATTACATGCAGCTTCCTTGTGAGGAACCAAAAGCTTTATTGAACCTTTTTCACAAACACAGTAGCACTAGCCGGGACCTGTAAACACGTTTTAAAAAAGGAAAAAAAAAAAAACTGGTTACCTCTAACGTTGATGCAATCATGGAGTTGACTTTTTTCCCTGAAGTTAATTACACTTTTGGTGGGAGAAAATGGGTTGGAGAAATTTCCATTAAATTATTTGTGCTTTCCCAAATAATGTTTTCTGATTCAGGTACATCCCTAGTTGGTGGTGTTGTGTTGTTTTACCTCTTGAATACTTGTAGGTGTTGATTGTGCTCACCCAGTGGTATGTTATGTAATGTATGTTGTCCATTTCATATGTTCTTTGTCCCTAATTTAAAATGTAGAACTGTTGTTAATTTTGAAAAAAGAGCCAGTTTATAGCCAGACTCATCTAATCTGGATGACAGATAGAATAACTAAGACAAACTTGCTTTGTGAGGGAGGTGGCGTATGAATGTTCAGAAGGAAAAGTTTTGCCTGTTTTTCATAGCAAATGCCAAAAGAATCATAGTAATTGTCTGTGTTCATTTTAGAGGTTCCTAAAACAGACAAGAGTTTTGAGGAACGACTCATCTTCAAGACTTTCATTCTGAAGTTTGTCAATGCTTTCAGCCCCATCATCTACATTGCTTTCTTCAGGGGAAGGTTAGTAACTTGTTTTGCTTTCAGTTACTTGGTTTCCCTGTCACTTCTTCTTTCATTATGATATATTTAACCAATCTTAAATATGTATCTTTAATAAACAGCAGTAACGATAAATGCTTGGAGATAAAGAACACTCAATGTCTGCTCTTAACCCTTTTATTCATTTTTCCCTCCAGACTTGTAGGCAGACCAGGCAACTATCTGTATGTGTTTGAATCCTACAGAATGGAAGAGGTAAGGTTTACACTTTTATAAATCATTTGAGAAAAATATTTTATAACCACACTCTGGCATTAGAGTTAAGGTGCTTTTTATATGCGCATAACAAAAATAAACATCCTTGTGCTCCACTGTGTTGACATGTACATTCCTCATTCGTACCCGGTGTACAAATGGTTAGCAACTGAAATAAGCAAAGTTTTTCTATTTTGCAATTTATATTATTATCATGTACAGATTGTTGAATGTTTTATAAAACATAAACACATTGGTGCTTAAAATAAACATCTTTAATAATAATAATGTCCTTTCGATAAGCTTTTTCAAATTGACGTGTACTCAGGGTTTACATTGTTACTGCTGCCAGGAAAAGGCCACAGCCCTGCAGACATTAACAAAAGCTTTCACCTTCTCCTATCTCCCATCTCCCAATTTGACAATTTTAAACAAAAATTTCAATATAAATTAAGTTAAAACTAATGCCAAATGAATAGAAATTAAACATACTTACTATACTATACTACAGTGCAGTGAAAAAGTCTTTGCCCCTTACAGATTCCTTTTGTTTTTGCTTTTTTGTCACAATTACATGTTTTAGATCATCAAACAAATTTTAATATCAGACAAAGATAACCTGAGAAAACACAAAATGCAGTTTTTAAATGATGATTTCATTTATTAAGGGAAAAAAGCTATCCAAACCAACCTGGCCCTGTGTGAAAAAGTAATTGCCCCCTAAACCTAATAACTGGTTGTGCCACCCTTGGCGGCAACAACCATAATCAAGCATTTGCGCTAAATGGCAATGAGTCTTTCACATCGCTGTGGAGGAATATTGGCCCACTCTTCTTTGCAGAATTGTTTTTATTCAGCCACATTCAAGGATTTTCGAGCATGAACGGCCTGTTAGGGTCATGCCACAGCATCTCAATCGGATTTAAGTCCGGACTTTGACTAGGCCACTCCAAAACCAAGTGCGCTTGAGCTTAAGGTCACGAGCTGATGGCTGGACATTCTCCGTCAGGATTTTCTGGTAGAGAGCAGAATTCATGGTTCCATCAATTACGGCAAGTCGTCCAGGTCCTGAAGCAGCAAAGCAGCCCCAGACTATCACACCACCACCATGTTTAACTGTCGGTATGATGTTCTTTTTCTGAAATTCCGTGTTAGTTTTACACCAGATATAACGGGGCGCACACCTTCCACCTGTCTCGTCAGTTCACAGAATATTTTCCGAAAAGTCTTGGGGATCATCAAGATGTTTTATGGTAAATGTGAGACGGGCCTTTGTGTTCCTTTTGGTCAGCAGGGGTTTTCACCTTGGAACGCTCCCATGGATGCCATTTTTGCCCAGTCTCTTTCTTATTGTTGAATCATGAACACTGATCTTAAAGGAAAACGCCACCGTTTTTCCATACTGAACTATGTTCTTCCCTGATCTTAGACGAGTTGACACATACCTCTCTTGCCTTCGTGCATGCACTCAATCGCTCTGGCGCGCAGCGCTACTTTGCTAGCATGTAGCTTGACCCAGTACATTCCTTAGGATCCAAATGGGGTGAAGTTAGAAGCGACCAAGCACTTCCACGTTTTCCCTATTTAAATACGGTTACGTGAGTAGTTACACGACCCAAGTATGGTTACACCAAATCAAACATGCCAATTTTCTAAGCGGATAAAAAGGATAACTATAATGTATGGCGGAATAACTCCTAGGCGTGACGAAGACTCATAGGAGTGATGATATTACTGTGCCGACATCGAAGTGCTCCCAGGTGGCGTTTTCCTTTAACTGAGGCAAGTGAGGCCTGCAGTGCTTTAGATGTTGTTCTGGGTTCTTTTGTGACCTCCTTGATGAGTTGTCGATGCACTCTTGGAGTAATTTTGGTAGGCCGGCCGATCCTGGGAAAGTTCACCACTGTTCTATGTTTTCTCCATTTGTGGATAATGGCTCTCACTGTGGTTCGCTGGAGTCCCAAAGCCTTAGAAATGGCCTTGTAACCCTTTTCAGACTGATAGATGTCAATGACTTTGTTTCTCATCTGTATCATCTCATCTTTGTTTTCTCATTTGTATTTCTTTGGATCAGGGCATGATGTGTTGTTTTTTGAGATCTTACTTCATGTTGTCACACAGGTTCTATTGCAGTGATTTCTTGATTCTACAGGTCTGGCAGTAATCAGGCCTGGGTGGAGCTAGTGGAATTGAACTTTTCAAAAAATGTGGTTAATCACAGTTAATTCATGATTTAACAAGGGGAGACAATTACTTTTTCACATAGGGCAAGGTTGGTTTGGATACCTTTTTTCACTTAATAAATGAAATCATCATTTAAAAACTGCTTTTTGTAATTACTGAGGTTATCTGTGTCTGATATTAAAATGTGTTTGATGATCTGAAACATTTAAGTGTGACAAAAAAAGCAAAAACAAAAGAAATCTGTAAGGGGGCAAATGCTTTTTCACAGCACTGTATATTGAACAGTGGAATTAATAAATACCACATTCTGTGATTTATTTTATTCTTTTGCAGAATTTGGTTGGAGGTTAGTCAGTAATGTCTGTGGGTTGGTGAAGCCCTGCTGAGTTTGGACCTATAATACTGCCTTATTTCTTGAGGTGTGGTATTTTATAATAAATGATCCTGCTGCCAGTGATTGAGACTGAAAACATCAAAAACAGTTCTGGTGAGATGAGATCAGCATATAAGACTGATAAGACTAATGAAGACAGATTTCAGTTATGGATACATTTACATTCACCATTAAGCACCAATGCTCCTCAGTGAACGCACCAACCATGTGAAAAGAAAGTTAGATCCGACACAGCAATTCAAGGCCAAGCTATAAGCAATTATGAAGAAGTGGACAGAGGGGAGGTCATCTCCAAGCTGACAGTGACTCACACAGGTGAGTTAGTTTACCAACCTCAGCCAGGATCAAAGTACTAGCTTTGTGACTGGATACCACACATTTAATGGGTGAAACAGGCAACTTTACAAGTAAGCTAAGGTAATAACCATGGGGTCTATCCAGCTGTTGAAAAGATTGCAACAAAACCAGTTTCATCCAACACAACAGTAAAATAACTCACCAACCACCACCAAGAGGATTGGAAGCTGCTGATTTCTGACACTTGTGATCAAAGATCTGATCTGATCTTGTAAAGAAAGTGCTTTTTTCTGGTGTGTTTAGCACACATCACGTGCTGAAGCCTCTGTACTTAGCTAAGTCGTGTTAATAATAATAATTCATACTGATCAACAGTCCTTTAAACCCTTACATAAATGTTGTCATATGTTGTCATTTATCTTGAGGCCTACTTGTTATAACGTCTTGTTGCTGTGGTGGACTGTTTTCAGTGTGCTCATGGAGGCTGTCTGATGGAGCTGTGTATCCAGCTGAGTATCACCATGTTGGGAAAGCAGCTAATTCAGAACAACCTTTTTGAGATCGGAATACCGTAAGTATGCGTCACTTAAAATTGATCAATCATCATTACAACTCACCTGGACAGGAAATAAATGATCTCAAGTCACTGCTCTATGGAAGAGCATTGCCTTTTGAAAATGAGAGACTTAAAGGGATAGTTTGGGTTTTTTGAAGTGGGATCATATAAAGTACATATCTATAGTCGGTCTGTTCCCTACCATAGTAGAGAGGCAGAGAGCCGCTCCAGCCCAGACGCTCAGCTTTGTACTGCAGTGAACCGAGACCAGATGCAAAGCAAATTTTAACCACGTATAACAAGGCCCACCTAAAAAAATCTACATCAGTCAAGTTTACGTTCTATAGAGAAAATTCACACCGCTTTACATCGGCGTCAGATCAGCCCGTAGAACGTAGAACCTCTGCGAGCAGCGAAATACAGTGCGAGGCCCAGTTGCGCTAATGCGTAGGGATACGGAGGTTCTACGGTTGAGAAAATGTAGTGCCAAAAGAACAGGCAGTCATGTAAAGCGGTGTGAATGTACACTCGAACTGATATAGATTTTTTTAGGTGGGCCTTGTTATACGCTGAAGTTCCTTTTGTCTTAACTGGTGTGATCACCAGATGATTGATGTTGACTCATACAACAGTATGAATAAAACAGTTGGATTCTGTAAGGAGACAATGATAACTTTTTGTAACACATGATGTACAATGAAATGCAAGTTGTAGTCCCTTTATGCAATCAATCAATCAATCAATCAATCAATCAATCAATCAACCAACCAATTGTTCAATCAATCAGTATTTATTTGTATAGCAGCCAAAGCAGTAAATACAGCTTGACTAATTAAGATATCAGCTCCACCTCAGCTCCACTGATGTAGACAGGGTGTGTCTTTGCCTCCTTTTTCCTAAAATCAACAATCAGCTCCTTGGTTTTGCTGACGTTGAGCAGTAGATTGCTCTCTGTGCACCACTCTGAAAGACTGTTGATTTCCCCCTGATATGAACACTCATCTTTGTTTAAAATGTGGTGGTGTCCTCCTCATACGACACAATAGAGTTCTCCTGATGTCTGGGAGTGCAGTCATGGCTGTACAGTGTGAACAGGAGGGGCTGAGCACACAGCCCTGGGGGGCTCCAGTGTTGAGCACTAACGTAGAGGAGGTGTGACTGCCAATCCAAACTCTCTGGGCTCTGCTTGTGAGGAAGTCCAATATCCAGTTGCAGAGTATTGTACTTAAGCCCAGTGTTTCGTTTTCCAATCAGCTTCATGAACCTGCTGTTCTGGCCTGCTGGTCACGAGATGCCATTGGCAGAGATTTTCTCACTGTCTGCTGTACTCATGCCAAACCCAACACTTCCCGTCCTGATGTTTAAGAGTGTTTATCTGTCATGAGCAATGTGTGTTTCAGAAGAAAAGGCAAAAAAGGTGAGAAAATTGCAAACTAAAACAAGAATGTAGTGACGTTTGAGGGAGCTACTGCCCCCCACATCTGCATATGTTGCTGGCATCACCATGGCAATGGCATCTGAAAGAATTTGTGAAATAATATCCTTCTGGAGTTTTTCTGTTTCTTTGTTTTTCTGTGCAATGTGCAGAAGTAACAGGTCATCAATATGCATTTTCCAAAGATGCAGACATAGCTGGAGAACGCAACGTGTGCTTAGTGCCACTGTTTACAGAATGTTGTCGTTCATCAGTGTGGATGCTCAAATCATTATAGCTATTGTTAAAATGATTGTCCTTAGTGTGTACAGCCAATTGCAGGTGGTCTTATATGGCTCTTTCTCTGTTCACAGATGGTCTTGAGTCTAGAAAATCAACCAGCATGTCTATTTTGAGAAACAGAAGATAAACATTTGATAATGGTCAGATTAGGTTACCATGCCTACAATAAAAAATAATAGTGCATGCTTCTGTTTTTCACTTTTTATGTGTGTGTGTGTGTGTGTGTTTATATGTGTGTCTGTGTATGTGTGTTCATTCGTCAGCAAGCTGAAGAAGCTGATTCGCTACATTCAGTCAAAGCAAGGGGCCTTTCAAGAAGAAGAGAGGCAAAAGAAGCTGCGGAGATATGAAACCGACCACTTCCTGGAACCGTTTGCTGGGTTAACACCTGAATATATGGAAATGAGTCAGTACCACACACATTAACCCCCCTACACACACACACACACACACACACACACACACACACACACTGCTTTGTGTCCTCAGAATCTGACAAAAACAGAAGTAAAAACACAACATCTTGTGTTGATACAGATTACCTGGTCATCACCTAAAAGTGAACCAAAAACCTTGCATGTGATGAGACTGAATGCGATTCATCACATCATATTGATTTACACTGCATTATATCTACTTACTTAGGAAAGTAATGAAATGAGTTGGGCCATGCTCATCATGTAAATGCAGTGTGAAATACAATTAAAGAACTTTAGGGACAGATCATGCAGAGCACAGTACATCTTGTTTTGCAGTAGCACTATCAACAGGAGAAATCATATGCTGAGGATTTGTCAATAGACTGCAACTAACAAAGTTTTTAAAGTGTCTCCAACTCAACAACTCACTAAACTGACACATTTGTTAAGGGAGACTGGGGACTTTCTCCACGGGGACAAAGAAGGAGCCTATATTGTTCCTGTTTAGTGTCTTTGTAACATGTGACATGTTTAGATCAATAACATGTTTCTTCTTTCATAAATGGAGTGTAAATGGTGACATCAGTGTAAACAGTGTGTTCAAACAGCTGATCAGTGTTGGCAGGTAAGACTTTAGCACTTTAGACACAGAAGCAGACAGGCTGGTACAGACATGCTGCCACAAACTGACACTTTGTACAAGGAGACAAACAACTTCAGCTTCTGATTTAATGCTGAATTTACAACAAGGACACAACGGGTTAGAATTTGCTGATCCTGCTGCTGCAGTACCTACAGTATACTTTTAATTTACTGTATTAACCTAAGTGTATTTGCGTCATTCTAAGATAGTTCAATCACAGATATCAGGCTGAGAGTTAGTAATGATGACTTTCTAATATATTCTTTTGTCTTCTTGTGTGTCCAGTCATCCAGTTTGGTTTTGTTACATTGTTTGTGGCATCCTTTCCCCTGGCTCCTCTCTTTGCTCTGCTCAACAACATCATCGAAATACGACTTGATGCCAAGAAATTTGTGACTGAGTTGCGGAGACCAGTGGCAGCAAGAGCCAAAGACATTGGTGGGTTATTTTCAACATGCTGTAGTTTTTAAGCCATAAAATGCATGAACGTAGCCCATGGTCAAGGAATACAGTTAGATCTTGTCAAAATGTTGCTGCTGATACATATTTTTGTGTCTACAGGTATATGGTACAACATACTAAGAGGGGTAGCAAAAGTGGCCGTCATCATTAATGTAAGTAAAAGATGACTGTGTTCATTCGTATGTAATGTCCAGTCTGTTTCAACCCTGTACTCCATAATATTGGATTTGAAACAATGCAGTAATAAAGGAGTAGATAGTGCAGAATTTGATTTGAGGGCATTTACATTCACATCTTTGTGCAAACTGTAAACATACCCCTCAGGAAGGTATGCAGAACAAGGGACAAAATGAATGATTTGCAAATAAGATATCCAGACAAACAAAGTCAATGAAGAAATTAAATAAAAGAGGAGAAAAAGTACACAGTAAACATGAAGTGAAGAGCATGACACACTGCCCAAAACAAAGAATTATGGAAACTAAAAACCTGAAACCAAAAGAGAAAGAAATTCTATACTCTACAAAACTCAGTATGTCATATATTAGTTTGAATACATCTTCACATGACCTGAAAAGTGACATCAAGGAGGCAAAGCAGAGACATCAGCAGAGACTGGCCAACAAAATGACAGATACGTGGCAGGCCATCCAGAATATCACAGGCTACCAAAGCAGGCGTGCCACCATCAGGTGTGAGGCCATGTCGCCGGACAAGCTTAATACATTTTACGCTCACTTTTATCTTCTCAACAAAGAGTCAGCACAGTCTTCACCACCAGCGCCTCCAGAGGAATGGCCACTGTCAGTAGCCACAGTGACAAAAATCCTGCAGAGTGTGAGTATAAATAAGGCTGCTGGTCCAGGAAATATACCTGGCTGTGTACTAAAAGCATGTGCAAGGCCGCTAGCAGATGTTATTACAGACATACCGCTGTCACAGGAGAGTGTTCCCACCATCATCCCTGCACCCATGCTTTGAATTATGGGGGAGCTCAGCTCCTCTGGAAGCCTTTTTTGAGACATTTAGGAGAAGCTCTTAAACACTGTCCACTTTTGTATCACTTATTACATTTTCTGTACATTAAGGTGTTGGGAATCGATATTGATTATTAATTATTATGTTATTATTAATTAATTAAATTATTATCATTGATTAATGAACCATAGGTAACTGTAATTCATTAATGAGCACGGGGCACCACCCTGAAGCCAGGGATCAATAATCAAATGATACACCTCTAGTCTCAAAGCTTGAAATTTGTCAACTTATCAATATTATGAAAATATCAATCATTTAGATAAGAGGGAAGGCATAAATCCGAGCACTTACCATCTCAGCCAGCTGCTGCATTATAATGTAGGATTGTGCAGAATAATCACAGACACAGCTCAGTTATCATCAACAGTGTTTATTAAAGCCTTCTCCAAAAACACAAACCACCTACTTTAATAAACAACAGTTGCTTTTTACAACTAGCAACACAAAAACATAAGCAAGCAAAAACATATAAATGTTAGAGGTGTGTGTGTGTGTGTGTGTGTGTGTGTGTGTGTGTGTGTGCGTATGTGTGTGTGTATGTGTGTGTGTGTGTGCGTATGTGTGTGTGTGTGTGTGTGTGTGTATGTGTGTGTGTGTGTGTGCGTATGTGTGTGTGTGTGTGTGTGTGTGTGTGTGTGGCTGTATGGCTGTGTGTGTGTATGTGTGTGGCTGTGTCAGGAAGTCCCCTTTAAAGACTACAAAGATGGCCGAACGTGGCTTAGGAAGTCATGTTCGCCGGACTACAAATTTGATGGGCGTGACTTAAGAAATCTCGTCTGAGAGACTACAGGAAACGCCGAACGTGACTTGGTGAAGTCATGTGAGAACAAGAATTCCGAGGTGATGATTCTGATTCAACTGAATCATATACCTGGAATTCAAAAATGGCGGCAGTGAATGTGTCGACCCAAGGTGATCACTACATGCACACGCAAATTTTAAACAAAGACGACGGTTACGTCGTCTCTGGCTTCATGTGCAGTTTGATTGCACGCGAGGTGAAATTGGAGGGATAATACCCGCAGATAATAGGTAGTCGGGCTACTGAGAAGAGTCCGCCTCTGACGTCAATAAAGGGAATATCACGAGACACAGGTATCTTATGTTGTAACAGTGTTACTACCTATAAGTCTCCTATAGATCACTCACAGGATTACGTGTGTATGCTGCCTGGGACGTATATGTATGGAGGTGTGTGTGTGTGTGTGTTAGTAAAAGGAAAGAAACTAAGCGAGCGCTTAGCAGACAACAAACAGTAACACAATGGACATGTGGTACACAGCAGCAAAACCACACAAGCTATCCAGGGAGTGGATCAGCATGAATGAGCTCCTAGCGAGCGTAATAACCCAGTTAGCCCATGAACCATAAGTAGGACTCAGCGGTCCTTTCACAACAAATAAGCACAACAACAAAAACACGTTATACTATCTGTTTCTGCCCAAACAAAAGCCTCTTACTTGGGTAGCTCGTTGTGACTAGCGTGGGTCCCGTCCGACTCGAAACTCGTGTGGGATCAGCTGTAGCGTCCTAACAGCTGATGAAAGCAGGCTGTTATCAACAGCGTATCGATCAGATGGAACGACCAGACCTCGGTGGTTCAGTCTCCTTCTGAAGATAATCTCTTCCTTCTGCAGGCGGTGAGGAACGACTGGGTTGTGCAGTGTTCCTCTATCAATCCAAAACAATAATGACGAATATTCTAACAAAAATTAAGTAAAACAAAACAGTCTCTGTCTCGTCCAGAGAGGAGGGAACTGAAGCCTAGGTCGAAGTGAAAAACGTTTCTCAAAATACACCCTTACGGTAACTGTTGAATGAATCCAGAGTCGCTTCACAACATCACGTTACCCTGGGAGTGGGACGTGCAGAGGGGTCTCCTGACCTTTAAGCTCTCAGTGACGTCATGGTCATCACACCTTTCTTGTTGGCTCAGGTCCTTTGTTTCTTGAACTCCTCAGGTTGGGAAGGCCCTAGTAGCTAGGCTTCTGATTTCTCCAACAGGCCTTCTCTTTGTTTGAGCCATGTGGCATGAGGCCCAACAAAGGTTCCTGAAAAAAAATATATTACCATGAAGTGTGTCTATTCGGCCATTTCATTCCAATTGTCTCTAATTGTCTCAAACTAATTACCTCAACTCTGTCTATGCCTGTTGAGACCAGTCATGCGTGGAGGGGCTGCACTCGCATCACTACTTTGACGTCACCACTTGAACTTCTCTTCACTGAGTTGTATATTTTAATGTATAGTAAATCATTTAGTTAGAAAACAAACTGATTTTAATCAGCATTTTTGAACGGTCTATAGATAAGAAGTCAGAATATGAAAACATAAACAACCAAGCCTTGGAAATTTTGGATTCACCAAACAAATCAAAGACAACGAGGAGTAATGACGACCCTGCACCAGCTACAGGTCCTGCTGACAGTGACAGCCCCACGGATGAAGAGATTTCGGTGACATTAGCAAGGCTTAATCAGTATGCACATTCTCCTTTAGGGGTGGTGCTGGGAACAGATCCCCAATCAAATTAAACATAAAAAAACAAAACTTGCTCCCGCACTCACTTGAAGCTCTTTTTATTGAGTCAACGTTTCGGTCATAAGACCTTCATCAGGACCCAGTCTTTTGTTTCTCTTTGTGTGACTTCCTTTTAAAACTTAATCTCACTCATGCAGTTAACTGATCACAGGTGTGTGATTTGTCAGAGGAAGTGACATCAGTAACGACAGGTAGAAAAAAACTTAGAGTTTAACACTTGCAAACATAATTTGAACCGCATTAACACACATGATAATCTGGTAAAGAGGAGAGAGAAAATGAATCATCCTACAGTATATACACACACACATATAGGGGAAAATACATCAATACATAATAAATACTAAATACAGACTGACCTTCACTCTTCACAGGAATGACATTAAGGTTTCAATCATATAATATTAAATCAGTACAAGTAATCATTCATTCAATGAGTTGGATATGGGAACCATTTTTACAAACATACACTCAAGTCTAATTCATCATTTAGACCAAAGTTGGTCCCAAAAGTTTGAAGTTCTGTGATCCAAAAGGCTTCACGTCTGAGAAGTGTCTCCTTTAGATCACCACCACGTCTAGGCAGGACTACTTTTTCTATGCCACAGTAGCTAAAGGCTGTAATTGGGTGATTAGCCTGTTTAAAGTGGACTACTACTGAATTGTCTGGGTTGTTATGGTGTATAGCTGAGCGGTGTTCTGACATTCTTCATTCTTATTTTTAATGCTCTTGTTGTCATGCCCACATATATTTTAGAACAGCTACATCTAATCAAATAAATGACACCTGTTGTTGAGCATGTGATAACTCCTCTGATCTTATATTTTTTACCAGTTAAAGGGTGTGCAAAGGTACAGTGAACCCTCGTTTATCGCGGGGTTACGTTCCAAAAAGAACCCGCGATAGGCGAAATCCGTGAAGTAGAAACCTTTATTTTTTTACAGTTATTATACAATGAAATACTCCATAAAACATTGAAAACAAGGAACAAAACCTTTTTACAGGCCCAAGCATTTGTTTAACAAATAAAAGTACTGTATAAACGTTTGTTTTGTTTTTTTTTTTACAAATAACTACTGTACTGTACTGTAAAATAATATAGTTATAAATAAATAAATGATAATTTTAATCATCAATACGAGCTGAAGGGTTAATATTGCGGGGATCAGCACCGCCCACCGTGACGGATTGGAACGGGAGAAAATGAAAAATGATTATGAAAAAAAATACAAAGTACAGTAGGACAAATAGTGACTCACGTGTACAGTACAGTATTTCACTGCTCTTCTGACTGAGCCGCTGCATCCTGACTCCGCTCTGTGGCGTTTTTTTCTTCTAAAGCCTGCGGTGCAGGTGTGTTTTTTGGAGAGAAGAACATAGTTATCGGTAGTTGTTGTCGCTGTTTTACGTACGTGTACATATTAAACCATAACGTTATTGACACACAGGTAGAGAAGACGCGGAGAGACTGTTTAGCCAATCAGAATGCAGAACACAATGCATGATGCAAATCCGTGAAGCAGCGAGACCGTGAAAAGTGAACCGCGTTATAGCGAGGGTTCACTGTATTGCACTTAGTAGTGCAATTACACTGTGCACACCGTCCACATTTATAATTGCCATCTGGTAAAGAGGGAAGGCCACTTTTGGGTTTTTGAAACAGACAATCAGCATGAACTAGTTTATCTTTTAAATTCTTTCCACGACGAAACGTGATTCTGGGTGGTGTTTCAAATAAGTGACCAATTTTAGGGTCACTCGATAAAATGTACCAGTATTTCTTGATAGAATGTTTTATCTCATGTGCTCTATCGGTAAAATTAAGAACACAGATTGCCGATGGTTTATTTTTTGGCTTCGTATTATTCTGTGTTTGTTTTACCACTTTTTCAAGAGCTACTTCCAAACATTCATTTTCATAACCTCTTTGTTTAAAACGTGATTTCATACTTTGTACTTGGTTGTCGAACTTTTTATTCTATGAAATTGACTCACTGGGATAGCGTTTTTCATATATTGTAGCTGTCCCAGTGTAGAAGATTATTCCTGTCTGTAGGTTTTCTAAACAGGTCTGTGAATAGTTTGTTCTTCTCTTTTTTAATACATAGATCTAAAAAGTTTATGGTGTGATTGTCAAATTCCAATTTGAAAGTGAGTGAGTCACTGTTACTGTTCAGCCAATCTGTGAACCTTAAAAGTTGTTCAGATGACCCAGTCCACAGGAAAAGAATATCATCAATGTATCGTTTCCAATACTTGATATATGGCAAAAATGGATTCAGAGCATCATTTAAAACATACCTCATCTCAAAGAGACCTACATAGAGGTTTGCATAGTTTGGGGCCATAGTTGTCCCCATTGCAGTTCCTTTTATCTGCAGGTAGAAATCTCTGTTGACACTGAAATAATAATTAATCACACTCATGCAGTTAACTGACACATGGCTAGTGTCTGTACCAATAACATTTGTTCCCCATATTTCCCCCTCTCACAATGATCTTTTCCAGATCATCATGTGTGTTAATGCGGTTCAAATTATGTTTGCAAGTGTTAAGCTCTAAGTTTTTTTCTACCTGTTGTTACTGATGTCACTTCCTCTGACAAATCACACACCTGTGATCAGTTAACTGCATGAGTGTGATTAAGTTTTAAAAGGAAGTCACACAAACAGAAACAAAAGACTGGGTCCTGATGAAGGTCTTATGACCGAAACGTTGACTCAATAAAAAGAGCTTCAAGTGAGTGCGGGAGCAAGTTGTGTTTTTTTATGTTGAGATTTCAGTGACAGACACCACTACTGCCACCTGCAGCAGTGAACCTTTCAACTGAACAAGAAAACAATGTGTGAGTGAACAAAAAGGAATACATAGCTCTTCACTAAAACTCAAAAGTTAGGATGTACAGTATACATGAAGGCAAAAAGCCTGCTGCTCGCCAGAGGGCAACTGGAATACATCTGTCAGAAGGATGGATGAATGTGTCTTTCAGATATGCCAATATGGTAGCAGAGGGAAAAATGCTTACAGAAAGCTACAAGAATATAATAATACTAACGTGGTAAATGTCCGCAAATCGGACCATGCTTGTGCTGAAATAATCAGACACATAGACAGTGAAATGAAAGGACATCATTTTTGGGATATTGTTCAGCTTTCAGAAGGCAAATATGGTGAATCAATACACAGAAGTCTGAGGAACAGGTTGAGACGGGCCGGACTGGATGACGGGGTTTTGGGAAAAAATTTTCGTCGTAGCAACAGAAGAAGCAGTGGTACTCTCTGGCAGTCGTTGGACTCGTGACTAAACAAGATCAGTCCATTTTTTCCACAAAGTACAGTCTATACAGCACACTGTCTAGCTCACCAGCTTGAGTAAGCCATCAAAGACTCACTAAAGGAAGTAGCTGGGTGTCACTTATTTGAAAAAACTGTATGCTGCCTACGAACAGTCAAAAATCACTTGTCATGCAAATCCTGAAAATATGCCATATCTTTACTATCTGTTGGGTGGCTACAGAAAAACATTTAACCCTGTGAAAGTGGTGTTGGGCCTTGCATTAAATAAGGCACAATTAAATAGTGTTTATGCAACATCAAAAGGGGAATTTAGGTAAAATTTAGCTATCAATAATAATTAATGATTATCAGGGATAATTATTAATTATGATAAATAATATGATCCAACTTACATTAGATCCCCTCAGGGCACCATCCTTGAAGAAGGGAAAACATAGCAACTTTACCAAATCAGTCTCATAAAAAGGTACTAAACTGTTTATAACTCTGATTAATAATTAACTTAATAACTACAACCAAATTTAACATAACAGCTAGTAATGGTTGAAGGATTTTGGAGTTCTTGACAGTGTAGAGGTTGGCAACATTCACTCTTGTACAACATTAAATAAACAGCAAGAAGGTTCAAAAGTCTTTATTTAACACAAAGATGAAAGCACACAATCTAACTAACATGTACTATATACAGGTACGTGTGTGTGTGTGTGTGTGTGTGTGTGGTTGGCAGAACAAAGAAACAATGGTGGTCACTGATATCACATGTGGGTGTGATAGGCTCCAGGCTCAAGGAAAGTGTGTGTGTGACGTGATGCCAGGTTAGAGGAGATGGTTAGTTGCATGCAGAGACCCTGAGTCTGTGTGAAGCAGCATTAGACTAATGTCAAATTAGCCGTGTAGCAAAGCAAACTACCAATAACCTGACCTGAGGTCACAATAACACCAACAGTGAACAAACACATACATTGAACACATATGCATTACATCAACCAGAGTTTAAAGTCCTGTGCGTAGCCGTGCTATGCTATGCTATCTAAGCCCAGTTCAACATTACCAGTCTTGAAGAAAAGGTGCTGGTGGTTGCAGGAGAAGGTTGGGATTCCGATGTTGAATGCTCTTCTTTCTGTGCAAGGTCTGATGAAAGTCGGCAGAGGAGGAAACAGGTCGCTCCTTTCCTTTGCAAGGATAGCAGCTCGGTGCTAACTTGCTTGGTGTTCCTCAGATTGTGGAGTTAGCTGGCAAGCTTTGCGTCGCAGCTGCTGGTGCTAACTGATCTGGAATACTGGCAGGACCTCGTGTCGCTGCAGTGAGGAGAAGTTCTCTGGGCCTGCTGCAAATGCAGCTTGTAGCTCTCCACAGCTGTTAGGCCCAGGAGAAGAGATCTTGAGGGCAGGCAGCCCCGTGTGGGGGAAGTGGAGAGGAGCCCTTGAAGATCTGAAGTTGAAGAAGCCGAGGGCGTCGAGTGAGAGAGAGAGAACAAGGAAGGCACTGGAGTTTTGACTATCTGATCAGCAGGGGGTCTGTCACCCTGACCAATCGTAGTTCAAAGCAGACTTTTGCACCTAGGTGTGAAGAATGGGGAATTCTGGGACACTGAGTTCAGCTCAGAGTCCATTTTGAAATCCACAATGAATGACTTCATCTGTGGATCCCAACAGTGGTATGGACAGATTATCCCACAATGGCATGCAAATTCAGAGCAGCAAAGGAGGACACATCTTGCTTGCACAGACTTCTCACAAGCACTGGATTTAGGGCTGATTTGGCTTGTATGAAGGATGTTCTATGAGAACTACATGAACTGTGACCATGGTTCTGATGTCAAACAAGCACTTATTCCACAAAACAGAGATGAGCAGAGCAGACACACCGGCAGAAGTCCCTCCTCGCAGATCACACGGGCCAATGGTCCTTTTAACTTATTTATTCATTAGTTTATTATAAAGATCAGCTTCACGTGTGATTAGAAAACCGCATTTGAGCAGAGTCACTTCTTGACCAGCCTGGAGAAATGTGCATCTGTGCGATAGACAGATCTGTTGATAGACAGACAGAACATGGCATTTGGTTATCCCGCTGCTTTTCATGGTAAAATAAACTTTCCTGCCCGAATTCCATTTTTCCCTCATTGCCTGCAGTCCACAGTCTGGAAATTGACAGGAGAGTGAAGGGACGGAGACAGTGAAGCACAGAGGCAGAGAGAGCACAAGTTGCAAGCTGCAAACAGCTGTTTTATTTCTCTGTCAAAGAAATCTCAGAAAGTTTGCTAAGAAGCCTGTGTCCCCCTGCTTCTGTGATGTTGTTCTTTGTTTGCTCTGATAATTAAATGTATTCTCTGATTTTGAAACAGTAGATTTGTGTGGTTGTTATTAAGCCTCTATGAAATAGAGTTTCATAGTTTAACAGGGTTTGAGCTGGAAGATAGGGCTCCCCCGAAAACTAGTTCTCCAGCACATCAAAGACAAGATCCCTTCCAGCCTGGACCCTCATCAGTACGCCTCAGAACCAACAGATCCACAGAGGATGCCATATCCACTGCCCTCCACTCAGTCTTCACAGTCTTCATGGAGAATAAGAACAGCTACATCAGGATGCTGTTTGTTGACTTCAGCTCAGCATTCAACACAATCTCACCCTGAAGCTGATTGGAAAACTAAACACTGGGCTTAAGTACAATACTCTGCAACTGGATATTGGACTTCCTCACAAGCAGAGCCCTGAGAGTTTGGATTGGCAGTCACACCTCCTCTACGTTAGTGCTCAACACTGGAGCCCCCCAGGGCTGTGTGCTCAGCCCCTCCTGTTCACACTGTACAGCCATGACTGCACTCCCAGACATCAGGAGAACTCTATTGTGTCGTATGAGGAGGACACCACCACATTTTAAACAAAGATGAGTGTTCATATCAGGGGGAAATCAACAGTCTTTCAGAGTGGTGCACAGAGAGCAATCTACTGCTCAACGTCAGCAAAACCAAGGAGCTGATTGTTGATTTTAGGAAAAAGGAGGTGGAGCTGAGGTGGAGCAGGTGCCTAGAACTAACTTTTACAGAGGAGCAACAGAAAGCATCCTGACTGGAATCATCACAAACTGGTATGGTTCATCACAGCCCAGGACAGGAAGGCTCCACAGTGGGTGATTAAAACCCCCAGAACATCACTGGTTTAGACCAAACATCAGTAATATCAGTGACGCGAGGTGCCTGCGCCTCAGAGACCTCAAACCCCTTTAAAATCCAGCACACTTGTTGGCAGCATGTACTGGTTAATTATTTAAATCTATCAACAGACACAAGGGTAAAAGTATTTTATGTTTATTGTAATCAATCAATTACTGTGAAAGAACAAATTTAAGTGTGAGAGTTCAGAGCACACATGCACTGAAGATCATTTAACATTCAAAACTGTAGGCGAGATGAAGGTGGGAGCTGCTGCAGGTTGGTGAACAATGATGCATCAAGTAGAGATAATGTGAAACCTATCCTACATATAAAGAAATAGTCTGATGTCTGATGTTTCTCAACAGGCACTTGTAATGTGTTTTACATTGAAATTCACCCACAGCTCATTAATACTACCTGGTAACCAGCAATCATTTCTGTTCTATGTGTTGTTGAGTTGTGTTATTACATTATTCAAAATGTTTACTCAGGCTAAAATGTGATCAAACTAAAACATTACCCCATCTGTGAACATCTCTGGCTTCACATGAGATAGATTTTCATCAGCATTGGTGGTTGTTCAACAAGGAATTAACTCTTACTTAATATTTCCATGACTTGTGATACTGTCTTAGCCGTGTTCTAATAGATCATCACATGTGCAAACTGGTGTGCAACAGATTATGATTCAAATCAAATCAAATGAATTTTATTTATATAGCCCAAAATCACAATCACATTGCCTCGATGGGCTTTACAATCTGTACAGTGAACGACATCCCCTGTCCTTAGACCCTCGATCAAGTGAGGAAAAACTTGCCATGTTGATGGAGATTATTTATCCAGCGCAGCCCCTGTATGATATGAAATACAGTCAGAGAATTGATGCTGCTTCGGGACTCCTCACTGCACACATGAAGGTGCCACTTTGCGACTGGCAGAAAGAAAACATGTTGGATTTTATGGGGCAGAAGCATTTTACATGTTTGCTGCAGTAACCAAACTGCAGTGAACATGTCTGACACATGTGTCATGTGTTACCACTGTGGGTATAGTTGGTAGACACTGTATGTTATTACATTCCACACTGTCATGTTTATTCATGCAATATGAAATTTTCATTCACATTAGACTAACTCCCATTTTTGTCCCTAATCTCTGAACCCCACCCCTACCCTACACACACACCACCTCCCCAACCACAATTTCTAGGCATTTGTCATCTCCTTTACTTCAGACTTCATCCCTCGAATGGTCTACCAGTACATGTACAGCCCTGATGGCTCCATGCATGGATTTGTCAACCATACGCTGTCCTATTTCAATGTCAGCCACTTCCAGGAAGGCAAAGAAACCATGGATCCATTGCAACTTGGCTACCCCGTTGAGATCTGCAGGTGGGAAATCAATCTCAGTTTAGAACATTTTTTTCAAAATTAAAAAAAATCAACATAGTTGAAGTTGAAGTTGTAGTTCAGGAGGAAAAAAAGAACTGCAAAATAATCAAAAATAAAATAATGCACCAATGTTGACCATTATTACATAAATGTTTCTATCTATCTATCTATCTATCTATCTATCTATCTATCTATCTATCTATCTATCTATCTATCTATCTATCCATCCATCCATCCATCCATCCATCCATCCATCCATCCATCCATCTATCTAAAGTTACAATAAAAAATATGAAAGAAAATATATGTAACATATTTTTAAATAAATAGAACCGTACAAAGTTCAAAACAAAGTGGATGGAATGTGTAATATTTTGATTAAGGTATGTGCAAAAGTTCACAGAATAAAGTACAAGGAATGTGCAATGCACAGAGATAATAATCCAAAACAGGTTCACATGGAGACTGTATGTTAATGCAGCGGGTTGTGTCCATGGTGCAGGATAATAGTCTATGTGATGAGGGTCCTGGGCCTTGTTGCTGAGGCCAGTTGAGAAGAAACAATTCTTGTTTTGTCTTGATGAACTTCAGGAGCTTGAAATACAATCTCACTAGCCTGACATCGCCAGATGAATTCAAAATGGTCCAGATCCTCTCAATTCATTTTCAGTTTTCAAGGGACATTATTAATTCTTGCAGACCAGCATGCCACTGAAATGCAACTGGATGGACCTACAACCAATCAGAGCAACAAAATATGTGTTGTAGCTGAGCTGAGCTAGTTAACGTGACAGCAGAACATGCACAGCTCAAAGAGTTCAGCTTGTTAGCTCCCAATGAATGCTGTTTTATGGAAGCTAAGTAGTGGTCTGCTGCTTTCTTTGTATTGGTTTTGTTTGGTTTAGTATTGGAGAAGTTTCACAGGCTAAGGAAAGAAGCTGCTCTTTAGTCTGTGGTACAGCACTGAAACAAAGTGTACCTTGTGTCACCAGAGTAATCTTTTATCTAAAGGGACCACCAGAATCAACAAAAAAATTGCTCAATTTAGCTTGGGGCCATTGCTGGTATTGTCATATAATAGGAGGGCCAATAAAAAGATCAAGTACTACAAGAAAGTGCAATAATTCAGATTTTTTTTTACATCCATTATTAACATAATAATACAAAAGTACCATATGTATACACTCGCTTTTATTAGTTTGAAATTAGAAACAGTGCATTTTCTTTTTTTTCTAATGAATAACTTATTTAAGCCTTGCATGGAACATGCAGTGGTAGTCAGTGTGGCTGGACACCAATTCATTACTTGCTTCCTTCCTTATCAACAGATGCTACCATTACAAACTGCCAGAGGCATCTACTCCGTGCAGCAGCGGGGCCAGCAGCAGAGTCGCAGCACAGAGTAATAGGAGTAACATTTAAGTTTTAGCGTGGAGAGAGTTACAGTTAGTTAAGCAAAAGCGTCGGTTAGTCATAATAGAGAACCTGATGATGCTAATGAGAGAAGAGGAGTTGTGTTGAGTTGTAACCTAAATCAAATCAAATCAGTTTCATTTATACAGCCCAAAATCACAATCACATATATTTATAAAGTGTACAGTGAAACGAAATCCTCTGTCCTCAGACTTTTGATTCATGAGACAGGATCCCTCTCCCAGGATGGACAGACATGCAATAGACGTATGCATGTACAGAACAGAACAACAAAATCACAGTTTACAAGTTGCATTGACAGAATATCTGATACAAAAGCTAATTAAAATCATCACCTCTCTGAGAAGTTGGAGGTTGTGCAGCTGGTGTGCTCCTTCTTGTTCAATACTCCCACCGACTGAGTAAAACTGCTCCCTGACACACATAACATGGATACAAGGTCTGCAAATGCCAAAAATGACCACCGTTTTGCTCTGCAGATGCATTCTGATAAACGACAGTGGCTCGAACTGCTTGAGACCCCTGCTTTAACTGGTAAAGTAGATGTGTTCAGTATATGAATACACTACACAGTATGATACCACTCATTTCATATTGTCATCTCCAGTTAAATAAAATTAAAAAAATAATAATTAGGATTTATTCGGCCCCCCACATTAAATCTGTTTTACAGAAACATTTGGATCTTTTTCTTCAAATATCAAACCTACAGCTAGAAACCTTGGTGTGACATTTAACAGTTGACTTTGTTAAAAAAAAAAAAGAAAAAAAAGAAATTGCTTGTTCAATCAAGCTTCTATCATTTAAGAAGCAGATCAACGATCAGGTCTTTTCTCTCCCAGCCTGATATTGAGAAGGTCTTTCATGCCCTCACTTCATCTATCGTAGTTCTTTTGAGCCAAAAAGCTATCTCACACCTTCAGCTAGTATAACTTTAACTGATCACCAGTCAGTAGATCTGATTTGACCTTTAAAGCACCAAGACTGCTGGCTGCAGCTGCAACACATCCTCATACCTGAATGACTGAATAGGCTGATTGCCAGTAACTTCGTAATATGTTGCAGTGACCGACAGGTGTACCAGACCTTTGTAGTATGCTCACTGTTTAGTTAGGTTTAGGCAAGTAAACTACTTGTGTAGGTTTTTAGGAAAAAAATGTGGTTTGGGTTCAAATCATTACATTATTTGAAGTATATAACTTCAGTTGTGTAACGTATGTGATGTAGAGTTCACCGCTGACTTCGCTTTCACGCTGGACACCACCCGTGGTCTCCTGGGTGAAAATGTTGTGCTTGTTTGACCTGACCATCCGTCCCCGACCGCCTCCCTATGCAGAATGTATAGCTCTCTGTACTACTTCACTTGACTTTCTCCTTTGCTGCTGTAATAATTTCTACAGCCATCACATGTCAACACCTAACAAGAAACTCGCCATGTGCACCCTGAAGAAATGTGCATAAACACTGAGTCCAAGTGCTAACTTAACGCCAACAGGAAAATAGAGCCCATTGTGTTCTTCTAACAAATCAGACAGTGATTCAGTCACCAGCTTCAACTCATTATGGCACCTGCAGATAGCAATAGGAGATGATGTTACATTAAGGAGGAAGTTGCTGGATTATTAGCAAATGTCTGAACTGAAAATTAGACAAATAAAATGTTTGTATTTTTATTTCTAAAGGTATAAGGACTACAGAGAGCCTCCTTGGTCAACCAATCCATATGAGATCTCCAAGGAATTCTGGGCAGTGCTCGCTGTCCGACTGGCCTTTGTCATTGTGTTCCAGGTACAGTGAAACATGTTGAGAAGATCCAAACAGATTACAAATGCTATACATTCAGATCAGTCAGACTGTACTCTGCTGGCCACATGACTTTTTTCAGTGTCATTCTTAGACAAACGCTTCATCACTGACAGATGCACCAAATATCATGCACATTGATACGCAAAATGGCTTAGACACAGAAATTGTTCTAAAATGCAAATTACACCTTATTTCTGCTTCAGGGTTTGGGTTTTGCATTAAACACTATTTAGTCAATTCCTTCCATTATTAATATGTATGTTTTAAAGGTCCAGTGTGTAGGATGTAGTGCCATCCAGCAGGTCAGGCTGCAGATTGCAACTAAGTCAACAGTCCTTGCCTCATCCTCCCTTCGCTGACGGATTATAAACGCAAAAAAAAACAAAAAACAACCTAAACTTTCCTTTTAATTTCTCTTTGCCAGAATGTTGTGATGCTGATGAGCGACATTGTTGACTGGCTAATTCCTGACATCCCTAAAGATATCAGCCTCCAGATCCACAAGGAGAAGATTCTATTGGTAGACCTCTTCATGAAGGAAGAGCAGGGCAAGGTCCAAATCCTTGAGAGCCGGTTGTCTACAGGGGGCAAGGAGAACTGCAGCAGCAGCAACAACAACAACAGCAGCACGATGGCTCACCCACGCTCCGGACTGCACACCAACAGCACTAAAAGCCTCTAATGCTCCTAACTCCTAATTCATTCTTAGTTCAGTCTTAGTTAGCAAGCTACAGCGTGCTAGCACCCTGCTTGCTCAGGCCAACCTAAACTGTGTTTATGTTCTTATTCAGATCATTCCAACAACTGGGAGTGCAGCTGGCTGAGGTGTGAGGAGAGGAGGGGTGAATGTGTGGGGCCAATTATGTCACAATGTGTGTGGAGAGTTGTAAAACTATCTCAATCCATACATGCGTACTCAGACACACGTTGTGAATGTGTACACAAATCTGTAAATGTGCAAAAGGATTTGAGAATGTGTACAAGAATAATGCATGCTCAACTTTGCCACGTGGACACAAATCCCACATGTGCATACGATATACAGTATGTATAAGAATAAAACCGTGTACTCAACAAACTCAACTTCTTTTGTTTTGTTGCTGAACCTGGAATTTTTGTTTTCTATTTCAATTATGTGTTTGTACTTTTCATCTGTTTTACCAGCTATAAACTTCGGTGTGTTCCTTTATTAAACAAGGACAATTACAAATGGGACCTTTGAGACAGGGCTGTGAATCCTTTGTAAATATCATTAACACTTCAGTTTGTGCTGACCATGCACAGCTACTTGCCCTCAGCAGGCTATTAAGCTGAATGATAATGGTAAATATTAAACTCAAAACATAGAGTGACACATATCTTGATCATATCCATTTTTCTATAGTGTTAATAAGTAATGTTACCTAACCCACATATCACCTGATGTGCACCTCTCAGCGATGACGTGTGACTTTTTTCAGTTTGTGCTCATAAAACAAATGCTGGGCGCGCTATAGTAGTCTGTAGTCATACATTTATATTAGAAAGGTGTTTTTTTTGTCAGAGCTGGAGCAGGAAACGGAGGAAAAATAGGCAACAAAATGGATCGGTTTGTTTTAATTTTGATTTATTTGGCGGTCTCAGTTTGGATGAATGGATGGAGGAAGATGAGAAGAATAAAGTGATAAATCTGGAACTTCCCTTTTCTTTATAATTAGATAATTATAAGCTAAAAATGAAACAAGTCCGAGCTGAGTATTTTATTATTTTTATTATTATTATTATTATTATTATTATTTTTATTATTATTATTATTATTATTATTATTATTATTATTATTATTTACAAACGTTATTATTAATCATGAAAATAAATCACAAACCACCTGTCAGCTGCCAAAGTCACATTTATAGAATAAAGTGTCCCGTTTTACCGAGCGGGCCGAGCCTGTTCCCTTCGCTGTGAGAGACACTATTGTTTTATAAAAAAATATAAAAGAAAGAAATCAGCACCTTTGTTATAACTTGGGCGATAAAAATAAGCATGTTCTGTTTATCTGTGCAGTATTGATTCAGGTCGGGAAATTACGAGACCTCGATAAAACATTAACGTCAGCTCAGAGTTCACTCATCTGCCACTAGAAAATCCTTTCTGTTGCTAGGTCGTTACTATGGGTCGGACTACTTGCTGTAGTGGTAAACTACGTTCCATTACACACATGAGTCTACTGACGGGACTGATTTTGTTTCAGTTATTAGTCAGACCCCATGTGTTTCTATGGAAACGCGACGCACACTCGCAAAAACCTTTAAAATTTGAGAGCAAATTGTCCATCAACATGGATATATTTTGAGTATACATTTTATTTGAGTTGGTATTAGTTGTATAATCGCAATATTACCCTCGAGGGTGTGCTTTAACGTCATTTGAGCACTTCAGTGTTGCTTGCGGACCTCGGAGCTTCACTGTCGTGCTCAAATGATGTAAAAGCACACCCTCGAGGGTAATATTGCTTAATTTAACTATGTCACTAGTAAGTAACAAAGAAATGACAATAAAGTAAAGAAACATCCTTCTGATCGGCGATCGGTATCATCCAATACGGCTTCCAGTGATCAGTGATCGGCCCCAACAATCCTGATCAGAGCGCCCTTAAAACTATCAGGCTGTGAGACTGGTCTCACACAATCACTGTCCACACACACACACACACACACACACACACACACACACACACACACACGTAAGAAGTCAATAGTGTCATTTCTACCTGTGCACTTTCATTGACTGCTGCTCTCTGCGATACACTTGTGGTTTTTCACGCGTGACTGTCTGGTGAACTTTTTAGCACAAACATGGCAACTGAATGACTTCTCCCCTGTGTGGAGTGTCATGTGTTGTGTCAGATGTCCTTTTTGTGTAAATCTTTTCTCACAAAGTGAGCAGTGGAATGGTTTCTCTCCTGTATGGATCCTCATGTGTTTTACCAGTGACTGACTCAGACTAAACCTTGTTTCACACACTGAGCAGCAGTAAGGCTTCTCTCCTGTATGAACTCTCATGTGCCTGGCCAGAATTCCCCTCCGGATGAAGCTTTTAGAGCAGACCGAGCAGCTGAATGGCTTCTCTCCTGTGTGGGTTCTCATGTGTGTGCTCAAACCTGTGCTCTGTGTGAATCTTTTAGCACAAACTGAACAGCTAAAGGGTTTCTCCCCTGTGTGTGTTCTGACATGCTTCACAACATCTCCTTTGTTAATAAATTGTTTCTTACAGACTGAACATCGGAAGGTCTTTTTCCCTGAATGAACCGAAACTGAGCAAACAAATAGTTTAGCTCCGGAAGGACTTTTCTTGTGCCTACAGTCCTTTGTGTCAGATGTTTTACATTTAGGGCAGTGCAGAGACTTCTTGGCGGTGTTACATTCTTCTCCACCTTCAGGAACACCGTTGTTTGCCACCCTTTTTAAATGTGACCGAGGCTTCCTCGTCTGCTTCCAGTCAGAGCTGTTTTCAGTCTCCGACTCAGAAGAGTCTGAAGTTTTGTCATCACTAACTGGTCGTCTGAAAGGCACATTTCTCAGGGTCTGCTTTAGTTTCACAGGGTTTGAATCTGACCGAGGTTCCATGCTCAGCTTCCAATCATCATCACTGTCTTCAGCTTGTTCGGAACAGTCTGAAGTGTCATCATCATTGACTGGTTGATGACTATCTGGATCTGAAGCCCTGGTTAGTTGTGGCCCTCCATCACTTTCTGGTTCCATCTGTTGAGCTGAGCTGCTGGCTAGAGGCTCTGCCTCTCTGTTCTCCTCAGTTAGTCTCTGATGAGGCTGTGAGGACTGAGTGCACTCTTCATCATCTTGACTCTTCACAGGGTCAGGCCCATGAAGCTGCCCTCCCTTCTGACTGCTCCACAGTTGCTCCTGTTCTTCTTTTATGTGTACGGCCTCTGGGTCCTGCCGGACGTCTTCAGATAATACTGAAATAACAAACAGAAAGTGTGATAAGGCAATTTTTTTTAACTCATCTGAAAATTCAAATATGCAGCACCCCGGCATCTAAGAAAAACAACACTGCTACTGCAAACACTGCTAGATGTGTTTCAGTGATTTACTGTCGGGCAAATTGTATTTTTCCCAGGATGGGGGGTCGTCGTGTGAATATCTGTGACTCAGATAATGCCTACCCTATGGAGAGTGAATCAGTGTTTCTACCACAGGTTGAGAATATACTTGTGGTGGTAATGGCAGGTGGTGCGGCTTGTGATGGCGTTTTGTGTGACTTCACGGCATGTGGCAATGTGCTCTTCGATAATAAGTTCAATATCCAAATAAACAAAGGTTTATGAAGAGGTTTTTGGTCTCTACGGTGCTGGCCAGTTGCAGTTTGTAATGTTTACCCTACTGCTGAGGGGTAACGGGGGTCAGGTCCACAGTCCTTGGCTCTGGAATCTTGAATCCAGGGATCTGGAGGTCTCGTCTGGCCTGGCTTGACATCAGCTTCCATTCAACTCAAAAAGCCTGACCAACAGTCACTGACATGGCCAGAATGGTTTATTAATCACTGGCCTTTCTAAATTGTCAGGAAATGATTATTCCTATAACTTCAACAAAATATAGACATATAATGTATGATCATCGTGTTTTAAATGACTTTTACAGGAAATTCATTTCTTAAGAAAAAGTGAATTGAAACTTCTACTTTAACTTAACATTGTACGTATATTTAAATTAAAACAGCTGTGCACTTGGCCTATGTATGGGAAACACTGGGCATGGCTTTGGTATGGAGTAAGATAGCTATCAAAAAGATGTGTGCATGATTCTAACCATTTGTATTCGTAATGTTAAACATTTGTATGTCAGATCAAATTGTTGTACACAAAATTCTGCTGTCATACACGTGAGTCTGAGAAAGTGTTCGGGTTAGGATTGTTTTTATGTGAGTATGAATCTAAAATCTGTGAGTGTAAAGTCTTGTGAGTACAACTCTAAATTCTACGACTACAAAGTCTTCCCTGGGGACTTCCGGCAAGATGACGTGTTGAACAGCAACTCAAATCGGAGGCTGCAACTAACTTGTCCCAAAGTTTATTTGAAAGAACACTCTAAAAACTCACAATGAATCCTAATAACATATTGAAACCTGCTAAACTGATAATGCCTGGCGGAAACGCTGTGAAGACCCAAGTAACGAGCGACATGGAGGTAATGCTGGATGATGAGGAGCGGGCCGGCGACCACGACTATGCTATGGAAGCTAGCATGGCTAACCAAACCAAACGGAAAGACGCTGGATCTGCTCCGGCGACTCCGGTCAAGCCCCCAGCCGGCAAAAAAAGTAAAGGTCAGCACGTCGAGATGGAGGTCTCCAATCTGACCATACTAGAAGCCATTCAAGGTATGGAAAAAAACTTTGACGTGCTAAAGGAACAAGCTAAATAAACTAGCTGGATGCTAGCAGTTTTGACGAAAGCGGTGCAGTTTAGTACCGAAGAACTTAAAGAATGCAAGGGGAAAGTGAATGAACTAGAAAAACAACACCAACTCCTCAAAAGTGAAAATGATGCACTGAAGGAGAGAATAAAGGAGCAGGAAAGATACAAAATGTGGTGGTGCCTGAAGCTTAAAGGTTTGGAGGAGAAAAGTGATGAAAACATCCGAGGAGTCGGACGAGTTAGGGAGCTATTCTGTTCAGTGTGTTCAGCTGTTGTCGGAGCCGCGCGGAAGAGCGAGGACGGCGTCTGATCCGACTGAACATGTTCAGTCGGACGGCTGAGTTAGGAAGCCGTCGGATACTCTGATTGGTTGTTAGCTAGCTGTTCAGCGACCATTCTGATTGGCGGTGTGCCAGCGAATCAGCGCGGCGTGTGGGAGGGGCGGCGGAAGTGACGATGGTAAACAAACCACATAAACAGAGACGGCACAGAGTTACAAACAACACTTCACCGTTCGTTATTTTGGGGATAAACCAACGTATGTTTGGAAGCCATGGCTGTGTGGACCGAGGACTTTGAGGAGCAGCTGGCTGCCCTGGTGGAAGAGAGACCACCGTAATACGACATCACGCAAGTAATGCTGAGCTAACACTGTGTGTGCTTTGTTCTGATAAGCTACGGTCCGCACTCCGCTCTGTCATTTCCTGTTTTCATGTTTTGGGTGACTGGCACGAGACTAGCGCCACCCGATGTTTAGGAGACTTATTGCATCTCGCGCAGGCGCAGAACGTATACGCTACTGTGTAGCCGGGGCGGTGTGTTTCAGTGCAACTTTTCTTCCTAACGGATCCGACGGAGTGGTCGGAGAAGGAAGTTGGATAAGGAAGACGTCGGACCCGGTGTGTCTAGGGCTTAAGATTCGTCAAGGAAGAGATCTGGCGCAGAAGCAAAGATTCCCCGGTGTGTAAGGAAAGAGGTGTTCGCTTCGCCGAGATGATGCCGCTAGAAGACAGGGAGGCGAGGAAGAAGCTGTGGCCGCAGATCGAGCAGGCTCGACGTAAAGGGAAACGAGCCTACTACCGTGGGCCACACGGATTCATAGAGGGTCGAAAAATTGGTTAATAACAGGCAGGTTTTGTTACATGAAGATACAAAATGAGTGAAAGTTGGTAATCTGGGACTCAGTTAGTTGCTTGTTTAATAGGGTAAGACAAGTTTCATACTTCTAAGCAACTTAAGTTCTATTGTTATTACTGTTCATTTATTTTAACGTGAATGTTCAATTGCACTATTTGCTTCGTTAAATGTGAGGGGCCTTAAAGACCTAGTTAAAAGGAAATCCTTATTTCTATTTTGCAAAGGGCAGAAAGCACACTGTGTGTTATTACAGGAAACTCATTCTTCTGATGCAGACGCGAACTTTTGGACTAATATGTGGGGGGATCGAATATTGTTCAGCCATGGAAGCAAAAGGTCGGCTGGTGTTGCTATTTGTTTTCACAGATTTCCCGGTGATGTAATCACTCACAGAGCAGATAGAGAAGGTCACTGGCTAATTGCAGTTTTGAAGGTTGAAAGTCATTTTCTGATTTTAATCAATATATATGGTCACAAGTCTGTCGCCCAAAATAGACAATTGCTTGAAAATGTTACTGCTGAGGTAGCAGAGCTGAAAGCACTTCATCCCACTGACTTTATTTCAATGGGGGGTGATTGGAATATGGCACCTGATGAGTGGGAAGATAGATGGCCCTCCAAATTTGATAATCACCATCTTAATCTCCTTATGGAAGAATTTATCAGAGATAACAGCTTGGTTGATATTTGGACAAATCAAAACCCAGGGAAGAAACAATACTCCTGGTTCAAACCTAATGGTACTGCTAAATCTAGAATTGATTACTGGCTTGCTGCAGATACGCTTGAAGAGTTTATCTCGGAAGCTTTAATTTCTAAAGCCCCTTTAACTGACCACTGTATAACTGAAATAACGTTGAATTCGATTTATAGGAAAAGAAAAACAAGGGTTACTGGAAATTTAACTCTAACCTACTAAAACATAAAGACTATTGTTCTAAAATAAAAGAAATGATAACTGAAATTGATGACAGCATAAATAGTTTTTGTAATAAATGGGAATTTGTTAAATACAAAATTAGAAAATTCTCTATTGAAATCAGCAAAGAACTAAATAAAGAAAGAAGAAGGGAAGAAAGCAATTTGTTTCGTGAAATCAGTCAGTGTAGTAGCAAACCAGATTTGACGAGTGAAGAAAAAGAAAAATTGCTGCTTCTACTATCCAAACTTGACGATATCTTTCTGAAAAAAGCCCAGGGTTCCTTTATAAGGTCAAGAGTGAAATGGATGAAGAAGGGAGAAAAAACACGACATACTTTAGTAAGTTGGAGAAAAGAAGACAGGAAAATAAGGCGATAACAAGTTTGTTAATTGATGGAAAAGAATGTAAGGATATCGAAAGTATTGAGAAAGAAGTTTGTATGTTCTATAGTAAGCTTTACTCGTCTATGTATTGTCCAATCGACTCAGCCAACTTCTTTGACCAAATTCCAAATCTCATTCCCAACACTGATGATACATTTAAAGAAATTTGTGATTCGGATTTGAAAATAGAAGAATTACATGCTGTCTGTTTGAAATTGCCTCTAAACAAGTCCCCTGGTTCTGATGGGCTCACTGCCAATTTCTACCTTTATTTTTGGAAGAATATCAGAAATTTGTTGTTCAAAGCAATACTAGAATGCATTGACAAACAAGAACTAATGCCCAGAATGAAACAAGGTGTGATAACGCTAGTTCACAAACACGGCAAAGATAAAAGGATTTTAGACAATGTAAGACCTATCACGCTTCTCAACACTGATTACAAATTGCTTTCTGCATGTATAGCAGCTAGAATGAAAAACGGTTTGTCACAACTTATTGATGAAACGCAATCTGGTTTTTTGGGTGGGCGATTTATTCACAACAACATACGACTGGTATTGGATCTCATTGATTATAGTCATATTTTATCTAAGGAGGGGTTTGTTCTCTTCCTGGACTTTTATAAGGCCTTTGATTCAGTGGAGCACCCCTTCATATTAAGTACTCTAAATTACTTTGGTTTTGGTCAGAAATTCCTAAACTTGATTGGTATGTTATACAGGGACATTAATAGTTGTGTGGCTTTGGAACATGGAACCTGCTCAAGATTTCAAGTCAACAGGGATATTAGACAAGGTTGCAACAGCTCTCCCTTATTATTTATTCTTGTGGCTGAGCTATTATCGATTATGATAAAAAATAAAGGTATCGAAGGAATAAATATTTTAGAAAGAAATATTATAATAAGTCAATCTGCGGACGATACAACTTTATTTCTAAAAAATGAAAGGCAAATTCCCAAAGTGTTAGATTTCATCAACCAATTCTCCAAAGCATCAGGCTTGAAACTAAATATTAATAAATGTGAAATATTTGCCCTTCACAAGCAACCGGCACTTTCAATTTGTAACATTGCGGTTAAAACTCAAGTCAAATACTTAGGCATAGTTGTTACCAGCAATAAAGAGTTAAGGGAGAGAGAAAATGTTTGTAAGAATGTAGATAAATGTAAAACTATTCTAAACTCTTGGTTACAGAGAGACAATACTGTATTTGGGAGGGTTGGGAAATGGAAAGTCTGTCAAGAGCTATTTATCCCGCTTTCTCGCTTGAAATTTCAGACAAAATGATAAAACTTAACAATATAAACTTCAAATTCATTTGGAAAAATAAGTGCCAGTATATTAGAAGAGCTGATGTGGTCAAGAGTATTGAAGAGGGTAGGTTAAGTGCTATAGATTTCTCAGTTATGAATGGTGTTCTAAAATTAAAATGGCTCAACTCTTTTATTATGCACAAAGACTCTTTTTGGTTTAGCATTCCCAACGCAATCTTTCAAAAAATGGGTGGCATTGATTTCCTGTTGTGCTGTAATTATGATATATGTAAAATGCCTGTGAAGCTCTCTAACTATCACCAGCAAGTTCTCCTTTACTGGAACTTGATATATAAACACAATTTTACTCCTCACAATTCTCCATTGTGGAATAATAGATATGTTCTGTCCAATCGTAAGTCATTGTTTTGGGGGACCTGGTTGGATAAAGGAATTTGGGCTGTATCGCCTTTAATGGATGATCACGGCAATCTCCTAACTCATGAGAACCTTTGTATTAAATATAACCTTCAGTGTTCAACAAAAGAATACAATAAATTAATTAAAGCCATTCCGACGCCCTTTAACACAACTGGTGGTGCACTCAAATGTTTCGGAAATGAGATCACTCTGTGTGGAAGGAGTCAGTTTGGGTAGTAAACTATTCTCAAATAAGTTTAGTAGAAATGCTTTACCTGCTCAATACTATCCTTGTCAACTAAAAAGAAGATATATTCTACATGAGTACAGTGTTGTGGAGGCAAGAAAAATAAGGAAGCAATATTTATCCTATCCAATGCCCCATGAAGCCAAAGAGGTCACTTTTAAAATACTAAATGATATTTATCCATCAAACCACTTCTTACATGCAAGATTTAATTGGGACAATAATTTGTGTGGTTTCTGTGAAAGAGACATTGAAACGGTGGAACATATCTTCTTTGAATGTGATCATGTTATGGAATTTTGGTCTTCCTTTCACAGTTGGTTGTTATCCAATCAAATTACTCTGCACCCTTTGACATCCATGTCTGTTAAAATTGGAGTAAAGCTAAAGGAGAAGAACTTAGACTTCTTGGTGAACAATTTAATTGCACTTGGAAAACATTTCATTCATACATGTAAATATCTCAAGGTAAAGCCCCACTTCAAGAGATGGAAGACTGAGCTCAAGTCATACAAAAAATCTTTATATTACATGACCAACAAAAATGCCCAGACTCTTTTCTTTATTGGACTTATTTACCCTCCTTGAATAAGACCCTCACATTGTTAATTTTTTTTGTTTTGTTTTGTTTTCTTTTTATGTTCTCTCTTTTTGTTATTTTAATTTTCCTTGTCTTTGAAGCTGGCTCAACGTTCTCCGCTTTGTATCACTGACGATGCCTTACATGTTTGTAATTTGAAGATACGCAATAAAAAAACAAAAAAACGAAGTCTTCCCTGTGAACACGAATTCAAGTTTGTGGGTATGAGTAGAAAAGTGCTGAAAAGACGTCACGTAGGTCACAGGCAGGTCACAGGGAAAAGCAATCGAACCGCGATTCCTCCAAACGCGCATGCGCCAAAGCCAAGTGTAAAAGCTTAGTGGTCATGTTTAACTTTTCTTTTCCATATCATTCCTCTGATGACAGACAGTCACATTAACGTCACATTAGCGTCACATGAACCTGTTTTCAGTCTCAGGCGTGGAGCAGCTTTGATCCACTAACCTGCTCGGAGTAACCGAACTTCAGGCTTCAGAACAGCATCCAGCAGTTTCTGTTGTCGCTCGTTCTCCCGCACTGACCGAACCAGCTCCTCTTCATACTCTGCTATGGTTCTTTCGAACAGTCGCAGAATGTCCTCCGCGGCCGCCGTCAGTCGCTGCTGCACCACCGACCTCAACGCGTCTACTTTAGACATCGTGAGACCGTCTTCAGGACTCTTCTCTGTTAGCTAGGTTCACACATGGATCTGGATCTCACAAGACAAGTCAGGTTCCGTCCCCAGCCAGCTGACACTACTTCCGTGTTCTGCATGCAGGAACAACAGGGTGACTTCCGGTCCAGATCTTTCACAATACATGTCACTCGCCTCCAGAAAGGCTCACTAATAAAAGACTTGGACGTCTGCACCGATGGACAGATTCTCTGTCAAATACTCTGCTGTCATTTCATTCATCTGTGTGACTGAAACCAGAACGGGCTGTCCACACCGAACCTATCTGCCCCTGTACCAGTGTTCAGTCAGTATTAGAGCCGGGAGGACGGAAATTAGAGAGGACTGAGTCTTTTTTTTCATTAAGCACTTCAAGAAAAAAGTCTTACTGTGGACAATAAAGTCGATTCTTCTGGTCCATCAGGTACGTGCTTTCGCTGATACGTGTCACATTATTGATATTTATCAGACGAATCCAAGTGATTGTTTACTCTGATGTTCTCCTTCATGGTATCAAACCCAGTTATTCCCACTGTACAGTACCTGTTGGTGGAAATTTCACAATAAAAAACTCTCTTCGCTCTGTAGGGAGTCTGCTGTGTTTGTTCCTCATGTTTTTCTTAGGGGGCTTTATAGGGGTGGCTTTTATTTTAGTTTATTTTTTTGTTGGTTGTTAATAGTGTTGTAGTCGGTAACTCCAAATTTCATCTCCTATCATGCATGAAATCCAGAAATATTGTAGCTACTTGAATTTTGACTTTATGGTCAAACCCAAGTCAAAACATCTTTATGTTATTCTGATTTTGACCTTATGTCAAATCAATTTCTTCATAGGTTAGTTCATCATTGTCTTTGCATCGTCTTCCTGATGCCTTACTCTATCACAGATACACATTTGGTTACATTTCACTGTAGATACGTTGAGAAGATCCTTGTCACTACACAGAAAAATAAGTACAGTAAAACAAAATAAAGTGCAGCAGATCAGTAAGTGGTCAGTTTATCAACACATTAGTTTAACTATTTCAGTTATTATTTACCATTACATTGCTAATTCTTAATGCTTTTACCGTAACCCTGGATTTCCAGGTTGTTTACCACCATTTATTCTGTTTGAACAGCCATTTCTGTATCACTATTATCACAAAGATACTGGTGGCTGGGGGCTGGTTCTTCACGCAATACAGCTGGGATAAAGAAAATTTGTCGCTTTGCTGTTTCAAGCTTTGGAAAGGTTTGTATGGGGTGTAAAAATCATTTCACAATTGATTTGTGTAATTTCATCTTTTAATCTTGCAATAACATTTTACTGTCTGTCTACCTCCTGATTTAAAAATGTTGTAGTACATGTTGGCATTTCTCTAACAGCTTCCAATCTATTATATGTACATGTACATTCAAAGGCATTTATTCTTGTGCTTCAGCTATTTTCCAACTAACCTTTTTTGTAAGTCTCGCAAAAATTTCCAGGACTGTCCAAGAAATTCTATCACGCATAGAAAAAGGTGTGGGACCTGGAGCCATTGTGACAGAGCACAGCTCCTATGCTGCTGGTGGCTTTTGGACAGATACGACCTGGACATTCCTAATTCTTGCCTCAATAGGCTGGTCAAAGATAAATCTGTGCAGCTGACATATTGATGAATAAATACTAGGGGTGTGACGATACACTCAGCTCAAAATGAAGCCTCATGAACTAACGAAGACTTCAATCCAATTGTATTGAAAAATGATTCAATGCTGGAAGCCTCAGACTCTGTGGTGAGATGGGCGACCTCTGCTGGTGAAAGTTAAATGAGGCACTGTGTCATGAATTCACATTCACATTGATTAGCTACCATATTCTATCTTTGGGTGTTCTGTATAAATAAATAAGCGTTCATTGGACACTGCATTCATTTAAACAAGAAAATCATTGCCTTCCTCACAAAATCATTATAAAAATAATAATAAAGTTGATATTCTACAGGTGAACATTTCTTGTGTTTGTTCATTGGGGAGGTAGATGAATCAGAGATGAATAAAGGGTGGGTATGAACATTTGCACACATTTCTATGATAATTGTGAGTGTCTTCTGCCAGTGCAGAAGTTATAGAAATGATAGTGACTTAAGTGTAGAGGGAAGTGCTTTGACAGTGCATATATGGCACCCTGAGACATGGCTGCACCTTGATCAGAGGAATCAGCATCTTCATGCTTGGCACAGAAGTGCCGTATCATGCTCGAGGTGTTGTTGTTATATGCCAGTTGCTTCTGACAGATCATACACTGGACCTAATAAAGATAAAACAATTAATTTCCACTACTACAAATTTCGAATAGGCCTATATGGACTTGAGCTTGGTTATATTATAACTCCTCTACATAGCCTTTCCACATCAGAACGCCACTTTAGACCAGCAAATGATTATACTGAAATAAAATAACCTTGTTGGGAGCAACCAGGTTGAAATGTTCCCACATCTCGGACCGCCCTCTTTTAGCAACAGGCTGCTTTCTACCAACCACAAACAATAACAGTTCACTAGCTTTAGAACTACTTCTTTTACTTTCTCACTGAACTCAACTGTGCTTTCTCTCTCAACTTGTCGACTCCAACTTGACAACCCACGAATGCGCACACCGTTTCGCGCATATTTGAAGCATTTTTTGAAGCAGTTACATGGGTGTGCGTGAAATAATGCGTTTGGCGTCACTTATCATGTGATTGTCACAGAACAAATGACGCTCCAATACAAGCTTTGCTTTAGACTGGTTCATTTTTTCAATACAAGCTCCGAAGCAGAGGTGTCACGAGTAACATCACTACCAGTTGCTCGTCTTCGTGGACAAAGTGACGAACAAACTGCTGTGATCAGCTGTTTCCTGGTTTTAAAACTCCCGGCTGTGGGTGCACAGCAGTGCACGTCATCGACACCTCCGCCCATCTCAGCATTTGCCACCACATTGCCGCCTCGGATTTACACTGCAATGGAGGTACAAAATGTACCCTCCGAGGCACAAAATTGGCGGACCAAAACAGAAAACCAATTTGCCGCCTTCTGTCTAAATCCGCGGAGTGAGCCACCAAATGGACGGCAAATTGGTGGCTTACTGCCCAGTATAAAAACGGATTATGGTCACAAAAAAAAAATTTGGATAGCTCACAAATCTCATGAGACAGATTTTTAACGTGATGAGAAATCGTTGAGTTTAATCTCGCGAGATCTCGTGACACGAGATCTCGTCACACCCCTAATAAATACATTTCCATATGTCAGTCTGTTTATCTGTTTGTCTGTCTGTCTGTCAATCTTGATCGGTAGATTTAACTCTATGTGTGCCTTGAGATGACTTTTGTTGTGATTTGGCGCTATATCAATAAAGATTGATTGATTGATTGATAACATATGATTTTAGTATTTTCGGACCATTTTCACAAAATGAGGAAATTGTTATTGTCAACACACTGAAGTACAGAGGAGTCCAGACAAGAGTGATGTTGGGTCCACCTGTCATCACAGAATGAAGATGACCCTCAACACAGTGAGGTACATTCTCTTCTCTTTGTGTAACTATATTAAAACCTTTATTCCTATACCTAAGTGAGGGCGTGCCAGAGCAGTGTGACATGGCAAAGGGACTCAAAAGGGCCAAACCAAATCAAACAACAAACACACAATGTAGGATTGAATGTAATATATGACTGATTATCTGTCTAACTGAAGTACGAGTCACCACTAACGTAATTTTATAGTTTTTGGTTTTGTTTTTTTTTTGCTAATATTACTCTGTTCATGTAGAGGCAATCTGCCTCTGGCACCTAATTTCAAAGCAAACTTTTGTAATTTTAATATCACCTTGTCACTCCCATGCCTTATATCCTAGGTAAGAGGATGGAGGTGGAGTTTTACATTCAGTCACAGCAAAAAGCAAAATGCAAATGATGTCATGGCAGTGGCAAATTCAAGACTAAGTAAAAAGGTAGTCGATTCTGAGATGAGACTGAGTCCTTCCTAATGTGGTCTCCACACTAGTTTTGAGACCAAGACCAATTCTGAGCACTATCACTATGAGTACACATCATTATGTTTTGCTTATTTTTCTCACGATTGATATGGCATATGACGAGACAGGAATCACCACTGTCCAAACCTGTAAAAACTGTGCCCAGAAATGGAGTCAAACAAGTCGGCACAGTGACCCCTTTAGGATGGGGTGCTTTCATTACACTTGCAGGTGCTGTAAATACTTTGGGGGAATTCCATCACAGCATTTTTCATATTTCCCACAAAAAGCTCAAATCTCTCTTCATCAACATTGGCAGTCCTGGCTGTATTTGTGCAACAAATTGGTCTGGGAGGATTCAAGTGGAATACTTTTTTGGTATTCGTCAAGCACTTCAAACCAATTCTGGACAATAATTCCTCCCACTTTTCTTTTAAGGGGATTGACTTTTTTTCTGGAGCCTTGGGATCACCATCTAATACTCAGGCAGCGTTCACATGAATTGGAATTTGGCCTTTTAATAGAGAGATCTTCAGTGATAGTGACACAATCCCTGGTCTCTGCTACTTCATACTATATTGTATGTATTGGATTTTGCAGGACATATCATACACTACAGACAACAGTGATGACGAGGCCACCCTTTATGTTTCAACACTGAGTGAGGGGGACATTCAGAACAGTGTATATAACAAACTAATATGAAAGTACACATGTTGGGGGTCTGACTGTGTCTCAGGGGGAAATCTAGCCATTACAGTTGCAGCTATGCTGTGTACAACAGAAATGCTTGTCATGAAAGTGCCTCAAAACAAAAGTTAACAATGTCACCATGATCAGTAGGTATCATTCTGTAGAGACAGTGAAAGCACTCAGGCTCAGGCAGTACGTTAACTATTGTAGCTTGTAGCACTTGTGATAGATTACGTCATGTATCACATAATAACAATTCAGATAACTCTTAATCCCTGAAAATGGTACACTTCATTGAAGGCATTTATTATTGTTTCTTTATTAATTTATTTGTTTTTTATGAGTAAAAAACAAAACACATAAAACTCTTCAAATCCTCACAATTTCTTTTGGCTACCCTTTAGATAGTGACCTTCCACACCATTTAGGTAATAGACTTAGGGTTACACAAAGGATTTATATATAAAATCCACAGTGGTGTAATGTTAGCACCTTTCTTCTTGGAAAGATAACTCTTTAGTCAGTATTAGCTACATCCCACTTTCTCTTGTTCAAGTGGTGTCTAGGCTACTTTTATTAATACTGAATTAAATCCAAAATATTTTCACACATTTCTTTGAAAACAGTAAAAATATTTTTGGGAATGTTGCGAATCACTTTGTGTGATAATGCAAATCTGCAAGTCCCACTCTCTTACTGTCACATACACACACACATAACTAAAAAACCCTAAGAACAAACAGAACATTAACTCCACTAATATCTTATTTACTTTCCAACTCTTTTTTAAAGCATCTCAAGCAAGAATCTGAAGACAGATCCAAGACAGATACCTCTACTCCCAGCAGTGATGAAGAAGTTACATTCTTCAAAGCAAGTGTGCCACAGCAGCCTTGCTTTTTTTAATGACAAAAATGAATGGCAACTTCGAAGGAATACTCAGGTAGCACACAGTTTCACAGGATTACAATGGACAAATGTAAGCTAAAAAGGCATCAGATCTGTCCATCCATATTGTAGGTTTGGCTTCAAACAACACAAAGTTAAGAACAAAGAATCTTCAAGGAAGGGACCAATTTCCCCCTGCAATGCCTATTGCTGTCTCAAAGACTGTCCAGTTCAGGTCAAAGTGGAGGTGTCAGATGAGTCAACCTTGAAGGCCTGTGTTTTCTTCACTGGAGAAGAAGTTTGCCACCACCGGAAACAAATCAAAACAAGACCTTCTGCGTGCTGATGCACGCACATCTTTGGGGCATACACTGGGAAGTAAGCTTCCCAGGACTGTGTATTTGGAGTCACTTCAAAAGCTCCCAGAGACAGTAATAGATTCTGGTTGTAGGGATGAAGCTCCAAGTCCAAAGGATTTGAAGAACCTTTCATGCAGTGAACGGAAATTAAAAAGATGTCATCCAAATGAACTTCTGAGCCTTCAGAAAATGTTGACCCTAAAGTCTGACAAAGACAGTGAAGTGCCGCAGAAGGTCCTGATGCATCCAAAGGGTGTAATGCTCTGGTCCAAGAAGACGCTGTCTGTCTTCCACAAACGGTGCAAAACTGATATTGTCTACCTGGATACCATGGGAAATATTGTCCAAAAGGACAGTGCAAGTTCTGCACCACTCTATGTCTACAAATTGGTCGTCAGAAATCCTTCAAAGGGCCCATCACCTCTACCTGTTGCTATGGAACTTGTGACCAAACAAAAGCCAGCCTCGGTCCTCTATTTCCTCAGATCTCTCAAAAATGTATGGGAAGAAATCATCCAAAAGACCTGTGATGCTAATCTGTGATGGATCCCTTGTGCTGCTTCAGGCAATTTCTTTGATTTTCTGCAGGCTCAATCTGGAAGATCTTGTACAGTACGATTATGAGATAATTACAGGACAACTTAGCAGGAAAAAGCTGACATCCCCATTCTTCATAGGTGTTTCAGCCATACAATGAAGAATGCCAAAGATCTGTGCAAGAAAAAGTATTTATTTATCTACTAATACAGTTTTAATTTTCTGTGTTTGCCTTTAGTGTGCAAAAGCACTACAGACTTGCAATGCATATATTTGGGCATCTTGCCAGTTGTGCCTCCCTGCCAGAGATGGATGACATAATTGACAGTGCTACGGTGCTATTTTCAAGTCCATGCATGGGGGGGAATGTGGACAAACACTTAGTTCCTCCAACAACATATGTTGAAAAAAGGGATTTTTGACATGGACAAACAAATAATTGTTGCAAATAATTTAAAGACTACAAGGTGATGTTAAAAATTCCATTAACATTCAAAATTCAAAGAACAAGATTGTTGTTGATGTAATTCTAAAATCAAAATATCATTAAAATACATGTGAAATAGTGTGGTCGCCCCTGACTATTTTTGCATTTAAAGTTTAGATATAAAACATGTACCTACATCATACAAAATGTTCCCTGGGATGCACTGCTCCCGTGCAGTTTTTAATATTAGTTTAAGAGTGTACAATAACAATTAAATACAGTATGGTAGCATGGTAATAATTAGGTGCTAGGACTAATATTTGTAGGAAGACATGATCCAAGTCCTTATGTTTAATTATGCTTTAAAGGGATATTCTGGTGTAAATTTAATTCATGGTCTAACACACGTGACAGCGAGTAAGACTCCCCCCCGAGAGATCAAGTTTGCCGACCGCTAGCTTAGCTAGTTGTAGCAACTTCAGGAAAGACTGCATGATAACAATACACTGCAGCTTATGTCTTTACCAAGAAACAGCCATCAAAAAGCCACTCATAGCCACAAATAATGCTCAGCACAGCACCAGACTTCAGCAACAGTACATGTACAGTCCCAGCACACAGTACGAAGCATCAAACATCTGCTAACTTTGCCTGATGTCTATTGAAAACACAGCACAACTCACCGCTCTCCTCCAGCAGCTTGCTTGTTGTGGGGAAGCCCTGGCGAGTCGATTACCGAGTGCAGTAGATCTCCGCAGCTCAAGGATGAAAATGTAGGATTATTACTCCATTACTTCCGTTCTTTTCCCTGTCAGCTCTCGATAATAAGAACTGAGTATTCCATTAAACCTACAGGACAGGGGGCGCTATTGAGCAACGGACCAAGATGGCGGCTTAATGTGGGTGCTCCGTACAACTTCGCACTAAATAACTTTAAAACTGCAAGTCAACAATACCAATTTAACTGGGACTATGTCCAAAGCTGCTTCAATCAAAGACAGTGACTTTTTCACTCGAAAACGCGGTTCCCAGAGGGCGAGAGCCAGCACTCCGCCGACTGAACGAGACGAAGAAAATTCAGGCAATATGACGGACATGTCGGCGGTGCTTGTTGAACTTAAGTCACTTCTCTCTGTTTTTGGATCTAAACTGGACAGTATAGATGACCGCCTGGGTAAGGTAGCCAACTCTGTCACTGCTTTGGAAAATAGTATGTCAGAAGTGAAGCAAAATGTGGCTGCTAACACCACCCGAATGGAAGAAGCTGAAAACCGAATAATGTCGGCAGAGGAGCAGTTGGAAAAAAATGCCGCCGACTTGACCAATGCGATGAAACGAATCGCCTATCTGGAAACTAAGACTGAGGATCTTGAAAATCGAAGTCGCAGAAATAACTTGCGGATATTCGGCATACGGGAGGGCGCCGAAGGTAACCAAACGCTACTCGACTTCATACAGAACATGCTGCCCCGCTGGTTGGAGCTGGACACCGGCAGAACCTTCATCCTAGAGAGAGCCCACCGGACCCTGGCGCCACCGAAACCAAACCAGGACAGAGCGGTTCTCATTCGGTTCCTGAAATTTCAAGACAGGGAGTTTGTTTTTCGAGCCGCTAAGCAACGTGAAATCACGCATGAGGGAAACAAACTTGCCCTCGTCCAGGACTTCTCAGCCGAGACCATGCGACAGCGCTTTGGATTCAACAAAATAAAGAAAATGTTCATGGAGAAGGGAACTTTTCGCGGATTTCAGCTCAACCCGTGCAAAATGAGGGTCCTCCATGACGGAAGGATACACTCATTTTCTTCACCAAAAGAGGCAGAGGACTTCTATAATAAACATACCTGAGAGATCAGATGTAGCCAGTGGTGAGGTGCAAGTTTTACTTCCTTCACCATGGAAACCAGCTGATAATGCATACTTAAGAGGTATGGTGTAACTCTCCAATGACACCCAGTTTTTATTTTTTATTTTTATTTACTTATTTTTATTTATTTATTCTTTATTCATTTATTTATTTAATTTATTTTCCTTATTATTATTTCTGAATCTGATTTAATGCTTATTATCATTTCAGGGGCTTTGGAAATGTATGGACCTAAATGAGAATTTTATAACAGGCAACACTGACATACATTCAGTGTCTACTTTATTTACTATTATTATTATTATTATCATTATTATTATTATTATTATTATTATTTATTTAACTTTTTTTATTTTTTTTTTTTTTCCATAATGAAAGTTGACTATATAATGTTGAAATGTAAAGTGCGTGGTTGGCGGACCCCTCTGGTCGCCTATGGAACTAGTTCGTATAGTTTAGCTACTCCTCTGTTGAGTGGATTGGCACAAGCCCTCCAGGTTCTGTTTTGAGTAAGGGAGGGGAAATAAGGTGTTTGAATGTTGGTATATGTAAGTGTGTATATGGTGTTCTTTTTTCTTTTCGTATGTCGTGTACTCAACGCAGCAGGAACGTTTCTTACTCCTTTTCCCTGTATAACTAATATGTACTACATTTGTATATGGAACACGTAGTCACTCAGAATCTCTCTGATATAAAAATTACAAGTTGGAATGTTAGGGGGTTGCGGAAATTGACTAAAGTGAAACAGGTTATAAACAGAATTAAACAGCTCAAGTCAAAAATTATTTTTCTTCAAGAAACTCACCTAACAAGTTCGGATACCAAAATGATACAAAATAGATGGCCTGGTAGAGTGATACATGCAACATACAATAATTATGCTAGAGGTGTACTAATTTTAATTCATAGAAGTATTCCATTCCAACCTATAAAAACAATTCATGACCCAGCCGGGAGATTTGTCATTACGCATGGTAACATACTCTCCCTCACATTAAATTTAGTGAGTATATATGGTCCAAATGAGGATGATCCTAAATTTTTTGAAAATCTTTTCCTTACTCTGTCTACTTTGCGGGGCTCTTACATTATTGGAGGAGATTTTAATTGTACTCTAAATCCGGAAGTAGATCGGTCTTCAGGTTGCGATACCTATAAGGCACAGACAAGAAAATTGCTAAAACAATATATAGATGACATAAATTTGGCTGAAGTTTGGCGAGAACAGAACCCTGGTAGAATAGAATTTTCTTGTCACTCAAGTATGCATAAATCTCGCTCCCGTATTGATTATTTTCTTGTCTCAAGGGAACTCTTATCAAGAATAAAAAGATGTTGGTATGACAGCATAGTAATAAGCGACCATGCTGCTATTTCACTAAATATACATATAGAGAAATTTGTCCATAACCCCCCTAGCTGGCGATTACAAGCAAGATGGTTACAAGACCCAGACTTCGTTAAACATGTGGGAACTAAAATAGATAGTTATTTTGAGTTAAATACAGATCAAACTAGTGCCAGTATGAGATGGGAAGCGTTTAAGGCGTACATTAGAGGAGAAATCATCAGTTATATAAGTTCCAAGGCCAAACAGCAAAGAGTAAGGATGGAAACTTTGGAAAAACAAATTAAATCCTTAGAAATAAGCCTTAATATAAAAGATGATCCAAGGAAACATAAAGACTTGCTGCTTTTGAGAGCTGAATATAATAAGCTTTCAGTTGATAAAGCTGTAAAAAATTTAATGTGGCTAAAACAATCCTATTACGATCAAGGTGAAAAAGCTGGGAAACTATTGGCATGGAGGGTTAAAAAAATACAGTCTGAGAGAGCAATTAATAGTATAATGACCGCTTCAGGGAACCTGTCAACAGACCCATTGGAAATTAACAATAATTTTAGAGAATTTTATGCAAATCTATATAAATCTGAATGTCCCCAAACTGCAGAAGAACGGGATAGATTTCTTGATCAGTTTCAATTCCGGATATTGACAGAAGATGCTAAAAATGAATTAGATGGAGATTTGACAATTGAAGAATTATCACAGGCTATCCAAAATATGAATAGTGGTAAAGTCCCAGGACCTGATGGTTTGCCAGTTGAATTCTACAAAACATTTAAAGAAAAACTATTACTTCCACTCATTAATATGTTTAAAGAATCCTATCAAGCAGGCGCCTTCCCACCCTCTTTAAGACAAGCAATGATAACACTGATTTTGAAACCAGGAAAACCCTCCACAGAATGCTCCTCATTTAGGCCAATAAGCCTTATTGGATGTGATATGAAAATACTTTGTAAAACTCTAGCAAGGAGACTGGACCCTCACATATCAAGCATTGTTCATAATGATCAAAATGGTTTTGTTCCAAAACGCCAAGGTTTTCATAATATTAGACGAGTTCTTAATATAATTCATGGAAAATCTGATGCAAAAGATACAGCATTACTCTCACTGGACGCCCGGCAGGCTTTTGATAGAATAGAATGGCCATACTTATTTAATGTTTTGCCAAGATATGGATTTGGACAGAAATTTCTTCAATGGATTCAGATTTTATATACAAACCCAACAGCCAGTATCTTGACAAATAGCACAGTCTCTAAACCATTCACCTTGGAGCGATCTACTCGTCAGGGATGCCCCCTGTCACCTATGTTGTTTATATTGGCCATAGAGCCATTAGCTATGGCAATAAGGATACAGACAAGCATATCCGGTATTTGTTTAGGAGAGCAAGAGCACAAAATATCCTTGTATTGTGACGACGTGATTGTGTTTTTAACTAAACTATCAGTCAGTGTCCCGCACCTTTTACAAAAGATTGAACAGTTTGGAAGATTCTCTGGGTATAACATTAATAATGCAAAATCATCTATGTTGTTTTTAAATAAAGAAGAGAGATTGAACCCGGTCATAGAAACCCCCTTTTCCAATGCAAAGGAATTCACTTATCTTGGTGTTAAAATTACCCCCGAAATTAAAACGATCATACCAGCAAATTATGATCCACTAATAGATGAAGTAAGTAAGACATTGGATCGGTGGTTGTCGTTGCCCATATCAATGATTGGCCGAATTAACTTGATCAAAATGAATATATTGCCAAAGTTTTTATACCTGTTTCAATCACTCCCACTCCAACTGACAGATCCATTTTTTGACAAGCTTAATAGTATTTTTGGTAAATTCATTTGGAACAACAAAAAATCTAGACTGAGGCTCAGATTGCTGTACTTGCCGTATGAGAGAGGGGGGCTACAGCTTCCAAATCTGAAATTATATTATTGGTCTGCCCAGTTACGCTCAGCAATGTTTTATTTCTCACTGGAAGCCCCTCCAGCCTGGGTGAATATTGAGCAGGCATCAGTACCAAACCTCCCATTAAAGCTGTATATGTATTCTGCAGACCCAAAGAAATTAAAAAGATTAACAGAGAACCCTTTCCTCAGAAACACTATCGATGTCTGGTACAAAGCACATCAGCATATCGGAGACACTCCTTCCATCTCTCGTTTCTCCCCCATATGGGGTAATACATGTTTCAAAGCAGGAAGGGCAGACGGTGGATTCAAAATTTGGGCAGATAGTGGTGTGCAAAAAGTAGAGGACCTTTATGGAGACGGTCTTCTTCTTACATTTGATCAGATATGCCAAATATACCACATTCCTAGAAAACATTTTTTTAAGTATCTGCAATTGAAACATTTTATTCTATCGAAACATAACAATGTAGCAACTGAACCACCACGATCACATCTTGAAAACCTTACGCTTCAGCACCTCGAGGGGAGGAAACAGATCTCTTTATTCTACACAGCTTTGATGACGTATGACAAAGAGTCCACCATCGACAGGCTAGAGGCATGGAAATTGGATATGCAGGAAGACATACAAAAGGCTGATTGGGAAAAAGCATGTTTTAAAGCCCAAAAACAATCCATCAATACAAGAATGAAACTACTACAATACAAATGGTTAATGAGAACATATATTACCCCGGTTAAATTAAATCAATGGTCCCCTAATGTGCCAGACACGTGTATTAAGTGCTTGGAAGAAAAGGGTACTCTGTACCACTGTGTATGGGATTGCCCAAAAATTAAGAAATATTGGAAAGAAGTTGTTTTGACCCTATCTGAGATTGTTGGAGTGACGGTACCTCACCAGGCAAAAATATGTATACTTGGTATATGTCCCCCAAACTTTATTGTCAATCCTAAAAAGTCAATTTTAATTGACTTTGGACTCCTGCAGGCAAGAAGAATGATCGCTCTATTTTGGACAAAAATGGATGTACCTTCAATACGCATGTGGATAAATGAGATGGCATCTTGTATTGTGTTGAGACTGACTTATATAACCAGGGGAAGGACTGCAGAATTTGAGAATGTGTGGAAACCTTTAATAGAGTTCCTTAAACGATAAATGCACAATGATTTTGGACTGCTGTGTTGATTTGTGTAGTTGAGTATTTTGTTTGTTAGTTTGTATTTTATTTTATTTATTTTTTTTTTTTTATTATTATTATTTTTTTATTTATTTTTTTATTTTTTTTATTTATTTATTTATTTATTTATTTATTTATTTATTTATTTTTTTGCTTTAAGTGTCTGAAGTATGTGAAATGTCTTGTGATTGCTTATTTTATGGATGTTATTTTCTTGATTATTGTCTATCTGTATAAATGTAAAGTTATATAAAAGTTCAATAAAAATATTGTTGAAAAAAAAAAAAAAAAACCTACAGGACAACACTCAACACTCAATACTCATGGTGATACAGCTGTATCACCATGAGTATTGAGTAAGACTCAGTATCAGTAAGACTGCCATCCTGTCTACATATAGATAAGAGTATTAGACAGTGATGTAAAATGTCATAATTACAAAAAAATGTATTTACAGAACCTACAACACAAGGTCACATCAGATTCTCCATCCACACAGGAAAGTACAGTACCTACATCACAGGTGATGATATGTAGAACTAAGTATTATCAATAAAGTTAAAGGAAAGATTGTAACATGTAATGGTGACTTTGACCCTGAAAGCTGAGCACGAGACAGATAACTTGTGTACTGTTAAAAAGAGTATTTTACACAAGTAAACAAATGCCTAAATGATTGGAGGGCTGGAGATGAAAGGACCTTGTAGAACCTTAATAGGGAATGTGCGGAGTGGTAGAGCCAGGGGAGGCATATGGACTAGTCAGCAGTGGTGGAGCCGAGCAGAGGAGGCGGAGCTAAAGTGTTGGTGGAGTTCCTGGGGCTGCTAAACTTAGACCACAAGCAATCTGATAAAGACAGACAATTTATCAGCAGTAGGAAACAACAAGTTAGTTGTAGCATAGTCACCAAATTGGTAAATGTAATGATTAGGTAAAGCTTGGGGATTTAAGACAGGTATATATCTGATGAAAACTAAGATTTCTACCCACTAGTCAGCTCGTCATCAGCTCCAGTCAGTCTGATACGGGTAAGTCTGATCCTGGGATGTATGCTCCTTTTCTTATGAAGGGGTGCGTGTCTCTGGAGGAGGGGGTCTACAGGTTCCTATTACCATTTTGCGTGACACTGCAGCCTCACAGCCTATTATTTTGGAGGGTGTATTGCCCTTATCTCACACATCCTCAGTAAGTTCTGATATCTTAGTTCAGGGGTTTGGCATACGGTTTGTGGGGGTGCCCCTGCATGCCATTCACTTGGACTCTGAGCTGGTTAACGGCATGTAGTTGTGGGCCTGAGGCCACAGTTCCCAAATGAGGGAGTCTCATTTATTTTAGGCAACGACCTGGCTGGTGGCAAGGTGTACGATTTGACGTGTTGGAACAGAAATACCTGGAAGTGTTTTCAGTTTATGCTGTCACTCAGGCCATGGCGAAAAGCCGGGTGCAGAGATCCTCTAAAGAAGAAGAAATGGGTTTGGACGACAGCTTTATAGTTAACCCTGATGGCCTGTCATCTCCACCTGTGAATTCTTCCCTGGAGCCAGGGTTTTCTTTTCCTGTAAAGGAGCCGGGATCAAAGGTGTGTATGTCCCGGGAACAGCTTCTGATTGAGCAGAATCGGAACATTACACTGCAGAGTCATGTCAACTGGTTATTTCTTAAGGGACAGGGTGCTCATGCGTAAGTGGACGCCACCTAATGTGGCCGCACATGATGATTGGAGTGTGGTGACGCAGGTCGTGGTTCCGCGTCCATTTCGGCCAGAATTTCCAGAATGATAACCCTCTTGCTGGTCACCTCGGAGTTCATAAAACCTACGATCGAGTTTTGCACAGTTTTTTTTTGGCCGGGGTTAAAAAGGGATGTGCGGCTACACTGTAAAACGTGCCATGTCTGCCAAGTGTCCGGAAAGCTGAACCAGACTGTTCCTCCATACCCACTGTATCTAATCCCTGTTGTGGGAGAGCCATTCGAGCGTGTTGTGGTGGATTGTTGTTGTGCTCCAACAGTCGCTTCCCTGAGGCCATTCCCCTGAGAAAAATCATGCCCCCTGCCATTGTTAAGGCGCTCGTGAAGTTCTTTTCCCTTTTTGGGTTGCCAAAGGTTATCCAAACAGATCAGGGATCTAACTTTATGTCACGGGTTTTTGTGCAGGTCTCAAAACAGTTGAACATAAAACATTGCCACTCCAGTGCGTATCACCCAGAGAGTCAAGGCGCTCTGGAGCAATTCCATCAAGCGCTCAAATCTATATTACGGATTTATTGCCTTGAATCTAGCAAGGACTGGGATGAGGGTGTCTGTCTCCTCCTCTTCGCTGTTTGTGAGGTGGTGCAGGAATCCCTGGGTTTCAGTCCGGCTGAACTGGTGTTCGCACATACAGTGCGGGGTCCTCTTAGGCTTCTGCAGGAAGGGTGGATGGGTGCTGGATTACGTCTGTGATTTTCATTTCAAGCTTCACCGTGCATGTGAACTGGCCAAAAAGAACATGTCTGAGGCACAGGCTAAAATGAAGAGTTGGTTTGACAAGAACGCGAAGACTAGAAAATTCAATCCAGGGGATAAGGTTCTGGTGTTGTTGCCTATTCCCGGCTCTACCCTCCAGGTACGTTACAGCGGGCCCTACGTGGTTCAAGAGAAAGTGAGTGACAGTGACTGCATAGTGGCCACCCCAGAGCGTAGGCGGCGAAATAGACTATGTCACGTTAACATGTTGAAACCTTATTTGGACAGACAATCTGTTTTGCAGGGTCCTGCCAATGAAGACGGAGCTGTAGTTGCTGCACTGTCCGGTGCTGATTCCAGTGACGCACAGGTTTCTCCTGTATCGTCTGAGCTGGTTGAGGATGATGTTGGTCCGTCCCCCGCCACTGTGTATGGGAGGTTAAACAACTCTGAACTATTGTCTCAACTTGATAGAAATTTCCTACACCTGTCGCAGTCTCAGCATGAGGATGTGGTGAAGTTGATTGAGTCTAATCTGTCTCTGTTTTGTGATGTGCCGACTCGGACTCACGTTTTGATGCACGACATTGATGTGGGGGATTCCCCCCCAGTAAAACAACATGCATATCGTGTCTGTCCCGATAAGCGTATCCGCTTAAATCCGATGGCTCAGACTGGTTCTGCATGGACTTTCGCAAAGTCAATGCTGTCACAAAACCAGACTGTTTTCCTCTTCCCCGGGTAGATGACTGCGTTGATCATGTTGGTGCTGCCAATTGTGTGACGAAGCTTGACCTGCTTAAAGGCTATTGGCAGGTACCACTGACTCCTCGGGCGAAGGAGATCTCTGCCTTCTTGACCCCTGACGCATTCCTGCAATATACAGTGATGCCATTCGGAGTACGAAATGCTCCTGCCACATTTCAGCATCTGGTGAACACAGTTTTGCCTGGTCTGGCTGGCTGTGAAGCTTACTAAGACGATATCGTAGTCTACTCATCATCTTGGACTGATCACATACAGCAGCTACACACAGTGATCGGGAGGCTGCGTGACGCCAACCTTACACTCAACCTTGCCAAGTGCAAGTTTCATCAGGCTACAGTTACCTACTTAGGCAAGGTTGTTGGGCGGGGCCAAGTCAGGCCGGTGCATTCGAAGGTTGAAGCCATTTCGTCCTCCCCTGCTCCAAGTTCTCGGCCCGAGTTGCGGCGTTTCTTAGGGTACTACAGAAGCTTCTGCAAAAACGTCTCTGCTGTTGTGGCACCGCTCACTGACTTGTTGAGTCCCAAAGTCCATTTTCATTGGTCTCCGGACTGTGACCGTGCATTTGCCTGTGTAAAAGCCTTGCTGACAAATGCTCCCATACACGCTGCGCCAGTCTTTGATCGGGCGTTTAGACTTTTTGTGGACGCAAGCGATGCAGGAGCAGGTACTGTCCTTCTTCAGGAGGGAGAGGATGGAGTAGAGCGTCCTGTATCATACTTCTCCAAAAAGTTTAACCGTCATCAACAGATGTACTCTGCCATTGAAAAAGAGGTGTTGGCTCTCGTCCTGGCACTTAAACACTTCGAGGTGTATGTTGGCTCCGCTGGTGTGCCTACGGTTGTGTACACTGATCATACCCCGTTAGTGTTCATTAACCAAATGCGAAATACCAACCAGGTCCTTCCCTCAGGCTTTTAATGTAGAGGTCAGGCATGTAAAAGGGAGAGACAATGTCCTGGCTGATGCATTATCGAGGTGTTCATAACTTGTGTTAATGACATTCATGCCTTCCTGTTATTTAACTTCTTAGGGTGGGGGTGTTATGTGCTTGCCTGTATACTTGATGTGCCCGACTGGTTGTGTTTCTCTCTCCCTGTTGCTCTCTGGGGCCCCCTCTTGCCTCCGTCTGTTTCCCTCAGGAAGACACACCTGGGCAGTGCTGTAATTAAAGGAGGACGTACAAAGGGAGGATCGAGCGAGGGCCTCGCTCTCTCGGGAGTTTGCCTAAACTGACGCCAGGAGGAGAAGAGGGTTACTTTTTGTCTCCTTTGCTACTCCCCCCCCCACACGTTTTTTGGGGCTGGGTTTCCTTTTGTTCTAGTTAATTTGTTTAATGTCTAGGTCTGGAGACCAACAGCAGACAGGTTTCCGGTTGTATATAGTTAACCTAGTATTAGGTTAGCTTTCTTATTTTTGAATAGTTTAGAGGGGTGACCTGGGTGCGACGGCCCACTGCGGGCTGGGCCAGTGTTTTCCCCTTTTGATTGTTTTCTGCCGGGTTTTCCAACCTTTTCATTTTGTTTGATGGGAGTTTTTACTCTCTTTGTGTTGTCCCAAATAAACTTTGGTCTGACAAACTCTTATCCGAGTGTCCGCTGAAATGTGTTGCGACCCCTTTATGAACATTTTGTCAGAGGGACCATAACACTTGTGCAGAGCAAACTCCAAAGGTTTGAGGGGCTTTTATCTGTCAGTAGCTGTAGTCCACACCTCCAAACTTATTATCTTAACAAGGCTCCAGGTGTGCTAACACCTGACTCCAGTTAACTTTTTTGAGGTCATTAACTCAAGGGTTCACACACTTTTTCCACAAGCACTATGAGTTTTTTTTGGTTGTTCTCAATAAAGACATGAAAGATCAAAAAAATGTCATTTTATTATTTTATTTTTTGACACATTATGTTTGTCAATACCCTTGTCTTAGATGAAGATCCGATCACATTTTATGACAAATTTATTCAGAAAACCATGAAATTCCAAAAGGTTCACATACTTTTTTCTTGCCACTGTATGTTATCTATACAATATAGCAGCATGATCATGAAAACATAAAGAAATATAAAATTCATGTTAAAAGTCTAACAACACGCATTGAATGTTAATTCTGTCATCAAATGAATGGAATACCCATGCTATGCTACCCTCATGTGACCATCGTAGATCATATATATAAAATATTTATAAAGGTGGGTGTTAAACATGCATCCACAGTTTCATATGTAATGTTAATTGTGTAGATACAAAGCAGGAGAGAATTATTATACAGCAGTGCATTATGGTATAGTTTCAATAAATGTCAAATATACAATGTTTGACATACTTGTCAATCTGCTGAATTTGGGGAGTGACGTCTACATAATGAATCATTATACAGCCGGGGTGAGAGATGTAGTCAGGCAGCAGAAGTTGTCAAAGGCAAATAATGTTATGTTGTTTGGTGAATAGTTTGATAACTGTTCACATGTTAGGTGATGAAAAAAGTTAATGCGAGTGTGTGTATAGTATAATGAAGCTGAAACTAATATAATGTAATTGCTTAACTTTTTATAAACAGAAGAATTTCTGTGTTGAAGTTCATTTCTTTTTCAATGTTCTGCAGGTAAACTTTGACAATCATAAAGCCATCATCTCCTTTGTTAACTATGGAAACGTACATTGGAAGTTTGTGGTTAGTACTGACCAACTGAATTTATCTACATTGTCTTTGATTTATCTCATATCGTGGTGAATAAATCAGAAATAACAATGACTTTTATTCTGCTTGTTATAGTGCATCAATGCAGCACAGAGAAGTGTGTACTGTACTTTGACCAATGAGCAGGCAGACTCAGACTTTGCTGCCATGACGTTCTGGTAATTATATACTTTCAGCTGTTCAGGCTAATTACATACATTGCATTCATTCGTCCTATTTATGTCTGAATTTTAGTAGAGGTAACATTGAAGAAGACAAAAATTGCAGACAAATGGGCAGAGTGGGTGTCGTGAAAGAAATCTCACTATGGAGGCAATGGTCAAAAACACTGTTTGAGGCGCTGCCAGCAGTTCTTAAAAAGAGGATATAAAGACCTGGAATAGTTCACAGGCAGGAAACACTAGAGGTGTGTCTGAACCTAGATGATTCGCTGGAGGACTGGCTGTTACATGGTGAGGGTGATAGATGATGAAATGAGATTTTTGACCCTGAGTGCAACTTTAACTAAAAAGATGCTACAATTACAGCTTAAAAAGTTACAGACAGAGGCTGTGCAGTGGTGCAAACTGTCAGTTTTAAGAAAAGTGGAGACCAGCACATCACAAGAAGCATATGTAACCGGTCTTAATTTTCTCTGCGTTGTGTTCTGGTAAATGACGAGCAAGGAGACCCAGGATTTCCACACACGACGCTTTACTGCAGTGGCACATGAAAAAAACAGCATACAGTGTGATGAGTGGCGGCGTGATACACTCTCTATCTCACAGCTCTCCAGTCAGACAGGAGACAGATCTGCCTTTTGACATATTAACATTTCAATTTTCACATGAAACAATTTCAATCAAAACAGTATCTGAAATTATTACTGAAAATCTTCAGCATCCACAGTATTTTTACACAACCATAACAAAATCATTACAAACATAACAAAATAGTCTCCATACCTGCAGTGGCACATGAAAAAAACAGCATACAGTGTGATGAGTGGCGGCGTGATACACTCTCTCTCACAGCTCTGACGGGAGTAAGACGGATGCCATTAGTACAGAGCTAAACAATGCTAGCGCATTTAGCGGCAGATAATTACTCAAAACTCGACATAAACTGAACAGACTACGGCGAAATTAACAGGCAACATCCGTAACATCATCATCCATTATATATGTTAATCCGACCTTGTTTCAACCGTAAATTACGTTTATACGAACTTTTAATGGAAGAGAAAGGTAGTTTCGTGCTTACCTCCAGTCAGACAGGAGACAGATCTGACCGGAGCGCGCACGTACGGTCCTACGTCATCACGCCGACAGACACCGCACACACACACAACTCAGGTAAACCTCACATACAGGCAGGAGATTAAAACAGAATATAACGAACGAAAATAAATGTTTTTTGTGGAATTCATATCTGAACCTGCTACATTCACCCCTCCTGAATTTCACCAAAAACATTTCACATGTCAAACACTTTAGATATGACACACTGCACAGCAGTCCACCAGACCAAGTCACAGAGAGGTCAAACCCCTAAGTTCAGTTGAAAAACTATCCGTAAAACGGATCTAAAAAGAGTTGGAAGGTTGATCAGGCCTCCAACGCTCCAGGAACACAAAGGTGCAGCCTACACCTTGTTATATTCAGTCTCATAAAGTGCATACATTCAATAGTGTCCAAAGTGAAATAAACAATGAAAAAAAACAAAAGTTACACTTCAAAGGTTTCTATGCCACAAACTAAACACCCTGTGGCAGTGACAAACCACAAGTAACAGGTTTCTGAACCATGTTCTCAATAAGCCTGTCAACTGGCCTGACTCTTCTCCCTGCCCTTGTGCTCACTCTTCCTTGAACTGGAACTCGGTCAGAGTCAACTACTACAGTGGGCTGTGTCTCTGCAGGGTCAGTAGGGGGGCTCACTGGAGCTGTCACAGTCAGTGTCACTCTGGAGTCAGTAATGTGATCTGCTGGAACTGAAGTCATGTCAGTCTGTGTTCCCATAGAGTCAGTCGGGGATAAGTGCACTTCAGACAGCAATCCAGGTGAATCATGAGAAATATCACAGTGGGCGTCAGTGCTGTCTGAGAGTTGGGAGGCAAGCTCCACTGCCATAGAGTCTCCATCCACACCAAGGTCTGGTCCAGACAGGACCCACGAGGACGTCCGTGCTTGAGAAGACTCGTCACCCAGGCTGTCAAGGTCTTCAGCCTCTCCGCAGTCGCTGAGGACACAAGCAGTAGATAAGCTGTCCGAGGGCTGGAGCCCAAGAGCGTCTTCGACAGGGAGGAAACTCACATCCAACAACAGATTCCTGTGTACAACTTTACAGTTGCCTGAGGCATCTCTGATCCGATAAACATGAATCTGAGGGTTTCTGTCAACAACAGTGTACATCACGGGGTCCCACTTGTCGGCCAGCTTCTTCTTGCCACGTTCACCCTTATTGGCAAGTAGCACACGGTCTCCAATGTGCAGCGACACACCCTTGACTCTTTTATTGTACTGTCTCGTCTGGCGTTCTTGCTCTCCTGCGGTGTGTTGCTGAGCGATTCTCGCCGCCTCCGACAAGTAAGACAGAAGGGTCTTAGAGTAGCTGGTGAAGTCTGTCACAACAGGATCATGCAGAACAGATTTGAACAAGACGTCAACTGGAAGCCTTGGGACACGGCCAAACATCAGATGGAACGGCGCATAGCCTGTGGTCTCATGCACCGTTGCATTGTATGCAAATGTCAATGTTTGAATCTGTTGAGGCCATTCTTGCTTAGATCGTAGAGGAAGAGCTCGCAACATATTGCCAAGTGTGCGGTTGAAGCGTTCGGTGCCTCCATTGCCCATAGGGTGATAGGCGGTGGTGTGAGACTTGGCGACACCAGACAACTGCAGCAACTCAGACACTAGTTCACCCTCAAAACTGGCACCCTGGTCCGAATGAATGCGTTCTGGGAACCCATAAACGCAAAAGACACAGTCCCACAACTTCCTAGCTATCTGTTTGGCGGTCTGATTACGGCATGGGAAGGCGTGCGCCATTTTGGTGAAGTGGTCTGTAGCCACGAGCACATCGACGGAGCGTTTATTCTTGTCTTCCGCTGACCAGAAGTCGAGACAGACGAGCTCCATGGGGGCTGAGGTCTTTATGCTCTCCAATGGGGCTCGAGCGGCGGGTTCTGGGGTTTTGGCAAGTACACACCTCCCACAGCATCGAACGTACTCCTTCACGTCCCGCCCCATGCTAGGCCAGAAAAAGCGTTGCCTTGCCAGATGGAGAGTTCTAGCTTGGCCCTGATGTCCTGCCAAATCATGTACTCCCTCTAATGCCATGCTTCTCAAACTCGCAGGCAACACCAACTGCAGCCTCCTGAATTTGCTCACTGGGTCCCTAGTTTCCCTGTACAAGATCCCATCCTGAATCTTGAGCCTATCCCAATGTTTCAGCAGAGCCAAAGACTTTGCACCCATATGGTGTCTCTCTCGCCTCGAAGGACGTCTCTTGCGAGCTACCAATGGCAGGATACTGGAGATGCTGGGATCCTGCGATTGGTGATCTTCCAGTTCACACAAGTCGAGCGACGGTAGGGTATCTTGACTGGCAGTTTGTAGCTGCTGAACATGGTGGACAAGGTGAACAGCTCTGTTCTCAACAACATTCTCCCAGTCTTCGTGGCACTGCAGGACTGCCCTGACCTCAGATGATCTGGAGGAAACTGTAGTGTTCGGGACAGAGACATGATGCTGGACCACCTGGAGATGCTGGATGCCATGCCTGAAAGCGTCCTGCACCGCGTTCGCTTCTGCACCCTCCGCTTCCTGTACCAAACTGTCATAGGGCTCCTGAATGAGACGTCTGCTGATTGAATAGGTGAAAGGGTGACGGCTGAGAGCATCCGCCACGATGTTCTTTGGCCCTGGAATGTACCTCAAGTCAAAGTTGTATGAAGACAGCTTGGCCACCCACCTCTGCTCATATGCATCTAGCTTGGGTTTGGTCAGTATATGAGTGAGTGGGTTGTTGTCTGTCCACACTGTGAAGTCATGTCCTTTCAGCCAGTGGCTAAATTTCTCAGAGACGCTCCACTTCAAAGCCATGAACTCGAGACGATGTGCCGGATATCTCTGCTGCGATTTGCTAAGAGTTTTGCTAGCAAATGCGATTGGACGAGCCTTATCTTCTCCCACCGGGACTTGAGACAACACAGCCCCTAATCCGTCCAACGACGCGTCCACAGACAGGATGAAAGGCCTCGAGAAATCTGGATGAGCCAACACTGCACATGTAAGGAGCTCTTTCTTGAGTCGATGAAAGGCATCCTCGCATGCGGGGTTCCAGTCTGCCGCAGTCAACTTCCTGAACATGCCAGCACCTTTCCTGGGTTCTTTAGTCCGTCCCCTCCTCTTCTGTCCCGCTGTTAACGCAAACAAAGGCTTGGCAATAGCTGAGCAGCCAGGAATGAAGCTCTGATAAAAGAAAACCATGCCTAAGAAGGACTTAAGTCTCTTTACAGACGGCGTGCATCCATCCTGTTCCATCAGAGCCTCTTTTGGCATGTTTGAGATCACATCCACTTTAGCTGGATCCACAGCAACTCCGCTCTGATCGATCACATGACCGAGAAACTTGACAGACTTCTGCATCAAGTGACACTTCTTCGGGCTGAGCTTGAGATTGTTGTCTCTTAACTTTTGGAAGACCACACGGAGTCTACCCAGGGCCTCATCTTCCGTGGGAGCAAACACTAAAAGGTCATCCAAATAACACAGAAGACTGGAGAAGTTGAGGTCACCAAAAATGTTCAACATCATTCGCATAAACGAAGCCGGACTGTTGCAGAGCCCTTGCGGCATCCTGTTGTATTCGTACAGCCCTGCAGGTGTCGTGAAGGCAGTGTACTTTTTGTCCTCTTCGCACAGCGGGATGTTGTAAAACCCGGACGTCAGGTCCATTGTGCTGAAGAAGGCATTCCCTCCAAGTGCCGCAAGACAGTCTGCTTGGTGAGGGAGCGGATGGGCATCCTTCAAGGTCCTTGCGTTCAGCCACCGGAAGTCTGTACAAATCCTCAGTCCACCATCCTTCTTCCAGACCATCACAAGAGGAGACGCGTACTCACTGGTGGACTTTCGGATTATCTCCTTCTCCTCCATGTCAGTGAGCACCTGCCGAAGTCGCTGGTAGTGGGCAGGAGGCACTCTCCTGTACGGCATGCGGAATGGCCGGTCATCTGTCAGCCGGATGCGGTGTACAAACCCCTTAGCTTCGCCACAATCAAGTGAATGTCTAGAAAAGATGTCTTCGTACTCACGAACAAGCTCCACAAGGTTTCTCTTAGACTGGATGCTAGCACTGCAAGAATCAATGTCGAGTTCACTCAGACCTAGGCTGGAGAGTTGGTCCTTGAGGTCATCAACAGTGGCAGCCGGCTGGCTGACCTTATGTGATTTTCTGTCCTCTTGACAGGAGTTCTGCTCGATGTTAAGGTCTTCCACCGCGATGCAAGGTGACACATCGGCAACCTTGGAGTTGCGCCTCAGAGTGATTGGCTTTGAGGAGAGGTTGGTGATCTTCATGGGCACCCACCGGTCTCCCCACATCGGTGTGATCACTCGCCCTACGAGGATGTCTCTCGGTCTTGACTTTGAGGTGCAAGGCTCAACAATGACCTTGGAGAAACTGGTGTATTAATTGGTAGTTGTCCCCATACTAGATGTTCGCGTTGAGGGAGCAGCGTGACAGCATGGGGCAGCTTCACAGCGCCAATCTTGTCGGGGACTGCATCACCCCTCCATCTGGTGGTACATGACATCACATCCAGAAACTGTTCATAGTCAGGAAGCGAATGCTGGCACCCATCAGACACTAGCCTCCAGTAGTCAGCATCACCTTTCATGGTGTGCATCAGGTGTTTCAGGACGTTAGAGCCGATGATGATTTCATCGCGTTGGCCGGGCACAACCAAAACAGGGACCACACATCTTATCCCATAGACGTTCAGTGTCAAGTCATATTTACATTTGGGTTGAGTTAGCTTTCCTCCGCAGCCAACCAGTACAACTCTGTCAGCCGCCTGAGATCCTTCCACAAGAGCACCAGCCTCCCTGAGCATCTGTTCGGCCTCCTCATTCAATGTGCAAGCCATTGATCCAGAATCAATCATGCCTTTCAGCTTAACAACACCATTCACCTCGACCTGGGTGTAGAACAACTCGCTGAATGCTGGTACCTCTGCTGATCCTTGAACCACAACTTGGAATCCTTCAGGCGTGACCGAACATGCATTAACATACAGGAGCTCGAGATCTGACTTATCTTCACTGAGGGTTTCAGGTTTCTCACCCACACTGCCCCTCTCCGAATGTGGGTGTCCTAATTTCCCGAAGGCTGGCTCTGACTGGTCTCAGCCTGGCCGGAACGTCTCTGTCTTGGGCTGTTGCACTCTCTTTTCCAATGACCAGGAGCGAAACATGCAAGACACAAATTCTCCCTCCTACAATGCATGACAGTGGAATGATTGGCACTGCCACAGACTCTGCAGTTTTTCCTCTGAGAAGGTCCAAAGTTAAACTGTTGTGAAGGTGCTGGCGTGGGAACTGCAGCCTGGACATGTTGACGCGCCATCATACGATCCAGAAGGCTGAACAAAGCGGTCATACTAGTCACATCGACAGTCGGTGTTGAGGGCACATACTGTTGGCAGTGAGCTGGCCCATAATTAGGCTGAACAGTAGGAGGAGGAGGAGGCGTCGAAGCTTGGGTGAACTGAGAGGTGAGTACTGAACCTGGGCAACGGGGCTCTGGCTCCATAGGAAGGTGTGGGGTGGAAAAAGCTGTCTGGGCTGGGACAAACTGAACTGCTGTGGGTGACAGCTGAGAAGCGAGGGTTGAAACTGGTGGTGCACTGAGTGTTGGTGGAGGCGTGGCATGGGAAGCAAACCCAGGATCAGAGAGCATAGAGGGACTGACCTTTGCAGACTGTGACGTCTCTGTCTCCTGTGACATGGCTGTCTGGACGTGACTGATTGCATGCCTCTGCAGAGCTTGTGAACCAGTTTGACTTCGTGTCCTAAGCTCACGCTGGAAGCTGTCAATACGTTCCTGCACTTCGCTTGTCGTCCACTCCTCTGCTGCCTTGAAACTCAGCCTGTTGTGGAGAATTGGGTCTGGACAATATTTAATGAACATCATTGACACTTCCTGTCCTGGATCCTCAACACTGCGTCCCTGCCTCTTTAGACACTCGTCCGCGATGTCGATGGCATTGTTCAATCTAATCCAATATTCCATCACACCCTCGTTCTGCAGTGGCTTAGTATTGTAAAAGTCAGCCATTGGCATGGATGAGTAAGTCAGTTCACCAAAGTGCTGCTTTAGGATGTCAAAAATCAGTTCTGGAGTCTGAATACAGTCAAGTGCGAGGTTATGTCGCAGTGTAACCTTCACCACATCCTTAGCTTTCCCCATGAGCCTAGCCAATATTTCCTGTGACTGCAAGTGTGTAGGCGTGTTTCTCTTTGTGAAGTACATCTCCACCATTTCTACCCATTCACGCACAGTACACTTATCGCTGCTCTCACCCCTGAAAACTGGTGGTTCTTTAACATCTGACTGCATTACTAGTTTCACACCAGACAAGTTCAACTCAGAAGGCATGTGTTCTGATCTAAGGCCCTCTGCAGAAGCAGAACTGTTCTCTCTCTTGTCATTATGTAGCTGAGCTGCAATAGACTGCCCAATCTGATTAGCTAAGTCGGTGATGAGAGTACTCAATTCAACCTGTTGCACCGACTTTGACGACAGAGGTTCACATTTCGGCGAAATAACTCGGGTGGAAGAAAATCTGGGCGTCCCCAACCTACCAACCCTAGGCGTCTGGTCCCCTTCTTTCTGAAACCACCCTCTTCCAAAACTCACATTTGCGTAAACCTCCCCATCGCCTTCAGAATCAGCTGACTGTGCCATAACGGCAGATACAATTACAATAGTTTAACTCAAAAAGGTCAATATACACTCAAATTGTCAAACTCAGCCTCACGAAAACACATAAAACGGCTGAAAAATCTATGAAAAAGAATAAATGTTCATTCTGCTAAAACTAACCAACATAAAACCAGGGCAAATCCAAAGAGCATCCCACGGTGATCGAGATGGCGTCGATGCTTGCAGGAATCCAAAGGGTCACGGCACCAATGTAACCGGTCTTAATTTTCTCTGCGTTGTGTTCTGGTAAATGACGAGCAAGGAGACCCAGGATTTCCACACACGACGCTTTACTGCAGTGGCACATGAAAAAAACAGCATACAGTGTGATGAGTGGCGGCGTGATACACTCTCTCTCTCACAGCTCTCCAGTCAGACAGGAGACAGATCTGCCTTTTGACATATTAACATTTCAATTTTCACATGAAACAATTTCAATCAAAACAGTATCTGAAATTGTTACTGAAAATCTTCAGCATCTGAAATATTCAGTCCACAGTATTTTTACACAACCATAACAAAATCATTACAAACATAACAAAATAGTCTCCATACCTGCAGTGGCACATGAAAAAAACAGCATACAGTGTGATGAGTGGCGGCGTGATACACTCTCTCTCTCACAGCTCTGACGGGAGCAAGACGAATGCCATTAGTACAGAGCTAAACAATGCTAGCGCATTTAGCGGCAGATAATTACTCAAAACTCGACATAAACTGAACAGACTACGGCGAAATTAACAGGCAACATCCGTGACATCATCATCCATTATATATGTTAATCCGACCTTGTTTCAACCGTAAATTACGTTTATACGAACTTTTAATGGAAGAGAAAGGTAGTTTCGTGCTTACCTCCAGTCAGACAGGAGACAGATCTGACCGGAGCGCGCACGTACGGTCCTACGTCATCACGCCGACAGACACCGCACACACACACAACTCAGGTAAACCTCACATACAGGCAGGAGATTAAAACAGAATATAACGAACGAAAATAAATGTTTTTTGTGGAATTCATATCTGAACCTGCTACACATAGACAAAAAAAATCAAGTCGTCTAGTTTAGATTTTTTGACGTGAACTTGGCTTTACTCCCTCTCACTCAAAATAAAACTGAGAGATGCAAGGAAAATTACTAAAAAAAGTTTTTAAAACTATTTTTATATTTTCTACTATATTTCTACTGTGGTGGGGCTCATCAACAACAACGATGAGTCAAACTACAGGACGAGGTGAGCCAACTGGCTGCGTGGTGCAGAGACAACAATCTCTCTCTAAATGTGGAGAAGACGAAGGAGATTGTTGTCGACTTCCGGAGAGCCTCAACCCAGCACCCCCCACTGACCATCAATGGTGCCGCTGTGGAGAGAGTGAGCAGCACCAAGTTCCTGGGCGTGCACCTCACTGAGGACCTCTCCTGGAGCAGCAACATCTCTTCACTGGCCAGAAAAGCTCAGCAGCACCTCTACTTCCTCCGCAGACTGAAAAGAGCCAGAGCACCAGACCCCATCATGCACACCTTCCACTGTGGAACCACCAAGAGCATCCTGACCAGCTGCATCACTGTGTGGTACGGCAGCTGCACTGTATCCTGCCGGAAGACCCTGCAGCACATAGTAAGAGCAGCTGAGAGGATCATCGGTGCCTCCCTCCCCTCCCTCCAGGACATTTACAGCACACGCCTGGCCCGCAAATCACTCAGCATTGTGGGTGACTCCACCAATCCCACCCACTGCCTCTTCAGCCTCCTGCCCTCTGGGAGGAGAATGAGGAGCCTCCGGCTAGAACCAGCAGACTGAGAGACAGCTTCATCCACCAGGCCATCAGGATGCTGAACTCCCTCCCAGCTCCCCAATCTCCTCTCCCCATAGTTGGAGTTACATGGATTTACAGTCATAAAATTAAAATGTGACCACAGGTAAACCAATTTACATAACCTATTTTTTAGATTCCAAAGGCATTCATGGAGGCATTCCCTGCGATGCCACCCTTGGTTTGCGGGACCACAAAAAAAAATGGCCCAGGCACGCCACACCTTCGCTGAAGCAATATTAGAAGCGTCAGGTGCATGTCAGCCTTTTTTCATATCACATCATATTCAGATACTGTTTTACTCAACATTCAAATCCACATAGCATCAAAGCTTTGAATTCAGCGTTAAAAACATGTAACTCTTGCCAGACTGTGCCTGTGACACACACAGACAGGTGGACACCCAGAAATTAGATGCAGAATTAATTTATGAATTTTTAATTAACGACTTACTATAATGTTTTGTTTAAATCATGGGCTATTGATATTTTATTATAATCATTAATTTAAAAATCATTTTAAATTGTTTCTTTCAAAAAACACCATCCACTGTCATACACAGCCTGCATCAAAATTGCACAAGTAGATAAAATGCACAGCGCAAATAGTGGTTGATCTGACTATGACCCCAGTGAACCTCACCACATACAAACTGGGTCAAATCTAAAAATGGATGTCTGTTATCAACAGTCACTGGGATAATAAACAGCAGCAAAGCAACCACTGAGCAAATGTGCTGCTGCTGCACCCCCACTTCCAATGTGGATGTTTGTGTTTGCCGATGGATTGATATGATTCTTTGGACATTGAGTGATTTTGAATTAAAGCAGACATTTAACATCTGATGGGAAACAAGGGTAAAGAGAGATGAGGAATGGCATAAAGCAACATTCAGCGGACAAACAGCTCTCAATGGTATGATGACAAGAAGTAATAACAGTGATGCTGCAGTTCAACCATCTGGTGCAGGGGCAAAAAAAAAAAAAGATGATAAACATTGTTTTTAAGATTTCAGAGATTATAAAATTTTGCATATGCCAGACTGTTGGCATATGCAAACTACTGGACAAATTCCTTCACTGTCCATTACTTTCTCTTTGGATTCCAATTATCTGCAACAATAGTTATGGGGACAGTTAATAATAAGGAAGACCTTTCCTACTGACGAAAAGAGGTGGTGAAATAGGGTTAAACTTATTTAAGAGAAGGAACAGTTGCATATTAAGTTGTTCTGAAGCCTAGCTATAGATAAATAAGATTACCTTTTATGGTCAGATGTTTGACTGAAATTCTGTCTTATCTAGCAACAGTGTCCCATTTTTCCTTTTACAGATTCAGTGTGACACCTGTTGCCAGTGGTTCCATGCTCAGTGCCTGCAGATGGACACAGTACAGTTTCTGGAGGCAGATGAAAAAAATGGAATTGCATTTTGTGTTAAAACTGTACACACATAAAAAAAACATTTCACATTAAAAAAAGAACAAAAAAATCCCCCTGGCAACAAGTATGAATTACCTATTGTTTTGGATCAATAGTACAATGCCTGTTCTCTCTGTGACACCTGAGTGTGTTGCCATGCTAGTTCTTGTGGAAAAGGTGAACACCGCCCCCTGCTGACGTAAGGAATTTGAAGATGTTACTGATCATAAAACTGTCACGTATTGAATTTGCACAAAGTTGAAGTTGAAACATCCCTGGGTAGTGAGCAATACACTGGATCGGATGAACAGTTGTTTCGATGTGAGAGTCACAGACAGACAGAGATTCAGGGAACAATAGGGACCAAGCAGTTATTAGTATTATTATTATTAGTTCGTCAAAGGTCAAAGTTCAGGGACATATAATGTAATATAACGTAGCGATAGATTGTGAGATTTCTCCACATTGCTGCAGTGAAATGTAACCAAATGTGTACCTGTGATAAATTAAGACATCAGGAAGAAGTTTGGAATGATAATGAAGAACTAGGGAAATGAGTACTAGCCAATAAAATATTATTTTTAGCACTTTAATCTTTCTTAATCAGGAGTATTGGAGAGAGTCAGGAAAGAAGAGAAAAAAATATAGAGAGAAATTATATAGAGAGATATTCATTCATTCATTCATTCATTCATTCATTCATTCATTTATTTATTTAATTACAAATGCTTGGCTAGCAAAACAACGATATGTTAACATCATTGCTCTCTTTTGCTGGTAAAAGCATCAAAGTTTGGGATGTTAAATGCACAATTTATTCACAAGTGTACTGTAACAGAAATAATTGCGTTATTAAGTGTTAAGAGGGATTTCCATAGCATTATACTTGTAATAACAAAATTAAGGTGTATGCGGGTATCTTTGTGATAATAGTGATACAGAAATGGCTGTTCAAACAGAATAAATGGTGGTAAATAACCTGGAAATCCAGGGTTACGGTAAAAGCATTAAGAATTAGCAATGTAATGGTAAATAATGATACCTTATATAACTGAAATAGTTAAACTAATGTGTTGATAAACTGACCACTTACTGATCTGCTGCACTTTATTTTTTTTTACTGTACTTAATTTTCTGTGTAGTGACAAGGATCTTCTCAACGTACATACAGTGAAATGTAACCAAATGTGTCCCTATGATAGAGTAAAGCATCAGGAAGACGATGGAATGATAATGAAGAACTAACCTATGAAGGAATCAGTTTGGTGACAATCAGAAGAACATATAGATGTTTTGACTTGGTTTTGACCATAAAGTCAAAATTCAAGAAATTCAGGTACAATATTTCTGGATTTCATGCATGATAGGAGATGGAATTTGGAGTTACCGACTACAACAAATATTAACAACCAACAAAAAAATAAACTAAAATAAAAGCCACCCCTATAAAGCCCCCTAAGTAAAACATGAGGAACAAACACAGCAGACTCCCTACAGAGCGAAGAGAGTTTTTTATTGTGAAATTTCAACCAACAGGTACTGTACAGTGGGAATAACTGGGTTTGATACCATGAAGGATTCAGATTCAGCAACTGGAACAGGCTGCATACACCATGGCACATGCGCACTTCCACAGAAGTGAACATCAGAGTAAACAATCACTTCTCACTTCACATCTCCTCTCACTAATGTTATTTTGTATGTTGTCCCTGATACAAATAAACTTCCTATACTTACTATACTTGGATTCGTCTGATAAACCATAGGTAAAATAAAACTTGCACCTGATTAAACATGAGGAAAATGTTCAATCTTCATAAAGAACACATATCTGCTGCTGCTGCTGACAGCTGCTGGTTTGTCTCAGCCAGCAGTTGAGTTTTCAACAGCTTTCAATCGAGGCAAACTGAGATCAATATTTTGCCATCAATTTTTGCTCATTCCCCTCAGTGCATTCCTGCAGTCGGATAAGGCGCCGGTAATGACACGCTAACTTGCTAGCAAGCTAACCATCCTGCATCCTGGGTTATGAAGTGCAACGCAACAAGATATAAGGACTCAAACTTCTCTGTATCCTTTTCTTTTCTAAAATAGAATAAGTCTTTAATGACTATGAGGATACTATGAACACTCTTTCCACCTGACTCTTTGGACTGATCTAAGAGTCTAACTGCCTGACCAGCGTTGCTTGTTAGTGCCACGGCTAAGCTAACCACAACAACATTGCTAACCATGCCCGGTGTGGACTGTGCACTCCTACAGCAAGCAAACAAAAAGATTTCTGACCTCAAGGACGATATCCGACGGCTCTCTGATGAACTCCAGAAGAAAGAATTACTGCTACCCAACTTAATGGATGTATCATCCGTAAAATCCAGAGAGATCGTCCCGCTCAGTGCAATCCTCCGGGACACGGTTGTTTGGGACCCAGCAGCTGGCCCACAACTCTCCTCCTGCTCAACACCCAAGCAGCTGCCTTGGACCGAGGTTTTGGTCAGCGGTCGAAAGAGGGACCCAGATGGGTCTGCTTCTCCGCCCTGCCTTAACCTCTCCAACTGCTTTGCAGCCCTGTTGGCTGACAACCCAGCTCATCCAGATGACACTCCTGCTGCTCCTCTTCACCTGATGCCGACGCCTACAACTTCTCTTCGCCCGATGGCGACGCCTGCAAACTTTCTTTGCCCGCCAACAACACCTGCTGACCCAGATGACCTTCCTCACCCGGGCCCGAACCCGCAGCTCTCATCCAGGTCCAAAACCTCCTCCTCACGACGCCGGATTCTGAGGGATGCTGTAATGCAGTGCTCTGGTGTTCTTCCTCACACCAAGCCGGCTATTGATACCTCTTCGAGGTACGTAGCTACTACACGGCCACAGCACTCCCCTGCTCAGACACAGAGTACTGAAAGCCCACAGCCATCGTCTCCTCATCCCCTCTTCACTCCTACCACACTCATCATAGGAGACTCAATCACGAGGAAGATTCGCTTTTTCAACACAGCCACACACTACTTTCCTGGAGCCACAGTGCCGGTTATCCTTGATAAGCTCCCCGGCATACTGTGTTCTCTCCCACCATCCATTAACTGGGTTCTAGTACATGAAGGAACCAATGACACGGCTCGTCAGCAGTCAGAGCTGACTAAAAAGGACTTTAATGCCCTCTTCAGCTTTTTAAACAGCTGTGGAAAGGATGTCTCAGCGGACTTCTGCCAACTCTCGGCCGTGGAGCTGGGCGTTTCTCCAGAATCCTCAGTCCTCAGCCTGGTTCCAGTCTGCCTGCAGAATCCACAATATTAGTTTCATTGACAACTTCAACCTGTTCTGGAACCATCCTTCGCTTTTTCTGGACCGATGGACTTTACCCGAACAATCCCGGTAGCACAGTATTAGCAGCTAACATCCAGCATGCTGTCCAGACCGCTGCTCCGCGTGACCTGCCACACCCCCCACCTGGAGCCTTCTTCCTCTCCACCTACTCTTGCAGGACACAGTACTGTGTCTCTCACAAGCTCCCCCTGGGAGCCAACCCAGGTACTGACACTCTCCACTGGCTGTCATAAAGCTACTTCCACTGCTGTGATTAACTGGATACCACTTCCTATTGATATTTCACATCGCAAATCAATACACACGTACAGGTGTAGATGAACTATTGATCACAGTGTGCTTGTTATTCGAACCAGATCAGCTAACAACAAACCTCACACCAGCAATCTAACCTTAGGGTTATTTAACATCCGCTCACTGACCAACAAGGGACCTCTGGTCTTTGATCTACTGACTGACCGTAAGTTTGATTTCTTTTGCTTGACTGAGACATGGCAGCAGCCTAATGACTTTTCACACCTTTATCAAACTATTCCTCCTGGATTTGTCTACTCATCACAACCCCGTATTTCTCGCAGAGGGAGTGGTTTGGTGATATTATACAATCAAATATGGAAAGTGTCCTCCATTATAGTGCCTGTATACCCCTCATTTGAGTCCATTGCTCTGCAAATCAAGGGTCCAACTCCTACTATTCTGGCCACTATCTATCAACCACCCAAGCTGAATAATGCCTTCCAACAGGAATTTGCTGCATTCTCGACAACCTTATGTTCTGTGTCCCCAAACTTAATATTGCTGGGTGATTTTAATATCCACTTGGATAGCATCAACAATGTTTATGACCTTACTTGCCTTGACAGCTTTTGACTACAGCAATATATTGACTATCCGACACACTCCAAAGGACACATTCTTGACCTAATCTGCTGTTCTGGTGTAACCTCTCAAAACTGTTGTGCCTCAGATTTGTCTATCTCAGACCACACGCTAATATCCTTCAATGACAATCTAAGATTATCCAAGACCAACATGCCTCACTCTATCACATTTTGAAACATCAAAAATATTGACTTGTGGGCCCTCTCTAATGGAATTGATGACTTCCCCAGCAGAGACAACTTATCCACTACAGATGAACTGGTATCCCATTTCAATATTGTACTTCATTGACTGCTAGAGCCCTATTCTCAACTATCAACACTATCCTGAAACCACCTGATGCTCTACCACCTCACTTACTCACAGTTACACTGTGTGATAACTTCATGACCTTCTTCAATGCCAAAATTGAAAACATCCACCAGACAATGACTGCCTCAAATAACACTCTCTACCCACATTTTCCATCAGCTCTCCACTTGCCAGCTTCAAACTGCCAACTGTCTCTGAAATAACCAGACTCATCCTTAAATCCAAATCATCCACCTGCCAGTTAGACCCCCTACCTACCTACCTGGTATACAGCTGCCTGCCTGCCCTGTCCTCTCTCATAACTGACATCATTCATTCCTCACTGTCTTCTGGTGTTGTTCCATCATCACTAAATCACTCCATCACTGCTGCAATTACTCCAACCATCAAGAAACCCGGTGCAGATCCGAATGATTTGAACAAATTTTGTCCCATCTCAAACTTGCCATTTCTCTCCAAAATACTTGAGAGAACTCTTGCAGCTCAACTAAACACCCATCTGTCTCACTACAACCTCTTTGAACAATTTTAGTCTGGTTTTCGTCCCCTTCATAGCACTGAGACAGCCCTCGTGAAAATCACAAATGACCTCTTGATGGCATCTGACTCTGGTTTGCTCTCCATCCTGGTTCTCCTCGACCCCAGCGCAGCCTTCGAAACTGTCTCTCATGACATCCTCCTGGACAGGCTAGCCTCCACTGGAATCACGGACATCCCTCTGGCTTGGCTGAAATCCTATCTCACTGGTCGCACTCAATTTGTTCAACTCAAGAACCTAAGATCCGACTCCTCTCCAGTCTCCAGCGGTGTTCCCCAGGGCTCTGTCCTTGGCCTCCACTATTTACCTTCTGCCCCTTGGACACATTCTCAGAAAATGTAATATTCAATTCCACTTTTATACTGACGATACCCAGCTTTATATCTCCACCAAGCCTACTTCCATACCGCCACCCACAGCTCTATCCAACTGCCTATTGGAAATTAAATCATGGTTCTCACTCAGTTTCCTTAAACTGAACAATGACAAAGTTGAGGTCCTCCTTGTTGGTACCAGATCCACCCTTGCAAAGCACAACCCCTTCTCCATGTCCATCGACAATTCCACTGTCCCACCATCACCCCAGGTCAAGAGCCTGGGTGTCATCCTAGATGGCACCTTAACCATCGAAGCTCACATCAATAATGTTACCCAGTCTGCATACTTCCATCACCAGAACTCCCTCTGCTGAACACATCACTCCGGCCCTGAAGCAACTCCATTGGCTCCCTATCAAATCCTGCATTGATTTGATGAAGATTTTACTCCTCACTTTCAAGATCCTTCATAACCTGGCACCATCATATCTTGCTGAACTTATCCATATCCACACACCCTCCCGCACTCTCCGATCTTCTTCTACCATCCGACTCTTTGCCCCATCTGCCAACCTAACCACCATGGGGTCAAGAGCTTTCAGCCGATCTGCCCCCAGCCTCTGGAACTCTCTCCCACTAGGCATTCACACTTCTGACACTGTCTCCACTTTTAAATCCAGCCTGAAAAACACACTTATTCCGATTGGCTTACTCTGTATCAGACTAATCATACAACCACCTGTATCTCAATTGTTAAGGAAAAATTAAAAAAACAATTATTGTCAATGTATGTTTAATTAATTTGTAATGTATACAATAAATAGTCCAGTGTAACACTGCTGTGTCTCCCCTCAACAATCTTGTACTGAAAACTGTTAGCAGCGCCCCTAAATTGTCGTGTCCTGATGATTTTTTTTTTTTTTTTAATCTTTTTTCCTCACATACAAAGTTAAGTTTCAATGCTGGGAATGTCTGTTGTGTGTCTGTCCTATTGTATGTTATTGTATCTAATGTTTGTTCTGTTAGTTGTTGGGCCCCCTACTATAAGCTTTAAATAGCTTCCTTGGGGTGACCCCTTTTCACACACCAAATCATTATGGTGATATCATATCATATGGTGCGCGTGTGTGAAATAAAAATCAAAATCAAATCAAAAACACAACACTCTCTCTACTGTCACCAGTCATTAACTCACCACAATGTCTACCACAAGAAAATAATGCAGAGGATTGCTGTATATTATCTCGAGCTACACCATGTATTCAACATCACTTATAATTTATTGATCATAAATTTTTTTTTACCTCAAGCAAGCTTGCTAAACCCCTATTAAGCATTAATGTTAGTGATGTAATTTATTTACAGTAACATCAGGTTGGACAGACTACTAAAAGAGCATAATAATGTGTCACAATGACAGAAAAGGTGACATGTCACAAATATATTTAGCTGCTGATTCAATGAGATTGTTGTATGTCAGGATATGACACCTTAGGCCACTTGGTGGGGTAACTCAAATTCTTATTTTAAAATTTGAATACATTTTATGTGATACTTATTGGCAATTATCTAATTCCATACCATACATAAGGTCTGACAATCGCTCTAACAGCAGTCAGGGTACCGCTGGCTATGACATGGAGCTGTGTGCAACCCTCCAAGGACATGCCTTCCCAGACCATCACTGACCCAGCGCCAAACCATTCATGCAGGATGATGTTACAGGCAGCATAAAGAGCCCACCAAGTGTTTGTCGCCGTCACTATTGTGTTGTTGTAGTTACTGTCTTGAAAAAAATCAAAGCGGTCAGCCCTCCAGACCGAGACTTCAGGGAACTTTCCCCCAGAAAACAGCCTCCCTCCCCGCGAGTGAGAGAGTCAGACACAGCATCCAGTTTACTGATGGTGATTATGTAATTATGTAATTTAGAGTGAAAAACGTAACTTTTTCACTTTCCAAGATGTTTGGTGGGTCAGGATCTCAATCACTACACATTATAACTGCATCCATGTTTATACATGTATAAATCTATACATGTTTAGATTAACAGGAGGACACCGGGGAAAAATGCCGGAGCTGCTTAGTTCTGTGTGAACAAACAAAGGTGGAGAACTGGCGAACCTCCACTGTGGAGCTAATGCAGAGTCTCTGTGTGAAAAGGGCAAAGTTCACCACAGCTCCTCCAGACTCTTCCAGCCGATCAAATGTGCTCAGTGTGAACTGAAGAGATCTGTGAAGAGAATGGGGGCCAAGTGGTGCTGTGTGGTGCTGGGCTGTGAGCACCAGTCCCTCTAGAGGGGGTCTGGCCCTGATGCCACCGTCATGGAGTCTGTTTCTGACAGTTTGGTAAGAAACATGCACACCATTAGCCTGCTGGAGGTCATTTTGTTGGGCTTTGGCAGTGCTCCTCGTGTTCCTCCTCGCACAGAGGCGCCGGTACCGTTCCTGCTGCTGGGTTGATGCCTTTCTACGGCCCTGTGCAGCTCTCCTCGTGTTACGGCCGGCCTCCTGGTATCTCCTCCATGCTCTTGAGACTGTGCTGGGAGACACAGCAAACCTTCTTGTGACCACATGTATGGATGTGCCTAAATGGACAGATTGATATTCCTGAAGTGTAACTGAGTTGGTGTTATACTGTGTTGAAGTGTTCCCTTAATTTGACACAGTAGAGGGCAGCAATACACCAATCCAGGAACTAGTCTGCCTAATTCAAAGAAGAAGAAACACAGACACCATCTTTCTGAAGTATGGAGGATATGAATAGAGAAGTAAGGGGAAAATGCCACCAAAATTGAAGCTACAGTGTAGTGGAAATCAACAGACTCCTTAAAGACCGGCTTAAAGATGAAAGTTGATCTGTTCATCAAGTATATTAGAAAGACATATTTCAGATTTCAGTTTTAAATTGTTTTCAGTATAATAGTTGTGAAGAATGTGTCATACCATATTGAATGGAAATGTGCGCTGTACGTTAATATAATGACGCAGTATGTGATTTACTTTAGAAAATTATGTTTTTGTTTTATAGAGCTGGTAGAAGAACCAGACAGAGGGAAAGCAGAACCATTCCAGTCCACAGAGCCAGGTAGTTTAAAATACTCCAGAAGCAATGAAAAGTAAGGGCCTGTGTCCACATAGTGTTTTTTCTGAGCAGCAGCATCATCTTGTAACTTTACCTATACCTGATTTTATACGTTACACACAAAACACTCCCGCAACAATGGTACACTCGATCAGAAAACACCCGCGCTACGTGCACGCGCTGGAGCGCTGAAGCGCTGAAGCGCGGGTGTTTTCTGATCTGATCAGATGTCATTATTTCATATTTTTACTCCAGAGAATATATTCACCATTGGGTGACACTGGTACACGTATTTTGACTTACTTTTTGCTTTTGATTGAGTAGATCACCTGCTGTGCTGTTTTATAGTTGTTGTTTTTTCGTTTTTGTTTTGCAGTATGAGACCTCTCTCTGTCTCTCTCTCCCTCTTTCTCCCTCTCTCTCTCTGTCTCTTTTTCTTTTTTTTCATTTTATGAGCTTTATTATTGTCTTTTCTTTATTGTCTTTGTGAAAAAGTCAATTCTCATATTACCAGAGCAAAATAATATATCACAAATTGATAGCTGTGATAAGACACATGCAGTATGAGACCATGTCATCACTGGTCCCCGTATAAGCTTCAAATAATACATTTTGCATGAAATGACTTGCTTAAAAAAAACAGTTCAGCCACAAGTCTCAAGAATCCCGAAAAGGCCATAAGCAATGATCACGACTAGATCATTGAAAGTCATTGAATAAATAAGATTCATACACTTATACACTTAAACATTAAGGTATTGTGTGTGTGTGTGTGTGGGGGGGGGGGCGCCAGTCATGTGTCTGCATACCCCTCAGAAAGTAGGTAGTTGCGTCCCTGCATAGTACTAACATACTGTAATATGCTCTGATCACACTGTACTTAGCATCTTATTCTGTGCTATATTCTGTGTTGGAGAGAACTATGTAGCTGGCCCATAAAGGAGAGGAATGATTATTTTTGATATACCACTCTTTCTACTGTACTGGGAGCTGCACTGTGGTCCTCTGTCCTCTCTGCTGACTCACACAGAGCAGCATGTTGATGAAGGTTCGGTCATCCAGGTCATGGTACCTCTAGGTGCTGTATCGTAGGCAGCTGGACGTGTTTCAGTTTGTTGAAAACATTTCACCTCTCATCCAAGAGGCTTTTTCACTTCTAACTGACTGCAGGGGAGTTTGCAGACTCCCATCCAGTGGTTTCGTGTATGAGCTGCTAATCACATGCTAGCCGTTTGCTAATGCATGTAAACGCACTGTCAGCTCCCTCCCTACTCTCTACTGAGCGAGTTTAATGCATCAGCGTGTAAAACAGTATGAGCTAACTGTGGCTGTAGTAAGAGTAAAGCAGGGGAAGATGCAGGAAAGTGTCCACAAACCAACCTGTCCTGTTTCTGTGGTTAGCAGGCTCCTCCGCAGCCCCCAGCAGTGTGCGCTGCCATTAAATCTCTTCTTCGTATTCCGCTATGGTTGTTTCAAACAACTCAAATATCTCTTCCAGAGCTGCACTCAGTCGCTGCTTCACAAGCGCTCTCAAAGTCCGGATTTGAATCATTTTCCCTCGATGCAGCGCTACTTCTCCAGACAAATTTGAGTCGAGATCTGTGGAGATTACTAGCATCGGCACAGGACTGTGGCATCATATTTCCACGCGGTATAAGAACAGCTCGAATCAGAGGGTACGTCCCATTTCATCTAAATTGCATCCTCGTTTCCCTCAATTTTTGCACCTGCTGGCAACCGCCGCCGCTGCAGCTGAGGATGCCAGTGTGCCGAGGATAAGGTGAAAACAAAAGAAATTAAACCTTATAATTTAAACAACCAAATTAAAGAAAGGAACCAACAACGCCACCCTGGGAATTTCACCCAGGGAATTAATTTGGAGGAGCACACAGGTAAGTTCACTCATAAAGGCATGAGACGTGGTTTAGGGATTAGTTCGAAAAATATACAATTTTTTTTTTTTTTACACAGTTACTTTTTAAAAAAGGTTTTGATCAGTCATTCAGTTAAAAAAAAAAAAAGCAAAGCAAACAAGAAAGGGGCTGGATGGACAAGGGCTAGTGCAGGGGTGGGGGATCCACCAAAATAAAGAAATCAACTTAAAACACCCAACATACGTGACACACACTCTGTGAGGTGAAGACTGCTTCCCAGGACACAGCAAACGAAACAAAGGGGGGGGGACACCACCACCCGAACACGAGCACCGCCACCAGTCTCCAGCAATTAAAAAAAGAGGGATAAACAAATTAGTGGGCAAATCAACCAACAAAAGGAAAAGGAAAACAAAATCAAATGTTAACAAAATGATCAATGACTGCCCACTTTAATCATATAGTGACAAAACAATTTAATTACTTACAAAATAATCCTAATCAAATAAACATCATAACACACTCATTCACTGATAAAGGTCTAAATAGCTGCTCTGGGGCACGGTGTGGGCCACCAGCGCCAGGCAGCGGTGGCTGCAATACGCCAGGCAGAACTGAGCGACGTGGAGCATAAGCAGCCCTGCAGCGGCACAACACAGCGTGGAGACGAACTTCAGCAGAGAAAGAGCATCAGTCGAAGACAAAGTTTCAACAGAAACAAGCAGCAGCGACCATCAGCTAATTGCACTCACTCCTAATAAAAGTAAAAAATACTGTTAGCATTACTAAATTTAACAGGGAAATACTGCAGTTGTTCATCACACTAACACACACATATACCTGTTCAGGGACACACACACACACACACAGGAGGAGGGCGAGAAAGAGGACACCGACCGCTGCTGGCGTTCACCTGTGACCACACTAGCGTTAGCCATCAGACAGCATCAACTACCATGCCAAGAAAGAGGGGACACTTACCTAGCATTAAATACGCCGCACATACGAGGAGCACAGAGCAGCACGCAAGCAGTCACGCTACAACCAACACAAATGCCGTGAGCACACAGAGAGAACCGAGTGACCAATGGGGGGAAGCAGCGGGTAGCCATACCTGTCGGGCCAAACAACCGGGGACCCGGAAGTGACGCACCAGTGATGACAAGGGTGCAAAGGAATAGCCAGTGGAGGACGGCGGCTTTTACACCGGCCCACCTCATGACCGCCACCAGTGGCACTAAATACTAACAGCAGCTCTGAATAAGAGATTGCACACCTATGCTGCTACACCAGCATTGCTGTAGATGATATTAGCAGTCATCCCCAAGAGGACCAGTTATTCAAAAATACTCTGGACAGACTTTTGGGAATCATCAGAGAAGTTTTAAGAAAAGCTGGTTGGATCAGTATGCATGGCTAGAATATGTGTCCAAAGAAGCAACCTTTTGCTTTTCTTGTCTGCATTTTATAACGAGGTCACGGATTTCATTTGTTGCCAACATTTATCAACAACGGATTCAACAACTGGCAAAAAACATCAGCATCTCTGAAGAGTCATCATGAAAGTGTGGGACACCAATTTGCTATGGAAACATGGAGTGAGTTCAAACAAAAACACACAAGGGACATTTAGTGTTTGGTTATGGAGAATAGAAAGTACATGAAGGTTGTGGTGGAAAGTCTAGGCTATACAGCAGTGGGGACTCCAGAACCAGTAAGCGGGCACTGTTGGCTATAAACACTGAGAGAACCAGCGCCCCTGGACAGCAACTAAATCATTGATGCCTTCACACTCAACCTCAACCGATGCATTGTTTTGTTATGAAGTCTACTCACGTGGACAAAAGTGTTGGTACCCTTCTGTTAAAGAAAGAAAAACCCACAATGTTCACTGAAATAACTTGAAACTGACAACATTTACTGAAAATTAACTACACAACAAACTAATGAAACTGGCCTGGAAAAAAATGATGGTACCCTTAACTTAAAATGTTGCACAACCTTTTGAGGCAATTACTGCAATCAAGCGATTTCTGTAACTGTCAATGAGACATCTGCACCTGTCAACAGATATTTTGGCCCAGTCCTTGTAAGTAAACTGCTCCAGCTGTCTCAGGTTTGAAGGGTGCCTTCTCCAGACTGCATGTTTCAGCTCCTTCCACAGATGTTCAATAAGATTTAGATCAGGGCTCATAGAAGGCCACTTCAGAGTAGTCCAATGTTTTGCTCTTAGCCGGTCTTGGGTGTTTTTCACTGTGTGTTCTGGGTCATTATCCTGTTGGAGGACCCATGACCTACAACTGAGACCAAGCTTTCTGACACTGGGCAGCACATTTCGCTCCAAAATGCCTTGATCATCTTGAGATTTCATTGTACCCTGCACAGATTCAAGACACGCTGTGCGAGATGCAGCAAAGCAGCCCCAGAACATAACCAAGCCTCCTCCATGTTTCACAGTAGGTGCAGTGTTCTTTACTTTGTATGCTTCATTTTTGTGGCTGTGAACATAGAGCTGATGTGACTTGCCAAAAAGCTCCAGTTTTGTCTCATCTGTCCAAAGGACATTCTCCCAGAAGTCTTGTGGCTTGTCAATATGCATTTTGGCAAATTCCAGTCTTGCTTTTTTATGATTTACTTTCAACAGTGGAGATTTCCTCAGTCGTGTTCCATGAAGTCCACTTTGGTTCATACAGCGATGTATGGTGCGATCTGACACTGATGTACCTTGTAGCGACCGGCTGTCAGTATTGCATCACCACCCACCTGTTAAAGAGTTTATTCATGTTTCTCACTTTTAACACCCACAATCTTGCAATTATCCAATCACAATTCCCCAAGAAACCCGTGCAGTATGAAACCCACCTGTGGGAAGTCTATTAGTGTGTCTCAGAGCTGCCAGTATTGTTGGTCAGTGGAGTGTTATCTTGGATCCGATCGTGTTGAAAAGTCTTATAGTTGTCAAAGTGTCTTTCAAGTCTGTGTCAGGAGCAGGAATTACCCGGTGGATGTTTCAAAGTGTCTCTCGAGTCCGTGTCAGGAGGAGGAATTACCCGGTGGATGCTCCCAGTCAGAGTTTACATGAGTATATTATATTATAGAGTTTATTATATGTATATGAGCACCCGGTGTATTGTAAATAATCGCTGTACTTGAACTACGAATGCAGACGCTGCTATTCGGTTTTGATTTCTTGATTTGATTTGTTTTGTGGGGATCCGCAAACCCAGAGCAGAGATTTGAGTTGCCTGTCTTTTGTGGTTGTGAACTGGATTGAACTGTTTTTGGATTGTGGGAAAACTGGACTCTGTATCAGTGGATTGAACTCTGAGACTGTGGGACAATCTTTCACACAAAGTTGAATACTACAACTATTGAAAATTGAATTGAATTGTGGTCTACTTGTATTTTGCAGTGTTTGTTTTTGGTGACATATATTCTATTTGCTGCTACGTGCTATTTGCTTTATTGTTTTGTATGGTTTGACAGAGCTATTTTCTTTCTATGTTATAATTATTATTTGTCAGACGTGTCTCTGACTGGCACCCCAGTTAATTTAAATGCGTCGAACTGTCAGGCCGGGCTCGAAGCAGGACTCAGACGCAGAGATAGTGTTGTCAGAAGGCACTTTATTGGTTGACTTGACAGCAAGAGTTAATCCTTGAACAGAGGAAACAAAAGGGCTATGAAAACTACCAGACTGGCAGACCTGAAACTAAAATTCCCTAAAAGGAGGGAAAAACACAAAACTCCTGACTACTCTGAATCACTGAGCTATCCTATACTAAGGGTCAAAAAGGGAAAGATCAATGCTGACTAAGGGAGGGAAAAAAGGGGCAAAATAAAAATACTAATAACAAAAGGTGCTCCAAAAGGGAGGAAACAAAACCTAGCAAGAAAAGGCTGAACTAAAAATCACTCCGCAAAACTGGAGGACTGGCTAAGGGGAAGCAATCTAAATAAACACAAAATCGCTCCGAAAGGAGGAAAAACAAAACGGCTATCTAACAGCAGAAAAATCATTCTTACGAGGAATAAACACTTGACAACGAAGCAAGGCAAAAGACTGTGGTGAGATCTGTGGCAAGGCTGGTGAGACGACAAACGACACACTGGCACAAGACAAGGGAGACGCAGACTATTTAACACATGGGGGAAGGGAGCACCAGGTGAACACAATCGGTGATTAGGGGAGACACTGAGACAGGTGACACACAGGGAAGGGCAAGTGACCTGAAACGAGAGGAGAGTTACTTTTCAAAATAAAAGCAGTAACGAGACCAGAACACAAAATAAATCATGACCTCACCGCGGTGTGACACAAACCTGCTACAAAAAAGTGGCACCCCAGATTTCTGGATCCACTAAGCCCTGGACTTGCTTTCAGTACTTGCAACAAGCAAAACATATATATTTACCACTCTCTTCTGCTCTGGAGGGATTTCGGCACCAGATTTTATGGTAGAGCCAATCAGGACCGCCGGGCGGGAGTTTCATAGATGTGATGTAGCGGAGAAGGGACTGTTTTGATTCAGACAACAATGGTGGCTCGCGTCGAGGAAGCAAGCGTCAACATTGATGCTGCAATTTCATCCGTGTTGTCCAATCTACCCAATATTTTTTTGTTAAAAGAACATCAGAGAACGGCTCTGAAGGCTTTTGTTTCTTGGAAACGATGTTTTTGCCCTTCTCCTGACCGGATTTGGCAAGAGCTTGATCTGCCAAATGGCTCTGACAGACAAGTGGTTTATCCAATCATATGCAAGGATTTTTGATAAGGCCCAGCCTTCTGAAACACATCTCCAATGGAGCGATCCCAGATGGATGAGTGGAGCTAGGCGGAACGAAATTCATCTGGCAAGATTCAGGTTACTGGATTTCCCCACCTCATGAAAATGGCTTCAGCACAGGATAAGGCTGAGCGAAGTCGTTGGAGGATATTCTTGGATTGGATGTCCTTTCACAGGACCCAAACGTTGGAAGAGGAGTGTAAACAAAGACATGGCCGAATTCAGTCAGCTGGCACCAAAAGTACCACCTATTTATTGGATATGGATTTGTGTGTGGACTCTGATCTATCTCAGCCACTCATTGCATTAGATATCTCATCCCAGGATGGAGCTGTTGGTCAATCCCGTGGGAGGACTGACATTAATGAGAAAGCAGCTGACACTGAGGATACACTAAAAGCACCTTTGGAGGAGAAATTTCACATACTCATGGAGGCACAAAAGAACCACAAGGTGGAGCTCCAAACTACAATATCAACTTTATTAAAGGATGTCAATACAGCTTATGAGCAGCGCTTTCAACAGTTACATCAAACCCTGGACAAGCAGTCTCTTTTTCTGAGGAATCAATTGCAGCAAACCTCAACTGGTGATTTGCACATCGTCATACAGCGATATTGAAGGATATCAATGAATTTATGACCCCAAAGGTGCAGTCAGTTGACCACCTGCATAATGAGGTATAGAAATTGTCTCAAAGTATGGATTCAGGGAACGGAGGCAATGAAGCAAACCCTCAAGATATCTGCACTTACAACTGTCCCTACCCAAGAGGCCCCAAACAGTGATCAGCTGGGCGAGGCCCAGAGGCAGCGCCTACAGTCTACCATAAGGTCTGACATAAAGGCAGGAATGTTAGAGTCCCCTCTGGATTCTCCTGTTCTGCCTGGAGGCAGGGGAAGGTTGATGGGAAAATGTCCTGTTAAACTGCAGTTTCCATCATTTGGGAAGATGGAGGATGAACCGGATCCCCTGATCTATCTGGAGAAATGTAATGATTTTCTGGCTTTAAATCCTCTGACTGAAGATGAGTTGATGGCAATCTTGAGGAATGTCCTACATGGAATGGCGAGAGACTGGTGGGATGTGGTCCGTTTAAACATACATTCCTGGTCAAACTTTCAGAAAAAGTTCTGTGCTGCCTTTTTGTCTGAAGACTATGAGGATGAACTGGCAGAAAGAGTGAGGACAAGAGTACAAGGCGAAGGGGATAGCATCCATGATTTTGCCTATATGTACCACTCCTTATGTCAAAGGTGGAAGCCTGATATTCAGGAGGCTGCAGTGCTCAAACTGATCTTCAGGAAAGTCAATCCACATATGGCAAGCCAGCTCCGGGGTAGAGTTGCAAATGTGGATGAACTGGTGAGACTGGGACAGCAGCTGGAAAAAGACAAAAGCAAGTCAGTGTCAATATGAGCTACGGAAGAAACAAGGTGTGAAACACAAGGAAAAAGAGAAAATAGATTTGTCGACTCCCGATTCCCCCACCACAGAAGAGCAACCCCCCCATGTGGTTTACTGTTGGAGATGTAAGGGTAGTCATGCTCCATAGTCATATCCAAATTTCAATCAGTCTCGAATATCCCACAATCAGCAACCCCGTCCACAGCCATCTTATCCATCCCATGATCAGCAACATTGTCCACAGCCATCTTATCCATTCCACCGTCAGCAACCCTGTCCACAGCCATCTTGTCCATCCCACAATCAGCAACACCATTCACAGCCCTCCCACTCTGAAGATAAACATAACCGCCCTTCAGTTAATACCTTAACCCATACAGTGCGATCAGCGTCATGTATTACCTCCCATTCCTTTGTACCGGGTCTAAGGAAGTTCAGCTACCCTGAAGGGAGCTGTGGCACCACCCTACCATGACAGTTGACAGTGCCATTAAGCTGTTGTGGATACAGGATCAACATATACACTGTTCAATGAACATGTGTGGAATAGTGTCAAAGCTCCAGAGGACAAACTTACCCCATGGATTGGAGATCCACTCTGATCCACATCTGGCTGACGGGGAACCCAGGATGCCCCTTGGTTGGGTGGAGATGGAACTGAGCCTACAGGATAAAACCTGGATGGTGGCTGTGGTTGTGCTGGATTCCAAGACCCTTGCATTTCCTGCTCTGCTGGAATTGGACTTCGTTTTCTTCACAGGACTGCAGATTGATGTTGCAGGAGGAGTGTACTGGTTCCGGGAAAATGAAAAAAAAAAAAACGGGTTTCCTTCTGTGCAGAGTCCTCTCTGATGGGGGAGGGGGAGACTAGCAACTCTGTTGCTTTCTTTTCAGTGGAATCTCCATCGGCCACTGCACTGTTCCCTACACTGACCAGTTTGGAGGACTCAGACTTGTTCCAGAAGGCAATCCAGGAGTCTCATCTGGAGGAACACAGGAAACCCCAGTTAAAGACCCTTTTACTCAACAACGCTGATGTTTGTACAACAAAAGTGGGACGCACTGAGCTATTGAAACATCAGATCTTTCTCACCAATCCACTTCCCATCCAGCAGAAACCCTATCGAGTCTCCCCTCCTAAGCTAAAAGTGATGAAGGAACTCATTGATGACATGCTGAAGGATGATGTGATTGAACCCTCTTGCTCTGCTTAGGCTTCTCCAGTAGTTCTGATTCCCAGGAAGGTTGGCAAACCAAGGTTCTGTGTAGACTTCAGAAAAGTAAATGAAAACACAGTCACAGATGCCTACCCCATTCTTACCATCCAGGAGATACTGAATAGTCTCTCAGGTGCCGCTGTCTTCTCTTCCCTGGACTTAAATAGCGGGTAAGTGGAAATGGACCCTGAGGTGCGTGAAATCACAGCTTTCATCTGCCCTCGGGGTCTGTTCCAATTTAAAGTCATGCCGTTTGGACTGAAGAATGGCAAAGGCCATATCAGGTGGTGCAGCAAGTTGGGCCAGTCAACTATAAAGTGGTTTTGGAGGCTTCTGGCCAAGACTTAAAAGTTGTCAACATTTCTCGCCTGAAACCCTGCTACCCTAATGCTCAAGACCTGCAGGAGCGAAAGTGTGTTCTGGAGATCTTGAATGAGGAGTCTGATGAAAAGGACTTCCTTGGCTTTTCAGACACTGCATGCTCTGTTCCCAGTAGTGGATGGGTGAAAGGATCTGCAGGTGGGCAAGAGGATTACCAACATGACAGCTTCTCTGACACAGAGGTTTCCAGCACAACTACAATGCCTTACCTTTGGTTGGCTTCCACTAAGGGGGGAGGAGTGTAGCGACCGGCTGTCAGTATTGCATCACCGCCGACCTGTTAAAGAGTTCATTCATGTTTCTCACTGTTAACACCCAAAATCTTGCAATCATCCAATCACAATTCCCCAAGAAACCCACGCAATATGAAACTCACCTGTGGGAAGTCTATTAGTGTGTCCCAAAGCCACCAGTATTGTTGGTCAGTGGAGTGTTACCTCAGATCCGATCGTGTTGAAAAGTCTGCGTTATAGTTGAAAGTGTCTTTCGAGTCCGTGTCAGGAAGAGGAATTACCCGGTGGATGCTTATGTTCCCAGTCGGAGTTTTTCCAGGAGTTGCCAGTCCCGGTGGAGCTAAAGCCGACACTGCAAACCCGACTGACTACCAACCACTGACTGACTGATCCACGGTACCGTGAGTACCCAGTGTATATGAGCACCCGGTGTATTGTAAATAATCCCTGTATTTGAACTATGAATGCAGACGCTGCTATTTGGTTTTAATTTCCTGGTTTGATTTGTTTTGTGGGGATCCGCAAACCCGAAGCGAAGTTTTGAGTTGCCTGTGTTTTGTGGTTGTGAACTGGATTGAACTGTTTTTGGATTGTGGGAAAACCGGACTCTGTATCAGTGGATTGAACTCTGAGACTGTGGGACAATCTTTCACACAAAGTTGAATAATACAACTATTGAAAATTGAATTGAATTGTGGTCTACATGTTTGTTTTTGGTGACATATATTCCATTTGCTGCTACGTGCTATTTGCTTTATTGTTTAGTATGGTTTGACGGAGCTATTTTCTTTCTATGTTATGATTATTATTTGTCAGACGTGTCCCTGACTGGCACCCCACTTCATTTAAACATGTCAAACACGCTACAACCTTGACCTTGGAGTTCACCTCTAATCTCTTTGGAAGTTGTTCTGGGCTCTTTGGTTACCATTCGTATGATCTGTCTCTTCAATTTGTCATCAATTTTCCTTTTGCGGCCACGTCCAACGAGGTTGGTTACAGTCCTGTGGACCTTAAACATCTGATTAATATGTGCAACTGTACTATAGTCACAGGAACATCTAGCTGCTTGGAGATGGTCTTGTAGCCTTTACCTTTAACATGCTTGTCTTTAATTTTCTTTCTAATCTCCTGAGACAACTCTCTCCTTAGCTTTCTGTGGTCCATGTTCAGTGTAGTACACACCATGATACCAAACAGCACAGTGACTACTTTTCACCCTTTAAATAGGCAGACTGACTGATTACAAATTTGAAGACACCTGTGATGCCTATTACAGGACACATCTTAGTTTAGCATGTCCCTATGGTCAAATTACCATCATTTTTGTCCAGGCCAGTTTCATGAGTTTGTTTTTTAAAAAGATTCTGTTGAACGACAATTCAAAAGCAATGTCTGATTTTCATTAGTTAATTTTCAGTAAATTTTTATTCATTATTACTTTTGTCAGTTTCAAGTTATTTCAGTGAACATTGTGGGTTTGTATGATGTATGATTTGTATGATGTATACATATACACACACACGAACACACACATATATATATATACTGTATATACAGACACACACACACACATATATATCACTGATTCTTGAAACTTTGGCAAAAACATATCCCACTAAGAAAAGTGCTAATTTTGTTGGAAATTAATAACCTTTTCATGAATAAAAAGAATCAAGGTGATAATCAGGGGGTCCTTTGCACATATGAAAGCTTCTTTTATAGGTTTGTTTTTAATTTGTATTAATTTAATGATTAAATGCTGGCCCATTGCCTACAAAATCAGTTGTCCTCGGATAGGAGACAATCATTCAACTTGATTAAAAAAACAAAAAGTAATAATTGAATTGAATAATATCTTCACCACATGAAAGAGTACATTGTAATATGTATTAAAATCTACAAACAGTGAGTTTTGAACAATATTTACTATTATTTTGTGATTGCTCAAAATGTGTCCCACATATTTGTCACCACCGTCAGGTATTTATAAAAAGCAATAAAATCAGGCAACTACAAGGTCAACTACATTCCTGAGGACCCCATTTTCAAACCTTCAGCTCAACTGCATGCTTCAAGATCACTCAAACTCCCATAAGTTTGCTATTTTCTCTCAAACTTGTTCATATTTTTGGACACTGCTACTGTCACAACCACAACATGTCAACACCGTCACTTTTGATTACAGTTTTTACGATTGTTTACACACTAAAATAAAAATTTCCACACAATTTGCGAAATTCTACTCCAAGGAGCAAAACACCTCCACAGATTTGCACAACATTACACACAATGTCTGCTTCACCCTTTTTGCAAAACATTACGCGAAGTGATTTGTAAAACTCTACACACATTTTCACACCTTAGACACAGATAAGGATTGTGAGGTTACTTCCTTGTCATTACAAAGCCCCGGATTGCCAATGACCACAGTCATGAACAAACTGGATAAACACATCCACCAGGTGTGGAAGCACGCATGTGCTAATTTGAAAATGCAGCACTCAGGTATTCTTGTTGCTTTTACAGTAGTTTTTCTTCAGAGTCAAAGTGTATGTACTTCATGCAGTCATTTTTATTTGTCTACAGATTTTATTTGTCTCATTGATTTCATTGTTGGTTGATTGCTTTAACTGATTATGGTAAGAAATACTGTAAGTATTGAAATAAATACTTGAAATATTCAGTCTGCAGCATCAGTGTTGTGCAGTGCTTGGTAAGTTTATAGCAGGCCTATTTGTGTACATTCTCCCTATATCTCAAACTAATCATGAAGAATGTTGTGGGTTTGTCACTATTTTTTTTGACATCTAAATGATCCCTTACATAACAATGCCTGGCCAAAAATCTAGCACATGCTATTTCCTAAAATTAGTTTTTTTACAAATGTGTTTTTTATTTATCACAGCAGTGTGAAACTGGCTGTAATAGTGTCTGATCATTGAGGACTGTGTTGGTTAAATGAAAACTAATAGCATTTTCACAAATATGTGTATATGTTTTGACTGAAGTGTGTATGTTTTGACTGAAGTGTGTCATTTTGCAAACAATCGAGGAATTATGCAAATTGAGTGTGGTGTTTGGATAATTGTGATTATATTTTGAAAAAAAGAACCCAAAATTGCGTGTAAACAATTGAAAAAAACTGTAAGAAATATTAGATTAGATTATGACATAAATGTTTACTGTTTAAGAAGAGGTTTGAAGCAGCTAGCAACAGAGAGGAAACAAGATGGCTAATGTGAACAACTCATGCATATCATGTGAAAGAGTAGGAGTTTGTCACCACCGTCAGCTTTTCTGTCTGACGGTGGTGACAAAAACCTCCAAATGGTCCTCAACGGAGGCTAAAATATAATTGTTTGTCTGTAATGTTTCATTAACCTCTTTTATATTTTATTTATGTAATTGTCCCTATATTTCTTCCATAACGTCCAACCCTAAGGGATGAGGTGTGCCTTCCCTCTCTCTCAGTTCACTATTATGCCATGTTCATTTGGCTTACGTCAGTTGGGACACACACCTACTACCTACCTACATAGCACATAGTGTACAATATCCCTTGTAGGCTATGCATCTCCAATGACTAAAGCCAAATGAAAATGGCATGACAACATTTAACCAAATCTAACATTCACTGTAATGCCCCCAATTTCATAGTCATTACACTCAACTTTATGTATTTTAGGAAGTTCTGGCTAGGCAGCAGCTATCTGTGGAGGAGAGAAGGAGCAGAAACAGGGAATATCAAAAGAAGCGTAGAGAGAAAACACACAGTGATGCGGAGTTAAAGGAGGAATACCTCAGAACGGAAAGGCAAAGATGGAAGAAGAGGGTGGAGGAAGGGAAGATAAAACATATCAATGACTTAAATGAAAGGGAAAAGAGAAGTCAGAGAAAGGCTTAGAAACGTTCATTTATCTGTTCTTCACGTCCAATATACAGTTTATAGAGACACACCAGCGCCAGTGTCTGTTTGATGGAGTAATGGTCTTCAGATCCGTCCCAGAGGCAGAGAAATATCTTCACAGTATCCAGTCCGCTTCACGAGAGTCACCAAGACCCGACCCCTGAAGTTGTCTACAGTACACCACATTTACTCTTTTCTCTGCCCTGTTTGATTTTTTTCTTGTTTCTTTTTTTTTTTGGTAATCCTTATCTCAAATACTAAAGGTATGTTGAACTATATACAGGTGATTAATAATGGTGCTTCATTGGAGACGATGCGAGCACTTTTCTCTTGCTCTCTCTGTCTCCCTCTTTATCTTCGCACCCTCCACCTGTGGATCTGTGTTAAATTACCAAATGGACAATTTTATGTTAAAATTTGGTTTTCCACACATCAAGGGCTAAATACTTGAAGGCATTATCAATATAAGGAACAAGCATTCAGATTTAAAAAGGAGTGAACTCCTTATTGCTCTTTTATTTAGTGTATATTTTATTTTTTCTCTCTTCTCTCAAATTTTGGTGAGTTGAGCTCACAGTCTTTTTGTTATTTCTTAGCAAGCCTATAAAGAATGTGTCGGTGTTCAGAGTGTGTTGCTCCTCTTATCAAGCTTTCTACATAGCAGGAGTCTATTATTTTCTGGGTTTTTTACATGTGCTTGGTGGGGGAAGTGCATGAGGGAGTTCTTGTCTTGGGTTATGTATTCTATGTCTTTGTGTTGTGTCTTTTGTCTTATGTTTTGATTTCCTTGTCCTTTTTGTGTCTCTTCAGTGTTCTCCTCCATGCTCTTTCCACTATGTTCTCCTCTCTGTATTTTCCTATTCCTCCTTCTTGTCTGTCTCCCCCTGTCTGTCAGTATTGTTTCCTTCATGCCTTCTCCTGTGTCTTCCCCTCATTATCTCACCTGTCTTTCTCCCTCCTCTCTCCCCACCTGCTCCTCGTTCCCTCATCAGTGTGTTTGTGTACTTAAGTCTTGGTTTCCAATGTTCTCTTTGTCCATTCATTGCTTCTGTTGGTGTGATGTTTTTCCTGAGTTCCTTGTGTCTCCAGTCCCCCAGTGGTATGCGTTTTTTGGATTTCTGGTTTTTCCTATGTTTGATTTGAACTTTGATTTTTTTGTTTGTACTTTGTTCTACTGTTTTATTTAGCTACTTTGTTTTGGTTTCTGGATTCATTTCCATTTCATGCTCCTTGGTTTTTGTTGCATTCAGCTTTTTTTGAATGTTTTTGAACCTTTTGTTCTCCCTTATCCTCCCTCCTGTCTGATCTGCATTTGGGTCCACTTTCAGTTTGTCCCCTTTAAGCCCCCTAACAGTTCTTAGGGGAGTTGGGATCTCAGCATGTTAGTTATTGTTTTGGGTTATGTAATTATATTTCTTTGTGGTCAGGGTCATACTATTCTAAAGCAACCAAAAGAGCACATATCACTATTATGTTTGAGATAATCCTGAGCACTGAAATTAAAATCATATTACTTCAACATGCTTAATGGTTCACAGTAAAGGATCTCTAGCTGGAATACAAGAGGACTGAACAATTTGAAAAAGCAGGTGCTTAATAGAATTAAACAAATCATTTTCATACAAGAAACACACCTACCCAAAGAAGACATCCAAAATGTAAATAGAAGGTGGCCAGGGAAAATATATTCAGCTTGCTTTACTTCTCATGCCAGAGGTGTCATGGTATTGACTCATAAAACGGTTCCTTTTCAGTTAAAAAACAAATACATAGACTCATCTGGAAGATATATTATACTCAATGGCACCATAGTATCTACTCAAATCAGTTTAATACATGTATATGCCCCTAATGTTGACGAACCCTCCTTTTATCAGGATCTCTTTCTCTCCCTATCATCATACCCTGGTCACTGTATAATCAGTGGTGACTTTAATTGTGTGCTGGCCCCGATACAAGATCGCTCCACAGGTACTGATACTTCTCATAAACAAACCAGAAAAACAATTAAGAAATATATGTGTGAATTAAACTTAATAGATATTTGGAGACACCTTAACCCTAACAAGAAAGAATACTCTTGTCTCTCAAACACATACAAAACGTACTCTAGGATTGATTATTTTCTGATTTCTAACTGCCTATTATCAAGTATCTAAAAATGTTGGTATCACAGTATACTGCTTTCTGACCATGCTCCAATCTCCCCAATATAGTCACCTCACCACCAAGATTTCGTTTTTAGTCTAGGTGGCTTCAAAACTCTGATTTTGTGAAGTTTCTCGTGGGGAAAAGGGTTAGAGAGGTAGGATTTAGGCAAAGGAAGGGGGGGGTGGGGGGGTTAGGGTTAAGTGGAGCTTAAAGGAAGGGGGGGTGGGGGGGTTAGGGTTAAGTGGAGCTTAAACGAAGGGGGGTGAAATAAAATGTGAAGGCGGAGGAAATGAGATATGTGTGTGTCTGTAGGTGTATAATCCACTTTGAGAGGTCGCCTCCAGCATGGGGTTAGCCTGGTGGTACCTGTGAGGGCGAGCGGTGGAGAGCAAGCCTGAAGGAAAGTCTGGTGTAGGAGCTAAAAAATGGTAAGTTGTTATCGAATAAAAGGTAGCTTATTAAGGATAAAACCAGAGACTTTACTACTCCCCAGTCTTGAAAAACACTAACTTTAGATGCATCTACTGTAAAGCCACTGTAAAGGTCTCTATTTACATTCATGAGTGTTGAATTTCCTCCTATCATGAATGAGCTGGCAGTGAGGAGGTGAAAAATCAGGGTTTGAACTTCTTTCTTAATAAACTGTAAAGTGCAAACATGGGCATGGAAAGTACTTCAAGCCACTGCTACAAATATACAAATATAACATGCTACATACTGTAGGCGTGAACTGCCAACCTAACCTTTAACAATTCACATGTTTATACTTGGGTGGCGATTGGAAGCAGAGTGCCCTCTTCCTTCTTTTCAAACTCTTTTCTTCGACCTCTGGGGTCATGGCACTGCGGCACCTGTCAATGAATGTTGACAGCTTTTCTTTCCGCTCATCCCAGGCCCCCACATGAAACTATGCCACTCCCACTCAATAACCCTTAAATGTTCTTTTAAAAGCCCTGTACTCCTATTTCCTCTATGACGGCAAACATCACATTTAAAGGTTTTCCAGGCTCTCTCTAAATTCTGTGTGTGACATCTGGAACCAGGATCTACAAAGTGTCTCTTGTGGCAGACAGTATGATGGTCGTATCCTTCCTCTGACAGTGCTCTCTTGTAAGCTCTCCAGTCATCAGTCACAATGCTTGATCCTCTCTTAACATGGCGCTTTATGATAGGCAGAAGCTGGTCCGTGGAACGCTTCCTGACAATCTTGAGAATGGTTCTCTTGGTGGTATGTGATACTTCCAAGATGCCAAAAACCCATTTTTTATTCCATCTCCATGCTGGTCCCATCCTCCCACGGTTGTACTGTCAAACATTGCTAGGGATATAGTACATCAAATTAATACAAGCATTTTGAAATTCAACTTACATGGGTGTTCAAAACACACTGGGCCTCATTCATGAAACGTTAGTAAATTTGTGCGTAGATTTGCACATAAAAGCCTACGCTACTAAAAACCTACTCCAGATTCATGAACGCCGCGGGAAACTCAGATCTGATCGTAAACACGTGTGTATGATCATGAATGCCAATCCATCGTAAAGTGACAGCGCGCTCCCGGTAATCAGCTATTAGCATAAAACCCCGCCCATGAATTGCCAATGACCACCATTTAAGGTGTAATGGCATCCTGTCGACCTGTCAGTCACGGCGCAAAGAAAGAAGGAAAGAGAAAGAAAAAAGAATTATTCCGAAGCGGAGATTGAAATCATTTTGGGAGAAGTGGAGTAACCTCTGTCCCCTATGGATATAGAAGGGTAAGTCCATATATAACACACACATGGAATTATGCAGGCTATATTCTTACCAATGAGCCAGCCGTCTCTCACAGCTCCATCCTCCAATGGCATGGTCCTGTTCTTCATTTAGAAGCCTGCCCCTGCCCCCTGAAGGACATAAACGTTGAACCCTTAGAGGAACAAAGTTATATATTACTGTAGGGGCCAGAAGAATACAGTTACTGTAATTTATGTTACACTGTTCAGTAGGAAAGGCCCTTATACAATACAGTGAATACTGTAATCTACCTGTTGGTTGCTCGAAAAATCCGGACAATGGATGCCACTGTGCTCCGGCTGAAATTTGGCTGCACACGTTCTCCAGCTTTTCTATGGAGTAAGATAGCTATCAAAAAGATGTGTGCATGATTCTAACCATTCGTATTCATAATGTTAAACATTTGTATGTCAGATCAAATTGTTGTACACAAAATTCTGCTGTCATACACGTGAGTCTGAGAAAGTGTTCGGGTTAGGATTGTTTTTATGTGAGTATGAATCTAAAATCTGTGAGTGTAAAGTCTTGTGAGTACAACTCTAATTTCTACGACTACGAAGTCTTCCCTGTGAACACGAATTCAAGTTTGTGGGTACGAGTAGAAAAGTGCTGAAATGACGTCACGTAGGTCACAGGCAGGTCACAGGGAAAAGCAATCGAACTGCGATTCCTCCAAACGCGCATGCGCCAAAGCCAAGGATGGCTGACAGCAGTGGACCGGGTGGAGCTGCCCGCTCAGGTGAAGCATCACAGGTAAAGTCACCAACTCGTAAATTCAATATTTATTTCATAAAATTGTACTATTTTAAATAATATACAGTTCATGGACTTACAGACTTACTGCTTTAGCTTGCAAGCTAACGACATGCTGGTGACGCTAAGTTAGTGCTATTTTGTCAATTTATGAATTGTGTTATTTGGCGTATAAATGTATCCATCGTATAAGTCCGGTCTCTTTTCTTCTTTGCTAATCCTCCTCTCGACCATGTGCATTTGTTTACAACAGCGGGAAATCAATCAGTGGATCGATGGATTATCATACACACATGTGTGTAGTCTTATCTGTCATAAACAAGAGGCTACGGGTTACGGGGCGCGTTTGTGTCGCGGTGCTGCAGAGACGAGAGCTGGGACACCGGGTCGGAGTCTCCATTCTCCATGTAACAAGTTACAAGTCATTTATTTAACCACCACTATTACTCTGAAACTGTATTCTCTCCCCTTATTCACCACCTTCCCTATTCTTACTCTGCTTTTTAGGGCCCAGGAAACAGATGAGAAAGAGGATGTCCCTTTCACAAAGGAAACTTTGTTTTTTGTTTTTTTCAGTTTTTTTGGATTGCTTTTTTGTAAACAGTTGTAGAATTTTCACCCCCCAACTTAAAATACTTGTATTTATTAATATTCCCCCTTCTATACTTTTGTTGTTCTCACAATTGTTCTCTCTCTCTCTCTCTCTCTACTCACTCACTCACTCACACACACACACACATTCTTGTTGTCTGTTATTGTTTAATAAAATACTTTATTGAAATCCTTCATTTGTATCAGCCATCCTTACAATGATGTCTCAATAGCTGTAACAGGAGTTACAAGTGTTCCGTTATAATAGAATAGAATAGAATTACTTTATTGATCCCAGACTGGGAAATTATTTTGTCACAGCAGTTGTCACACATTTACCTATAGACCCAAACATACAAGTATAAATTAGTTTTTATTCTGTAATAGTTTTGATAATATGTGTATGGCTAAATGTTAAAATTATATTCTTAGTCTTAACATGATCATATTTCACGTTATGGTCCTGGGGGTGGCCACTTTCATCAGAAGAAGTGAGCGAGCTGCTGGGTGAATGCTGAACGGACCATAGCAAACCTCTTAGTGCTACCACGAAGGTAAGCTAAGGGCTGAATCGGAATTTATAAGCAAACTCATGGGAATCAATAATACAGCCAGTCGCGCTAAAATGAAAATCATGAGACGTCTGTCATCAGAGGAATGATATGGACAAGAAAAGTTAAACATGACCACTAAGCTTTTACACTTGGCTTTGGCGCATGCACGTTTGGAGGAATCGCGGTTCGATTGCTTTTCCCTGTGACCTGCCTGTGACCTACGTGACGTCTTTTCAGCACTTTTCTACTCGTACCCACAAACTTGAATTCGTGTTCACAGGGAAGACTTCGTAGTCGTAAAAATTAGAGTTGTACTCACAAGACTTTACACTCACAGATTTTAGATTCATACTCACATAAAAACAATCCTAACCCGAACACTTTCTCAGACTCATGTGTATGACAGCAGAATTTTGTGTACAACAATTTGATTTGACATACAAATGTTTAACATTACAAATACGAATGGCTAGAATCATGCACAAATCTTTTTGATAGCTATCTTACTCCATACTTCTCTATGTGACAGCCCATGGTTGATGACATGATCGATGGTGGTAGCTCGTATTTCATCTGTTACCCTATCTCTGGCCCTTCTTTGAGCCCCACCACGCATTCTAACTCTCCCTCTACCTCTACCTCTAGGCATTTTTCTCACTTGTTTTTTGCAAGTCCTCCACCTTGTCCCTTGCCTCATCTTTTATTCTTTTCCCTCATAAGATCTGCCTATAAATATCGGTGATGTGATTGAAAAAAGCCCAGCACCTGAACTGGGTGAGACGGGAATCAGCTGTGATCAATGTAATCTTCAATCCATTAGTTTTGAACATGAGGTTTTCTGTTTTGACAAACCGAGTGAAAGCAATAGAAAATTCACCGGTTAACATCTACTGTTTTGGTCTCGATTGAGCTTGTGTGTAAAAGGAGTTGAAGCTAATTTTTTACATGTAAAATGTGTGTATTTTGTGTCAAAATAAGAAGAATTGTGTTAATTGTACAATTGTACAATTAATGATTGTATAGCCCACACAGGCTGATGTTGTGATAACTGTGTGAAGAGTTTTGAAAAGGCGCTAAAAGTATTGAACAACGCGTCATAGTGGTTGTAAAAAAACTGTATTATCAGGACAACCTTTTCTTTTTTCATATCGGTATCTATTTTTGACCAAATACTTTTATCAATATTTCCACAATATTGTAGCAATGACTATTGAAACCCAGCCATTGTCTATTCAGTCATTGAATATGGATTGGGTTGTCGTGTAGCCCAGGCTCTAAAATGACATCCCTTTAATATTAAAACTTGAAAAGTCATTAAAAATCCTTAAAACAGTTCATTTTATTTTGAAATAACTAATTTAATTTTGAAATAAATAGATAATTCATCTAAGTTGATTTATACTAAAAACTATTAAAAGTGATTTAGGAGTGTTCAAAATGAAGAAAAGAGAAAGAAAAAACGTTTTGCACACAACCAATATTGCATTTTATAAGTTGATGCAAAGAGCTACGTAGAACAGGCTTCCCAACTAGCCAATCAGTGAACCCTGTGAGCCCCAGGTGATCAGCCCCGTAGTTCTACTTCCTGTCACTACTTCCTGTTACGGACATGTTTACGCTGCTGCCTTGTGTGCTGTCCGATCGATACAGAGATTAACCCTTTGTCATCCACTGGGTAAGGCATGAAAATAATCTCTTAAACAAAGTCGTATTAATTCTTGATGATGTTTAACAGTGGCTGATCGCTATACTGTCACATTTAAACTTTGTAGAGCAGCGTGAGAGACGGGATGATTTTTGCCAATCTGGCGAGGTGAATCGCAGTAAAGCTCATTCATATATTGACCCCTCGGTGAGTGAAAAAACACTCTTTAATCTGTTCGGGTGATTGTAATGCACCTGATATTCATGTTTAACCTGTTTGTTTGATTATAAGGCAGCTGATACTCATGTTAAATGCCGCAGATAGCCGTGAAAAGGTGCTAATGGCGCTAGCCACATAAGACTGTGTTTTGTGATGCTAACGGCCTACTGGTTTGGGTCTAGCCACTTAGCTGGCATGATTATTTGTTGTCAGATGCAGACTATTGAAACACTTATTATTTTATTTGTTATTTTCAAAGGACGATTGTTATTTTCCTAAACTGTTGTTAGATATGTGGGAAAAAGAGAGATTGGTGAGATTATTTGATATATTTTATGTTTGTCTCCATATCCAACAAAAAGCTCTCTCTGCTGCCTCCCCCAATCTTTGCATCACTTTCTTCCTCTCGCGCTGCCAGTCCCATTGCTATCAGCAACTTCAGACTGATGGGGCCAGAACACCTCTGCACCTTACCACCCCACAGCCATGCCTGACAGCCTTTGTCCCTGCAGTCCTGCACCTGGTCTTTATAGTGTGCAGACAAATGCCTCCTTGCACCTCACTTCCTTTGGCACAGTCAGCTCCACTAGCATGATTTTCTTTCCTTCAGGCAAAAACAGAACTGCATTTGGTCTCAAGGTGGTATGGATGACAACTGGAAACTGGAGCCTCCTTTTCAGGTCTATGCTTAGTTCCCATGGTCTTATTGGGTAGTGCTGGCTTTACTCCTTCTTTGATGAATGTTACGACAGGTGGTGGCTTGCTCTTGAATTGGTGTTTCCTGGACCATCCTGCTCTAGAATCAGAAAGCGTGGCCTGTACTTTGTTGTGGCACCATCTGTATCTGCTTTGGATTAGAGCAGTCTTGCATCCTTACAGGATGTGTGCCATGGTGCCATTTTGCCCACAGCGCTTGCACAGCGGGTCATCCCTTCTGCCCCACCTGTGCAGGTTCACTGGTGTTGGAAGTGTGTCGGCCCTTAACAGGAAGGAGATCCGGAGAGACTCCAGCCACCATAGGTCAGCCACTTCCTCTTGGGGAGGTCCCACCTTGTCCCACCAGCTTCGATAGGATTCTAGCTCCACAGCTCTTGACCTCCTCTGCTCTTCTTTAAGGCCCCTTATTTTGTCTTTATTCACCTTGAGGTATATTTTCTGACATTTGATATATGTTTTTGAAGATAAGTTCTAGACTGTGGGGCCTCAGGTCGAAGGCCAGGTCCATTAGGGAGATGGGCCCCTTCAGACTTGTTTTTCAGAGTTCCACAAATTTGAACCATATGCCGTATCCTGGTATAGGTAAGATGAGGTAATGGTAGGTTGGCTCTGTGCCTTGGGAATTGATAAGACAGGCTATAAGAAGTGTGGTCTGTGTGGAGATCGGGAGAGATCCACATTGGCTTCGGATCCTCTGACAGGCAATTTTTGGTGCTTGTTCAGATGCTGTACTTTTTGTAATAAACCTTTTTATATACAACTAAGTCAGTGTCAGCTGAGACTCCTTCATCATCTCCACACCATCGCTACTGAATAAACTACAACCTCTCCACTGGGTTGGCCTTTGCCCACCATTGGAAGTGGGTCTTTTCCAATCCTTGCCTTCCTGTGCAGGGCATTCCTATGATGTCCTTGAGTTTGAGATTTCCTTCTGCCTGGGCCAGTTATGTAGGGCCCTTCCACTTTTGTTCCAATCTGGTTGTAAATGATGTAAAGCTGAGGGGGGTTCCCAGCAACCTTCAGAGGTACTCGTGTAAGTTTCCACCTGTAAATCTAAAAAGGCTGTTTATAATCATATAGATGCTGTTATAAAGTGTTGTGATTAAGATCCTGACCGACCGTGCATGGCTCTTGCTTCTAAGGATAGTAACGTTTTTTTGGCAAATTGTGATGAGGTGTCAGATATGGAATTAGATTTGTGCCAAAAGTAAAAAACAAAACTTCTTAAATGTCAAACAAAAATAGGAATTTGAGAGAACAAAAAACTAATTTCAAAAATAAAACTTATAACTTGCAATCAAATAATTTGTCAAATAGTGTACAGTATTGGTCTTTTACTCTTCTAATAATGCATTATGTTGTTCACGGTTCCCTCTGCTTCTCTCTCTCCGCTCAGACTTTTGTGCTGACTCTCAGCTTTGCGGTCTCTCTGCAGCTCTCTCTCGTTTGCGCTCCCTGATTTTTTGTTTGCAGTTTTGGCACAAACGTCTCAGGTGGGCGGGCTTTTTCAGCAGAGCGTCCCCATTGGCTAATTAGACACAGCTCGACGTCCGCAGTATACGGTATGCAAGGTTCCCAGAATGCATTTCGCTGCAACCGGCAGCGGTAGAGCTGCTAAAAGCTGTTTTAATTCATTTAATTCAATTAAAGTACCTATTTAGATCCTTTTGTTGGATAAATATTGGTATCATGAAGGAAATCTAACGATGTGGTTAGACCGGCCCATCACATCAGGAGACGGGCTGCTGTCTCTGAGACCTCCCGGAGCGCTGGTCCCACAGGTGGCTCTACACATCTCCGAAAACATCGGAACAAATTTACAAACAGGCGTCATTTGGATAAACTAATCGCATATTAAGGATCTAAATAGGTACTTTCTCACATAAATATATATTAAAACTTACGAAAGTGATGTATTAACAGCGCTAAAGCGAGAATTAAAACAGCTTTTAGCAGCTCTACCGCTCCCGGTTGCAACGAAATGCATTCTGGGAAACTTGCATACCGTATACTGCGGACGTAGAGCAGTGTCAGTCAAAAACTAATTAGCCAATGGGGACGCTCTGCTGAAAAAGCCCGCCCACCCAAGAGGTTTGTGCCAAAACTGCTAACAAAAAGTCAGGAAGCGCAAACGAGAGAGAGCTGCAGAGAGACCGCAAAGCTGAGAGTCAGCGCAAAAGTCTGAGCAGAGAGAGAGAAGCAGAAGGAACCGTGAACAACATAATGCATTATTAGAAGAGTAAAAGACCAATACTGTACACTATTTGACAAATGATTTGATTGCAAGTTATAAGTTTTATTTTTGAAATTAGTTTTTTGTTCTCTCAAATTCCTATTTTTGTTTGACATTTAAGAAGTTTTGTTTGTTACTTTTGGCACAAATCTAATTCCATAGTCAGACAGGATGACAGATACTTTTCCACGTGTATATTCAGTGTTTTTTCCTCATATAAGATGCTGAAGACACTCCCTGTAACCACATAACTGTCGTTTGAACTTGTAACATTGTTTTGTCGGGTTGACGTGTGGGACATTTCTCTTTTATATGATGAATGAAGGACATGTCCCATGCTGCCGGCTTACCTTTCACACAGAGGTCATCTTGCCTCTGTTGCAGCTCTGTTGCTACCTCCGCTGGCGGATCAGAGGTAGAATGAAACTGCCCCCCCATTCCGCCTCTGTAACTTCCATACAGAAGGCAAGATGGAAAATTGATGCAGGATTCCTGCCTCAAAAAGGCAGTGTGAATGGGGCTTTTGTCAAAAGAAAATCCCTGCACATTATTAATGTGCAGGTAAGTCCCACTGGCTACTACTGTAGCTTGTGCTTTACAGTATGTTGGGCACCAGGGTTCTGTTCTTACTAAGAAAACAGCACCATAATTTTCTCAACAATTTGACATGTCATTAGGCCTACCTACACCCCTCTGTTTACACAGGTGTTTTGTTACCTTTGTCATTCCAATCCAGTGACCCACACTACATTTTCCATTCTTTCAGATGACCTGTGATGCCAAATGCATCATCACTACTGTGGAGGGAAAACTGACTGCTTATACACATCAACACACTGGCATTATGTTATATCCATCAGTCAATACTTATGTGTGGTCTCAGTCTGAGAGGGAAGGGTCTAGGTGTCCTGCAGCTAGTAATTGTTCGAAAATAATTCAAACCTGAAAAAAATTAAACACACACACACACTATGAGCACAACAAAGTGTGTGATGTGAAACCATTGTTTTACATAGTCTCCTAATCGTACTCCCTTGCAGTATAGCCTTCAACCCTGAAAGCATTAATCAATCTCTGTTTAATGATCACAACTTTACAACGAAAGTAAACCAGTGCTTTAAAGTCGATTATGTATAAATATAGTCTATATTCATACTAGCAGTATTTTATATTCTGTATTTTCACCTGCTGTCACCTTCTCTTCTCCTCACTCCATAAAAAAGTTAAATAGACATGTTAACATTTGCAGCCTGGAGGGTTAATATCCATGTATTCTCGTACAAGATATTTTCTAAACCTACAGGGTTTTTTTTATCATTAAATTGTATTGTGGCTAAGATTTAAAATGTATCAAATTATTTAATCACAATTTAACTTACTTGGTTCATACACATTTAATTTATCATCTGCTATGAGGCTGTGTACATCCCTACTTTTACACTACTTTTAGCCATTTTTTGATCAAAAATGGCAAAAGCTGCTTATGGCTGCACACGCAGTAAGTCAATAACTGAGACTGTGTTGAATTAGTCTGATTGTGTGAATGTACAATGACATTTGTATAACTGCTTTAGCCTCTACTGATTTGTTACTCAAAGATTCCAATGGCTTGCATGTCCGTTGCGGTCCGGCAAGCCCCATTGGCTGCATTTTGAGTCCAGCATGGCGCAGCACTGCCGGACAGCTGGAGTTGCGAGACCGAGGAGTTGCCACGTTAATTACATAATCACGCACGACTGCAGTTATAAACACAACAACACGTTCCCAACCGAAGGATTAGGGGAAGTGCTTGTATATGTCTCTTTTTTTCGATTTTTGTCAACATGGAGTGTTTTATTTTGAAAATTAACCAGATGTTATGTTGTTGTTACAGTGTGTGACTTCCTGTCTGCTCTGTGCTGAATTTGGCTGAATTGCTGCATCGTGCTCTGACATTCAACAGAAATAGAAGCCCTGCTATGTGCTCCAGAAGGCTCTGGACTGCCGGAGCTTGGACAGAGCAGATAGCACAGCAGAGCCAGTGGATGTTAACACATAGACTAGAGTGAAACCTATCAGCCGTGACGGAGCGAAGCCGGGCCAGACACACATCTGGTGGAATCTTGCCGTTAGGCTCATTCATGTCAAGAGTTGAACATTGAGCCCCACTTTTCTAAGCACATTTTATGGAATAGGCTTAAGTTTATTGCAATTCATTTCAAATCCAGTAGTAGTAGCAATATTGATTAGCCTAATGTATGCTGTCAGTCATGAACACAACCTCTAATTAGTCAAGTTATGTCAAGTAAATTTCCATTCATAAAGTGCCAATTCACTATAAAAAGTACTCTCATGAATGACACTTTTAATAAGAGCAGGTCTAGACCATGTTCTTTGATTTACAGAGACCAAACATTACCTCATGAGCACCCTGGTCAACAGCCCAATGCATCATGGGTATTACCGGGGGTTGGCAAAAGATCATGTTACAACAATAACTCTATTCAATAAAAAAAAAAAAAAGTAAAAGAAAAATGGATAATAATCCCACTCAGTGTTAGATTTTATCATTATGGATTTATATTACAAAGTTTTGAAAAAGACACTACAGTTCAAAGCTGGATTACAAAGCTGCTCAAAGGGACACCATGGCAGTGAGGCCGTCATTGACACAAATCCCTCTGGGCAAGAAGAATGCAGCTTTTCGGAGATATTTAGTACATCATATTTGACATATATTGATGTAGTTTAAAACCAAGCTGCAAAATAACCTGTAATTTTGTAATGATATGAAATGTACTGAAATGTTTGTCCACTGCAACTCTACTTTTGGTATCTTGTAAACCCATGAGGGTTGGGCACTGCGCATGACTGGGCATCTGTAACTCAGGAGGTAGAGCAGGTCGTCTAGTAATTGCAAGGTTGCTGGTTCAAATCCTGGCTCCCCCTGGCTGCATGTCGAAGTGTCCTTGAGAAAGATACTGAACCCCCAAAAAACCCTGATGAGCAGTTGGCACCTTGCAGCCTCTGCCATCAGTGTATGAATGTGAAAGAATTTGCGAGTTGCTTTTGACAGAAGCGTCTGCTAAATGCCCTAAAAATGTAAATGACCCAAAAATAACGGCTCAAATCAATCATTGCACAGTAGTCTGCAGATTCAAAGGGCTCACAAAGCCAGATCTAACTGTCAAACTAGGCAGTTATTTTACTGCATAGCCTATTACTTAGAAATAGCCTATTTCTCAGAAACAGAGACATATTTAAATGTACTGTTTAGCTATAATTTGTGAACCAGGCTGCTCAAACATGTACCGGTATGTGTCACTAAGTGCTAGACCTGCAATAAATTCTAGTGACTCATTGATACCAGGTACAAAAATATGTCTTTTTCTTGGTTGTTTTTAGTGTGTTACAAGACTGTAGTGTACTTAATGTAAAAATGTAGTAAATTAGTTAAAGAAAATATACATTTTGGGGTTTTACAACTTTAACACTCAGGGCCCTATATAAACAATCTATGCGGCTTGGTCTAAAGAACATGTCACAAATGTGTTGAGGGCGTCTCCAAGTCTGTGTTGCTAGTGTGGTTAATCTGGGTGCAAAGTGTGGTGCAAAGTGGGTGTGTTTTGGGCAGAATTTAAATTAAACCAGTGTGAGTGTCATCTCCCATTCCCTTTAAGAGCCAGGTGTGCCAGGACCTGTAGCATTACTATTAAACAGCAGCACTCGTCTTCGCTGAGGGACAGGGATGTGGTCCTTTGCTGCTTAACACTCTTGGCTGTGACGAGTCATAAAATTATCATCCTGGACAATAGCGGATAAAATGAGAGGGGAGAATTATATACTTAATGAGGAAAATATTAATGACATTACCTGCAGCGATCCTCAAGCAGCAGAAACCATGTGTCTCTCTACATTAACGTGTGCAGTTGTGTACGAGGACCAGCTGATAAACTTCGTTGATTATTTAAAACTCCTGACTCATCAACAAGGTTGGTTAGTATTTCATGTTAATCTAATCTAATTCTGTGTTCTTCAACACATCAAAAGCTCACACACAGTCCAGTTTCATACAGTAAAATAGTTTGGAGTGAAGCAGCTGTCCTCATAAATCCTAGGATTCGGTCTAAACATATGTATTTGTTTCAGAAGATAAAAGTTTAACTCTGTTTCCTTTGAAGAGTTTCCTCTTCAGCATTAAGTTTTGCTGATTGAATGTGCCACAATATTTGTTACAGTCATTTTACTGCATGTTAAAATATTTAAAATAGCTGAAAGCAGCATCTCTAATTATATAATGTGTACACGAAGCGGCCTGTGTAGGCACATCTTACTGTCTGAATAAAGCATCCTTTAAATAGAAAACACACACACGCTTCTGACTTTAGACCAGCTTTATGTTGGTGTATGGCACAGTCGCACAGGTACTTTCAACATCAGTAGGTTTGTGGGCTTTCTGTGTTGCTGCTGGCTCCTCCACAGCTGAGAAGAAACATTTTCTTTTGGCTCAGCCTCATGGACACACAGCAGTAGGCTGGCACAGGATGAAATTTATTTCTCATATAATTTTTTGTCATTCTGCCAAATCAAACTATAATTCTCACCTGTGTTAGCCCTCTACCTAACAGAAACACATTTTCTTCTTGAAGGAAAAGCTTCTGGTCCAGATGCACTTCTCCATAAAAACAATAAAAAGTGACTTGGCAGAAGATTGTGAGCAGTGCTCTGTGGTCCTTCAGCCTATCTAATGGCTGACCAGCCAACAGAAGTAGTAAATTTCACTAATGACTTTCCAATGGTCTTTAATTCTCCATTTAGGAGGAGAGGAAATGTCAGGGCCGATGGAAAGGTTAATGTGACTTTCACCCACTAATAAACATGCCTTGATCAAAGAACAATGCAATTAAAAGCTTTCTTTTATTCACTGGACATACATGCACGCTCACCCACACACATATGCATGTGCACACACATATTCATGTGCACAGATATCACAACGATTTCCCAATTAGATTTTCAATTTTGAACTAAATGGATGAAGTTAATGAAATGGTCTTTTAGAAACGGACTGAATTACCGAGCAAGAGAGGATGATGAATTTACAGAGAAGAAATCATTCATATTGGTCCAAAATGTAATATATTTAATAAGTACAACAGATTGAAGAGTTGATATCAGAGATTGGAAAACGGAATAATCACAACACAAACAAGTGCAAATTAATGACGGGGCTGATGGTGATACTGAATACTAGATAACGCTATTTCTCAGCCAAAGGGGGGTAGGGTAGCTGAATAGAAACTGCAGTTTTTAATGCCTTTGAGACATTAAAACATACTTGTTATTGTTTTGTGGTGACCCAACAGAAATACATGGCTTTGGGGTTTAGTTCCACAGTAAAGACTTTATTTTTTACTTTCCCAGTCGCAGGACTTTTCATTCTTAAGGGCAACACAAACCTGCAACAAACATCAAACTATTGTATTATACCTAATCCCACACACCGCTGGATCACCACATCCAGCCTACTTTACCTTGACTGTCTGTAGCATGTGTTATGTGTGTAAAATGACGCATTATATGGTACAACCATACACGACATGGCTGAGTGAGTTACACACTCCAACAGTTTTTTCAAAGCCTTGGCCAGAATCTTAGGAGAAAAGAGTGTGTTGTTACTGCTGACTGCAGACTGGGGCAAGCTGCTGAGCTGTACATCAACTGAAGCATGCCATTCATTCCCCCACAATACAGCGCGCACACACACACACACACACACACGTAGACTGAAACCCTTAACACATGCAGAACACCAACAGAGGAGAGGGACTGCTGGAGCAGCTGGAGGCCCAATGACCCTGAGAAAGAAGACAGGACAACTCAGAGTTAGTGAGAGAGCTGGAGAACATATAGAGCTGTTGTTACATACTCAATGTGCTCTCTTCTTTTACATTTTCCAGCCAGTGTAACAAATGTAGCTTTGATAGATTTGAAGTTGTAGAAACTGACAACAGTATTCAAAAAGCAACAATAATAATTGTTTGTTTTTCTGCATCCATCTGTGGCCACTGTGTGCTCTACCATTATTTTTACTTTATGTGGCTCGTACTTTTTGAAAGATACAGTGCCTGATTTTCTTGAAATTTGTCAGCAAATTTGAAATTTGGGCATGAGCTCACAGGAAAAAGTGACATTTCAGGGTCCTGTTAGTCACTATAACGTCACATGGATTCAGGAGGGACACTGGGAGTTTGTCCATCCAGTCTTCCTTTGCTTGACTTGTAACCACGTTCCCTAGGGTATGTACCTTGTGCTGGCTTCTGCAGGAACTGAAACTGTTCAGCGACTCCAGCATAGCTCCACCAATGTAGACAAGGGGTCCTTTCTTTGCCTCATTTCCCCTAAAACAATTATCAGCTCTTTGGTTTTGCTGACATTCAGCAGGTTTTTCCCTGTGTCTCCTGCATACTGTTAACTTTGTGATATAAGGTCACATCTCTGAAATCCTGCTGATGATGGTGGTGTCATCAGCCATGTGGAGGAGGTGTGACTGCCAACCATAACTGTCTGTGGTCAGTTTGTGAGGAAGTCCAATACATGTGTCAATATCTCAGCCCAACATCTGTTTTCTGAAAAACTGTAATACTCTGTGTAAACCTTTATTGTCCTATTATTGTAACATTTTACTTACAAAATGCTATCGTTTTTTTAAAATCCATTTTTATCCCAATTCAGGTTTTGTTGGCCTGCCCAAAGCCACATTCCCCTAGTCCTCTTGGGTGCAGAGGAACGTTAAAAACTTTAAGTAAGAAGAACACTGGTTGCTTACAAATATTATTGATGATTATTTTGTAGCACCCAGTCATGCCACAATCCCCAAATTTCCTTCCCTGCTTACTGAATATGATGTGAAACACACTGCAGCTAATAACTGAGCTGATCAACTTAATGGTAAACAAAAAATACTCAAAAACACATGCATATTCCATTATCAAGAAACTGAAATATCCTTTTTTTTAATTTTTTACTTCATAAGCAGATGCTCTTCAGCCATTTCTGCTGTTAGATGTGTGAGTGTGTCTGTGTGTGTGTGCATGGTAAATTGCTGACTTCATTAAGGCAGACCTCATATCCTCACTCATTTAATTACTAGAGAAAAGGTTAGTGCCACAATGCAATTTACCAAATGTGATTTCTTAGCAGCTATTAACGTGTGTGTGTGTGTGTGTGTGTGTGTGTGTGTGTGTGTGTGTGTGTGTGTGTGTGTGTGTAGTGACAGAGAGGGGGAGGAGGCTTGCTGTGTCTTTTTATGCTCTGTGTGTGTGTGTGTGTGTGTGTGTGTGGTTCAGTTCTCCAAATGCTTTGCTGTTGTAGAGGACTAAGAATTTGTTTAGTTCACGGTTTTGGCAGAATGCTCAGATAACTTTGTACCTCCGCTCTACATTACTATGCATTATTATTTATCAGAGTAACACTTTGAAATGTTGCTAGTTTTTGAAGTGGAAGTGGGAAGACTTGAGACAAACAGCTTTATGACTGGATTTATGTTTTACCCAACAGAGTGTGCACTTACATAGAAGGATAAGCTGTATAGATCATCAAAATGCATTTTATTTGTGTTGTCTTTAGGCCTGTCTATCAGTGGCTAATATAACATCACAGTACATATGGCTGAAGTCTGAGAAGGGTCAGTCCACAAGTCCAGAAGGTGCATAGAAATGAGCCCACTGGTCGATGGTTCTTTATGATGAATCATGGCAACAACCAAGAAAAAGACTGAGAAAAGGATTGGAGAGAGGAAAAACACTGACATTTTTTGTTGATGACTGGATTCATGCTTTACCCACTGTGTGCACTAAGCCTCATCACACTGCCCCAATGCTGAAACTGTGCTTTTGATGTTTGGTGCAGCCAAAGTTAGAAACCTAAATACTGAATGAGAGCGAGAGACAGACTGTATGCACAGCTCTCTTCTGCTCTACATCCTAACTTTGCTAGGGTGCTTCCTTTAGAGGATCAAGCCTCTGATTGGGATGCAACCAATAACATTATGTCAAAAATTGTCAAAGATAAGTCTTTAATTTACCCACAATACATTGGTAATGTTGTTCTGTTCTATGGGCAACACTGTCTCCTGGAAATTGCATTGATATGCAACTGATTTGTATCACTAAGTACACTTTTCCGAAGAAAATAATATATCATAGAAACATCAGGAGCCCCTTTTAGTCAGTCCAAATTCACACCTTGGTCCTACCACTTAGGCCCCGTCCACACAGAAACGCTTTTTTGTGTAAACGCACATGTTTTGCATCGTTTTGGCCGATCGTCCACATGGGTCCTGTAAACGCAGCGCCTGTAAACACACTTTTTTGAAACCTGGTATCGGGGTGAAAAAATTCAGAAACGCAGCCCTTGAGCTTTCATGTGGACAGCGAATCCGCATACTTTGTGTATCAATGACGCCATCGCCCCACCCCTCAGACTCTCGCCTTGGACCTCTGAACCCCACGACGTCTCATAACAGCAACAACAATGGCGGACTACATGCTTGTGTTCGTGCTGCAGAAGATATTGAGCCTATCAGGGTTACTAGGGCAAAATATTCTGCTCCTCTGCCACGACGCTGAGTGAAAAAAGGATTATGGACAACTGACTAGCCATTTTCATCTTCCTCTTGTTGTGTTCGGTTTCTCCTTCGTCTGTCTGTTTGTATACAGCGCTAAAGCTTTATGCGCATGCTCCGTCTCTCCTTCTCCGTTTTTGGTGAATTTCCAGTGCCACCTATAGGCCTGGCATATGAACTACAGCGTGTTGAGTCGTTTACAATGGATCCGTGTGGATGCAAATATTCTTGAAACGTTGCCAAGGAAGATGGGGAAAAAAGGTTGTTTTGGTACGTGTGGACGGGGCCTAAGTCTTTCCCCTCCGTTTTGCGCTTAGGTTGTCCCTGTAGAGTGACCTGATTCTTGCTGGGATAGAGGGGTAGGGTTACATGGCCCTCGAAACAGAGATTTTTTAGATGGACATTTCAAACTGAGGGTTATGAGAATGCTCTGCCATTTCAATGTATTATGGGTCTGTTCTTGACAACAAGCAAAAAACAATCGCAGCCAGTTTGCTGATGTCTCAGTATAGTTACAGCCACCTCAGTTTTTCCCTCCCATCCGGCTGCTGGCTGTCTTCTAGCAGGTTCCCATTATTCTGAAATGGACCATTTGTTCATTCAGTTTATTCAGTCATGAAAACAAAGACCATGTGTTTATTTAGTTTATTTAAGCACATGAAATCAGTCAATGAAGAACTTTTTCTATTCTCATTAAAATGTCTTCTACCGGGGCACCCCAACTGCTCACTGATAGAGTGTGTGACCCCTCTACAGAGATCCTGCAGAGGCCAAGGGCCCAAGCCCGACCCGTGGTCCCTGCAGCGCACCATCCCCGCTCCACCAAGAAAGGCCAAGAGAAATAAAAATGTCTCCCCTCATCGACTTATTTTACAGTTTTTTTAGCCTCTGTTTTCATGGTAGATAAACAATGGCGGGGACTTCTGGTTCACAAGTGTTCTTTATTTTAGCTAAGTACTACAATAAAATTGTTCCTCATAGCATGTTAGGGATGAAAAGACAGTTTAGAAACATATTCTTGCTTTATGTGTTGTCAGCACACACAGGCTTAAACCATTTGATTGGAGTTTAGAGAGCGCACGTGGCAGCTCTCGCTTTGGAGATGTCCATGCTCTTTGTGCCTGTGGATGCACACTGACAAAATGCAGGACATGCAGGTCTCGTTGATTCAACAGTCCTGCAGCTGCCAGATGAGAGTGGGGGGCTGGGAGACCTGTTGGGATGGCCACTGAATAAGAACAAAGAAATGCACTGTAATGCAAATGATGTGTTCGGCCTCTGCTACCTCCCAAGATAAGCAGAGGATGTTTGTGAACACACTTTTATAAACTGATTGCATCTCTTTTATCATCTGCCACTGCGTGAGGAATTTCTGATAAAAATATCAGAAAAATTATGTATTACTTTAATTATTACAGCGCACTGACAATCATTTCTGCTGAAAATGTGTCACCTGAGCATTATAGTTCATGCTTTTTGTAACTACCCACACCCAGTGAAATGTCGAACCAAATACTAAGTAAATCAGGAATATTAAAAACATTAAATACATAACCTGTAATAGACTCCAGCAGCAAAAACATTAAGTGCTTCTCCCCGTTAAGATGTAAATACACGCATTTTCCCAAGAGACAGAGTTTAATTTCATTGATTATTGAAATCTCCCGACTCCTGAGCTCCATCAATGCGGATTCCTCTGGAGAGTATCCTTCCTCTGTACTGTCCTGTTTATAACTACAGACTTAGTTTTGCTGCTAAAATGAGCCACAGTGTTTGCTACAGTCAGTACGTTTACATGCAGCAAGAAATTCAAAATTCTTATCGTATCAGATAATGACATGCATGAGACCGGATCGCTGGTCTGAGTATACATGCTGTTCAGAGAATCGGAAAAGTGGCCGGAGCATGTCTGACTCTGTACGCTATGTGGCGCTGTAGCCCTCTCAACAAAGAGCCACTTCCGGTTGACCTCTACTTATCCTAGTTTTACGCCCATCCATAAATTTTAAAATGTTCAGCTCCTGCACTTGGCTGAGCATGAACCTGGTCTCCTCGTCCGTCCAGAAGTGTGTCGTTGAAGTCATGTTTTCGAATGACCTTTTCCGGCAACAACGCCACTATTTACGTCTCCTTTTACTTCCGGGTGAAAGCCCCAGCGGAAAATCTCGAGCATGCGCAGAATGCAAAAATATGATACGATACGATAGCCGAGCCTCCATGGCGTTAATATGCCGACAATGAACAAATTATCTAGGTGTTCTTATCCGATTTTGAGATGTCCGTTGTGGTCTGAAATAGGTCCGAAGTAGGTCGGACTAAGGTGTTTAAATTAATTCTAAAAGTCCGAACTAGGTCTGATACGATAAGAATTTCGAATTCCTTGCTGCATGTAAACGTACTGAGTGACATTACTATGTGCATGGAAAGGAAACCTTTAAATGACTCAAAGCAGCCTCTCTAATCATTAAAGCACAGTGTACATGTATTAAGAACCTGCCTATGAAGGTGCATTTTACTATATGAATACTGAGCCCTCTATATATCCCTCTTCAAAAAGATGCACCCTGATGCTGGAGGATGGCTGCAGGTTTAATGTTCCTCATCAAAAAATAAATTATTTCAACCCCCCATTTCGCCCCAGGGGCAGATAAAGGCACGCGGAGTAGTTGTACACAAAGACAAACAAGTCAGCACGTTAAGTACACAAGTAATCATGTTAGTTACACGCAGGCTCTTCTGTGACGGCACACAGTCAGTCAGTGTTCAATGGTGGCGTCACATCTGTCTCTCGTTGGTTTGTTTGTATAGTGTCTAATCCATGTATTGTGAAGTCTCGTCACCGTGTCAACCGTGTCTAGTCTTATCTATTGTCTGTCTAATGTCTACAATGCCGGATCTACACAAAATACTTGCCATCGCATTCATTATTTCATGGATAACCAACAACAGCCCGGCGCTGGCACTACTAGTCAGCGACAAGGGATCACTAACCTACAGCCGGGCGGATCTCCTACATCTCTGGGTCTCTGCGCACTGCAACCAAAGACCACCAGTTGCACTTCCACCAGAGATCCAACGAAGACGTAGAGGCAGACGGGGAGGTGTGCGAACAAGACTCCGGGGGCGTTCATTCAGGCCCCCTCTCCCCTCCATCATCCTAGCGAATGTCCGCTCTCTAAAGAACAAGACGGAGCTGCTGCACGCCAAGTGCCTGGTGGAGAGAGCCTACAAGGACGCCTGCATCATCGCCCTCACAGAAACCTGGCTTGATGATGAAGTTCCAGAGTCCGAGGTCAGTCTCGATACTTTTCCATCGTAAGAGCTGACCAGACCCATCAGTCAGGCAAAGAGAGAGGTGGTGGGATCTGCATCTACGTTAACAGCAGATGGTGTGAAAACATCAAAGTCCACAAAAGGATATGCACACCAGACGTGGAGATGCTGACGGTGACCCTACGTCCCTTTCATCTGCCCAGGGAATTCCCCACAGTGATCATCAGCTGTGTTTACGTTCCACCCAGTGCTAACACTAAGGCAGCAGCGGGGCTAGTAGCCGAAAACACCAACGCCATGCTAGCTGAATATCCCGAGGCTCCAGCATTCATCCTGGGTGACTTTAACAGCTGTAGACTCAGCGATGTCCTGCCCTCTTTCCATCGGTACGTGGATGTTCCCACAAGAAAGGATAACATCTTGGACTTGTGCTACGGCAATATTCCCAACGCCTTCAGAGCCCGGTCTCACCCGCCACTCGGTTCGTCGGACCACAACGTCATCTTCCTCCTTCCGCTGTACAAACCGAAAATGTACAGCGCCACCCAATGGTCGGGGGGTGCCATGGCACAACTACAGGGCTCCTTTGCCTGCAGAGACTGCGACATTTTCCAGGGCAGTCTGGATGAAAAGGTGACACTAATCACGGACTACATCAATTTCTGCATTCACAGCACTATCCCCGTGAAAAAGGTCACCAAATATCCAAACTCCAAACCCTGGATTACCCCCCACATCAAACACTCTCTCAAGGAGAAACGGAACGCATTCAAGCAAAAGGACTGGGCCACACTCAAGATGCTCAACAGACAGACAAAAAATTACATTATCAAAGCCAAAATGCAATACAGAGACAGATTAGAGCAAGAGTTTAGCAACATGAACACAAAGCAAGCATTCCAGAAAGTAAAAATACTAACCAATACTAACCAAGTCAATAGTTTTCCACTCCATCTTCTGGGAATCATACAGAACAGCTAAAGTTCCCATTCTCTGGAAGACCTCAACCATTGCACCAATACCCAAAAAACCCCGCCCGTCAGAGCCCAACCACTTACGTCCAGTTGCACTCATGCCCATAATAATGAAGTGCATGGAAAAGATCATGCTTCACCTCATCCTGCCAACCGTCGGACCACAACTGGACCCTCACCAGTTTGCATACAGGCCTAAACGTGGGACGGAGGATGCAGTGGCATGCCTCCTCCACTCCGTCCTCCACCATCTCCAGACACCAAACAACTTTGCAGCAGTCCTGTTTGTCGACTTCAGCTCTGCATTCAATACAATCCAGCGGCACCAGCTCATCAAGAAGCTCCAACATCTGGACATCATTCCACTCCACATTCACTGGATATACAACTTCCTCAGCAACAGACCACAGGCAGTGAAAGTAGGTGGAGCAACATCATCAAACCTCATCACCAACACCGGAGCCCCTCAAGGCTGCGTTCTCAGTCCATTTCTGTACACCCTCTACACAAATGACTGCAGCAGTCCATCCCCCATCACCACATACTACAAATATGCGGATGACACAGCCATAGTAGGTCTACTCAGTGACAACAATTCCATCACAGCATACCAGCAGTCAATAACACAGTTCTCACACTGGTGCACAGACAACTACCTCCAGTTAAACGCTGACAAAACAAAGGAAATGGTCATACACACATCCAAAACACCTCCTACACTCAATCGCACACTCATCAGAGGACAACTAGTTGAACTGGTCAACAGTTTCAAATACCTAGGACTCCCCATAGACAATAAACTCAACTTCAATGAACATGTCATTACCACACACAAACGTGCACAGCAAAGGCTTTATGTAATCCGCAAACTGAAATCACTGTCTGTGGCCCCCCACCTCCTCTTACTCCTCTACAAAAGCATCATCCAACCCATCCTAATGTACTGTTCCCCCTGCTTCTTCACCCTGCTTACTGTCACCAGCAAAAACAGACTCCTCAAAATCCCACATACAGCATCCAAGATAATCAACCTCCCCACCCCCAGCCTGTCAGAAACAAATGAACTAACTATTACACGCCTTGCACGTGTCATAGTCAGCAGCCCGGACCACCCCCTTAACCAATTCTTCACTCTACTCCCATCTGGCCGCAGATACAGGGCACTGGACTGGAAAAAAGCCCATTTCAAAAAAAGTTTTGTCCCCACAGCCATCATAGCACTGAACAAGAATATGTAGATTTCTCTGGTATCACTGTATATTGTCCATGTCATGTTTATTCTTGTCTAGATGTTTTTCTGTGGTGAGAGGGCTGTTATTTGTCATGTGAGGGGTCATGAATGGATGTCATGATTGCTGCTGTCTATGTTGTTTTTATATGTCTTTCTGTGATATATGTGGGAAGAGGGTTTATCTGTTATCCGTTGTATATGTGGGAAGAGAGTGTATCTGTTACCTAAATGTATGCTGTCCTGACCTGACTGTGTGAAAACAATTATCCCTTTGGGGACATTAAAGAACCTAACTAACATAAGACAAGATAAGACTGAAATAGACTAAATAAACGAAATAAGATATTTACAGCATTTACATGAGGTGCAAAGTAGCATTGAAGTAGGTTGGGTTGTGCATTAAGAGGCAGCAGCATATTCCACCTCAATAAACTCACCGTCATTTACATCTTATTGATGGTGTGGTTCTTGCTTGTAAAATAAAAGTAATTTCTCATGCTGTTAGATTATTGTTAGACCAGGCCATCAATAATAACAACCTCGAGCTAGCTAAGCATGACTGTGTTTATATGTGCAGCATTTATTCAGTTGGGAAATCCCACGATCTGTGGAGCATTCAAAGATCTCATCATCGCCTCACCAAAAGTTGCTATAATGTGCTTTCCACATTTGCGGAAATGCGGAAAAAAATTGCAAATGTTTCTCTCTTTGTTTTGTTTTGCGTAGGATTGTTTTTGACTGATGTAATCTGAACATTTCTAATAATTTCAGTGGACTTTACAAGTCCAAAAGTCAAAATATATTGAAAAAAGTTTCAAAATTCATAATGTTGTTACCAAACAAAATAGTCTGCTTCAATCCATATTTGTTGGCGTTTAGCCTGTAATAAAACAACAATGTCACTGTGGCAAAAAAACGTTTGCTCTCGGATTTCCACACGCACCTGACGCCATGGTCTAGCAGTAATCTAACATGAGATTGTCAAGTTTCTTTTCTCTGTCAAGTTTCTGTTTCATGTTTTGGTTTTGTTAGGTCACTTCCTGTTTTATTTTGTAGTCCATGTGTTCCTTGTCTTGTCCTTCCTGTCACTGTTCAGTTTGATTACCTGCACCTGTCCTCTTGTGTCTCACCTGTGTCTTGTTTCCTCGTTTGTCTTGTCATTTAAGTCCTGGGTTTTTGTTCAGTCTCGGTCGGTTCACTGTTTGTTTGTAGAGTATGTATGTATAGCCTTGCCACGTTCATGTCGCCTTGTTTTTTTTTATCCTTGAGATAATTAAATAATGATGAATCCCTGCAACCTCGGTCTGCTGTCTTTGCATGTCTTTGCACCCTTCCTGACAGAGATAGCTGAGATAGCATGAGAAATTACATTTATATAACGACAATAACAAACAAGAAAACAGCTCTTACACTATAATAACCCAGTACCACATCAGATAAGGTCAGCCACTCAGACGAGTACTGCACATGCCATTTTTTCCTTCCTGTTAAATCATTCATTCCCCGGCCATATTACTTTCACTTTCATGCAGTACTGTTGAAAAACAAAAAGCTGAAGCATAATATTAATGACCTCATGATATGGTAGCCTAACAATCATTAAATATGCTCTGAGTGGGAATCACTCTCTCACACATGCCAAATACTGTATGCCTATGATTCAGTAAGAACAGCTGACTTCATGCTGAAGTAATGCTTCAGCTTCCATCATCACTGCTCAGCCTGGTGGATCAGTAAACCATTGCAACTGGTTTCCACACATGGCACTTAGGGTCATTACAATTCGGTCCTGCATTCACTACGTCATCGCGGGAGACCTCATTCCAGCCATGGACTCTTCCAGGTCTGAGCACTAACACCCATCATGGACAGGAATGGGAAGTTTTAAGAGGCTTCATCTGTAGCTAACCAACTGGCTAGTTAACGATACATTGTTAGTGCTTATGTGTACATGACAGTGCCCATTTTTATGTATTTCAATGTTGCATTCTCCCTTTGATGTCATATGATGCCAGAAATTTATCTGAAGTTCAGCAGCGAAGTTGCTGTACTTGGTACCACTCCCAGTGCAGGGTAGGAGCACAGGTTGCTAATGTTAGCTTATAAAGCACCACTAGTGGCCAGTAATGAAGCAGCATGACTTGATTGTCAGTGTGAAGTTGTGGATGATTTGTGAGTGTCAAGTATCCATCAGATAAATAGCAAATGGCATAGTGATAATACTAGGATCGTCACAAGACAAATCTCCATATTGGAAAGTGCGTCCGCAAAGTAAACATCATCACTGTCAACTTTCATTTTCAACCACTACTCCTTGTAACTCTGTTTTAAGGTGCAAGGGGTTCACTCCAAGACGAGGGGTAAAACTTGGAAATGCGGCTGGGCTGAATGTTGATCAACAACATACTTCCCTTACTCCCCTCCCTTCTATACTATATATATACTCCCATACTAAAAGTGTACATGTGCATGCCATGTGCATCTTCCTTAGACTTGAATCATTGCAACAATGGAGAGGAAGACCAAGGAAATGAATTATTCTGACACAGAAATTGATTTATTTGTTGGTGAGGCAGAGATTAGAAAGTTAATATTATGAATTCTTCCATTCAAGATGTGCTCTAGCATTGCAAGGGCAGTGTTTGTCTGTGCATCCAACATGCAGCATCACACAGTGTCGCTGCAGTATTTCTATGTTCACAGCAATGACTGACTGCACACCCTCCCAAAATGATCACAACAAAAACAGTTTTTCCCCTGAAAAGTTAGTTACGTGAATTATTTGTTTATTCATTTAAGTTTTGTCATGGTGAACTAATGACTGATAATGAGGTTATGAGATGATATGAGTTTCATGATTTTGTGTGAGCTATAACTGTCCAGACTTTGATCATTTACACAATCCATATGTGCACGTGGTGGAGTGTGTGTTTCTGCCTCCATTGTGCTCCGTCGATCTTTGATTTCTGCTGAAAATAACTGATGATAATAATTTCATAAGTTCACCTAGTTAATGTGGTTGACGTGAAAAGGACTATAAGTACTTTGCCCTTGAAGGATCAGTTCACCCAACAATGACAATTCAGTCTCTATCTACTCACCTCCACGATGACAGCATTCTGCTAAACAACAAATTTAAGGGCCGCTGATAAAACAAAGGGAAAAACTGTGCGGTTGTGCTGTCCGAGGTCTTGGTCAAGTAGTCCGGTACAGGATGCTAAAATGCTTAGGCAACTTCTCATTTTCCTCTTTTTATCCCGCTCACAGTATTAGAGCTGGGTTAAAAAAATAGAGTAAATGAGAAAAATGAATGAAACGTTCCAAACGATGGCATTGATTGTATAATGGCAGTGAAATAAGTATAATATTTAATATGAGTATGTGAACAAGTTTAAACTTTGAACTCAGACTCTGCCTTCGTTTTCTCTTTTGCACAGACAAAAGAACAGCGCATGCTTCCCATGCTAACAGTGACCTGTTACAAAATACTTACCCACAGTTCCAGGATTTAACCTACCTCAAAGCACTTCAGGCACACTCATTTTTGGTAGAACTTTTCCTTTGATATCAGGAAAGGCAAACCAGACTTCCCTAAATCCTGCCCCATGTCACATTCTGACATCATCAGCAGCCGCAGTTTTAAATAATCTATCTGCTTCTATGCTTATGCAGGTCTCATAGCTGTGTAAAGCCAAGCCCCAAGGAATGATAATGTTTTTGGTTCTGATACCATTCAATCTTGTGCTGGAATGGGGATCAGTAAATGAATAGTCTGTCAGTCAAGTTATTATAGACAGACAAGTGACTATGAGATCAGGAATATTTGGAGCATGTTTATAAAGAATGTGTGGAAGATCTTTAAAGATCAGGATCAGAGCCCAAAATATGCCAATGTTGCTGGACAATCTTTAGAAAAAAGATTTTTGTGAGGAGAGTATTGTGTGATAAAATAAGGGGATCTCCACTATCTGAATCTATCCTTCTCTTGTTCAGACAATGGCTTTGACTGACTAACTCCACTTTGGATTCAGTCCTCCTCATGCTCCCTCATACCCGGAGGAAACAAGAGTTGGAGAAGAGATCTCAGTAGTGTCTCATTCATTTCTCCTAGACAACTATGAGATCTATGTGAGACCAAAGTGAGGCTGTGGCTCATTTCTCCTGTTTCTCAGTTGTTTCTCCTGAGAAACAGGTGCACAAAATTTCAACTTGAGCTTGCTGTAAGTTTCAAAGGAGATCTCATCAAGCTCTCAATGAAATCTCAGATTGTCTCAATTCTTGTGTCTCTTTTTGATCTCAGGCAAAGACATCAGAGAGCTCTCTTTATGAAATCAATCTACTCTCATCCCAGTCTCCTTTATTCATGTATCTCCAAAGGAGGTCTCAAATAAAGCTCCATCATGTCTCAAGTCAGGCTCCTGTTGCCAGCTGTCATGCCTCACCTATTGCTCCGAAGGAATTTTAGGGGAAACAAACGAGAAATGTTTGAGACCAAAAAAGACTACAACCAGACTGAAATGAGAGCTCTCATTGAGTAACAGTAATATTTTCCTCTGGGTAGTACAGTATACACAGTCTGTTTCTAAGTTCAAGTCAAATGGAGCAGTGCAAGAAGAAAGACTCTACGTTTCAGCTTTATGCAATATAATAGTTTTATATCTGTCATGATCCTGGGTTTTATTGTTTTATTTCCGGTTTTATTTTGAAACCATGCCCTTGTGTGTCTCTTCTTGCTTTTCAGTTTCTCCTGTGTGTTTTTCCCTTTTATTCCTTCACCTGTCCTGTTCCCTCCTCTCTCACCTGACCTGTTCCTGATGCCCTCGTTCGTGTGTCTGGGTATGTAGTCTTTGTTCTCCCTCATGTGTTTGTCAGTTCAGTCCGTGATGTTTCCCTGTTACTCCATCTTGGTCTGCTTCTCCCGTGTTGCCACCCGCCGTTCTGCTCCTGTGTCCCTCCAGTGTCTCCTCCTCGCGTCTCCCGTTTTGGTATGTTTCTGGTTTTGGTTTCTCTTTTGATTTGCACTTCGTTTAGCTCTTAGTTGCTACGTTTCTCCTTTGTCCCTAGTGGCTCATGGTTTTTGGTTACCTTGCCCTCTTGGTGTTGTTGTTGTTCACCTTTGGTTAATAAAGCTCGCTTTTTGTTCCCCCATTTTCTGCCTCCTGTGTGTCTACATTTGAGTCCTCATCTGGTTTTCCCTTAAGTGTAATGGAGATTTTAGGCATCTTCATCACGTTTCACACACAGCAGTGAACCTAAGTATAAAAATGCACATTATATGCTCTTGAGCTTTCTCGACGTAAACATCCTGCATTAAAGAAACATCAGTAGGAACATGATCTGTGAAGTGGCCCCTCAGCCCCCTCCTCTGGTCCTGTTAGTGTTTCAGGGTCTTTATCAGCTAATTGTTAATCACTGACCTGCAGTAAGCTGTTAATTGAGACTCTGCGAATTAAAGATAATAGTCATTAGAGTGAGGAAAGAGATCGCCCATCACACGGAGACAGGAGATGTCACAGCTCGAAAGAAGAATGATGGCTCTCGGTGTCAAGAGCATGACGGCACAGAGCATGAAAGAAAGAAATGGATTAAGATGGCAGCATACTGTTACAGCTGCTTTTCTGAAAGAAGGGACGGCAAATACCTTAATGAATGTTCTACACTAAGTTTTGTACAGGAAAGATGGATATGCAGGAAAGTGGGAAGAATTGAATTGGAATTAAACCTGGGCTGCTGACCAGAACTGTTAAGCCTTTATGAGCCTTCACATTGCCTTTCACCAATCAAGGAACACAAAACCTTGCCATCTCTTTCAGGCCTTCCATTCACTGAATCATTTACATTTTGAATCATTTACTTTATTTTCCTGTATTTTTATACTGCCTTAATTTAATTAATTATACTCTAATTCTCGTTTCTGTCTCTATTTTAAAATACTGTGGTTGCCTCTATTGATGCTTTAATCTTGTCAGTTTTTGTTATATAAACTTTACAGTTGTCAGTCCACAGTGATAAATAGAAACTATATAGAAAATACATATTGTACATATTGCAAGATCTGTATATCCTTATAGTAAAAATTGAGACACTGTTTTGTTGGGACCCACAGATGAAGTCGTTCATTGTGGATTTCAAAATGGACTCTGAACTGAACTCAATTTCCCAGAATTCCCCATTCTTCACACCTAGGTGCAAAATTCAGCTTTGCGCTACTATTGGTCAGGGTGACAGACCCCCCACCAGGATTGGACTGGGACCAAAAAATGGCCCTGGCATTTTTGGTCATGGCGGCCCACCATTATTATCTATACGATATGCGGAGGATCACGACATACCAGAGGATATATGTGCACATTGTGTTGTTTCAAAAGTTAAAATAAAGCGCAGTAGCCTACATGGAAGAGAGTAACCATGTTAAAAAATTGATACGCTTGATATTCACTACTCACAGAGACTTTCATCTTGGGAGAGATGGCCACAGTGTCACAATTCCCATCTTGAAGTGAAAGTGGGTGTCAAAGAAACACTGCTAGAGATGACTTTTCAGTGTTTAATGAAATATACTGTTTATACAAATACACAATTATGCCCACAGTAAGACCATAAATCCATGTAAAATAAAGATCTCCTCAGCAAAGTGGCACCTTAAAGTATGAAAAACGGCTAAAGTAGTCTACAAGTGCCTGATCTCCCTGTGACTCCTGCACTCCTGTTTCAACAGTCCGGCTTGACTAAACACAGAGAAAGAGAATGTTAGTTTCACTAGTGTTATTTCTCTGCTTACCTACCAATGATGAATCATCCATTTCAGCAAAGCAATGTTTCACTAATATTACATGATAATAATAACTGTAAGCTGTAACTTTATGGCAAGCTAAAGTAACACTGTAAGTTGGACACCAAGTCTACTCATAGCATTATTTGAAAACATCTCACACACACACACACACACACACACACACACACACACACACACACACACACACGTCCCTCTTCATTCTGCTAACATTTCGGCTACTTCTTACCAGGCTGACAGTAGCTATTCTGACCTCCTCCTCAATCTGTCCCTGCTGGGTCACGTCTCTATCCTCCTCCTCCTCCTCCTCCTCCTCCGGCCCTGCACCCGCTGCCGCAGTCGAACTTGTGGTGGAAATGGCAAACATATCAGTCATTTTGGCACATTTGTAGACTTTTAAGCCTTTGTTCTCGTAGCTTCTCTGCGTCCTCCTTGCGCTTTTGTGGTTTATCCATTTCCACTTACTTCTCTCCAACTCCGGCCAGCTCAAATGGCAAAATTTGATAACCTTGGTCAAGGGGGAGGGGAGGGGTGGGCCGAGGAGGGCTGAGAGATTTCATTGGATTAGCCTGATGTCCTTCAAGAAAATCAACCAATGGGCAGTCGCGGTCAATAAAAATGATTTATAATATACTTTTTTGATTAAATTATGACAGCTCCGGGCCGGCCCAAAAATGGCCTGTCCATGCCTGCCCCCCACTGATCAGATAGTCAAAACTCCAGTGCCTTCCTTGTTCTCTCTCTCTCACTCGACACCCTCAGCTTCTTCAACTTCAGATGTTCAAGGGCTCCTCTCCACTTCCCCCACACAGGGCTGCCTGTCCTCAAGATCTCTTCTCCTGGGCCTAACAGCTGTGGAGAGCTACAAGCTGCATTTGCAGCAGGCCCAGAGAACTTCTCCTCACTGCAGCGACACGAGGTCCTGCCAGTATTCCAGATCAGTTAGCACCAGCAGCTGCGACGCAAAGCTTGCCAGCTAACTCCACAATCTGAGGAACACCAAGCAAGTTAGCACCGAGCTGCTATCCTTGCAAAGGAAAGGAGCGACCTGTTTCCTCCTCTGCCGACTTTCATCAGACCTTGCACAGAAAGAAGAGCATTCAACATCGGAATCCCAACCTTCTCCTGCAACCACCAGCACCTTTTCTTCAAAGACTGGTAACGTTGAACTGGGCTTAGATAGCATAGCGTAGCACGGCTAAGCACAGGACTTTAAACTCTGGTTGATGTAATGCATATGTGTTCAATGTATGTGTTTGTTCACTGTTGGTGTTATTGTGACCTCAGGTCAGGTTATTGGTAGTTTGCTTTGCTACACGGCTAATTTGACATTAGTCTAATGCTGCTTCACACAGACTCAGGGTCTCTGCATGCAACTAACCATCTCCTCTAACCTGGCATCACGTCACACACACACTTTCCTTGAGCCTGGAGCCTATCACACCCACATGTGATATCAGTGACCACCATTGTTTCTTTGTTCTGCCAGACACACACACACACACCTTGAGCCTCGAGTATATCTCACACACAAACACACACACACACACACACCTTGAGCCTCGAGTATATCTCACACACACACACACACACACACCTTGAGCCTGGAGTAGACACACACACACACACACACACACACACACACACACATACAGGCATACATGGTTTACGAGACCGATTTTGCAGATTCTTGCATGGCGGTGGTTTATGAGACCACACCTAACGCAACATCTGGTGAACTTAAGAGACATATCAAAATTTTTTATTTTATCTGCAGAACACAAATCTGACTTCAAAATCATAATTTCTCTTTTAGAAGAATATGTGACATATCACAGGCTTACGGGGTCAGACAAATTGTGGTTTGTGAAACCAACAGTGTTTATGAGGCCTGTTTACATATAACACACAAACACAAACCAGGTTATGGTATGAGAGGACAGACAAACATTACAAGGCCTGTTTACATGTAACACACAAACACAAACCAGGTTATGGTATGAGAGGACAGACGAACATTACAAGGCCTGTTTACATGTAACACACAAACACAAACCAGGTTATGGTATGAGAGGACAGACGAACATTACAAGGCCTGTTTACATGTAACACACAAACACAAACCAGGTTATGGTATGAGAGGACAGACAAACATTACAAGGCCTGTTTACATGTAACACACAAACACAAACCAGGTTATGGTATGAGAGGACAGACAGACATTACAAGGCCTGTTTACATGTAACACACAAACACAAACCAGGTTATGGTATGAGAGGACAGACAAACATTACAAGGCCTGTTTACATGTAACACACAAACACAAACCAGGTTATGGTATGAGAGGACAGACAAACATTACAAGGCCTGTTTACATGTAACACACAAACACAAACCAGGTTATGGTATGAGAGGACAGACAGACATTACAAGGCCTGTTTACATGTAACACACAAACACAAACCAGGTTATGGTATGAGAGGACAGACAGACATTACAAGGCCTGTTTACATGTAACACACAAACACAAACCAGGTTATGGTATGAGAGGACAGACAAACATTACAAGGTCTACAAGAATACAATACTATATTTAATCTCTTATAAACCCTCTTAAAGACCGATTCAAATCATCCTTTTTCGCTATTTTTATTCTCAGTGGTCTTTAAATTGTTGTTATGAAGTTTCTAGCCAAAATAATAAGGAAAAGAAAAAGGAATTGAGTTGTCTGGACGTCATCTGTTGTTTTCTAGGCCATTCGAGTTTGGCATGTTGAGGAAGAGAACAAAACTTGACAAACAAAAGCTGCTGTATGACACAATAGATATATTCTAAAAAGACAACACAAAAAATGTAGCGCAAATGCAGCAGTTGTTGGTGTTGGAGCCTTACTCACCCATAGAAATGTGGTAGACGTTAGAGGCGCTCCTATCAGGATTTTGTAGGCCGATAACCTATGCCGATCACAGGGTCTATTTAAAGCCTTCAATTTTTGTAGCATTACATATTGATGTAACTATTTTAAAGAACATAACTATAACAATTAAGAAATTTCAATTTCAATTCATTTATTTCAACAGGACAATGTGCAACACTGAACATATAAAAAAACAACAATATTGCACCCAATTGCAGCCAGAGGCTGATTTCCATTGACTGTCCCCGCCAGATGTTACCGGCAACTTCCTGCCGGAATTGTGAACTATTTATTGCCACAACTCTGGCTAAACAGATATTGTTCTTCAGCGTGGATGACAGTTTTGGCGCTTAAAAGTCAGCCCCTTGTTTCTTACAAAGTCTCTAATGTTTTGGCATGTTCTATTTTTCAGTGCTGGCTGTTCACATTCTTTACAAACCAAACCAAACCAAACACTCCTTCTTTGATGCCAAATGGCCTTTAATTATGTGAGACCTGAAATGTTTTAGCACAGCATTTTCCTCTGCTTTGGTCCATGGTCTTCGTGTTTTGCCTTTGCGTACTGAAATCAAACAAGATGACATAATTGTTTGTTAGTATGGCTGACTACATTTTTGTCTGTTTTTCTTTCTGTCCTTGCATGTTGATCTGATGATAATGACCTTTCTCTATAGGCCTAGAAACTAAACCGAAGGTTACCAATGAGTATTATAAACTTGACATGTATTAAAATTGATCATACCATTATGTACAGGAGGGAGTCCATCTGCTTCAGGAGTGTCCATGTCTAAAAAAGCACAATAGATGCATTTTATTAAATAGTATCTGTTGTTCAATTTTGTTATGCAATATATTGAACATTATTTAAAGTTATTTTTACTGTAAATATGTTCGACATTATTAAGGACAAGAAAACCTGGCCCAGAGAGCATGTTCAATAAACACTAATTTCCAACATCAGTTAGCTCAATGACAGCAGAAATAGATCAGACAGGTTTAAATTGTATTGAAACCTCATATCCTAACCCAAGAGAAGTTTCAGGGTTCTGGTGATTTTCAGTCAAAAATGTGTCTTTAGATGTCTGTTGCAGCTCAAAGATGAAAATGTATGATTATTACTCCATGGAATGCTCAGTTCTTATTATCGAGAGCTGACAGGGAAAAGAACGGAAGTAATGGAATAATAATCATACATTTTCATCTTTGAGCTATGGAAATCTACTGCACTCGGTAATCGACTGGTCAGGGCTTCCCCACAACGAGCCGGCTCCTGGAGGAGAGTGGTAAGTTATGTTGTCATTTCAATAGAAATCCAGTAAAGCTAGCAGATGTTTGATGCTTCGTACTGTGTGCTGGGACTGTACATGTACTGTTGCTGAAGTTTGGTGCTGTTCTGACCATTAATTGTATGAGTGGCTTTTTGATGGCGGTTTCTAATTGGAGCCATAAGCTGCAGTGTATTGTTATTGTGCGGTCTTTTCTGAGGTTGCTAAAACTAGCTAAGATAGCAGTCTGCAAACTTGATCTCTTAAGAATCTCTTGAGTCTTACTCGGTGTCAAGGTGTGTTAGACTATTGATTAAATTTACACCGGAATATCCCTTTAGGAACAATCGAACCCCAGAAACACACCCATTGTTGTAAAGTGGCCAGGATCTAAACGGGATTAAAAAATTAAATGATGGAATGGGTAATAAAGTAATCAATCCATCAATGGAGAATGTCTAGAGCTAGTTTCCAGTGTCCAATGTGTACCAACATGCTAGATCACATTCAAAATACATACCGTTCAGTTCACGAGGACAATCTACCTCTGCTTCATTGTCAATGGGTTGTTCCTCCTCACTCTCATCTTCTTCATCATCTGTTAAATCTGGACAAATAATGGGAAAGTACTTTATTTTGGTTATAAATCAAATTAAAAACCAAGCTTGTGAATATTCTCATTCATCCAGGTCATAGTTATCTCAAGGAAATTGAATCGAACGCAACTGGATTTTTTTTTTTTTTTTTTGTCTTGAAGACGTTTCACCTCTCATCCAAGAGGCTTCATCAGTTCATGCTCGCTTGACTAGGCTGAAACTAGTCCGTTGGACTAGTCCAGCCTAGTAGCGAGCATGAACTGATGAAGCCTCTTGGATGAGAGGTGAAACATCTTCAAGACAAAAACCAAAAATCCAGTTGCGTTCGATTCAATTTCCTTGAGACAAATTAAAAACCCTACATCATACATCAGTATCCCGGTGTTATAACAACAACAATAACAATGGACAGATTTTAATTTGAACTCCATGTGTAATATCTGAATATCAAAGCGTTGTCAATGTTACTTTGGTAACTGACTCAGAATGAAAGTGATCTCCGTTTCTTGATCAAGTCAGTTTTCATTGAACACACTTTATGGAATACCCCCAACCAATATATCACCATTTCATTCACCATGATGATTAAATCCAAGTTTCAATGAATAAATAATAAATTCAACCAGTACCCATCCTATACTGCTTTTCATGCTATATTTTACATACTGTCTGTTCAACATATAGACTCATAGATGCTGAGTTGTCCAGTGGATTGTACATTAATGTCACCATCACAGTGGACCAAGCAAGACTGGCCTGTAAATAAACACAGGCGAACAGAGAGGCTGGGGTTTTCTGGACAGAAAACACTACAACATTCACATTTCTCATCTGATCTCATTGAGTCCACTATGTCAAAAAAAAAAAACTGACCTGTTTCTCCCATTTATGACATAGGCTCATGTTGATGGGCGGATGAGAAATACAGAAAAATCAAGATGTCTGCAGGGGGGCTATCATTTTGAAAATTTACTGGATGCAGATACACCACATTTTGTCAGTGTAGTGCCATGGACTTCATATATCATTACCATAGTTGACATGGGTCAGGTCCACAACTGCATGTACAAGAAATTGCTATTCTAACTCTGTATATTCTGTGATTGTTGATTGCTTTGTACACACATCTATGAATGTACATCTGTCTGTCCTGGGAAAGGTATCCCTCTTCTGTTGCTTTTCCTGAAGTTTCTTTCAAATGTTTTTTCCCCCGTTAAAAAGGTTTTTGTTTTTTTTGTGGGAGTTTTTCCTTATCCGAGACAGGGTCTAAGGACAGAAGATGACGTCCCTGTACAGACTATAAAGCCCCCGATACCAATTATGATTTTGGCCAAAATAAATAAAATGACTGACACACTATTTGTTTATGCATCTAGTTTCCTGTCCATCTCAATCAGCTCTTGACAGGTTCGGCAGAAATAGACAGATTCTAAATAATTGGAGACATTAAATAGATCATAATATTTCTACTCCACATATCACAAACCTTAAATATGAAAACAGTTTGATTAAGTTCATTATGTCTTTACAGCACAACTTCATGTCAAAAAATGAGATGGTTCTACACCTTCATCAGAGTCCAGCTGTGTTGAATTCCTGTCTAAATAAGGCCTTACAGCTAATAGTGCATATAAGAGCAAAAATAAAATCCACGAGGTCAAAAGAACTGCCCCAAGAGCTCAGAGACAGAGTTTTAGAAATGCACAGATATGGACAAGGCTAGAAAAAAAATCTGTTGCATTGATTTGTTTCTAAGAGCTCAGTGGTCTCCATAATTCTGATATGGAAGAAGGTCAGGTCAACCTGGAGATGGAGAACGTTCCAGGCCGACAACCACTGCTGCAGCTCTGCACCAAAACTGGGCTCTGGCAGAGTGGACCAATGAAAGCTTCTCCTCAGTGAAATACAAATAAAAAGGCAGCCAGGGGGTCCTTCATGTGTGTTTTTGAAAACCCTATACCGCCTTTCATGTGGTCTGAAGCTTTCTCCATCTTCGCACAGGATCTCTGGAACTCATTCAGAGTGATCTTTGGGTTCTTAGTTACCTTTCTCACCAAGGCTCTTCTCCCCAGCTGTTCAGTTTTTTTGGACGGTCAGCTGTAGGAAGAGTCCTGGTCGACCCAAACATCTTCCATATCAGAATTATGAAGACCACTGAGCTCTTTGAAACAATAAATGCAGCAGATTTTTTTCTCGCCTTGTCAAGATCTGTGTCTTGCTACAGCTGTCTCCTAGCTCTTCAGCTCTTGTGACCTCGTGGATGTCATTTTTGTTCTGTTATACACTATGAGCTGTAAGGCCATTTTTAGACAGGTGTGTTCATTCAAAATCATGTCCAAACCATGTAATTCAAGACAGCTGGACTATGATGAAGGTGAAGAACCATCTCTGTAAAATGTTA